>OY757280.1:5151648-5823923 GCA_963584085.1 Pyrausta aurata
AAAAACTAAGAATAAAAACTAATATTATGAAGCTATTATTATACTAGCTTGAATCATCAAACACAAGGTCGTTGACTCGCAACGCCATCAAAAGTACCAGGCGCCCACAAGCTACTAGGAGGTCACACCCAGCAGCATAATTGCCACATACCAGTATGTCCGACATTGAGCAAGTGCTCGCCCAGGTCGCAGCCGAAGACCCTCTCCCTCAGTATCCCCTGCTGCTTCAGGCTCCGGCGCGAGGGGCGGGAGAGGATGAACGAGCGGAACAGGCTGATCAGCTTGCCGTGCTTGCGGAGCACCGGCTTCACTGGCGCTACTGCTACCGACCTGGAATGATGAAGAAGTTACGTTTTGTTGAAAAAGAGACAATAAAGTTCGATTCACACTAAAAATATTGTTCTTTTGTTACATACCTTTAATTTATTATAATTATTACATATAATTTTTAATTTAAAAAAACCAATCGTAAATAAAAAACGGCTGAACAGATCTTCATGCCACATTCATGTGCCTGGGCACCTTGTCCCCTATCACGGCTCGGCAGCGGTGCGGGAAGTGTGAGGACTCACCCGACTATAGGCGGCGGCTGCGTCATGTGCCTGGGCACCTTGCCCCTATCACGGCTCGGCAGCGGTGCGGGAAGTGTGAGGACTCACCCGACTATAGGCGGCGGCTGCGTCATGTGCCTGGGCACCTTGTCCCCTATCACGGCTCGGCAGCGGTGCGGGAAGTGTAAGGACTCACCCGACTATAGGCGGCGGCTGCGTCATGTGCCTGGGCACCTTGTCCCCTATCACGGCTCGGCAGCGGTGCGGGAAGTGTAAGGACTCACCCGACTATAGGCGGCGGCTGCGTCATGTGCCTGGGCACCTTGTCTCCTATCACGGCTCGGCAGCGGTGCGGGAAGTGTAAGGACTCACCCGACTATAGGCGGCGGCTGCGTCATGTGCCTGGGCACCTTGCCCCTATCACGGCTCGGCAGCGGTGCGGGAAGTGTGAGGACTCACCCGACTATAGGCGGCGGCTGCGTCATGTGCCTGGGCACCTTGTCCCCTATCACGGCTCGGCAGCGGTGCGGGAAGTGTGAGGACTCACCCGACTATAGGCGGCGGCTGCGTCATGTGCCTGGGCACCTTGTCCCCTATCACGGCTCGGCAGCGGTGCGGGAAGTGTAAGGACTCACCCGACTATAGGCGGCGGCTGCGTCATGTGCCTGGGCACCTTGTCCCCTATCACGGCTCGGCAGCGGTGCGGGAAGTGTTTCTCTCGACTCTTATGAAACCTCCTTAAAAACTCACAAAGTGCAAAGTCTGTCTGACCGTCGTAAAATGTTCGACATTCTTTATCTTCACAAAATTTTAAACTCCATGGTTGACTCGCCAGAGCTGCTCGCTAAAATACGGTTCTCGTGTCCAGCCCGTCTACCAGTGCGCCCCTCACGTTCTTTACCTACTTTTGTTCTTCCTAATTTTACAAAATTATACACTAAAAATACATTTTTCTATCGCTCCACCAACATTTATAACAAACAATTCACTGATATTGATTTTAGAGATGTACCGACTAGTCGCCGACTAGTCGGTAAAGCCGACTAGTCGGCCATTTTTGTAGTCGGCGACTAGTCGGCGATTAGTCGGCTAAATCCGCCGACTAGTCGGCCAACTTCTGACTCATGTTAATATGCTTAAAAAATTGAGTGATTGAAATGAAATTGTATCTTTACTCTTGTTCTTATAAGAATAACAGTTTCAGTTTACAATACAATTTAATAATTGGTAGAAAATTTAAATAGGAACTCTTCCTTTAGTCTTTTATAAAATAACAAAATATAGGTTAAAACAAATAATCCTTGGTAATAAGTAGGTTCAATTATAACATAAAAAATAGGAACTCTTCCTTTGATATCCCAAAGTTATTCAATCTCGAAATTAATAAAGATTAATAAGAACCTAGTTGAAGCATCAGTTGTGAATGTTTGCTCGCAGTATTTGCCTTTTTCCCCTGATCACCACGAGAAATAACTGCTTGACACTGATTGCACTTCACTTTACTGCTATCTTCTCCCTCCAATTCGTCAAAAAAAAAACCGAATGCGTGTTTTTTTTTCGACATGACGCAAACAATCTCATTTAGTTAATTTCACTATTAATTCAATTATTTGCATTGTGTTAGCTTAGTAATTGAACGTTATCTATTCTTTATTTCATTAAACACCAATAAAACACACAGTGTGAGGAGAACCCACTTACTTATTTGCTTATGATTGTCGATGTATAAAATTTGAAAATTAAAATGTAGATTCGTTATTGGCTGTAAGTTTAGTTACACGGTAATATAATAACTAATAAATAACTAGAGCTGTGAATCTTGTAATATAAAAAATAATATCGTCGTCACCCGGATTTTACCGAAAGTAATGATCGGCCTGGCCGACTAGTCGGCCATTTTGCTGCCGACTAGTCGGCTAGTCGGCCAAAGTCATAGTCGGCACATCTCTAATTGATTTATATAACATATCTCATAGCATGTTGAAAAGGAAATTAAAAGGAAATATTTGTGTACCTTAGATATAATAATACAAAATCTAAATCATAGTTGTGTAATACAGTTACAGATCAAACCAATGTAGGCACATCAACATTTATTGTTTCGCAATATTCATTATGTACCTATTTATAATTCGATCGCGTCCGTTTATCTTAGCTTATTAATTAATATATATTATACCTACATCATTTAGGCACTATAAGGTCTGTTTATATAAGCAAATTTAATCATATGTCTGTTTCTGTAAATGACTGTTTGATGCCAAAATAAACGAAAAAAAAAAAAAAAAAAGTGTAAGGACTCACCCGACTATAGGCGGCGGCTGCGTCATGTGCCTGGGCACCTTGTCTCCTATCACGGCTCGGCAGCGGTGCGGGAAGTGTGAGGACTCACCCGACTATAGGCGGCGGCTGCGTCATGTGCCTGGGCACCTTGTCCCCTATCACGGCTCGGCAGCGGTGCGGGAAGTGTGAGGACTCACCCGACTATAGGCGGCGGCTGCGTCATGTGCCTGGGCACCTTGTCCCCTATCACGGCTCGGCAGCGGTGCGGGAAGTGTGAGGACTCACCCGACTATAGGCGGCGGCTGCGTCATGTGCCTGGGCACCTTGTCCCCTATCACGGCTCGGCAGCGGTGCGGGAAGTGTAAGGACTCACCCGACTATAGGCGGCGGCTGCGTCATGTGCCTGGGCACCTTGTCCCCTATCACGGCTCGGCAGCGGTGCGGGAAGTGTGAGGACTCACCCGACTATAGGCGGCGGCTGCGTCATGTGCCTGGGCACCTTGTCCCCTATCACGGCTCGGCAGCGGTGCGGGAAGTGTGAGGACTCACCCGACTATAGGCGGCGGCTGCGTCATGTGCCTGGGCACCTTGTCCCCTATCACGGCTCGGCAGCGGTGCGGGAAGTGTAAGGACTCACCCGACTATAGGCGGCGGCTGCGTCATGTGCCTGGGCACCTTGCCCCTATCACGGCTCGGCAGCGGTGCGGGAAGTGTGAGGACTCACCCGACTATAGGCGGCGGCTGCGTCATGTGCCTGGGCACCTTGTCCCCTATCACGGCTCGGCAGCGGTGCGGGAAGTGTAAGGACTCACCCGACTATAGGCGGCGGCTGCGTCATGTGCCTGGGCACCTTGCCCCTATCACGGCTCGGCAGCGGTGCGGGAAGTGTGAGGACTCACCCGACTATAGGCGGCGGCTGCGTCATGTGCCTGGGCACCTTGTCCCCTATCACGGCTCGGCAGCGGTGCGGGAAGTGTGAGGACTCACCCGACTATAGGCGGCGGCTGCGTCATGTGCCTGGGCACCTTGCCCCTATCACGGCTCGGCAGCGGTGCGGGAAGTGTGAGGACTCACCCGACTATAGGCGGCGGCTGCGTCATGTGCCTGGGCACCTTGTCCCCTATCACGGCGACGCAGTGGTGCGGGAAGAACCCCACGCGGAACCCGCGCTTGCCGCGCCACCACAGGGATTCTTGGGGACCTGGTTTTTATACATTGGTTTTTAATATAACGGCTCCTCAGAGATTCTATGACTGAGGGAGCTGTAGGGCGTAGATTGTCAGGCGATGAAGAATAAAAGGTAGGTTGAGTACCACTGAGTTAGATAGATGTTTGACTAACAACAGCCTATACACTTCTTCTGAAAACTTCTATATTGTAGTGGCTATAATAGGGACCACTTCTACCGGCAGTGAATCTCACTCCATAGACGTGCAGATGTAGATAAAAATAAACGTTTTGTGCGTATTGCTTGGTTTAAATTACTGTTGTGTTCCGTTATAATAAGCGTGTTATTATAGTAACAATGACATAGATCTTAGGTCAGTTTTTGACGATAAATAAATAGAAAACATGAACTTACCAGGCATATCGATAATTGAGATCATGTCCCCCACTTCGAAGCTGATTTCATCCCGAGCCTGTAAGAAAAACAACAAACACATGAAGTCATTGACATTAACACATACACCTACGAGCAAACAGTATAACATTAATTAATAAGAAATATGGTTACCTGTGACACGTATTTTCTGACAGAATAAGCGGCAGCGACCGCTGGTGTGTTGATGGAGCTTGAGTCTTCGTTGGCCACCAGTAATTTATGACCTGCAACAATAAAAAATACAAATAGATTATAGAAGACTGTCGAGATTGGGGCAAGCGAGGCCACAGGCCGAGTTCTTCCACAAACGTAAACATCATCCCACATTCAGCAAAGAAGTACCAGGGCAGCATGACTGCTAAAGAGTCTGACGCTATAAAATACTGATGATTAGAGATGACTCTGAGAAGTACCAGGTTTGCTTATATGAAATGAAACTAGCTAAAGTACCAGGGCCTCATGACTCGTTAAAAGGTCGTCCACAACATCTTCAATAAACACCAGCTGGTCCTAATTGACTTTTATTTCTATAGCAATAAGATTCACGACCTACAAACCACTCTCCAATCGCTTCAGGAATACCAGGCAACCATAAGTAGTAAGGAGTTCAGCATCATCTCACACGCTCGCTCTTACCTACATCTAGCGCGTACAAAGTACCAGGGCCGCATAACTTGTCAAGAGGTCGTCCGCACCATCTTCAATATACACCAGCTGGTCCTCATTGACGCTACAAACTACCCAACTTCCGAAGTACCAGGCGCCCATAGGTAGTAAGGAGTTCAGCAGCATCATCTCAAAGACTTTCCGAAGTACTAGGCGCCCAAAGGCGGTAAGGAGTTCAGCAGCATTATCTAAAGACTTTCCGAAGTACTAGGCGCCCACAGGCAGTAAGGAGTTCAGCAGCATCATCTCAAAGAATTTCCGAAGTACTAGGCGCCCAAAGGCAGTAAAGTGTTCAGCAGCATCATCTCAAAGACTTTCCGAAGTACTAGGCGCCCATAGGTAGTAAGGAGTTCAGCAGCATCATCTCAAATACTTCCGAAGTACCAGGCGCCCATAGGCAGTAAGAAGTTCAGCAGCATCATCTCAAAGACTTTCCGAAGTACTAGGCGCCCAAAGGCAGTAAGGTGTTCAGCAGCATCATCTCAAAGTCTCAAAGACTTGCTAAAGTACTAGGAACCTATAGATAGTAAGGAGTTCAGCAGCATCATCTCAAAGACTTTCCGAAGTACTAGGCGCCTATAGATAGTAAGGAGTTCAGCAGCATCACCTCACCCACTCGCTCTAACCTACATCAAGCGCGTACAGAGTACCAGGGCCGCATAACTTGTCAAGAAGTCGTCCGCACCGTCTTCAATATACGCCAGCTGGTCCTTATTGAGTCTAAAAACTACCTATAAAAGACTTCCGAAGTACCAGGCGCCCATAGGTAGTAAGGTGTTCAGCAGCATCATCTCAAAGACTTGCCGAAGTACCAGGCGCCCATAGGTAGTAAGGAGTTCAGCAGCATCATTTCAAATACTTCCGAAGTACCAGGCGCCCATAGGTAGTAAGGAGTTCAGCAGCATCACCTCACACGCTCGCTCTAGCCTACATCTAGCGCGTACAAAGTACCAGGGCCGCACGACTTGCCAAGAGCTTTCGTCTCGTCTCTCCCGCTGACATCTAAACTGACTCTTACTGCTACAGCTACTAGGCTCACCCTTGTTGTCCATCTGCAGCCAGTTGAGCACGGGCCCGCAGTTGAGCGAGTCGTCGGCGATGATGGACAGGTGGTGCGCGTAGTCCGCGATGAGCTGCCGGTACTGCGGCTCGCGCTGCGCCACGGGCTCCGTGAGCTCGGCGGACAGGTCGGGCAGCCCGGACACTTTGCGGTCGTATATGCATCTGGGGGAGGAATGGTAGATAGATAGATATTTATTGCACACGATACACAATGACACATGATAAAATCTTGACGGGTAGATAAAAGAAAAAAAAATACCCCCTTATTCATAATAACGCAAACAGTCTAATAACCCTGTTTTACTATTACACTGTTTTGTACCATTCTTTCTTGGCGCTGTCATCATTTGACAGAAAGTGACAAAACAGTGTGAATAGCTAAAATAGGTTTAAAAGACCGTTTGAGTTATTATGAATAAGGGGGTATAGATAGTGCCATCCACGAAGGCACGCCCCTCCACTCGTCCAAATCGTTTATAGTACATGTGTGCAAGCTTTTTCCAACATTTGAATTGAATTTCGAACATCATAATGACTTATGAATGACAAGCACACTGCAAAAAATACACTCAAAGGGAAATATGCTCAACTTAGATATAGTTTTAAGTGGGTATGGTTAGCTACTAGACGAGTAATATTTTTTTAAAAATTGCACCAGTAACATTTTTATTATTGACGTAATCGAAATATATAAGAACGTTTTATAACATTAAAAAAATATATTTAAAAGTGTCTTTATAAGAGAAATATAGGTGCACCGGGACTTCATACGCGTGAATGTTTTTTCTTCGTACACGTAAGTTCTAGCGTGATGTTTAATAGCCTTACCCGATAAAGTACATCCCGGTAATATTATAAGTACCACATGGTTTTTATTATTTAAAATTGATTTTGGTGTTTAAGTTACCACTATAATTCTTTAAGTAAATTTAACAATGACAGAAGATTATACAGGGTTTATTTTTTAGTACAACACACTGGGCTTTCCTTGACATTTTAAAAATAATTTAAGTAGAGCCACTTTCGTGACGAGCCTGAATTTTTGAAAGACGGCCGGCTCGCAACTGACACGCGTGTCACCGTGTCACGTGTCACGTGTTCCTCAATCAAAAAAAGAGTGGGGCGCGCCTTCGTGGATGGCACTATCAAGGCAATTTTCCACTAATAACATATAACAATGTTTTTAGTTTCTAGTGATTAATTATGGTATGGAGATATCAACTATTTAATTAATTGATGAATTTAAATTAGGGTCATTAATAAGTTTTAAATATAAAGTTTGTCCAAAGCACACATTTGGTCACGTCACCGTAAACGCTTATGATATGAGGATGTGACGTCACGCCTTGCACGATGGCGGGCTTTTGTTGCTGTCATAAACAACTCTTCATAGTATTTTGCTGTCAAGAAGACTTTCGATTTCAGCAGTGACGTCATTTAGGACGCCATGACAGTTCAGTTCAGTTTTAGGCCCCATCCATAATTAAATTGTGTAAAAGCTGAATATTTTTACTAATGTAAAGTATTATCTAGTTCTTGAAATTTGGTCAACTACCCTATTGTACAAATCAGAGTGAAAAGTTTAAATAAAATCGAATGTAGGCAGGTAGGGGTAAGAAAAGTTGGTGGACAGAAATTGGACGTAACTCACCTGTGAAGCATCGTGTCCAACTGCAAGAAATGCTGCCGGCTGCGTGTCAGTGTCCACTCCCTAACGTCACCAGACGAGAAACAACCGGTGGACTGAGGACGGGAGGCGGACTCGTCCGATGAGTTGACGTGCGAACGCACTTTCAGACAGATCCAACCTGGATAGAACAGAATTAGAATATAATTATTATTTATTTGACACTCACAAAGAAAAATTGCATCAACTTACTATTATGAGAAATAGGACAAAATAATAATATGTAAACAAAATAAATAAAAATTAAATGGTCGCCGCTCAGTAGAAGTCGTAACAGCAGATGTGAAGCACGCCACGACAAAGATTTTCAGGAAACCTTTTCTAGGTGCTGGGTGTAAACACAAACTAGAGAGGAACGAAAATAAAAAAAAATATTTAAAAAAATAATAATAAAAATCTGGAAATAAAAATGTGAAATTAGTTAGAAAAAGTATTTTGGGACACGGAAGGATATAGCTCCTGAGATCATTAGCGGAGATAAATTACTATATCTATCTATAAGTAAATTTTATCTTGTTTCATAGGCTTACTCACCCTATCCTAAGAAGTGGGACAGGGACGGCTAGAGATATAAAAGCCGCCTTCAAAAAACTGCCTATAAAGCTTTTAATAACGCATTAGATTTTTATATTTGAGAAACAAATTATTTTGGAGTCAAAACAATCTACGCACATTTTAATCTTTTTAGTATATGTATATTTTTGGTCTGTTTTTTTTTTATTTGAACACAAAACAGTTTACAGTTGAGGTGAAACCAATATAACTAGCGGTCCCAGCGAACTTCGTTTCGCCCCCAACCCCGTCCCGCCCCGGCCCCGTTTTATGGGAATTTTCTTTGCTATAAACCTCACGGAGCCCGAGACCTTTCCAACGAATGCAAAACCGTGTAAATCGGTTCGTGCGTTCTGGAGTTATAGCGTCAGGGAGGAAAACCCGACTTATTTTTATATAGTAGATAACAATATCGAATAAATGTGTTTTCTTTCTTTATTTCTTTCTTTCTTTCCTCACCTTCCTCAGGGTCAGCGCACGCATCCTCACACGGCACCGTCTCTATGCTGAGTCCTCCCAAGGACACTCTCTCGTAGTGGAAATGTGCGCAGTCCTCAAGTTTCGGGAAACGACACGACGGCGGCGGTGCTGGCTGGAATTTACAATTGGTATTATTTTAATAACTTGAGAAGGTAAAACGACATATTATTTTGTCAACTACAATGTGTTAGTCACTATAATGTGTTAGTCATTGTGACTGACCACCATAATCTAAATCGGCTAGAGGGACTATTTTTATATCTAAGTATCTATTATTCGGTGGGGCTAGGGCTCTTGGGACTTAGTGTCTAGGCCCAAGGGACATCTACGCCACTAGGGAGTTGATTACCTTCCTGACTGTTTATCAGACTTCTTCTCGCCTGTACATATAGACTTTTATCTCGCCACTTCACTCTATAGTAATAATAATAGTCCCCCTAGCCGAATTCGACTACGGTGGCCCGTCAAACGACATATTATAGTGCACATGTGTGTGCGCAAACACAGGTGCACTCTCTATTCCTTTCACTCTCATAGCCCGATGGGACAGCAACCTGACACGAACGGAGAGAGATCAGGCGTAGGACCAACGGCGCAACGTGCGCACCGAGGCACGGGGGTGAAACAAAGCCAACTTCCTCCAAGCTCCGGGCTTCCCTGAGAATTTCCGAACAGAAAACCCAGTTATATATTTTTGGCCCGACCCGGGAATCGAACACGGGACCTCTGGCGCAGCCGTCGCTTTAAAATGCGACCTACTAACCGCTGCGCCACCGAAGCAGTTACTCTTTAGTGTGAACTCACAGTGTCATCCAAGTCGAAGCAAGCCGACGCCGGCGGCGCCGATTGGCTCATCGCCGACGCCTGTGACGTCACCGGCGTCATCGTCAACGCTGTCAGCGATATCGAGCCTGGAAGGTCACATGATGTGGTATTAGCTACTGTGTAGAGAGAAATAAAAGTAAAAATAAAGTTAGCCTGTAAGCATCCCACTGCTGGGCGAAGGCCTTACCTCAAATATGAGGTAGTATGAGCCATACTCCACCACGCGGGCTCAGTGCGGATTGGCGGAGGATTTGCAAGGCAAGCGACCAAACTTGCTGTTATATTTTATCAAGCCGCCCATAGGGCCCTTATGTCCCATTTGAATTACTATGGAAGTCGGAAACCCTATGTCCCATTTGAACTACTCTCGAATTCAGAAACCCTCATGACCCTTTGAACTAGTCTGTTCACACTTTTTGTATAAGCTATATCGAAATAGCAAATCAGTTCAAATACAGGACCTCATTGTGAGGGGCTGACAATCTGTATTCACTCTACGGTTACAATAATAACATTAAATTTTAAATTTAAATAAAATCCCCGTTGCAAATAAAAAAAGCCAGCTAAACCGATTTTCATGAATCATCGCTAAGAACACTCGGGATAAAATCCCAAAATAGACGATTAAATAAAAGTAAAAAAAAAACTAAACGAAAATCGGTTCACCGTTTGGGAAATACGATACCACAGAGAGTTACACAGACAGACACGTTATACATAACATCACTTACTTTTTGTTAAACAAGTGAACTCACCCGGCGTTTCCCGTTTGCATTCTTGATCGTTTGGAGTCCTGGTGGAACTTCTCGATTCGGAGCTAAATCTTACTGATCTGAAAGTAATAAAAACAAGTATTGATTAACGAAAAATGTATATCAAACAAATTGCAAACAAACAGTTATAGGTAAACCGCTTCATTGTGACTTCACCTGCGGGGTGTCGGGGCGCGGGGGGAGAAGAGAGCGGGTTGCGTGAGAGGTGCAGTTCCCCCCACGCCCCGCCACCCCTCAGGCGAGGTCTCGATTTCGCGGTCTACCTATAGTACGAAACACAGCACGTCAGTGTAGACACTGCGGTATCTTATGTAGTTGTAAAAGGGCTAGTTTGCAACAATAAGTGGGTAACCTGATGTGCTGACGACTGTACATAGACGACAAAGATAAGAAAAAAGACAGATCTGTCTTTAAGTTAAATTTTATAAAAATATTTTACTTAAAATTTTCGCAAAGCAACGCCGGAGCGCCTGCTACGACAACATCTCCTGAGGATGCCACGAATGGTGCGGGCGGGTGTAGCCACGCTCCCCGCACCCCCTACTCAACCCGCTCTCGCCTGTACGCCCCTGTACGCCGCAGGCGGGGACTCATTTTCGCGGCCTACCTACTACAGTCACACAGGCCGAGTCTTGCGGATTTGGCGTTTGGCGTCGAGATCTTCGAGCCGGGCTCGCTCATAATCTTCCAAACCCGACTTGACAGCAGTTCGCCATTCAATCCTTTGTGTCGCTAGGCTCTCCCACGCGTCAAACGGTATATTGGCAGCAGTCAGGTGGCGCTTCAACACGTCTTTGTAACGCAGGTACAGCCCACCCGGTTTGCGTTTACCTGAGCCTAAGCCCTCCTATGAGTACAAGAACAATGAATCTAGGACTCTTTACTGTGCCTCTTGCAACCGGACTTTCAAAACCAAATTTGGCTATGCAAGTCACGCTCGCGCCCATGCAAGAGCCCAGGCTAGCACTAGCTAAGGGTGTCGCCATCGATCGACGGATACGTCTGGGACGACATCAACAGTCACTCAGGCAGTCCTTCCTACTGTAAGACTTTTCTCGGATGGTAACTGTGGGAAGATGTCCATCTCTTTCTCACCTGTGGAAGCCGACGCTCTGCGTCATGCTGTCCCGCTCTGGCTCGGCGAACGCCCGCGCCGCTAGCGACTGGCAAGACATCACCGATCCGTGGGGGGAGCCCTGTAATATAAGAGAAAATAACATGAGAAATTGGGGAAAAAATACTGTAAAGGGAGTTTAAATATTGTACGCATCTACCTTTCCTAATCTGGCAGATAGAAATAAAAATAAACGCTATATAAATCCTTAAAGACTCCCTAAGGAAAAATGCCTGAGGACTAAAATTACGCATTTGACTTAAAAAAACTAAGAGAAGCAAATTCAACACGCATTTGATGCAGACCGCTTGAAACCGCTTTGTTCCGCAGTGGACGTCCTAATGACGCTGATGATGATGGTCCAGGTCACTGAATACCAGGTATTTCGTTTACAAATTACTTAATACCACACCACGAGTAATAATAATAGTCCCCTTAGCCGATTTTCGACTACGGTAGCCAGTCACAACGACTAACCGACTGCGCGGGATATATTATAGTGCACAAGTGTGTGCGCTAACACAGGTGCACTCTCTATTCCTTTTACTCTCATAGCCCGATGGGACAACAATCTGACACGACTGGAGAGAGATTAGGCGCAGGACCAACGGTATTACGTGCTTTCCGAGGCACGGGGGTGAAACACCGCCAGCTTCCAAACTCCGGGCTTCCCTGAGAATTTCTGAACAGAAAAACCCAGGTACATATTTTGGCCCGACCCGGGAATCAAACCCGGGACCTCTGGAGCAGCCGTCGCTTTTAAATGCGACCCTCTAACCGCTGCTCCACCGAGGCAGTTAAACCACGAGTAATAAATAAGTTATAAAAGCCCTAACGTTAAGATACTAACAAAAACCCATCACTCAAATACATAAAACTGTTATCAACAGATAAGATGAAGTGGCAAAGTATTTATGCACCATTACTTATCATATCTCAAGTGGCACTTTAAACAGTGTCATTTTCAGTATTTGGCAATCATTGAAGTGGTTTGCAGATTTTGTATAGTTTTATCATTAAATTGGCCTTATATTAAAGAGGCTCAAAGTCATCAACGAGCCATGGAGAGGAGACGGCTATTATGTTATGGTTGGTGTTTCTCTACGTGATCATACGTAACAGTATGAATGTAATGGGCTTAATAATAAGCCATCGGATCAAAAACTCAAGAGCACTAACATGTCATTGCAAGCACCAACCATCGTCATCATCAGTCAAAGGACGTCCACTGCTGAACAAAGGCACCTATCACAACACACTTTGTACACTGTTTTCTTTGTGCAAACAAACCTTTTAAATAAAAAATAAAGGCCTCTCCTAGTTTTCCACAGCGACCGGTCGCAAGCGGTCTGCATCCAGTGTGATCCTGCGATCTTTACAAGTTCGTCTGTCCATCTTGCCAGTGGATTACCTACGCTGCGCCGTTGGTCGAACGGCAAGTCAAGTCAAGAACCAACTGACTATTAATTTCACGCGATTTTTTATTTCCGTCGTTCTCCCGATATAAATCTACCAAAAAACGTTTATAATAAAACTTTCTTCTACAGCATAACATCATAAGATCAATTCACATTTTCGCCTTGCTAATATTACGTCAGAAACGCGTAGGATAGTTGCGAGTGATTTATCATACGAGCATCTTCAATTGAATGGATATGACCTCCGCGTGCTTCATAAAAGTAGATATGAAATGAGATGTGATTTTGTTTCTCGAATAACTGTTCGTGTGCATAAAAATGTCCGATGATAGAAGTAAAATGCTGATAAAATCTCTTGATGATGATGATAGGGATACCAAACGAGATACTTAAAAATAATTACATCTATGTATTACTATTACCATTTTGAAGCAAATAAATATTTCTGAATGAATTAACTTCGGAAATCAATGGGGAAGAAGACATATGTTAAATGGGGGACGTTGTGCAACCGATATAGATGATGATGTCTGCTACCTAAACAGGTGACTATCATTTGAATGATTTAAGAGCTATAAACTGCATTTATTTACCCAAGAAAATCAACAATAGCAAAGCAAAATCATACTTTTGGGCTCATAGACAAAGGCCAGCCTCAGCATAAAACCTATAGTATAGCTAGACATTAAGCCACTATGTCACTCAACCTGATGATTTTAAAAGAAAAAGAAACTAATAGTGATTCGGATAAAGGTTTTTTTAAATTAATAGTCCGTAGCTTGGCAATGATGGCAATAATGTGCCATTTACAACAAAACTTTTATAAAAAGAAATACAATAGAATGTCGATTGTCACATTTTTGCTTTAATTTAAACATTACTGTCTTAAAGGTACCAAATGTGGACCACACATTACAATGATGGGTGCACTAATACTATTGTTCCATTGTTTTCCTAATACTTATAAATATAAATGTGTTTAGTTTTAGACGAAATAGGTTAACAGCTGTCTCGTTCTCCATAATAAACCATATTTTATGGGACGTAAATATCTTTATTGCGCCACCGATGGCATAATACGAGCGAAATGGTGGCTGTTCAGAAAGAAATAGACTAGGAAGTTATGTCCTCCTGGCAGTAAAGTCTACTTATTATTCTTCTTCGTTTATGACGTCTCAACTTAAGGTTTTTGACACCTTGTTCCGCCAATGTCACGTGACAACCCTTACAACAGTTATTAGCGAGAAAAATAAATAAAGTGGGTTACTATAAATAAAAGAATAAGCAAACTGCTGGTGCTGAGTCACCACTAGCAGTTTGTTTATTCTTTTCTTAGAATAGTTAGATACGGGATTGCTACCATGTACGTTATTATTTATGAGCTTCCGATATTTCGGCACTGTTGCAAGCGCCATGATCACGGAGTAACTCCGTGAGTTAAGTAAGTTACTCCGTGATCATGGCGCTTGCAACAGTGCCGAAATATCGGAAGCTCATAAATAATAAGGTACATGGTAGCAATCCCGTATCTAACTATTCTAATGTTAGTGACCATGAAAGTTTAAAACAATATTCTTTTCTTTTTCAGAAGTGCTGTCACGCTCCGTGCATGGCACGCGACGGTGTTGGTCGGAGACGGAACGGTCTAGTAGGAAAGGTGTCATAGTTTTCAATAAAATTAATAGTTTTTTGCCTGACATGTTCTTAGCATGGTCGTCGGATATGGTATGCTTCGGTGTAATAGACTATTAGCTCAACTTACATTTTATAAATAATGATTTACTGATGTTATGGAGAAAGAATAGTAAAAGTCCCCCTAGCCGATTTTGACTACGGTGGCCAGTCACAACGACTAACCCGACTGCGCGGGACATATTATAGTGCACAAGTGTGTGCGCAGATACAGGTGCATTCTCTATTCCTTTTACTCTCATAGCCCGATGGGACAGCAATCTGATACCACCGAAGAGAGATCAGGCGCAGGACCAACAGCTTTACGTGCTTTCCGAGGCACGGGGGTGAAAACACCGCCAACTTCCAAACTCCGGCCTTCCCGGAATCTCTGAACAGACAAACCCAGATACATATTTTTGGCTCGAACCGGGAATCGAACCCGGGACCTCTGGCGCAGCCGTCGCTTTAAAATGCGACTCTCTTACCGCTGCGCCACCGAGGCAGTTAGGAGGAGGATAAAGAATAGTCTAATGGTAAAGGCTGATAATATGATGGATGGCCATTGAGAAACCTAGACTTACCTAGGCAAAATCTTCATTAAAGTGAATGAGAGATCATCAAACCATATCCATAACAATTTTAGTTAGGCATCGAAAACGAAAGTTCATTGCAAAATCTTCACACAGTCTTAACTTTCCATGATAGACTGTTAAACACCATTCTATTCTGAGCTCTGAATGTATAGGCCATGTTTGAAGGAAGGGGTCATAAAATATTGCAGATTTAGCGCGCGAAATTCGTGAGCGACAATGAAGCGTGGCAAAAATCGTCGCGTCAGTTTCTTAGGCTGGATTTATAATTTATCTATTTCATGTCATTGAAACTGCCTCGGTGGCGCAGCGGTTAGAGGGTCGCATTTTAAAGCGACGGCTGCGCCAGAGGCCCCAGGTTCGATCCCCGGGTTTTCTGTTGGAGGTGTTTCACCACCGTGCCTCAGAAAGCACGTAAAGCTATTGGTCCTGCGCCTGATCTCTCTCCGGTCGTGTCAGATTGTTCTCCCATCGGGCTATGAGAGTGAATGGAATAGAGAGTGCACCTGTGTTTGCGCACACACTTGTGCACTGTAATATGTCGTTATCAGTTAGTCGTTGTACTGGCCACCGTGGTCGAAATCATCTAGGAGAACTATTATCTACTATTATTACATTCCCAGAGGCCTACTATGTCATTAATTGAGTTGCTCACATAATGTCATATGACTTGAAGTGTTCAATTATAAGATGTAAAATTGGGAGATATATTTGTGGTAACTTACTGACTTTAACTCCATCTAACTACAGTAAATAAATAAAGTTATATGTGGTCACAAAGAATGATATAGGAAAAACCACTTCTGTATAGCATACTTTCATGATATACGAAAGCGGTCCCAGCAAAATTCATTCCGCCCTTGGCCCTGCTTGGCCCAGTTTTGTGGTTATCATCCTATTCCGGGTCAAGACAAATTCAACAAAGAAAAATTATGAAAAATCAGTCCACCCATTCTCGAGTCAAAAGTATTGTAACTAGCTCTACATCATTTTATGTATATGAACACATAGTTTACTTACACTATTATTTCGTATGACACAATCAGAATCTACAAAACAACATTTAGATGCAAAAATCAAAATAAAATGGATGAGTTTTATGTTATTATGACTCAATTAGCAAAACTCATGCTTTAAATTAAATTAATTAAAATGAATGAACAATTTTTATAGCATTCATCAACTGATGGATGACAAAACAATTAAATTAATGAGTGAGGTAATTCTATTCAATTTATTTTACTATAGTCGGTGCCCAATACCACTGCAAAAACATTAACCATGCCCTCTTTTAAATTTTACTTAGGGATTCTAGTCTTGTACATACTACGAATTGTATGGCTGACACAGAATTGTGTCACTACAAGCTATAGTTTGATTGTATCGGTGTGAAGTGGAAGAAGGGAGTTCTTAATCAATTTTGTGCACAATTATCAGAAAATAACTAGCAAAATCTCATGCAACTTAGTATTAAAATGTTCATGAGTAACAAATAGTTATTTCAGAGAGCATCCATTGTATTCAAATCATTTGGAACATGCACTAGAGTCTAGAATAGTTATTGTGAAGGTAACCAACATTATGTTAGTGAGAAAATTATTCAAGATCTCTTTTAAAGTAACCAATACCTCGTTTGGTGCTGATCTTGAAATATATAATGGTAATCACCTCAGAGATAGTATGATAAATGTTGGCAGATTGTTTTAACAATTAACCCGTTAAAATAAGAATAAAATAGATAGATAAAATTATTAGGAAATACCTGATAAGTTGATTCCCCTGAATTGAATAATATTACAATAAAGTTACATGTATCTATGTAGGCAACTCATTTATTTTTATTAGATAATACTTGCCAGCAAAACTTTATTTAAAATTCAATCTGCCAACATTCAAACACATGAAATGGTGTGGATAAAATAAAAATCTAACATAAAACAAATGACATACAGACAACATCTATGCCGCTAGGTCTAACTCCTCACATTATGACCACATAGCATCCAGCCGTCGGAGCACACACCAAAAACTCTTCTCATCGTCAGAAAACACCAATTTGTGGCAATTTCACTGTCAAAATTGCCATTAGATGTTATTTTTCCACCAATTTTTAAATTGATTTCACAACCTGATGCACTTCACTAATTTTTTAAGTAGAAAGTTCCGAATTTGAATAACCGCTGACACTAATTTGCATTGCAACTTTTTTGTTTTGCTTTTTAATTTAAATGTGGGACACCGTTTTCGTTATTGATTTCGTTTGACACTGTTTTGTTGAAGCATTTTACTGGCGAACGAAATAGTTATTTCGAAAGAGAATTTCAGCACTGAATCGCAACTGCTTTACGGTCGAACGATTTACTGACTGTATGGTAACGAAAAAGGTTGAAAAAGACCGCTGCAGCAGCTTATTGCGACAGTAAAAACAATATTTACATTAGAATCGGGCTGCACAATAAAAATAGAAGTCCCCTACGATGCGGGATGTTCACTGCTCACTGAATTATGTCGCGCGTCCGTTCGTTTCGTGTTACGAAGCGATTGTAACGTTAACAAATCAATGCAAAACTGTCAGATTAATTTAGCAAAAAGCTTTTTCACGTGAAATAATTGCTAATCGTAACTCAAAATGTTAATTCGATTTGACAGCGGGCGGACCCCGCGCCCCGCGGCGAACACTGCGGTCGATGGTGATGTTACCAGTGTGGGGAGAATTTACCCCACAGATGGGTAATAAATAATGTCAAAGCTGACAACGACATTTCGAACGAAATGGGTTTATGTTCTTTAAGTTACTGTTAACTGTAAAATAAATAAGTACATATTTTTAGAAAGAGTGGCTATTTATTATTTGGACGAAACTCTTTAAACGAAGTCAATATAGTCATATTACTTCAATTACTTGCTTGGGTATTAAGATTATCATTGAATATTTAAATTTATAGTTCCTAATTTATTAATTAACGCTATGAAATTATTTACGAAATGTACTATTTTCGTAAATAATTTCGTAGCAAAAATAAAACGCAATTTTATCCCAAGCAATAAATCCATTGCCAACTTGACTGACATATGCCATTATGTGTAGACGAAACGAACATTGCTTCATTGTTGTATTCTTATAAAAATTCACACAAAAGTTTGTTACGTACGTCGTCCATCTTGATAACGGTAATTCACACAATTTTGAATAGTCAGTACTCAGTAGGACAGGGTCAAATATCTTAGCTCTAATCATGCTTACTCATTGGATAGCGGGATGTATCTTCGAGTAATGATTTGTAATTTTGTGATGAATAAGGTGATTAAAGATGAGTTAACATTTTTCAAAGACAGTGTGACTAGCCAACGCATTAAAAATAAATGTCATATCAACTGTCATTAAAATTATACTGCACATTTCTTGTATGTTATATCGCTTTTGCGTATAAGAGATTCATAAAACAGGGTAATAAAATATTTCTAGTTGACTTTCTTTCGCCAAATATGCAGAGAACTTCAAAATAAGTAAGTTAAGATTTAGGATGTTTTACCTTAAACTGCGCAAATGGGCTTAAGTTCACGCACGGCTCAATTTGCTATACATTTGCATCCCCAATCACATCAAAATTTATTTGCCTACATACGAGTACAAACTGTATTATATGACATAATTATTAACAAGTGCAACGTTACGGCATTGTTTACAAACGGAACGACATCCACAAACAACGGTGACATAATTCGTGTGCAGCGATGCGCGATTGCAGCGATACGCTGGATTTGCATGAATTATGAAATGGTGAATATGAGTTAGGGTAGAAAAGCAAAATACATCTGTGGTCGCTGGTCAATATAGCTCTCAATAAAATCCTTTGTTCATGAAGTTTTATATTTTCCATGATTTTAAATACATTCCTTGGTAATAACTTTTACTATTAATCAACCGGCTTACATCACATAATCATTATATTGCGATATCCACAGTAAATATTCCTTACTGTTTTACTAATACGTTTCTACCACAGCTCAAGGCTCACGCCCGAATGCCTTCAGGATTCGATCTCTGTCACCTATTTCCAATCCCGCACCGCATGCTTTTGCGCATCAAATATCACCATTGCTTACGTATCACTAGGATATTTTGCTGAATGCTAACACATCAGAGAGCGAATCAGTAAGCTCAAGTAGCAGTGGGCAGGGCACATAGCGCGAGGAACTGATGGCCGTTGGGGCAAAAAAGTACTAGATTGGAGACCCTTCGACCAAAGGCGCAGCGTAGGACGTCCACCGACAAGATGGACAGACAACCTTGTAAAGATCGCAAGATCACACTGGAATGGATGCAGACCGCTTACAACTGGTCGCTGTGGAAAACCGTGGCCTATGTTCAGCGGTGGACGTTCTTTGGCTGATAATCATGATGACGATGATGGCATCAGAGAGCGTTGGTCGTTTCGGGATTATATCTTTCGAAGATTTTTTAATAAGCATTTTAAAAACATGGCTGCATGTATGGGATTTTCGGTATCGCTGACTAAAAATATCAATACAATGTATTTTATTTAAACAGAACTTATTTTATGACGGATAAAGAGGGCTTCCCCAATCCTAAACTTCGCTTATCTAGTTCTTTATTCAATACTAGCGGCCCGCCAGCGACTTCGTACGCGCGTTTTAGTTTAAAACTCCGTTCCCATAGATCGTAGCGAAAATTTATAAGTCTATACGCATTGAACTACTTCTATAGCCTTCCCTGATAAATTAGCTATCTATCATTTTTTATAACCTTACCAATAAATCCTGTGATGAGCGAATTCAAACAAACAAACAAAAACATCCAGTTTTAAAATACATAGAAATGCGTACAGATAAATGTTATATTATATGTACACACAACACGTAGCCCGGTCTTTAATGGTCAAACTTACACGGGGATATTATCTTGAAATGGAATTACTTCCTACGCCTATATTTCTTTCGGGTACTAAAAAGACCAGGCTACTCTCCGCGCTTACACAGCATCATGCCACATACAGCCTGTGGGAGAAGCAAATTCCCTCAAGTCCCTAAGGATACACTCTGAAAAAGTCTTCTCCCGCTACCTTAAGAGTTTGAACTTGAGCTATGTTTATGGTTATAGCGAATACTCTACTTTCTAGAATTCAAATCGTGAATTTAAAGGGACAATTCTGTGTAAAGATCTACGCCATCATCATCATCAACACCCAATAGCCGTCCACTGCTAAACATAGGCCCCTCACGAAAAGTTTGCAGAAAAGATCCAGATTTGACACCCTTCGACCACAGGAGCAGCATACGCAGCGTAGAATGTCCACCGACAATATGAACAAACGATCTGCAATGTACACTGTGACTGGACACAGACCGCTTAATACCTACCCTGTTTAAACACAAAAAAATATTATTACTATTCTTAGGAATATAATCTCTTCTCGAAAGCAACATCCCAACATCAATAACAAACATGTGTCAAAACATCTGTCTCAGATATGTCAAAATGAAATCAAAATTATTTTGATTATAAGCACTAAAGAGTATTGATATCAACTTGTAGCAAATCATCCCCAAAATAACTTTCTACCCCTTTTTAACCCCGTCACAAGATAAATTTCAATAAAATTTGATATACGTTTTTCGTCAATATTCATAAAGTATGTTTATGCAAAATTTGAAGTAGATTGGACCAAGGAGTCACGTTTTCCCATACAATCTTTGCACCCCTTTTTCAACCCCTTAGGGGTGAAATTTCGGAAAATCCGTTCTTATCGGATCCCTCTGTCACACAAAGAACACACCTTCCAAGTTTCAGGTTTCTACGATCAGCGGTTTAGGCTGTGCGTTGATCCGTCAGTCAGTCATTCAGGACAAAGCCTTTTATATGTATAGATTAAAACAATTTACCAATTTAACATCGAGATTTGTAAATAAAACGAATCGTGTAGTAATGAGGAAATCATTACTTCATTGTAAAACATAACAGTCACAATAAAGTACAATTTTTGTAAATCATAATTTCAATCTTCAACATTTACCTAAAAAGTATATTCCGAAAAAACTATTCCTCCTAAAGAACTTCAATGTTGTCGAGTTTAAAACTCAAAAGCTTGTTCACGAATATAATCAAATTATTCCGCAAATTAAACAATTTTTGAACAGAAACCATACAAGTTAGTAAATGCTCACTAAATCTTAACAAGCCCATATGGGCGACACATTGTCACGAGGACTTATAGTCACCATGACGTAAGTGCGTTTAGCGACTAATTATAAACTTAATTATGTACTGAGGAATCCGTTGACAAGAAATAAACATAATTTCATGTTGGTTTCATAATTTTGAGGTTTAGGGCTTTTAAGTAATTTTGAAATAATCACAGCCCTGAGAAATATGAAAAATAACAAGTAAATGAAGTAATAGGCATGCTCAAATAGAAATCCCTAATAATGTGAATCAGCCTGCATACATGATCCATCCTAAGTGTCATCAAATTCACAGACCAAATTTTGAGAAATCGTCTGGAGCAATAGAACAATAATTTAGAACAGTTGTTAAAATTTAAATAAAACAAAAACGTCAAAGGAAGGAGAAACAGTATGAATGAACTAATCTTAATCCAAAATATAGATAGCTTGACCAAGAAAACAGCTCAAAAAACTTCAAAACCAATGAAAATCCAATCGTTAAAACGCTACCGACGACGTTTGTTTATTAAACAACTTCTACAATACAAACCGCAACACAATCGTTCATAGTACAGCTAGAGGGCTATTAGAATTACAAACACGCATACTAAACGAGTTTTTCCTTATCGGAGTAAATAACTGCTTCTAATATAAGAATGAGCCATCAAATTAGACGCATATAGCCGCTGTATTAGTCACCGAACACGTAGCTGATATAGATCAAACTGACGATCGCACAGTAGGGAAACAAAATAAAGCTTTTTTTATCTCTTAAAAAGAAGCCAAACATTTCTTGCTAAAAGACAGACACGAATAATTATGTCTTCAACTGTAAGTCCTGCGGTTAAACAAAAGTTATGGTGATGATCCACCCAATACATTTACAACTCCTTGCTACATAATGTGCGATAAAAATCCGAGAAATTTATAGAAAGAAGTATGGAATCTGATAGTTACTACTAAAGGGCGTCAACGTAACAATTCATAATAATGACGGCACGCGTTAGACGACGCTGACGCAACATTAGACATAACAATACCGATTGTGATAAGCGAAGGTCGGTTAAGGACCTATTGTCAGGAAGCGAGTGTTTGATAAATATTAGAAATGTGAAAACTGATTAAGTTGATGTTAGAAGTGGAACGACTTGAGGCGTAGGCTAGGGTGAAGACTTCAATACTCATCCGGTAGTTTATTTTATTTTATTTTATTGAAAAGGCACCCCAACAGTTTACATATTGTACCCACTTAACTAAAGTAACGTTGACAATGTTTATTATATTATATGTAGTTTGTGCACAATTCCAGTCTTTTCAAAGATATCATCACTTCATTCAAAGGAAAATACAAATACTTAGTCACTTACAAAATAAGAATTTGTATTAATTCTTTGCGAGAAAGTAAATATCATAAACCTGAAATACATATGTATCAGAAGGATACCTACCCTGGAAGTTTATTCATGTGGCAAGTGGAGATGAAAATAGGAAGCCCCTCTATAAAAATATAGCTTTTGCCCGCGACTTCGTCCGCGTGGAATAGTGACTTCTTTCTCCCGTTTTTTACACATTTACCACTATATCTTTGCTCCTATTGGTCGTAGCGTGATGTAATATAGCCTATAGCCTTCCTCGATAACTGGACTATCCAACACAAAAAGAATTATTCAATTCGAACCAGTAGTTTCGGAGATTAGCGCGTTCAAACAAAAAAACAAACAAACAAACAAACTCTTTAGCTTTATAATATTAGTATAGATTTGCCAAAAGGCAGTGATTTATTATTTTTGTTTGATAGAGACACAATTACAACAAGCGCTTAATATATTTCTTATTTGCTGTGCGTAGACTATTGAAAACTTCGTGTTGGACTTTATGATGCGTGATAGGCATAGCGGTAAATTACTTAACTGTAATATCAAAGTTAATGATCTAATGGTTTGCTTAAGTGCATAAGATATCGATCGATATCGCGTCTAAGCCGTGTCTCTAAACTTCACATTGACCATTTAGGTGAAACGAAAACTTGTTTACGTTTTGGTGCCACAACAATCTTGCCCGATGACTCGGTTCTTGTCCGTCACGTCCATAACCTGACTGTATCTAACACCACGATTATCTGTGACAAATCAAATAATCTGAAACTAGTTTACGACAAGTATGCTTTGACACACTTACTGAATCAAACAAGTTCGACTCGTCTCTCGCTAAATGTAAGACCGAAGACGGTTGCGTGCAATTATCAAACGACTATGGACGAGAAAAAAAACTAAATACTGATGTGTAATAGCGAAAAAGTGCTGTGAGGTCCATCGACGCGTTACGGAGCCATTTGCTCGGATGCAGAACAGATGGTAAGCGGTAGCTTGGGTCTACAAATAAACATGCACGCAGAGACATTGCAGCTTTGAGAAATATGTCGTTTATATACGAGAGCTCTACTTGGTAATGTGTGCAGAAGACATGGCTATTAGCTGATTTACAAGTATAAAAGATGAATAAACTTAACTCATTTAAGCTCGGGACTGATAACTTGTTCATGAAGTTCGGTAAAAAAAAATACAGAAAATCTCTGAGGGCCAGATTCACCAACGACAAAATATAACCTTCATTATCGACAAATTAACAAGCATTGACCAACGAATACATCAATTAATATGGAACGTCAAACGTCAACTTATGAAGTATTATTTAGATGGCGTTTTCGCCAACCAGAACTTATAAGGATATGGCGAAACTGGCCATTCATTTATTATTATCATTATTATCATCATTATCAGCCAAAGGATGTCCACTGCTGAACAAAGGCCTCCTCCACGGCTTTCCACAGCGACCCATCACAAGCGATCTGCATCTAGTTAGATCCTGCGATCTTTAAAGGTCATCTGACTATCTTGTCGGTGGACGTCCTACGCTGCGTTTTTGGTCAAAGGGTCTCCCATTAGGAATTTAAAAACTGATAGTTGCAAGATATCGAGATATAATACGATGGCTCTCGACTTCTAATAAAAAAAATGAAACACAAAATTTTTAAACGAATACAATGACGCAACCAAACAATCAAAACAACTATCAGGTATACTGATTGTTGTTACACTGTGCCTAACTAACACATATAACATTAGCCGACAAAAACTGGACAGAACGGTTCATCTTCTTGTAAGCTAATTACATACCTATTGATAACAGTCCGAGTAGCGGTTTTATTATGATGTTGTAGCGATTTATATTTCTCTGCTTTACAACTTATTTTATGTGAGAAAATTCACATGAATTTTAAGGTTCTTGACCCGAAAGTCAATGGTTTGATTTGACCGAAGCTTCCGTTAAGCTAAAGTCAAGAGTGAATGCTTTACCAAGACGATTGAAATATATACCAGACATTTCTAGAGTATGTTAAAGATTTAATCAAACTACCACGATAACAAGTGCATCTACTTTAATCACAAAATATCATCTTTTAGTGACATTTTTGAGCGTGTTTTTCATACCAGACTTTAGATTTTAATCAAACTTAATATTTCGCTAGCATTCACAGTGAAAGCCTTTGGAACCTAGTATTTTAAATGTCAAACAAAGCATACATTATCATAACATCGCACTTGAAAACATTCTATTTTCTATCTGTCTGCATTCTTTATCTGTTCATCGTTAAAAGGATTGTCATCAGTTTTATTCTAGCTTGCCCACAGACATGAGTATCAACAACATTTATGGTCATCTGATTATCTTAAAATCTTATTTTTGCCTTGCCATGGCAGACGATAGATTTCAATCAAGCATACATTCTTCAACATTCACAGTGAAAGCCAGTAAATCGATCGGACATGTCCCACTTCCTCGGACATTTGCATCCGAAACCGAGACGTTGCGTAATCTGAATTATCATATCTGTGATGTGCGATCACGGTCTACTAACTGCGAATGAGGGTTATATGCTAAACTTGGTAGTATTGTAAGAAATAGCACGATTGCTACTGTATATTAGATAACAATGGAATCATCTCGGGTTGTGGCTGACTGATTGCATATGAGAAAAATGGGAAATCTATACTTATATTATAAAGCTAAAGAGTTTGTTTGTTTGAACGCGCTAATCTCAGAAACTACTGAACGATTTAAAAAACAATTGAGTTGAATAGCTTATTTATCGAGGAAGGAATTGGGCTATAAAACATCACGCTGTGACAGGAGGGGAGGGAGTAAACTCAAAACTTGCGGACACAGTCGCGGGAGGTGCGGGGGACCACTAGTATGAATTATATCAAATGTTCTTCTTATAGCTAGAATTTGAATTCAGCAACCAAGATCAGCAAACTGCGCCAAAGATAAGTTTGCTATAACTTAAGAAACCTAAAGCCCAAAAATATAAATTCATAATAATATACTTTTTTATGGGTTTGCTCTTGACTCCAGCCTGACCAAGTCAAGTGCGACTAAGACGGAGTCGAAGATGGAACGAGCTTGCCCAGAAGAAGCCTGTTCACTCTAATTGAATAAATTCGACGCGGGCAGCGAGATCCATCACTCCTTTGCCGTGCGCATTATAAATGTTGATGAGAAGCGCTTAGCTCTAAACAGCGGGATATCGACAAGGTAAGGATGGTATCCCGCGGTACGCCTTGACGAACGATGGAAAAAGGGGGCTAGTGGGATGATTTATTACTTTCATGAGAATTAAACAATTATAAAAACAAGCATTCATCTATCATCTCGGCAAATCTCAATTAAATAAGACTCGATATGTGATAGAAGTAAAGCAGAACACACTATCGTAGCAAAGCAATTTAAAAGATCATAGCATTAACAATAGCAAATAATTAATTTCATTTTAATTGAACTGCAACAGATACAGCTTTGAATTCCGTTATCGTTATTTCTTGCAATGATTAATACAATTACCAGAAATGCTATACAAATATGGACTGTATTCTGTTTAGTTAATGCCCTGTTTGTGATGGATGTCTGTCGAAAGCAGGGTTGCGCAAACTTTGATATACATTTCGATAATTTTCATACATGCTTAATTTTTAGAATTTCATCATTATCAGCCAAAGAACGTCCTCTGCTGGTTGTTAGCGGTCTGCATCCAGAGGCCTTACTCTGGAAACAAAATCCGATCCAATGGTTATAGCCATCCCTGTCACTCATACCAGGCCGTGTATGCGTGTGACAGGGATGGGTGGGTATATTCATTGGATCGGGTTTTGTGTCCAGAGTAAGGGGGCAGGTTACAAGGTCGTCTGTCCATCTTGTCGCTGGACATCCTACACTGCGCCTTTGGTCGGAAGGATTTTAGAATGTTATTTTAGATTTTAGAATGTAAATTCAAAACACTTCAAGGAGTGTAGAACTGGAGTAGAATAGAAGATAGTTTCATTGCACATAAAAAAGTCACAGAAACAAAATTTGTTCAGAGTTATCTTCTTTCTTCTTTTCTTTTTAATTTAAGAGCTATGCTCTTGTCGGTGGAGTTTTCTCCATTTATCTCTATTCAGAGCCATCTCCTTGACCTCTTGGTACGACTCGACGTCCAACTTTTCCTTTATTTGGGTCATATACGCTCTTCTAGGTCTTCCTCTTTTCCTTTTCCCTTCAATCTTTCCCTCCATGATGATCCTTATCAAGCTATCGTGCCGTACCAAGTGTCCAAGCATCTTTCCTCTCCGGTTTTCTATTGTTTGGAGTATATTTCTCTCCTCGCCTACAATCCTCAGAACATCCTCGTTAGATTTCTTCTCCATCCAGCTAATCCTCTCCATCCTTCTCCAGCACCACATCTCGAATGCTTCCATTCTTTCTCTGTCACGTTGAGTCATCATCCACGTCTCACTGCCGTACAGAGCGATGCTCCAGATGTATGTATTTATTAGCTTTTTTCGGATTTCCCTCGATATTCTGGATTTAAACATAATTTTTTTGGCATTAAAAGCTTTCTTTGCCATGGCTAGTCTAGTTTTTGTCTAATGTGCATCTGGAGAGTTATACTGTCTTGAAATTACTCAGAGTCAACAATTACTCACGTTGAGATTTCCATAACAAAAAACTTCAAGAGTAAATGAAACACACAGTGCAATTTCAAATTGTGCATTTGGCTAACCTTTATTGAAGTGGGCCGCTATCATTTTTATCGGTCAGAATATTATTGTTAAGATCCGGTTCAACCCTAAGGTCCCCATTTCTCGGTGCGTTCTCACGGCTCTCACGCGACAAAGCGCGGAAGCGACGCACGCGCAGCGCTACGCGCGCTGAATGCGCGTTTTCCGTCTCGGCGACAGATGTTGATAGATATGCATGTCTATTTGTATTTGTACTGTCATTCTTTATGTGGATTGAAGGAAGTACTAACGAAAGTAAAATAAAGAAGAAAAAAGTGTGCACCTCAAATTAATTAATAGACTTATTGTTTTTTTAAAGTGATAAGAATTTGTCTTTCAATCTTGAGATTGGAATTGATATTATCTACCTTAGACCTTACCTTAGTCTATTTTCCTGAGTGAATAATCAAATCTTTATTCAATCAAACGATAATCAGTCATACCGTCAGATCAAGCAGTAAATAAATATAATCAATGATATTTAATTAATCAGTCAGGTATCAAACGACTGCCGGGAGTCGCATAATAATGGAATTTCTATTGTGTCTCGTTCACACATACTTGACGAGTTAAGTTTGCAAACACCCCTCCTCCACCAATCCGCACTGGGCTCACATGCTGGAGTATGGCTCATACCTCATACTTGAGGTAAGGCCCTTGCCCAGCATTGGGATGCTTACAGGCTAACTTAACTTTTTTTAATTTACTTTATGAAATCCATTTTTCCAAAAACGAACCTCTTACTCAAAGTAGTTACCCCAAATTCAGGGTAAATAAATTCAAGCAGTGGTATATTTGTATTACTTTTTTAAAGCACTTGCATGATTTGGGTATACCGTTTTCGGCCAAGAGTATATTATGTGTTAGGCGAAAACATAATTATAAAACTTTTTTCGTCGATGTCGTTTGGGTATGCCATGCCTCGATATTTTTAAAGCTATATCATCAAAATGTCACACGAAACGATAAAATCATAAAGCCAACTTTTTTTGCCAAATATTTTTACGATTTTGCGGCCGTAGCTTAGTGAAAATGGCCAGTCGTTGTTTTGTGTATGTTTGTTATACACGGTAACAGTACCGCACGTAACCAGGCGTTTTATAATCATGTCGACGGATTTACATGTAGTAAGCATGTTATGGCAGGGTTGTCGATACGTTTTGAAACGATTACAGTTTTAACCACTACCAACAGCTTCAAGTACCAAGATTTTTACCGACTTCAAAAAAAGGGAGATATTCAAACTGTTTGAAATTAAATACTTCTTTAGGACTAACTCATTTCACTAACACAATGGGCCTTGTAGTCTGAATTAAATAAATAAATAACATAAATTCCATATGTATGTATGTGGAATGACATTGTTTGAATTAGATAATATTTGAGTATGTTGATCTAATAAGTCTTCCAAGCACGTATGAAAAATTTCGTATGTTTGTATGTACGTCTGTCCACGGATTTTTCGAAAACATAGCGAGGCGATTATTTTTTAATTCAATCAATCAATCAGGTATATTCCAACTTAGGGTACAGTGACTGTAAGTTGCATCAATAATTTTTAAAAATAAACCATCCTCAAAATACTGACTGGAAAGCTTTAAATAAACCATTTGTCTTCTATTTAGGAGAAACAAATTCTTTTGAAGACGGTGCATTATGTCAAGGTGAGACACTTCACTTTAATGAATGCTTTTTTTTGATTTTTTTCTTCTTTAAGAATGCTTTTTTGCCATTAAGTTCGCCATATTGTTTGTGCATGCATGAAGTTAAAAATAAATAAATAAACCGCTGGCAACCCTAGACCGACTGTGGGTGAAACCCGGCTAGAGCACTCGTAAAAATAGTGGAACCCGTTGCGCGTGCACACGGCGTTTCTACGCGTATTAGTCGGGAAAATCTGTAGAGTGGCCAGTTGTGCTCAAACTTTAAAATAAAAAAAACACTCATCGTTTTACAGCCCTCACTAGATGGCGTAAGGGTCACTTTAGGAATTTTTTTTCACGTTGGCGGAAATCCATAGACAAAGAAAATAAAGTGAATATTGTAAAATGATTGATACTTACATATTATATAAGCTACATAATAGACGATGACTCATTTTGCAAAAATGACGTTTGTATAGATTTTATACGTACACATAAAATTCAATGAAACCTCCTCACCTCATCTGTCAGTCAATCAAAGACCGTTCTTCTGAAATTTCTGACGCAGCCCAATTTCCTGACACAGCCGGGTAAGATACATTATAGAAACACAAGTATCTCAGGAATGTTGAGAAACACTGACCAGATCAATCACTACATAATTAATTGCCGATAAGAAAGTAGATTGATCTATCTAGAATACAGACAGCACTTAGTTAGTTGGCCACCCAAGACACATTCCGTGACGTGGAGATAAAGAGAAAGAACAAAGAAAACAACAATAAAGATTGCTGTGAACACTAACGATCTAGAAGGCAATAGACTAAGAAAGACAAAGATGTAGCATCGTTAGGGTTAAATGTGGTTAAAGATAAATCATAGAAGAAAAGGACCACAGTGTAGCACACACCATTAAACCGGTTTCATAGAGATCGATGAGGCAGTACCGCCTTATAAATAGCAGTGGACCTATAAGTTCTACAGATAAGTATGATGAAGATTGAAGACCATGAATTCTGATCGATCACTAATCATGAAGAATGGAAGACCCCACAAGCCCACAAGGTAGAAGTAAATGACAGGGACTTATACCACAACTGCAAGCCTGAACTATGTGGCCAGAATCTATACCTTGACCGTTGGTATCTTCCCATCTCTTGGGTAGTGACCAGCGAACTAACAGCTCTACACCAACGAAGCAGGAATATAATCTATCCATTACTAATCAGAAATAATAACATAGGAAAACCAGACGCCGTTGGGGCAGAAAAGTCTTAGATTGGAGACCCTTCGACCAAAGGCGCAGCGTAGGACGTCCACCGACAAGATGAACAGACGACCTTGTGAAGATCGCAGTATCGCACTGGATGCAGACCGCTCACAACCGGTTGCTGTGAAGGAAAGAAATCCATGGGGGAGGCCTATGATCAGCAGTGGACGTCCTTTGGCTGATAATGATGAAATGATGAATGATACACCACAATGTTTTCGGACCGCGGGGCGAATCGCCCATGCGCTGTTTCAGAATGGGGTTATTCGCACCGCCAGTGTGTCGGCGGTGCAAATCGTTCTAACTGTTCCAAGTATCTTTTGAAATGCGACCCATTTCCGGCAACGGAAACGGAACTCCAATCTTAAACAGCACTTGGACGATTCGCACCGTGGTCCGAAAAGTTCGTGGTGCGAAACGCCCCAATACCCACGTATTCTCTGTTTTACTTACGCTGTAAACATGACACAACATTATCACTCACGATGATGTCAGACTTACATAAAACTTACAACAATCATACGTCTCGATAGTAAAAAATCAAACAATGATTATCTTTCTTGAAAGTCGGTCAATAGTCAAGTCTGAGCGAAAGTCTAGGTCTATTACGTAAATCATTAGTATAGCGCACAGAGAAATAATATTAATCAGTGTTTCATATTTGTACAGAGACAAAACTTTATGTAAAACTGTCCTAACCTTGGATGAAGCCGAAAAAAGCGCTTGAAAGCAAAATATGATGATTGATGTATGGGTCTTTCTGATACCTGAAATAATTTTATTTAAAAAAAAAAAGTAAAGTTAGCCTGTAAGCATCCCTACTGCTGGGCAAAGGCCTTACCTCAAATGTGAGGTAGTATGAGCCATACTCCACCACGCGGGCTCAGTGCGGATTGGCGGAGGGTTGTTTGCAGCAAGGCAAGCGACCAACCTTGCTGTCAGATTTTATCAAGCATCTGACTAGTCTTAACGACTAATACCAATCGATATTAGCCAGGACGGAGATGCTCGTGATATACGTCACTTATATGGTCGGAATGGTCACCCATCCAAACACCGACCGCGCTGTAAGTTGCTTAACTTCGGTATTACTACCAAAGCGCTGTCACCACTGCGCTACGAGCACCTCAAATTTATTTTATTTTATTTATATAGAAAAGTCGTCGCTAAAGGTTTTTTCTCAACTGCATCATACCATAAGACATTTGTAAAGCAAATAACAATCATAATGGTAGAACTACTAAGTGCTTCTTCTCTTGATCAAACTTAACGGTCACTTGTAAGCGCAGTTTTAATCTGACGCAGCGCATACTTCTGTGATACACAACCATTATGATGCAAGACTTATAGATAATTGATTAACGAGTGACTAATCTGACATTAACGGACATTCCCTATATGCAAACTATAGTAAAAGCTAGAGATAGCTATTCTCGACCAGAGATAGGATTTCGTACTCCAAGAAAAATCTAAAGGTAGATAACCATTACTATTTCTAGTAGGGTAAAACCACACATATAATGGATATAGGGAATGGCTGTAAGTGATCGGTTAGGCTCTAGGTTTATACTTTAAAGAAGAGAAAGAAAGCCTTCGTGGACTACTGTTTTAATCATTGTAATGTTAACCTATAACTTGATAAACAGGTGGACTGTGGTGTTAATCAAAAACTACAAGTCGACAAGTTCGTAACTTACAGGTAACAAGGAAGTTTTAGCAAGTTTATGTAAATTGTGTTTATAAAAAATAATCTACGGGGCTTGTAAAGTTGCATACTTGTACAATCCATTTGTAAGTTCTAAAACCAAACAAAAACCGGCCAAGTGCCCGTCGGACTCGCGCACTGAGGGTTCCGTGCCAACTTTAACTGAATTAGGGATTCTTACTTCCACTTAGCCAAAATACTACAATATTTTGTTGACCGCAAATATAACTTTGTTTTTCATAGTGTTTGTATGACAGACAAAGTTATATTTGCGGTTGATAAAAATGTGCTATATTTCAAAAACTGCTAGTTCGATTTCGCTCTGCTTTCTCAAACCAATTTTCGTTGAAAGTTTATGTTGAGATCTACATTATATATTTTTTTCAAAAGTTTCACGCCCACTTTGGAAGCGTCTATATCTCAAACGTTAGACTTTTAGAAAAAAAAATTTCTCATTTAATGATTTCTCATTTAATCATTTAATGATTTTAGGAACCTCAATGTCATTTTGAAAGACCTATCCATAGACACGTATAGGTTTGAGTAAAAATTTTTTGTACCTGAGTCGGAAAGCGGTAACGAGGATACACCTACCTACCAAGTTTCAACGGTGTGATGCTAATAGTTTCAGAATAAAGTGGCTGTGACATACGGACGGACAGACAGACAGACAGACAGACAGACAGACAGACAGACAGACAGACAGACTTGACGAAACTATAAGGGTTCCGTTTTTTGCCATTCGGCTACGGAATCCTAAAAATGTATGCACTAATCAGTGAGTTGTTACTACTACGTACGTACAGAGAAGCTTTGCCAAGCAAAAAATGTGTCGCAAAAACGACGACAAGATAGTGACTTTTTTTTTGAAAATTTGAATTTCGAATCATGATTTGTTTGTACTACGAGTTGATGACCATGTCATCAATTCATGGAGCACAGTTCGTGATGTCAGTTCCATACGCTAGTATACATAGTAGTTCAATGGCACAAATATACAAGTTTTTAAATTAATAATGACACTTGTAGTTTGTAATTAACACGTGTAGTTTTGATAAACACATATTTGTAATAATGTTTTTTTCAAGATAAATTATTGTAATACAAGACTTGTAACTTTTGCCTTGTCACACCACAGCACAGATAACATTTCGCGGTGTGAAGATAATCTTACAAGATTGTTTGAACTACCGTAACGGTCTTTTTACAGAAAACCTCGTCAAAAGTTAAATTTAATTAGTCACAACAGTGTCGCATTTTTATAGGCAGGTCACTGTAACCGTGTGACCGTCAAATAAACGGTAAAGTAGAACATTTATCTCGTGTTTGCGAATCAAAATTTCAATAATTTTAATTGGAGATTGCAGTCGAGATGCAAGCGGGGTAAAAATGTAAGGACTATAGGATATAGACCGCGAAATTCAGACCTTGCCTGCGGGGCAAAGGGGTGCGGAGGGAGACGTTAGCGCGGTTAGTGAGCGGAGTTTCCGCGCCACCCGCACCCCTTGCGCGACCCGCTATCGCCCCCCCCCCCCCCCCCCCGCCCCTGTACCCCGCAGGCGAAGTCTCAATGAAGCGGTTTACCTATAGCCTGTATGAAGATCAAAAATGTGAACTCTTCGATCACAGGCGTAGCGCAGGATGGACTGACGATCTAGTAAAGATCGCAGAATGCACTGGATGCCGACAGCTTGCCACCGGTCGCTGTGGGAGAGGAGTCCTCCCGGAGGACCATGTTCAGCTGTGGACGTCCTTGGCTGATAATCATGATAACAATATAAATATATATTTTTTACAGCAATTTACTGAGTAGCACTGCTTCTTCTCAGTACTACTTGTCCCGAATCATGGTAGGCTAGTTGGTGAGGTGGAACTTTTATAAGCTGCTGTCTATTGCTATCAGGTATATCCTGGTGGATTTATTAACAAAAATAAGTGATTTTAATAAATCACCTAGGAGAGGATTCCAGTATTTTATCATCATCATAATTGGTTAATCTTATTGTACCGGACATCCGAAGAGGAATATGCGTGACCCCGAGAACTGAGATGCGAAAACAGTTTTATGGCCTGGCTCTTATTAATCAGTAGAAGCACCATGCGTCTGGTGAAGATAGTGATTTTTATTAGAGTAATTATAGAAAGAAACATTCAGAAAAAAAAATGAAATAATAAAATAAAATTATGTGGATTATTGATGACCTTCGAGCGGGTTAAATGGGAGTTGGACAATCGATACGGAAGAATTTCGAATTAATTGTATGAAATTGTATGATACTGCGTATCTATCCTCATGGCAATTCGTCACGCATCCAAAGGTTGTTCACGAGACCGACCAATTATAATAACAAAATAATGATTATTTATTTGCAAATTTGTACACTAACTGCATACATGGACAACAATGGTAACGTATAAGTAAGTGTATTATTCTTCTACATATGCCAATAATAGGTCAGGAAAAATACAAAATTATACATGTGCAAAAAAAATATAAAAAAATTACACTGAAAATAAAATAAAAATTACGAGAATATATAACGATTAAAATCAGACGATTTATCAAATCATGGCCATACTAAAGTAATAAATAATATTGGCGAAGTAGAAAGCAGACGGCCAACTGGTTTTGATCTAGCTACGCTCGGTCTGTCTGTCTGTAAATCCTTACTCTGTTATGTATCGAATATAGCCATCCCTGTCACTCAAGTGGACACCACCCTGTGAGGGAAAAGGATGGATATATCAGATAATACGAGCAGTCTTTAGTGATAGATTATCTGTATACTATATGAGAATGTATTGAAACTGGATTGCATTTATGGATTTCAACGTCTGACCTATGAGTTTTGAAAAGAGAATCGGTTTATTAGCCAAGAAAAGTTATTAGCTAGCTAAGCTAGTTCAATAGAAGAGCTAAAAAAAATAGCTTTAGGAAGGAAGTTGGGAAAGTCGGTCAAAAAGGGTATGAAAGCTTATCAGAAGAATCAAAAAGTTTGCTATTATTAGATTTACATAAATAGGTCATTTACTTTACAGGGCAGGAAACTTGACTCCGCAAAGCCATACTGTTTAATCTTCGCATAAAAAACAAAAAATATACAGGTAAGTAAAGTAATAAGGTCCCATTTCGTCTGGACAAAAACAATCACGTCGTCATCACTCTCAATGGGCGATACAAGTTCAGTACCGCTATAGGCCAAATTGTGACCCATGTTACCGACTAGACACTCCAATAGCTTATTATAACTCTTAATACCGTTAAATAGGGGTCAGAATCGCTTAACACGTAACGTACATTTGCCTGATACAGCATGAACATGACAAAACCATTTTTACTTAGCGGCAATTTTTAAGTGCTGTTGGTTTTATAAGCCGTTAGTTCAATTTGTCAATGGTTAAAAAACTTACAAAAACTGGTTTATTATCTTCGAATTACAAGCGGAAAATGTTAAAAAGGAGGAAATGAGAAACGAGTTTCTTTTTAGCGAAATAAAGTGGATTTAAATCTAGGGCGCTCCGACATTTAAACCGAGTCGTGTTACCTATATCAAGGAAGTGCATGCTTGTTAAATTGAAAATACATAAATACAGTCATGCTTCACTGTCGTGTCGATAAGTGCAAGCCGATATATTGGATGTATAATAATAAATTCCTTTGCTGTCACGGCCGAACCGATTTAATTGACAGCTTAACGGAAGCGACAATGAACTTGGCGGGAAGCGCCCGTTCTTAATTTAAAATTTTAAACGTCTCGAACCGGCCGGCGACATGTTTTTCTATTATGAGAAAAGTGGCCAGTGCGTCCGGCTTTTTTTTGTGTTTTCGGGGTAAAATTTTGGACCAGTCTGGCAACATAAATTCGCAAAATTCGAAGGCAGGAACAAAAAATTCGGGAAGATGGCTGCCAATTAAATAAAATTAACGTGTATTAATACCGCCTTACCTTAATAACGTAATTCTAGTGCGACTCTTGCATTCGAAAGTAACGACTATATTAATGTGATATTCTATGTGTCCAATCCAATGCATCCCCTAGAAATGCAATAAATATTTGAATAATTGATTAATATTTATTTTTATTAACTACGAAAACAAAATTAATAATAAATAACATGTTTTTTGGATAAAAGACAAAAATTAAATGCGCCCAACGTGGGGCTCGAACCCACGACCCTGAGATTAAGAGTCTCATGCTCTACCGACTGAGCTAGCCGGGCTGTGTCGGGGAAGACGAAATTATCAAACACGAGATAATAGTGTTTTGTCACGTTACAAACTTAATGATATAAATTGCACTTGTAAAAAAACCGGTTAAGTGCGTGTCGGACCCGCGCACTGAGGGTTCCGTGCCACCCTTAACTGAATTCAGGGTCCACTTACTTTCACTTAACGGAAACATCACAATATATTGCGACCGCAAAAATAACTTTGTTTTTCATAGTGTTTGTATGAAAGACAAAGTTATATTTGCGGTTAATAAAAATGTGCAATATCTCAAAAACTACTGGTTCGATCTCCTAGAAACCAATTTTCGTTGCAAGTTTTTGTTGAGATCTACATCATATATTTTTTTCAAAATTTTCACTTTCTTATTTCAAAACTTAAATGGGGGTGACGCCCATTTTACCACTTTGGAAGCGTCTATATCTCAAACCTTACACTTTTAGAAAAAATGGTTTTAGAAACCTCAACATCATTTTAAAAGACCTATCCATAGACACCCCACACGCATAGGTTTGAGTAAGCTGAACTGTAATAAACATAACACCCACAAAAATGTACCCTTTTCCAAAGCAAAGGCAAATAAAATATTCATTTCATTTCATAAAAAAAATTTTTAGGTTTTAGTTTCATGTATGGGAGCCCCCCCTTAAATATTATTTTTTTTCTTACTTTTTGTATCTGAATCGGAAAGCGGTGATCAAAATACACCTACCTACCAAGTTTCAGCTATGTGATGCTTATAGTTTCAGAATAAAGTGGCTGTGACATACGGACGGACAGACAGACAGACAGACAGACCGACAGACAGACAGACAGACAGACAGACTTGACGAAACTATTAGGGTTCCGTTTTTTGCCATTCGGCTACGGAACCCTAACAACTAGGAATCGAACCCCGTGTCTTAAGCTATCCGAGCGCATGCCTGCCTATTGAGAATCGTAATTTCAACGTGTATTAATTGAAAAGGAAGGTTGTGGATGTTGCGAATCTTATCGATTCCAAGAATTGAGGGTCATGTGATGTGTGACGTGGATTTAATCGTGTTTTCGCAGAACGGTAAATAAAATATTATCTTTTAATACTTACGATTACGTTCGATTATAATTTAATCTATTCGTACATAAAGACTGGAAGGTGTACCTGAAAGAAAAAAAAAAGGTCAATAAAAACCCATTTATATCACGAGGTAATTGTGTAATATTGGAAAGTAGACCAAAAAACTACTACGTTATAAAAATAGGATTTAAAACGAAGTCGGTAAAAAAACATCGTCACATTCAGATCAGATCAACAACTCATGTATGGGTCAGGTATGACTGGTAGAGAATGCCATTTGGCGTTGAGTCAAAAAAAAATGGTGGTGCAAATAAAGTAAAATAAATAAACTCACTAGCTAATCTACGCTTCCCAATAAAAATGTTTTATTAATAAAAAAAACATGATAAAAATATTGGACGTAATATGGCCTTGAAACTGGGAATCAGGAAGTTTGTACCAAAATACAAACTAGAAGACGCATAAGGCTGCGTTTCCACCAGAGATGTGCGATGGAAATGTGTCGTACGAGGATGTCTAGCTGTTCTCTGAAAATGTGTGGGTGTTTCCACCAAAGCTGTGCGATGAAAATGTGCCTACGAGGATGTGTAGCGGAGCTGTGAAAATGCGCATCAATGTGTGGTACAGTATGGGCAAACCTTCTCAATACACATTTCTCGCAACACATCCCTCGCACATATCACATCCCTCGCTTGTTTTGTATGCGCAAAAATCTAGCTCCGCTGAGCCGTTTCCACCAGAGCTGTGCTGACCAAGGCGAGGCTAATGAAATGATTCTATTGGTTCTTTACAAACACATTTCTCGCTACGCATCCTCGCACATCTCTGGTGGAAACGCAGCCTTAACAGTAGGTAATGTTTTTTGTAAAAAAAAATATATTTATTTAATTCCCGTAAAATTTCGCCTTCCCTCTCACAGCCCGGCTAGCTCAGTCGGTAGAGCATGAGACTCTTAATCTCAGGGTCGTGGGTTCGAGCCCCACGTTGGGCGAAATATTTTTTTTATTTAGATAGACTTGCTTTTTAGAGTTTTCAATGTCGAGATTTACGTGTAACATCCACAGCACAAAATGAAAATTTCATTCATGAATGGAAGCTGAAATATTTCATAATAATTTTTTTTTTTTGTTATTAGTGGTTGAGAGTCAAGTCTAGAATACAGGGAAAAATATTTCAAAACAATTAATAATTTTCTTTATATTTTTCTGTATTTCAGGTTGTCTGGGAGAGATCACTTATAGCGATAAGAAGACCACCTAAATTGTACATTTCCTCAAATTGAAATTAACATATTTGATGTGCAATAAAGTGTTATCTTATCTTGTCTTATCTCGATTGACAACCACCCTCTTAGATTTGGCTCGTACTTTTTTCACACCCTGTCTAGGACAGTCTTCTTTTACAAACCAGTTGGTCTGCTAAAAATAGCTTCGTCACACTCGAGTTGATTCGCGTCTACCCTCAATCATGGAGGCAGCTGGACCGTGGCTTCCCATGCCATATGTGAACCCTTAGCGCGGTCAGGTGGAAAAGTATCATGTTTTTATCTTTCACACATAAATAAATACTTATGCAATTTCGTCGGACTTAAAAATTATTTGGTTAAAAATTATATTATATAGTGAAAATATGTATGCAGTTTGGAAAAAAAAACAACTTTCTTGTTGGCTAAGAAGTAAATAAATATAAAAGGGGCTTGCTAACGCACTTAAGAACTAAAGAAAAAAAACTTTAAAAAAAACTAACTAAACAAAAAAATAATTCACAACAACTGGCATTGTTAAATTAAAGAAAGAAAGAAAACATATTTATTCAGTACCATAATTAGAAATAGAGTATTTCAGTATCAAAATTATAAATATTATAAATAGAATTAAAAGTTATCTTTAAAAATTCCTCTTCCTATACTATCCGATGGTGAAATACTACCATTCGATTAGTATTTCAAAGCCTCATACAATAATTATAACAATAAATTTTAAATTTAAAGAAACCCCTGTCGCTAAAAAAAATGCTGAATAGATTTTCATGAAACATGGCTAAGAAAATTATCTGCAACACAAAAAAACGGTTCTCCCATTTAGGAGCTACAATACCACAGACAGGCACGTTAAACTTTAACACCCCTCACTTATTGCGTGTAAAAAAGTGTTAAAATGCAGAACAGTTCAAAATTTAATGGTACTAGCTTTTGCCCGCGACTTCGTCCGCGTGGAATCGTGACTTCTTTCTCCCGTTTTTTACACATTTACCACTATATCTTTGCTCCTATTGGTCGTAGCGTGATTTTATATATACCTATAGCCTTCCTCGATTACTCGACTATCCAACACAAAAAGAATTATTCAATTCGAACCAGTAGTTTCGAAGATTAGCGCGTTCAAACAAACAAACTCTTCAGCTTTATAATATTATATAGTATAGATAAGTCTACTGTTTCTATGGAGCCAGACTTTGTCATCGTCTATTCATAAAACATAACCTTGATATAAAACACCAAGTACAATCATAGAGGAGGCGACAGATAGTCGCGACCGCTCCCTATAGACACGTGACGTCACCACTAGTGATGGCTCTGGCGACATATTCCCAATTTTCCCGGAAACTTTTCCAAAATTTTCAATTACATTCATTAAATATGATGTAAAAGTGTGATCTTCAAAACTAAGCAGCGGTTTATAATGATTTTTTTTTGTATTATTCTTGGAGAAGAAACTTGTACTCAAGAAAAAAAAACGCCTTTAAAAACTGACAAAAAGCTTCAATTAATGTACTGTGTATACTGTGTATATTTTATCTAAAAGAAACAGGAGGTCTACTACGAAAAACGAAATCCGTCAATACGATTATCGTTTTTCGGATCCGAAACATTTTTAGTATGGAATCCTCACTACAAAATGCTTCGGATCCGAAAAACCATTATCGTTTTGACGGATTTCGTTTTTCGTAGTAGGCCATCAGATTCATTTGGAGTTGGTGCATGACATCAAGCGTTGGCCCACCAACAGTCTACGCACATAACTTTGGGAAATATACAGTGATTTTCCGGGATATTTACATGAAGTTCCCAAAATTCCCGGGAACGGCAATCAGTACACCACCACTATTCTACAGACGCTTTCTGACTCACCCTATATTTGGGGGGAAAATTTGGGATAAATCACAAGTTTGCTTTTCTTAGAACTATCCTCCCCTCTTACAGATATGTCTGGTCTGGATAGTTTGTTGATTGTGTTTAAGGTATACGATGCTTCATTAACTCTCTAATTTCCTAGATCTATGCGGTGAAGCAATTAGGGCTACTAACGCGTATGAATTCGCCGCTAGGGGCGCTTGTGTAGCGTGAGGTCTCCGAAATGTCAAATGTCACTGTTTGTGGGTTAGGTGTGCGGGTTTATTTTTATTTAGATTAATGTTTCGACTATTTAGCAATAATTTTCATTAATTATGGCAAATACTAGTTATGGATCAATGAATGAGAGTGTTTTAAAAGGGGGATTAAGAAAATAAATGTTAAATCTTTAATTACTTGTGTACTTACTCCTCTTTTCTTAACAAAGCTGGACTGCGGTATATCCAATGTATTGTTATTTTAAGATTTAATGGCAAACTTAATTGTTTATCTCTCCATCATGACAAATTACAAACACCATAAAAGCTATATTCTGGACCTCACGCGACAGTGGCGCCAACTAGTGAGAACGAAAACGGTAGCCCTTAATGAGGGCTACCGTTTTATTACCGATGAATTAAGGTAAATACAGTGCAAACTCTTTGACGTAGCTCGTTCGATTACGAGTTTTACACAAAACAAATCATTTATTATATCCGTAAAAATACTACCGGATAAAAAAAACTAAATGCATAGAAATTGTGATCCTCAGAAATCATTTTATTTTCATAGAATGAAAAATAGATCGCTGATCTTTTTTCGTATACGAATTGCACGATAATTAAGCCTTTGTTTTTTCAACTAAGCCTTTTCAATATCCACCTAATTCAATAAAAAAATATATCAGATTGTCACTTAGAGACACTCCTATGCAATTTAAGAGGCACTCAATGTATTTAACCACTTAACAGATGTATAGTAGCGAGTGGCGCATTGCGTCGACACCCTATATAGGTCAAGGTGAGGGATGGGACACCACAGGCCTTGATAGTGTTGCCATTTGTCGATAGTATCGATATCGATAGCAGTATTGAGAAATTATTACCCTAGATTGTTTTTTCAATTATTCTTTGATAAATACAGTCAGACAGAAGCGGAAAGCCGGAAACATGAGTGAATAAAATATATTAAATATGGAAGCTTTTTACTCTAAGATTAAAACGTAATATGTTTTAACCCCCGACGCTAAAAAAGAAGGGTTTTATAAATTTAACGTTTCCGTCTGTTTATCTGTCCGTGGGTGGTATCGTAGCTCCCAAACGGGTAAACCGATTTTCATTTAGTTTTAATGTGTCATAGACATTTTAATCCCGAGTGTTCTTAGCCATGATTCATGAAAATCGGTTCAGCCGTTCTTTCATTTACGACAAGGATGTTTTTATTTAAAATATTTTTTTCACATACTGTAACTCCATAAAGAATTCTATCGTAATTCTATTGTGTCGTAGCTACCAAACGGATAAACCGATAAGAAAGAGCACCATAAAGTATTCTTTCACCCTATCCATAGATGACTACAAACAACAAACATTTAATAACATCGATATATCGACTCCACTGCCCAACACTATCCCTAAACGAATAACTCGAATGCTTCGGCATCGTGGTATTTGAAATTAAGGGCAAAGACGGAGTCGAAGCTGGAACGAGCTCGCCCAGAAGAAGCCTGTTCACTCTAACTTTGAATAGATTCGGATTGTAGTCACTAGGAAACACCGACGCGGGCAGCGAGTTCCACTCCTTTGCCGTGCGCATTATAAATGTTGATGAGAAGCGCTTAGTTCTAAACAGCGGGATATCGACAAGGTCTACGCCTTGACGAACGATGGGAAAAGATAAACACACATAAAAGATATACAGCTACCTACCAAGTTTCAGCTGTGTGATGACAATAGTTTCAGAGTAAAGTGTCTGTGACATACGGACAGACAGATAGACAGACTTGACGAAACTATAAGGGTTCCGTTTTTTGCAATTCGGCTACGGATCCCTACAAAAACAAAATCATCAATTATCCCCATACCTCATGTTATGAGATCTTATAGCTATAGGGACAGACCAGCCTCACAAACTATTTGGAGGACGTTGGAATGACGTCTGGCTGTCATTAAGAAAAGTAACTAAACCCAAGGTATTTCCATGAAATATTGTATCAACTGTGTCGATTTTCACGGTTACCTAAATTTTGCACAAAAAAATCTGGAGAAATGGTAATAGGCGTCCGCCAACGTTGTCTTTTTTGGTCACTGCGAGCGCTGTTATCGATTCGGGTACCACTACCTACTTCGCACACAGCGAATAAAGCAGAATCGTATCAAACAAGCGTAACATTGTAGAACTGGAGGTATACTACGAAAAACGAAATCCGTCAATACGATAATCGTTTTTCAGATCCGAAACATTTTTCCATACTGAAAATGCTTCGGATCTGAAAAACGATTATCGTTTTGACGGATTTCGTTTTTCGTAGTAGGCCTTCTGTTCCTTACAATTGCCTTACTCAGACATAAAATAAATGTCGGCCCCTTCCCCTGAAGGCCATGTTCAAAGGTCACCATCAGACCATAATAATGACTCATCACAGCTTTCACACTGGCTTATGGATATTAATGGTTTTCATGAGTGTCAGGCTATGACGTAATATTTTTGTTTATTTACCTGGTGTTATTTCTCAATATGAAGGCAATTATGTATACTTATTCGCCAAAAGATTCAAATGTGTCCCCAAAATTGGGTATTCCAAATCCTCTGCTTGGGGTTCCCTTCATCTTCTCACGTTATGGAACCTCTAGACTTACGTTGAGACCCTTTAAATAGCAGTACCATTAGGTATTTTTAACCGAGACGCAATAAGAGAGGCGTGTTAAGTTTAACGTGTCTGTATGTGGTATAGCACCCAAACGGCTGAACCGATTTTCGTTTTTAGATTATCACCGTCATGGGTAATTTTAACCAGAGTGCTGCTAACGCCGTTTGAAGATTATCAGCTCTTTTCTAGTTGATGAGGGGATATGTTTTCTAGTTGATGAGGAATGTTTATTTGTTAATTGGTTGAATTATTTGATTGTTATTATTTTATTTTTATTTTATTATTTTTTTAATTTTTTTTTTGTATTTTTTAATTGATTTATTTTTACTCTGAGCAGACTACTCTACCCACAAAGGCATCCGCTGAAAATCAGCGTCGTGGTATGCGTTCCGCTGCCACGACTTATGCTGAGCGGGTGCCTTTTCGACTCGAGTAGTCTACCCAGCTCTGCATGTTTTAAATGTTTATTTATTTCTCGGTCGAATAAATGTGTTTTCTTTCTTTTCTTTCTTTCTATGTATGACTAACTTCCTTATGACCGATCGATTGGAAATTATGTACCGCGTTATTTCAATGATATTGAAAGTATATGGTAAAATAACTATGACCTAATTAGCCGTTTGAAAGTCATCAGGTCTTTATAGTTGATGAAGGGAACAGAGGGGTTTTAAAAAATAATAATTTTACTTTTCATTCGTACGTCAATTTCTCTTTAAGTCAATTTACAATGTTATGTATGTCTTCACATTACATTACATCCTATGATTCCCAGATCTAAAATGGATGGCTGTTGAAGAGATTTGAATATGATTTCGGACTTTTAATTTAGTAAGATTGAACAATAATAATTACAATCAACATAAAAAGGTCAGTCCCTCTGTGTCACGAATATTCATAGGTGCTCAGTTATTCTGATACAGAGTAATACGATATCATATCACAGTAACCAACCACAATGTGGTTAGTAGCTAACACACATATGGCTGAATAAATAACTTGTGTCAGTCAACTACGATAAATTATTATCATTCATCATTCGTGGGGGAGGCCTATGTTCAGCAGTGGACGTCCTTTGGCTGATAATGATGATGATTCGATGATCCTCGTTTCTGAATTGATCTCGTAGAGAAACACCGAGAGTAGCCCTCTCCATCGTTCGTTGTGTGATTTTGAGCTTCTTTGAGGCCCATAGTTAAAAACCACGTTTCGACCAAAAGCGCAGCGTAGGACGTCCACCGACAACATGGACAGGCGACGTTGTGAAGATCGCAGGATCACAATAGATGAACGGTCTCTGTGGAAAACCGTGGGGGAGGCCTATCCGGCGTAAACTCATGGTAACGGCACAGAATATATAATAGTACTTGGTAACGGTACGGGATATTAGATATTTACGTGCTTTAGGACATCAATATTTGGATATTATGCCGAATAAGATTGCCCTTATTAACTTATTTCTCTGTTCTCGCAAAGAAAGTCAAGCAGATGTCGTCCAGGACAGTCCAATCATCATAGATGCAGTCCACGGACCACTTTCGATGCGCATACGCCGTGATAGCAATACTAAATCGGGAGAAACCGTGTGCGAAATTCGAGCAGATAGTTCGCGTCTGAGTGCTTAGTACGAGTTCTTTTTTTAACCTATATCATCCCACTGCTGGGCAAAGGTCTCCCCCAAGACGCATGTATACCTTTGTTATGAGCAATAAATGATTTGATTTGATTTGATTTGAAGCATAGACATAAGTTCTTTTTTTTATATTAATGATAATTTAATTTATTTACAATTTTATTTTATTTTTATTTAGTACAAAAACACCGCAGTATTGGATGTGGTCTATGGGACAGTAGTAACAGTAGTATCATTTTAAAAGGTTTCCTTTGTATAATACGAAAATCTATTATAATATTTTCTTGGCTATACAGCAATGAATGAGGAAATATTAAACGTAGCAATTGCAATAGTCAGTAAATAAAATACCAATAAATTGTAGAATTAAGAGTGTGTTCAAATTGGCTCTGGCTCTGAGAAAGAGCAGTAGAACCTGAAGGGTGCATCAAAAAGAGAGAAATTAAATCATTATTTGTAGTCCAAATTGATTTAACAGTTATCTTCGCTGTCGTTTCCAGAGTGAAACCAAAAATATGATGCAAGAACAGTAAAAAATGAATAAATCAACAGAAACTAAAAACATGCATCAGGTAATGTAGGGTCCAAGTCAATACAATTGTGTCAGTCATTTGTCGATAGTATCGATATCGATAGCAGAATTGGGAAATTATTACCCTAGATTGTTTTTTTAAATTATTCTTTAATAAATACAGTCAGACAGAAGCGGAAAGCCGGAAACATGAGTGAATAAAATAATATTAAGTTGAACATTAAAATATGGAAGCTTTTTACTCTAAGATTAAAACGTAATATGTTTTAATCCCCGACGCAAAAAAAAAAGAGTTTTATAAATTTTACGTTTCCGTCTGCTTATCTGTCTGTGGTATCGTAGCTCCCAAACGGGTAAACCGATTTTCATTTAGTTTTAATGTGTCATAGACATTTTAATCCCGAGTGTTCTTAGCCATGAATCATGAAAATCGGTTCAGCCGTTTTTTATTTACGAAGGCTTTTTTTTACCCACAGTAATTTAATACTAAGAAAGAGCACCATAAAGTATTCTTTCACCCTATCCATAGATGACTACAAACAACAAACATTAAATAACATCGATATATCGACTCCACTGCCCAACACTATGCCTAAACGAATAACTCGAATGCTTCGGCATCGTGGTATATGAAATTAAGGGCATACTTCAGCATCTCTAAAGCTGCCAGCTTGAATACTAAAGTTAAGTCAACATAAATATTTACTAGATAATGTATACTGACGGCCTGTTTCACAATGTCTTAAGTAATTAGGTAATAAGTTCCCATTAGCGTTAATCTGTCCAATTCTTCATACGGAATGACGTTCTATTTGAATTGTTCGTTGGTTAGTGCATATCTGATAGTGACAGGGCAATTGGTCATCTTCTCACGTTATGGAACCCCTAGACTTACGTTGAGACCCTTTAAATAGCAGTACCATTAGGTATTTTTAACCGAGACGCAATAAGAGAGGCGTGTTAAGTTTAACGTGTCTGTATGTGGTATAGCACCCAAACGGCTGAACCGATTTTCGTTTTTAGATTATCACCGTCATGGGTAATTTTAACCAGAGTGCTGCTAACGCCGTTTGAAGATTATCAGCTCTTTTCTAGTTGATGAGGGGATATGTTTTCTAGTTGATGAGGAATGTTTATTTGTTAACTAGCTGTGCCCGCGACTTCGTCCGCGTGGAATAGTGACTTTGGATAGAATTTTTAATTTATAGGCTTATGATTTTACAAATAAGATACTTAAGTATAAGTACTTATAAGTACGCAAGATATAAAGTATTTATATAGTACATTTTAGTACTCACTTATCATTAAAATTGGCCATATTACAATAATAAGAAGCAAGTAGTAGGTACATCAAAGGTGATCAATTATTATGACCATACCGATTATTTGGACGTTCACAATTTGTATTTCGATTAGGAATTCCTTTGTTTGATAGGATAATATGGTTACTTTACTTTTAACTACTACTTTGCCACAAAAAAAACTACTACTTTTTTAAAAAAAACTATTATTTTTACTTTGTTGTGTGGAAAAAATGGATCTAAATATAAATTTTTTCATGGCACTGTTTTGTTATACTTTGGCAAGTACCATAAAGTACCAAATATTCATTTAATTTATACAAACCAATATGGAGGAAACACTACACATTGAATTAAAACACTTTACAGATTCATTTCCACCCACATTTATTTTAAATTGTTTCGCCTCGGCCCCGTCCCGCCTTAGCCCCGGCCCCATCGAACGGGATAAAAAGTATCCTATGTCCTTCTCCTGGTACTAAGCTACCTCCCCACCGTTTCGTCCCGGTCCCGTGCTACCCCAGCCCCGGCCCCGTCTAGCGGGACAAAAAGTATCCTATATGCAGTATCTTATGTCCTTCTCCTGGTACTAAGCTACCTCTCCACCGTTTCGTCCCGGTCCCGTGCTACCCCAGCCCCGGCCCCGTCTAGCGGGACAAAAAGTATCCTATATGCTTTTCCTGATTCTAAGCTACCACCCCACCAACTTTCAGCCAAATCGGTTCAGCCGTTCTCAAGTTATAAGTGTTGTAACAAACACGACTTTCTTTTATATATTTATATTTTCTGCCTACCCCCTAAGTCTATTGGCGTGATTATTTCTATCCTAGTTTACTCTCCAAGTGATGCTGAGTCAAATAAAAAAAGCCCCATCAAAATCGGTTCAGTAGATTCTGAGATTAGCCCGGACAAACAGACAGACAGACAGACAGACAGACAGACAAAAATTTTAAAAATTGTTGTTTTGGCTTCTATTACGGTAATTAAGACGCCCTGTAACAATTTTTCATAAAAATCTTCAATGTACAGAAATCGATCTTTTACAGTCTTATTATGTATATAAGATAAGATAAGATATAAGATATATGTATAGATTGGTTGAATTATTTGATTGTTATTATTTTATTTATTATTATTATATGTATAGATTATTATTTTTTTTTTTTTTGTATTTTTTAATTGATTTATTTTTACTCTGAGCAGACTACTCTACCCACAAAGGCATCCGCTGAAAATCAGCGTCGTGGTATGCGTTCCGCTGCCACGACTTATGCTGAGCGGGTGCCTTTTCGACTCGAGTAGTCTACCCAGCTCTGCATGTTTTAAATGTTTATTTATTTCTCGGTCGAATAAATGTGTTTTCTTTCTTTTCTTTCTTTCTATGTATGACTAACTTCCTCATGACCGATCGATTGGAAATTATGTACCGCGTTATTTCAATGATATTGAAAGTATATATGGTGAAATAACTATGACCTAATTAGCTGTTAGAAGGTCATCAGGTCTTTAATAGTTGATGAGGGGAACGGATGGGTTTTTAAAAATAATAATTTTACTTTTAATTCGTACTTTACCTATTCTCTTTTAGTCAATTTACAATGCTATGTATATCTTTAAATTACATTACATCTTTCTTATGATTCCCAGATCTAAAATGGATGGCTGTTGAAGAGATTGGAATATGATTTCGGACTTTTTATTTAGTAACACTGATCTATAATAATTACAATCCTCATAAAAAGGTCAGTCCCTCTGTCTGTGTCATGAATCATAGGTGCTCAGTTATTCTGATACAGAGTAATGCGATATCGTATCACAGTAACCAACCACGATGTGGTTAGTAGCTAACACACATCTGGGAATAACTTGTGTCAGTCAACTACGATAAATTATTATCATTCATCATTCGTGGGGGAGGCCTATGTTCAGCAGTGGACGTCCTTTGGCTGATAATGATGATGATAATTCGATGATCTTCGTTTCTGATTCGATCTCGTAGAGAAACACCGAGCATACCCATCTCCATCGTTCGTTGTGTGATTTTGAGCTTCTTTATGAGACCCATAGTTAGAGACCACGTTTCCACCAAAAGCGCAGCGTAGGACGTCCACCGACAACATGGACAGACGACCTTGTGAAGATCGCAGGATCACAATGGATGCAGACCGCTCACATCCGGTCTCTGTGGAAAACCGTGGGGGAGGCCTATCCGGCGTAAACTCATGGTAACGGCACAGAATATATAGTACTTGGTAACGGTACGGGATATTAGAATGGTTTAGAATGTTTTTAAACGATCACAGTGTCATATTTATATTCTTAAAGATGAAATAAGAAACCAAAAATTGCGCACGGGCGGAATGCGAACCAGCATCTTTCTGGCTTACCGGGCAACAGCTCTTCCAATTGAGCTACCGTGCTGTCGGTCCGACCGCGCGAAATTCTTGGTCTCTTAGTATACGTCATTGCGTGACGTTAGCGCCATCTACCCGTCTGTTTATGCAACAGCGAGACCAAGAATTTCGCGCGGTCTGACCGACAGCACGGTAGCTCAATTGGAAGAGCTGTTGGCCCGGTAAGCCAGAAAGATGCTGGTTCGAATCCCGCCCGTGCGCAGTTTATGGTTTCTTATTTCATCTTTAAGAACGGGATATTCTATATTTACGCGTCTTCGGTACATCAATATTTGGATATTATGCCGAATAAGATTGCACTTATTAACTTATTTCTCTGTTCTCGCAAAGAAAGTCAAGCAGATGTCGTCCAGGACAGTCCAATCATCATAGATGCAGTCCACGGCCCACTTTCGATGCGCATACGCCGTGATAGCAATACTAAATCGGGAGAAACCTAGTGCGAAATTCGAGCAGATAGTTCGCGTGCTTAGTACGAGTTCTTTTTTTAACCTATATCATCCCACTGCTGGGCAAAGGTCTCCCCCAAGCTCTTAGAGACGCATGTATACCTTTGTTGTAATGTATCAGCTTAAAATGTAATGTGACTGTGAGCAATAATTTATTTGATTTGAAGCATAGACATAAGTTTTTTTTATATTAATTTTAATTTAATTTATTTTTATTTAGTACAAAAACACCGCAGTATTGGATGTGGTCTATGGGACAGTAGTAACAGTAGTATCATTTTAAAAGGTTTCCTTTGTATAATACGAAAATCTATTATAATATTTTCTTGGCTATACAGCAATGAATGAGGAAATATTAAACGTAGCAATAGCAATAGTCAGTAAATAAATACCAATAAATTGTAGAATTATGAGCGTGTTCAAATTGGATCTGACTAAGATAAATGATCCAAGGCCAGTTAAAAAAATGCTATTTACCTGTATTTTAGCAATGATTTTTATTCAATTAAAGGCTAAGGATGTTCACATTAAATTAAAAAAAATACTGTACACTCAAATAAATAAATATTGTAACAACCCAGTAAGCTTGGAAACTGTATGTTGCCAAAAATAACTTCAGATGCAGACGTTCCGGGAACGCGCAGTGAATATCGCATAATTTCGCCACTCTTCTCACAGCCCGGCTAGCTCAGTCGGTAGAGCATGAGACTCTTAATCTCAGGGTCGTGGGTTCGAGCCCCACGTTGGGCGAATCTCTTTTTTGTCTTTTTACATTGTCCCTGTTGCTTATTCCCTTTTTTCGCATTTTCAAAATGTTACTAAATGGGGAATAATAAAACGAGCGAATAAAAAATAACTTGGCGACTGATGATGACGTACTGTTTTATCACTTGAGCGGTATGAATTTGAGTAAGCGAATAATTAACTAAACTAACGACGAATATTGATTAATAATAAAATCCAGAAAGAGCTTACAACAAGTGGGCTTTGTTATATCCATTTCAGATATAAAAATACTATCCGGGCGACTAAATTACTAACTGAGCGACTAGAAATACAGAGGGGGCAGCTTTAATATTAAGATATTTTCGATTTTTCCAATTGAGGTTTTACATAACGAACTACAAAAAAGTTCATTCTGAGCAAAGTTTGTGAGCTGCTGTATTAATGATTATTGGTTACTGATATTCTATTTGAGGTCTTATGTTTTATATTTTATGCAAACTATAAAACGATTATTATTAACAACTCCTCGACAAAGTGGTGAAATAAGATTTTGAGATTTTTTTTTACAATTTACCTTAGTAAACATACTTACATAAATTAAGCAAAATAATTGTCATGTAACTTTTTGCACAATTTAAATGCTTACATACATAGTATATATTTATGGAACCCTTCGTGCGCGAATCCGACTCGCACTTTGCAAATTGATTATTATTACTTTTTCGTAATACAATATTTTAATTTAATTATCTATAAGAATATTTAGTGTATCTTCAAATAGTATTTTCATAAGATGATTTTTTATTTAAATGTGGCCTCATAATACGCTACTTCGATTAGTATTTTTCAAAGCAGTAGGCCTACCGCGCAAGTGTCGTCGGCATCGGCATCGACTTCATTTGACAGCCGACGGCACATTTCGTACCGCGCAACATCCCAAGCCGAGCTGTCAGTTTAACAATCGACGTCGACGGTGAAAGCACAGATAACATAGGGCAAAAGAACGAATGAAACGCTATGTTTGACAGTAAATGGTACCGCGCAAAGAAATCCAAATCGACGTCGATTTGCGAACCGTCGACTTGAAATGTCATTTCAATACGGCATCTCATGAGTCGTCGATTTGATTATTTTGTTTGTAAAAACGTTTGATTGTTCCAATTTTAGCCTGCTTTTTTGAATTATTCTGCTTTCTAGCGGTTTAAAGCACACTTTATCTTTTTATTTAAATACTTAATTGTTTTTGCTGTTGTTGTTTTGTTTTCTTTGTGATTGAGAAGGCAGGCGGCGATACCATGGCTTGGGTGGCACTCATGGTGGCTGCGGAGAAACAGTGGCTGAAGAAGATAAACATCAGACGCAGAAGGATGGAGCGCACACAGGCCCGGCCGATGTTGCTTCCCGACAACGATTTCATCGGACGGTTTCGCTTATATAAAGCAAATTTTGTGAGGCTACATATATTTACGACCTCATACATATATTTATGTTTACAGATACTGACTGCATTGAATTTTTATGCTACCGGTTGTTACCAAAGTAGTGTGAGGGAAAATGACTTTCTTCACCTGAGCCAACAATCAACATCCGATTGCTTGCGTGATGTAATAAAGGCTCTCAAGACTCCTGCCATTTTGAGGAAATATATAAAATTTACTCGAACCCAGACGGAACGAGTCTCTGTAGCACTGAGGTACTTAATTTTGATTCTATTGAATTAATGGTAGAAAGTTACAATAAATAAATATTGAACTACCTAATACTAAGCTATTTTCAGATTTAATAAGAAGTTTGGATTTCCTGGGGTCATCGGCTGTATAGATGGGACCATGTGGCTATAATAAGACCAAGCGATCATGAAGAGGCATTCTACAACAGAAAGAGCTACCATTCCCATAATGTTCTTGCAGTGAGATATTATGTGGACTCATATGGTACTTAAAATATAATTAGGATTAAGTTAAAATACTTAAGTTTAATTGTTATTTAAGTGGACTTATGTGGTCCTTAAAATGAAAATTATTATCCTGAAATACTTAAGTTCAAATATGTTATTTATGTTGACTTATATGGTCTTTGAAATGTAAGTATTCTCGGCTGAGTTTCTTGCCCATTCTTCTCAGTAATTAGTGTAATCTAATTGGGTAGATATTTTTTAATAAACGACATTTTAAAAGTGTTAGCTAACCAAACTTCATTTTAAAATTATGATTCTGATTAATCTATGTTACCTCTCCTTTAAAGAGTGTTTGGAAGATGATTATAGAAGGAATTTTGGGAGTTGGGTTTGATAGAAAAACATTTTTAATAAAACAATTGTCTATATTAAGGAAAACATTTTCAATAGCTTTAGTTAGGTACGGGCGACAGCACATCAAGCTACTACACCGTGGTAGTTTTGATTTACGGCTAGGGGTTCTTGAGTAAAGGTATTGATTGAAAAATAACTTATTAATTTCAATACCTACCCAATGTATGTAAACTTTTGTAGAATGTAAGTAAATTGCTTCGCGCCGCCTGTATTTTCTCTGTATAGACCAATGGTTGACTGGTAGAGAATGCTTTTAGCATTAAGTCCGCCATATGTACCTTTTGTTTGTGCATGAAGTGTAATAAATAAATAAATAAATTACAACGTTATTATTATAGTTAGTAGTAGGTTTTTTATTTCAAGAAGTGTAGCTGCTGCATCCTCTTGGGCGGATGCACTTCTCTCCTGGGCCACGACTGAGCGCCCAAGTAGCGCCACCACTCGCTCAAAGAGCGAAATCCTGCACTCGTCAGCCTCGAGCCTGCGCTGGTCCAGGGCAAGGTGGTTTTGCTTCGCCTCCCATGCCCAGCGCGGCTGCGGAATTTCCGCGGGGTCTGGAAAAATAAAAACGGTACTGAAAACAAACCTGCAGTGCCCTTGTCCATGTCGGAACCGATACTATTTTTAAGGCGGTCAACACAATGCACCGCGCTCCGTCGCAGATTGAAGTTTTACAAAGAAAAACGAAACTGCTTAGTTGCAGATAAATAAAAGCATTATGTGCAAAGCAAAGTGTTCGTATCAGACCGTTCACAAACTGTCAGGAGCCTTAACAATTCAGACTGGTTATTGTTCTTCATCTGTTGCTTTATGAAAGTTTACCATGAATACAAGGCTTATGAAGTAAGCTAAGAAAAACAAAAACATACATCGAATGGGATCCGCAATACCTCATCCCAAACACTGCCTGTCTCCCAATGATGGAAAAAATCCTCTCTTCCACTGGAGTTAAAACTTCAGTGGAAGGAGGACCTCCTCCTGTCTCTCCATGAAGCTCACGAGGAGCTACATCTGCAGCAAACTTACCTTTCTTGCCGCTGGCATCTACAAAATACATACGAATGAATTCACTATGATAATATTTGTTAGATATTATCTAACAAATTTTGAGTAAGTAAGTAATAAAGTGCAAAACAATGTTTACATTTCCTCAAATATTTATCACGAAATCACAGAATATAAAACGAAATATAAACGTCAAAAAATTATTTAACCGGCTGTCAGTGTCATGTCAACAAACACAGATTATAATAGAATAATAAATTTTACGTTCCGTTACCGTATCACGCGTTTAATGAAAATTGAATAAAAAACACTAAACACCACGGAATTCAGTGACTTTTTTTATGAAATCAAGTAAACTCAGATTAAATTTTCCTTGGAGTGCCTTTCAACCAACAAAATCGGTAAAAATACTTCAACAACATTTTTGTAATAAATTGAATGTGCTGCATAGAACGGACCGCAAGTCGACGGCTATTTTCCATTCATTCTCGTTCTCGACGCTCGGCAAATCGACGCTAAATTATTTGCGCGGTACGGATTATTTGACAGCGTCGGCATCGGCATCGTTTTCGACGATTCAAGTCGACGACACTTGCGCGGTAGGGCTACAGTTTTTGCATTCGAAACACTTCATATAAGATTAAATACCGCTCAGTTTGAAAAATCCATCTTCCAAATATTGAAAAAAATGCAGGTCGTAATGTTAACACTCAATCAAAAATTGGGTCGCTCATATATTATGAAGTTTCTCATTTTGTATTTAAAGTAACTCAAATTATTCTATGTTAGTTGCTGATCTGTTGATTTCTCGTCACTCGCACTCAGTCGCTCACTTAGTAATTCTATAACCTAAATTAAGTATTTTTGTCACTTAAAACATTAATTTACAGTCGCTCGTTTAAATACTACCCTTACTAAATCACTTCTTTAATAATTCTTCAATAAACAAACCATTTAACATCGCTAGTTTTTCCTTAGGGGTGAGAAAGTTTTGTAGTAATTTTAACATACCAAATGTTTTACAGTTCTTGCTATACCCACTATGCCCGAAGTAACGCAAAATTAAATTATATAAAATAAAGTACATTGTCTTTACTTACCCTATTTTTATTACCCTATATTAATTATTAGACGTATTTCGGGTCACATATTTTTTTTTATATATAAAAGAAAGTCGTGTTAGTTACACCACTTATAACTCAAGAACGGCTGAACCGATTTAGCTGAAAATTGGCAGGGAGGTAGTTTAGAGCCAGGAGAAGGACATAGGATACTTTTTATCCCGTTCAACGGGGCCGGGGCTGGGGCGGGACGGGGCCGGGGCGAAACAAAGTTCGCTGGGACCGCTAGTATTTTTGTAAAAGTTAAAAAACTTATATATACATATACTTTTATATGTACATTTATTTTAATAAACTACAATTTAACTAGACAATTCGCATATCAAACTCAACCAAACTGTATCAGTTACAACGACTGTTAGATTAACGAAAGGGTTTATCTACACACATCAATTGAGGGCAATTAGGAGCGTAGATTAAAGAAAGCATTCTAACTAAAGTGAGCTGCGTCATCGTTTTAAATAGGCATTAAATAGTCAAGCGTTGACTGTGGAAAGGTTGCGCCATTTAACTTTAACCACAGAATATATAATACTTTAACCGAAAAACTGTTACTGGTGCTGGCTGTAACATATGTGAAAAAATCTTCCTGATGCTTATTCGGCTTATTTGTATTTCGTCATCTTTAATTTATCATGTTTTACATATCGAAATTGACATTGGTAAATAGACGCCATTTATGATTAATAATGTAGCAAGTTAGCAACACATTTCCCCATGTCATTCCCGCGACTTGTCTAATGACGAATAGATGCCATAAAACAGTAAAAATAAGCTGTTGTAAGTAACAATTTCTTATTTAACATATCAAGGTCATAATTACATTCTGTAAATACCACATTCACAGCCAATGTTTGTTACTATCAATATTTTTGAGCAAACATTAATTTAATTAATCTCTAAAATCACCTTAAAAGAAAATGAATCTCACTTTGTATGGCAAATTCATTTGCACAGTTACCGTACAGCTCCTACTAGCAACATATATATTCTAATTAGTTTTGCAAATCAGGTAACTAATTAAGTTCAGGAGAGCAAGAGAAAATCTAGACTGTACAGAATAATTAACGGTTTTGATTTCAAACAAATCTGAGTAAATGTTAACGTACTAAGTAATGTTTGGAGAAAGTGATCGCAAATTCAAAGCATAGTGTGATCTGATTTCTGATGTTTTATCTATTTTCAGTACAATTTATTGTTTAATTTGTTAGTATTTCGATTAGTGGATTAAAATTCCGAAAATGCAGAGAGAAAGAGTGTCTCAAAGACAAAAATATGGGTTTGTCTAGCTGTTGAGTACTGCTACTAAAGCTATGACTACATTTGTGCATTTTTGTATGGACTTTGATTAATATATTTTTGATGTATTATTTAGCTTAAATAAATATGCGCCAGACAACACACCAATTGAAGGAATTATCTTCCTTGTGTTACGAAGTACCAGACAACGATTATGACAGGGGCATCTCTCATAAATAATAAAATAATATTGAACATACATCCATAACTAAGGTACTAATGTTCATGCTCATCACAAAAATATTTGCCCTTTGCAGGATTTGAACCTGCAATGGCCGGCGTAATAGTCAGGAGTGCTAATCAATACACCAAATGCATTGTCATTCACAGTATTGAAGCAGAGAAATATTATTAAAAGACTATTTCATCTACAAACATCTTGATTCAATGAATGTAAATGGATTTTTCTCTCATAAATAAAAAAATATGTTTTACACCAGAAGTTGGTAAATGTAGTACAGACTCATATAAATAAATAGAAAAATAAAAATGCACCAAAACCGAATGAATGTGGTATTATTACAAACTGATGCATATCTTAACACAGTTTTATAGACACTCTGTTTTTTATAGAAATAACTAAGTCTAAATGTATCATTGTGTAGTGACAGCTAAGCTTTTAGTTTATTTTTTATAATTCTTATGGGATTGATTTCGGGAAATATTAAATAAATACAAACATTTGATACTTGCTCTATTTCTTGAATGTCTTGTTTGGTTGCCATAGCATAATTTGTATAGCCATACATTAAGTAAGTGTAGGTAGGCTTAGTGATAGTTGGAAAAATATTTTATTTAGGTAAAGTCCGTTTTTCTTTGCTAGTCTAATATTGTTAACAATCATGACATTCCTTTTTACCTTTATAATTCATTTTGAAAGAAACTGACAATCACCATAGGTAATTCAATGTTGAACACTGAGATCTTTTTTAATCAAATACTTACATAATTTTATTCACTGATATTATTTTAAAAGTTATAAAAATATTGTTTACAATATTTGACTAGCAAAGATGAACAGACTAGGTACATATTAAAATTATTTTTGTTTTTGTGATAAAGTTATTATCATTCCACTTCAGAAAAAAAAAGAATATTTGTGCAACAATGTAGTAAGCACTGCAAACATCCCCAACAGTTGTTTACATACTAAAATAACTTTTTATTTTTAAACATACCTTCACTGCAGGGGTCCAGGGCAGCACGAAGATAATAAATCCATGTCCAGATTTTCAACACACGTCACATTAAAAAAATACATAAACTGAGGATACCACACAACTGTTTTGCACAAAATGTAGTCAATAATCACAGGATATTGTGGAAAAACCGATCGAAACCACCGCAACAAGGTATCCAAACAGGATATCGAATTAAAAACAAATTTACAAATCAATGTATCTTTGAACTACATTTCCGTGGCCCTGTTGATATCTTATGCACAGCAACGAAAGGTAAAACGACACTTTAAGTCACTTATCGCGATTTAGTCAACTTTATTGCTTTATTAACTTATTTTCTAATTATTTTTATTTACTTTACGAAAGAAAGAGATACACCCATACAAGAGTCAACAACCGTTTGACAGAAGATCAAGACGGAAACATCGCGACGCCATTTTAGTTTTTTTTGTTGCCATGTAATACATTCTAAGCTCCCACAATATCCCACATATAAAAAAAAAACTGTAGGATAAGATTGAAACCAATAAACCTTTTTAGTTCTTCATGAACTCTTATTTCCTCATCATTTTTATACAGTTTAATAAACAATTTGAAATTCCTTTGCATTTTCCTATAAAAGCGCATTGAATATAGAAAACGGTTGTCTCAGTCTAGCTGTAGATGGAGTTAAACAATAGGGTAATGCTTCCAGCCCCAGCCACTAGATGGCAGACCGAATAGTTCAAATGGCTACGCTACAGGGAAAACTCTCGGGAAAACTTTGAAGAAAACTACGAATTCGCACCCAACAAAGGTCTCAAAAAATCTTGAATTTTATTGAATTAATTTTTTACAGAACTACATCTACACCACTTCTGTGGAAAATGCCATTATGACGAGCCTTACCTTAAGTTGTAAGATTTTACTTATTTCTGGTAAAAATGTTCTGGCGAGTTTTGTTTACCAATAAGGAATAAGTAGTATTTTATTTTGTCTGTAAATACTTAAAATTTGGTACAGTTATAAGTTTTAATTTTATAAAATAAAAAAACGTTATCGACTTGTAGCTACACATACTTTATTGCTTTATAAATGCACATTTTTATGTTAAATACGAATTATAATTATAATATACTAGCTTTTGCCCGCGACTTCGTTCGCGTGGACTTCAGGTTCGTCCCGTCTAGTAGCGCAAAAAATGTGTTTTTTTACGACCTCACATTAGAAACCTCAAAAATTGTAGCCTATATGTTATTCTGATGTATAAGCTATATTGTGGTAAAGTTTCATTCAAATCCATTCAGTAGTTTTTACGTGAAAGAGTAACAAACATCCATACATCCATACATCCATACATCCATACTTACAAACTTTCGCCTTTATAATAGTAGTAGGATTATTATTAGAGATGGGCCGAGTACTCGTTTAATACTCGGTACTCGGCGTACTCGGCAGGTTTTTTGATACTCGTACTCGGCCGAGTAACTCGGTTTCAGTGCCGAGTATACTCGGTTTAAGTAAAGCAATAATATTTAGGTAGAAATTATCTAAACGATTGGGGAAATCTATCACAACCTCAATTATGATAATTAATGAGTAGAGACAAAATGAGGAAAACGTTAATACAGATAATAATATGTGAAATTTTATAAAGTTAGATTGTGTTGTGGTGATGCAAAGATCTCTGCACGTTCTAGTAACACACAATTCCATTTTTCTTCGTAGACTTTACCAGCCTCCGAAAATAATTAGCTGTGAATGGCTTGCAGGTGCTCATAGAAACACTCTTGTTAAGTGTGCTAGTTCTAAATACCTTGTTAGGGGCCCCGCTCACCAGTCGAACGAACACTTGTCTTTTGCTAGCAAATTTTCTTTGAAATAGCGACCTTATTTAAATTTAGTAAATAAATAAAATGTAAATTCGTCATTGGCTGAAAGTCTTACATGTCTATATTTTAAGTTATTATCATGCTGTGGATTTTGTAATATATAAAAAAGTAATGGGGCTTTTAGGATCATCGCTCTCTAGTGGCGTGATGAAAGCTTATTCTGCGCGAACCTGGTTTGTACTTGTTTACACACCCGAAACAGGAGTTTGATTGAACCGAGTTACTCGGCCGAGTACTCGGTTGGAAAAAAAATGAACCGAGTAATACTCGGTACTCGGTACTCGGCAAAAGTGCTACTCGGCCCATCTCTAATTATTATAGAAGCACGTTGTACTGTACATTTGACTCATTAAATAGGTATAACATATTATTAAGCAAGAATTTAAACATACACAAAAATTAGACACTAAAAACAGCTCACTGCTAAAAAGTGACATATTTTATAAATATTAAAAACTTAACAACAAGTGAGTAACAATCAATTATCACAGTAAATAATACTGGGCAGTTTTCCATCTTATCAAAATAAACAATAGATTAGTCAAACTCAGTATGGTGAGGAAGATTGGAGTATTTTGTTCATGTCATGGCAAGTAGGTTAATCATTGTGTCTAGTCTTTTAGTAATACATTATAACATTAGCATAGTTTTCTTTCTAGATTGTATACAGTTTGGAGTGAGATGCCAACAGTACAAGTTCTATTTTATTTACCCTTAAACAAATGTTCCGCATAACACATTTAACTCTTCAGATAGCCTCATGTTTCCAAGTTTTCCGTAAATTAAGGTACAAACAACAACAACAAACAACAAGTAAAAAAATTTTATCATCAGTAACAAATAATATTGAGTGAGATCAACTACAGCAAAACGTTTCATTTTAAAATTTTCTACAATATTTTAGCAACTAACACCGAACCAAGTGTACCCTAACCTTTCAATCCGCGACTTTCTAACATGACATTTTGCAAGTCACTGTAATATCGTACCTATGATTCTACATAAAAACCTTATTTCTACTCAACAACCAGTGCCATCAGCTTAGAAGACTTGGTATCCTCTTCCACTCCAGGGAACAGGAAACCTTTCCTCCCCAGCTCTTCGTAGGTAATCTCGAACAGGTCAACAAAGCCAGCTTTCTTAGCTACAGCCTGGGATGCTGCTGCAGTAAACACTGTTACCGTCACTTTGATGCCGAGAGATTTGCAGAAAGGGATCCTGGAAAGAACAGTAATTTACAACTGTAGTGTTTGTTACACGACACGCACGTACAAAACAGTGGATACTAGAGATAGTCCTTTAATCTCTAAATTCTTATTATCTCAAATCTTTTGATCCTCTTGCGCATGCAAGGTATTCAGGATTAACAGTATAATGTCTCAGTTAACATCAAGGAAACTAACGGAAACAGAATGGTCATTATTTTAATCTTGGTATGCAAAAGAGGGACCTATTTTATCTTTCCTACTATACGAAAGTTCGTGAGAATGGATGAGTCTATGTATGTGTGGATGTATGTTTGTTACTCCTTCAGGCAAAAACCACTGGATGGATTTTGATGCAACGTTACAATAATATAGCTCATACATAGGAATAACACATAGACTATAAATCTAACTCTAAGTGATATTTTTGTATTATGTTGAACGGCTACAACTATGAAAATTAATAGTCGTCTTTGCTGTGTCATATTGATCAACATGTATTTTAAACAATTATCAAGCGAGATTGATAATATTTTTTTTTGTATTTTTGAGCTTGAGTATGAGATCTGCAAATGAAATTTACAATAATTGTATCTGAAAGCGATTGAGACCGTTTTGGCAACCTGAATTGCATTTTACGATACAACATAAAATAGTACTTTGACCGAACTTGTACGTTCATTGATCTTAAGGTGAATATCACTCTGACTTTGCTAAGAAGAGATAGAAACAAAAAAAACTCTAGATCAAACTAAAAATATTATATTTTTGCAAAAACATGATTAACACTAGTAAAGAATTGTCAAAATCTATTCCTGTCTGTCTTATCCAGCTTGTGGCGTTGCTTGCAATCCACTTTGACTGGTTTCTTTTCAGGGATTTCATTTCTTTTGATGTGGTAAATTGGTTGAGCATAACCGAAATCTAATTCACAATAATACAAGTGCTTATTCCTATCCGCTGGATTAGGATAGTAAGCAGCATATAAAACGTCATCAACTGTATATATTTTAACATCAATCGTGTGTTGAAACAGCACTCCACTGAGCAGCATTCTTTCAATAACTATGCAAGTGTCATGTCCAAATTTGTTTCCCCAAATGTTCAAGAACCTTAAGAAGAACGGTTTTTTAATCGTATTCAAAATATCCAAAACACCTTTATCCGTGAGTTTATTATCACTAATATCCAAAGCCCGTATTTTGGAGTACGGCATCCCAAAACTTATTGCCTTGGCACCTGTGTCTTTGATCTCGTTTCCTGCTATATTTAGCAAGACGAGCTGTGGTCCTTCAGCTAGGTATTTAGCCAGTAACTCAGCCCCATAATCTCCGATCCTGTTGTACCCCAAATCTAAATATAAAAGCGTCGAGTTCCGTCTCAAGCCACGAGCGAAATATTCCATATCGTGGCTAATGAAGTCATTCTTCTGCAAATGCAGTTCTATGATACTATTATTCCGTTCTAGCAAATACTCGATGTGGTAAGCGAGCCATTTGGTTTCGTAGTTGTATCGATTGAAAAGAGGATTGATGCGACTGAAGTCCAAAACTTTGAGTGTAGTGTTCGCACCATGATCTGATCGCAATGCTGTAATGATTGGAGCTACACTGGTCAATGTCTGTCCACTTTGACCTATATCGCAATACTCCACGCTTTTGTTGTCAATCAAGAACTGAGCTAAATACTCTCCTCCTTTAGTCCCTAGCTTGTTCCCATTCAATCTCAGGTACTTTAGCTTCAGAAACTTTGCATACTTCACCAACGTCAGCACAGATTTCTCTGTTAGCCTGTTGTTCATGACGTTCAAGTTGATCACACTAGATCTTCCCTTCACTAGCAACTTTTTTACTAGTTTCTGAAAGCCTACATCCGTGATTTTATTGTAGCATAGATCTATCTTGGTGATCCTCCGTGGTTGTTCTCGGACGTATACACAAATTGCTCTGATATCACTATCTTGGATTCTCATTTGGAATCTATCGTACAAATCCTTCCCTCGGAGCACCAAGTAGCCAGTACCATCAGAGTTTCTTTCAGTAAATAGGTTTAAACGAATCTTATTAAGGTCAGTCGTCCTCAATAGTCTTGGTGTTCCAGTGATTTGTTTCAGTAAGTGATCTGTATCGCAAATACATCTTTTCTTTGAACGCGAACGAGGTGACTTCTGAACCATGTTTACAAAGGACTAGGACTTAAAAAACAATAATAAATTATTATAAAAATAACGGCGATATTCTTTCAACCATGAACATAACAAAAATGACAACGTCAGTAAATTAATCAAAGTCAAAACTGATCATTGAGTTGGAAACCAAAGAGTTCGAAATTCGCTTTTCCCAAAATGTTTTATAACTAGAGTTACCTATGAATTTGTTTAGAACGCGGTTGTTAACTTGAGTATCTAACCAAAAGCGTGATCACAATAAACTGAAATAAATTACAAATATAACAATCTGCTCATTTAGAAACCAATTAGCAAACAAAAGCACCTATCAAGAAACGCTTGACCTATTTCCGACACGCAAATATACTGAAGAATTCTCAATCAACTTTATAAGGCGTAAGTCCTTGGCGCTGGAATGTTCCCACATTTTCCCGATATTGAAAAGGGAAGGCATTCCAACGGCACCTCATAATAGATAACGGATGAGAAAACTCGCCGATTATCTTTATAGGTTGAGAAGTTGGCGGGTTTTGCTGGAAAGAAAGCATTTCTTTTACGATTTTATTTGTTCCATTCCTTTTTTTAAAGCTTTAATTATTCTATTTTCTAATATAAAAGAAATTTGTCTTTTCACTAAAACGCACCCAGATTTATTTAAAAAGCGTAGTGAAATTATACCTCGCCAAAAAAGGGCTGAATTTATGAACTTGTTATATAAATTTCCCTGTCACAAGGTGATCTACAAGGATAATGTGGATAACATGTGCATTTTTATATTTAACCAATTACCTCAAGATATTAAAGTGTTAGAGGGTCTGGCATTTAAAAAAAAAACTAACCGATTGGCTAATGTTACATTGTTTTTATAGTGTTAAAGAGTTCCTAGAATATAAGACCAATTAATTAATTAATTACTATTTATTTGTAATATTTGCACGTCTGCTTGCAGGCTGAATACATTTACTTTGTTTGCAATTAAAGATCCAATTTTATGTATGTATTCTCGCAAATAAATTTTCTGATTTCTGATTTCTGATAATCATAGACTAGACAAGACTTATCATTATTATTTTGTGTAGGTTGCGTAGGTAGGTAAACATCGTAAAAAATACCCTAAAAATGGGGAAAAGTATTTTTTACTCTATTTTGAGTTTTTTTTCCTTCATGATCATGTGATAGCTCAGAGGTGTAGCCATAGAATGTAGTATAGTATAGAATGACAAACGCGGATTTTCAGCGAAACCAAAAAGTTACTTTACATGTGTGCGTTCAATAGTGATGTGTATCTTATGGTGGTCCAAGTTTTATCGACAAGGTTACGATAAATCATGTAAATTTGAAACAAAAATAATAAAATTAATGCACTTTAAATAACGTAATGTTTTTTATTTGATAAATAAGACAACTTCATTTTTTTTTAAATACAAATTTATTTATTTATGTTTGAAGACTTGCTAGAAGCACTTATACACGTTCCAACATAGACCTTATCACAGCACAGCTTCAGGACAGTTGTGTGGGCCAGAGCTGAGAAGAAGCTGTGCAAGAATTACGGTTACCTAAAAAAATCAGTCAAAAAATTTATCGATACTGATGACGTCATCATTTAGTCAAGCCCTAGTGTAAAGAAACGGTTTCTTATTTTACTGAAAATATCTGAATTATTATATTGGAAACTCTGATATATGGCTGCAAATCACAAAGGAAGTCCTAAATTTACTGTACAATTTGGCATCGGAGTCGATTTCTCTCACAAATTTTATAAAATTTGAAATTAAACTTTTTATGAATGATTCATATTTACTGGTGAAAAGTATGATTTTCGGGATAGTATCCTCGGCGCACTTCACAGTTGCTGAAAGCACAAGCCATTTTATCTGTAATTGTTATACAAAACTTAAATTATATTGAATGTTTATCGGGTCGGCGTAGATGTTATCGAATTATGCATGTAATGTATTAATATATATTTGTTTGCTTAGTGTAATAAATACATTATTCTACATCAAATTCATAAGTACGAGTACGATGACGACTCAACAAGCGCAGCGTTCGGTAAAACCACAGGTTTATGTAACGCTGTGAATAGCATAATTCCCTAAGTTAAGATTTGTTGTAAATTCATTATAAATAAAAATAAATAAAATTATAACTTTATCCATTCATAATTTTTCAAAAATTGGGTGTAGCACCCATAGAGAAAGAAAAAAATCTTCGCTTTAAAAAGAGCGTGCTACTTATTGAAATTCTATAGGATTTGACAGCGAAAGACCTTATGACAGCGAGACCGTTTTCTAAGAAATAATGGATTTAGTGGAAACGTCAAGTTTCCGTCGCTGGAATTTTTGAAAAAATATGAATGGATATAATTATAATTTAAGTTTTGTATAACAATTTCAGATGAAATGACTTGTGCTTTCAGCAACTGTGAAGTGCGCCGAGGATACAATCCCGAAAATCATACTTTCCACCAGTAAATATGAATCATTGATAAAAAAGTTAATTCCAAATTTTATAAAATTTGTGAGTGAAATCGACTCCGATGCCAAATTGTACAGTAAATTTAGGACTACCTTTGTTATTTGCATCCATATATCAAAGTTTCCAATAGAATAATTCAGGTATTTTCAGTAAAATAAGAAACAGTTTCTTTACACTAGGGCTTGACTAAATGATGACGTCATCAGTATCGATAAATTTTTTGACTGATTTTTTTAGGTAATCGTAATTCTTGCACAGCTTCTCAGCACTAGCCCACACAACTGTCCCGTAGCTGTGCTGTGGTAAGGTCTATGTTGGAACGTGTATAAGTGCTTCTAGCAAGTCTTAATACATAAATAAATAAATATGTATTTTTAAAAAAATAAGTTTTATTTAACACGTTCCGGGACACTACTCCAGACACAATAGATGTTTTATTGTTCTCACGCCTGTAGGCGGGCACTGTCCCGGTACGTGTTAAGTGTTATATTTTATTTAAGTGTTTATTAAATAAAAAGTATTATGTTGTTAAAAGTGCATTAATTTAGTTATTTTTCTTTCAATTAACATGATTAATCGTAACCTCGTCGATAAAACTTGGACCACCATAAGATACACATCACTATTGAACGCACACATGTAAAGTAACTTTTTGGTTTCGCTGAAAATCCGCGTTTGTCATTCTATACTATACTACATTCTATGGTAGCACCGGTCTTCTTGAGTTTGTTTGAAAATCATAAGGTCAGTGGCTGAGAATTTCTCAGGTTAGAGGTTCTAATCCTTGGCCGGTCAAGTTTTAATAGGATTTACAATTTTAAAATTATTTTCACTGTTCTCTTATAGCATTTTAAGCGTATAAACATCAAATACGTTGTAATATCAATAATACAGTACGAAAGTATTAGAAGACTGAGTTAGAAAGTACGTGTAAAACTTTTTGGCTAATTTAACTTTGCTGAAAAGTAAACAAACAAGGTAGCCTCACAAGTTGGCGCGCCACTAAGTTTTTTGTTTTTCAGGATTATTTTATTTTAACTTTTCAGGGCTTCTGGCTAAATGCTCTTGCCGATTTTTTACGTTTGTGCTGGCGGCAGGTACCAAAAAAAGATTACATGATCAGTGGCAGGTACTTACATACTTAAAAAACCGGTTAAGTGCGTGTCGGACCCGCGCACTGAGGGTTCCGTGCCACCCTTAACTGAATTCAGGGTCCACTTACTTTCACTTAACGAAAACATCACAATATATTGCGACAGCAAAAATAACTTTGTTTTTCATAGTGTTTGTATGAAAGACAAAGTTATATTTGCGGTTGATAAAAATGTGCAATATCTCAAAAACTACTGGTTCGATCTCCTTCAAACCAATTTTCGTTGCAAGTTTTTGTTGAGATCTACATCATATATTTTTTTCAAAAATTTCACTTTCTTAGTCCAAAAGTTAGAGGGGGGGGGACGCCCATTTTACCACTTTGGAAGCGTCTATATCTCAAACCTTACACTTTTATAAAAAATGGTTTTAGAAACCTCAACATCATTTTAAAAGACCTATCCATAGACACCCCACACGCATAGGTTTGAGTAAAAAAAAATTTTTAGGTTTTAGTTTCATGTATGGGAGCCCCCCCTTAAATATTACTTTTTCTTACTTTTTGTATCTGAATCGGAAAGCGGTGAACAAAATACACCTACCTACCAAGTTTCAGCTATGTGACGCTTATAGTTTCAGAATAAAGTGGCTGTGACATACGGACGGACAGACAGACAGACAGACAGACAGACTTGACGAAACTATAAGGGTTCCGTTTTTTGCCATTCGGCTACGGAACCCTAAAAATAAAACTTTGCTTTGCTCACATCACATTGACATCGCATCAAAAACGCCGAGACAAAATTTTCGTTTTCGTGTTGCATGAGAATAATGGTTTAAAAAAAGCTTAAAAATTACAATATTTTTTACGCTTTTTAAATAGCAACATATAGGTACATATAGATATTTTTGATGCAACAGAAAATCCGAAAATTAAACTTTATCTATCTAAATTGAACGTAATACAGGTTGTATTGGTGTTTTACCTGGCTTCTAACAGCTGTTGTCCCACTTTACACCCCCGCCACTTCGGAGGCACCACCAGCCCATAAGCCGTCAGGTACTGGTCCACGCCAAAATGGCTGAAAATGTCCACACTCCGAGCAACCAAGTCTACAGCGCCGAAGAGCTTCGCCCAGACAGGGTCTTCTGTCTGAAGAAAAAAACAGAATAAAAGTATAGAGACCGTACGTTTTGAGGCAGGTGCGAGGTCATACCCTCCTTATCTTCTTTAGAGTTCATTTCTATGTCATAATTTTATATAAATTGTGCAAATATAATTTAATTAAAGTCAGATGTTTGCTGTAGCTGTACCGGGTGTGCATGTAGTACATATATAACTATGTGAAACACTACTTATGTACTTATTTTCTGCAAATAAATGAATATTGAAATAAAGCCAAAATCGTCTGGCGTAGTCTTTTGATTGAAGTGACAAAAGTTTTTGAGTCGTGTGTCCACCAAAGATGTATATGCGTTGGGTAAACGTAAAAGCAACATCAGTACTGGCAGAGGGCTGTAGATATAGAATATCAGGATAGGCTTTTGACTGAGCTTTAAGAGGCGGGAAACCGCCGGTTCTTAAACAGCGTTGTGGAAGGCAAGAGTGACACAAACACATTATATATAATAAATGATTAAAATTAAAAAATTAAAATTAAAATTAAATTATCCTACTACTATTATAAAGGCGAAAGTTTGTAAGTATGGATGTATGTATAGATGTATGGATGTTTGTTACTCTTTCACGTAAAAACTACTAATTGGATTTGAATGAAACTTTACCACAATATAGCTTATACATCAGAATAACATATAGGCTACAATTTTTGAGGTTTCTAATGTGAGGTCGTAAAAAACACATTTTTTGCGCTACTAGACGGGACGAACCTGAAGTCCACGCGAACGAAGTCGCGGGCAAAAGCTAGTCTTCTCTAATTTGGAGATTTAGATAAAACGCCACCGACAAAAGTCTAGCTCTTTTTGATGGTAATCACTTTATTATAGCACTTTTCGTTCTTCTACCTACATGACTTGTTGTTAGAGCAGGAACCAAAGGCCTCAGGGTTAAAATGTACAACGATTTTTACAAGTTCCTTGAAGTGCCACTCACAAAAATTTGTATGGAAGACATCGCTTTTAGCGCTAAGTTAGCCTGAATAATGTGATTTTTTGTAGCCTTTTTACTGACCTTTATGATGTGTTATTAACGAGTTATAGGTATCTATCGTTGGACCATAAATCGTCTATAAAAACGCGTAAAGGCCATTCACATATACAACTACTACTAACTACTCCTTTGGCGCAGCGACCCAAAGTGTGTCTTGGCCTCCGACACAAGAGAACGCCATCTGAGCCTCTTGCCAGTCCTCAACTTGTAGCTCCTGCAGATCTGACATATATTTTGCCAAAAATATGTTACATATTTAAGTTTGGCGCAACTGAGTTAGGAAGGCAAAGGGAAGCGCTTCCTACCGACCGGGTGTTATGGCCGGGGACCACATTCGATCTAAATCTTTAATATCGCGGTTCAGTCTCCATACATCAGGGATGCACAGACTTATTAAGACTAGGGGCCACTCGGGCAAATTATGAACTGATGGCGGGCCGCCAGAAGTATAGGTAATTAAAGACAATAAAGAATTGATAATTATGTATTAAAATTGAAAAAGAATTTATTAATTTGAAGCGTGGCACTGCATAGTGCTTACAATCTTTTTTATATTTGGCTCAAATTTACTTGTAGCAACACGTAAAACTGCTTCCAAACTTTCATTTGCAAGGCGGTTTCGATTTTTTGTTTTATTATTATTTAGTATTGAAAAGGTTTGTTCACATATATAGGTAGAACCAAATAAGCTGGCACATTTCAGAGCGTTTATGCGCAACTCTTTGTACGTATTTTTATCAATGCAGCGGTAAAAGTTCAGCAAGTCTCCTTCGTTGAATTTGTTGTGTAAATCTTGGTCGTTTTGAATGTCGATAATTTCTAACTGCATTGACTCTGGCGCATTTTCAACTGAAATCGTGAAAGGATTGCTGAATATGTCCAACAGAGGTTTCACTTTTTTAAACTCCGAAAATCTTTCTTGAAAAGATTGAATCAAAATATCTAGCTTTTCTACATAACTGAAATTAATCGCAGTTTTGTTGAATTTTTCAGCCATTTTCTTATAATTCGGAAAATGATTGTAATTTCCAGAATTCAATTGCGATCTGAAAAGTGTCAGCTTGCATTGAAAGGATGATACGTGAGCGTAGAGCTGATATCCCAGCTTTTCTGTTGATTTTTGCCTTGAAGCCGTGTGTTCAAGACATTCAAATGATTTGTAATGTCAACTAAAAAAGCCAAATCACACAACCAATCAGGATTTTTAAGTTCCGGGACATCCTTTTGCTTTTCCGCCAGAAATATTCCAATTTCTTCTATTAAATTTAGAAATCGTTCCAGGGTCAATCCACGACTTAGCCACCTTACTTCTGTATAATACAGTAAATCTCCATATTCGCTTTCGATGTCATCAAGGAATTGTTTGAATTGCCTGTGATTGAGTCCTCGTGATTTTATGAAATTTACAGTCGAAACTACCACTTTCATGACATTTTGAAATTCAATTTTTTTAGAACAGAGGGCTTCTTGGTGTATAATGCAGTGAAACTGCATGAGATCTTCAGCGTTTATGTTTTTTTCTTGCATATGCTTTTTCAGCAAAGTAACTAGCCCAGAATTGACACCAATCATCGAAGGAGCACCGTCAGTGGCAACTCCCGATAATTTTGATAAGTCCAAATCAGTTTTTGAACACTCATCCAAAAGTACATTGAGTATATCAACTCCTCTGGTTTGACCTTTCAATGAACACATTCCTAACAACTCTTCTAAGACTTCAAAATCTTGAGTAACACCTCGTATGAATATGAGAAGTTGAGCTGTGGAAGTAATATCAGTGGATTCGTCGAGTGCTAATGAAAAAAATTCAATGATCTTAGTTTTTTCATTTAATTGTTCCGCAATATTACCTGACAAAGACATAATACGTCTTTGGATAGTCATACGATTCAGTTGAATTTTCTCAAACTTTTTTGCTGCTTCTGGACACATTTTCTTAGCGGCAATTTCTATGCATTCTTTTACAAAATCCCCATCATTGAAGGGGCGACTGCGCTTTGCTATCATTCGAGAAATTTCATAACTAACTTCTGTAGCTGTTTCTGAATCTTGGATGGGTTTTGTAAACATAGCTTGCTGACCAATAAGCTCCCGTTTTAAAGACAACATTTTTTGCTTTCTTAATTCGCCTGTAAACTTGGTAAAAGTAGGATGCTGCGTTTCATAGTGCCTTTTTACATTATATTCCTTTGCAATCGCAACAGAATTCTTGCAAATTAAACAAACGACTTTATTATGCGACCATACAAAAAAGTATTTCTCAGTCCAAATTTCTTGAAACTGCCGATTTTCATCTTTAACCTTACGTTTTTTACTAGGTCCTGGCTTGTCCATGTTGCGTTCTAATCCTGGCTAGGATTAACACAGCACCTAAAAACAATTACAGTACCTACTTAAATTACCCATCCTTTTTTATTTAGGTAGATTGATTTAAATAGGTAGGGAAACACTTATTAATAACAGAGTTTTACTTACGATTTCACAACACAATTATACACGGCACTTGACGGGAAATCTACGTTGAATGTGGATCAAAATATATGACACCGGCTAGTCGAGTTAAAATCTACACTAGAACTATTGACACTTCACTCAAATTAAAACCGAACTATCGGTCGCTGCGGTTAGCGTGGCTTTTATACCGCGCGTATAGAGTCGAAAACTGTCTGGAGAAATCTCGAAACCGACTCTGGAAGCTTCGTGTATCTACCTACGCGAGCAATCGGGAATTCGTGCACTTAAGAGCGCGCGCGCGAGATTCAAATTACTTTTCGAACATATTTTTTTTGGTTTTATTCTGGAATAGAATTCAATATTTTTCGAATGTACGAGAGTATTATTTTTGCTGTCGGCGGGCCACCAGTATTCGACCGGCGGGCCGCAAGCGGCCCGCGGGCCGCGGTCTGTGCATCCCTGCCATACATCGACTAACAGCGCGCCATCTAGTCGTGTCGAGCCGAGTCAGCGTATTACGATGATATGTAGTGACAGCGGTTGAACATGGATGTCGCTACACATACTTACATGGAAAGGTTCCTCCTTATCATCCTTGCAGACCACAGTCAGCACATTAACCCCCACCACCTCGGTCGGATTATCCTTGTCCTCCACGCAGACCAGAGACAAATTGTCTTTGATCGTCGAGCGCCAGAGTTTCTCTAGTTCTGACACCGCTGACGGGTAGTTGTGAATTCCTGGAAATAGGAGATTCATCATCATCATCATCATCATTATCAGACAAAGGACGGCCACTGCTGAATATAGGCCTCCTCTACAGTTTTCCACAGCGACCGATCACAAGCGGTCTGCCATCCAGTGTGATCCTGCGATCTTAAAAAGGTCGTCTGTCCATCTCGTCGGTGGACGTCCTACGCCGCGCATTTGATCGAAGGGTTTCCAACTTTTCTGCTAGCCGTTCACTACAAGAAAAGTGTTATGAAAAATCATACAGGGTGTAAAAAAAGTACGAGCAAAATACAAGGGGGTGGTTGTCAATCGAGTTAGGAATACAGGAAAAAAAATACACTTGATTATTTTTTTCATGTATTCTAGACTCGACTCTTAACCGCCACCTTGAATTTGGATCCTTTTTCTTACACCCTGTATAGTCTTACCAATGTACTTGCAAGGCGGTTCGTCCCTCGTGAAGTAAGTAAGAAGCAGCTGGACGCTAGGCTCCCACAGATCTTCAGTCAAGTCCTGAACTCGGAGGTTGATGGTGGTCCCCCCTCTTTGCACCGTGAACCGACGCCATATGGTGGGGTAGGGAACCGAGGGGGGGCGGGTGAACACCATGACCTGTTGTTGAGAGGTGTTGTGTATATTACTGGTAGTCCGCCATTTGTACTTTCTTTTGTCTGTGCAATAAATAGTTATAAAAAAAATACTGAAAATGTCAAAAGTTCAAATTCAAATTCAAAATTATTTATTAGCATTACATGTGTGTGGATGTTGATACAGATGGTAATAAGGAATAAAGTACTACACATGCACCACCATGTTCCGGACGCGGAATCGAACCCTGCCTGCATTTCCAGTAACTAGAACTTAGGTTGAGAAAACAGAAAACATGCAGTCATGGCACGCTGACACACACCATAAGCTAAGACATTGATTATATGATTACAATAATTTGAATTATGATTGATTATTTTACTGTTTTATTAAGGTAAGTGCACCAGTTGTAAGTACACTAGTGAAAAAAATATTTGTAAATAAAAACTCAGTGTACTTTTTTCTAGCTGGTTTGCAGGGCTCCATATACATATAAAGAGTAACTTAGATGTAGATGTAGAGTAACTTGCAAACGCGAAGGAAACTTGTCTCGTCATACCTACTTGCAAAGTTTCCTAAGTTCACCAAAATCATTTTTTTACTTACTTTTAATTAACCAACTTTAAGGAAATTTAATAAAGAAAGTTCGTAATTTACTGTAGTCCTTTCCAAGACCTACGTTTTTAAATAATATTTTCTAACTTCATAATTACTTATTATAACTAATCTAACAATAAAACTTCCTAAACTTTTCATCTTAAAAAATCAACCTCTCAACAACGAATTAAAAAAGTTCAAAAGCGACTTACAGCAAAACCTTGGAATCTCCACAGATGATGTCACTGCTATCGAGGGGTGATAAGGACTGATCTTCCTTCGGAGTAAGGTGTGGGGTGCACTGGACCCATCTTGGAGGTTGGTTGTGCGCATGTCTGGACATGGGACTGTGAGAAGGTAATTTAAATTAAATGCGTGCTTGGGGCTGAATTTTTGGTGGTTATTAATCAAGGATATTGGAGTTATGTAGGATTTTTTTGAGGTGACGCTATTGAATTACGTTATATGAGAGTATCATCCAATTAAAGCTAAACAGTTTCTTTGTTTGTTTGAACGCGCTAATCTCAGAAACTACTGGACGGATTTGAAAAAATATTTTTTTGTTGAATAGCTTATTTTCGAGGAAAGCTTTAGGCTAAAACATGACGCTGTGGGAGAAGAGAGCAACAATCACAAAACACGTGGACGCAGTTGCGGAAATAAATGCCATCACAACTGATGGGGTAGATGTAGGTACCTTCAATTTATGTTTATTTATTGAGGAAATCAACAGCACATACATTGCTATAACTTACGTCTAGTTTAATACATTGGGTATGGCCAATTACAGATTTCCCTATTACTAATCAGTAAGTAAGTACTTTAATAATAACAATTAACTATGTTAAAAGTGACTTATTAACAATTCAACAGTTAACACAATATTTAATTCTTTAACATTTTAACACTTTAACATTACGCACTCAATCACCTATTTTATGTGATATATTGTAAATATATATATTATATTGAATGATATGTGTATAGGTAATAATTAAGTGCGTAATGAAAGACTATTTAAAAACCAAGGTTTATCAATATCTTGGTGGATCAAAAACACACCGCGGACCACACCTTTTTTTAGTGGAAAAGCTTCCCTAGGAATAGTAAATAAAATTTCGAAAAAGTAAGTCATTCTTACCGCAGAAATTATTTCAAAAGGGTGTCCACTCAGTGTGCCGCTAACCTCCGATGTCGTCAGCATCCAATTTCTTGCGTTAATTTATCTCAACCCCAACGAGTTTATGTCGTTACCGAGAACGAACGCGTTCCGAGTTTAATTTAAAATTTATTTTTTTATGAATTGTGACTGAATGGGTTCTTTCTATAAGATAAGTATTAATCATAGAGTAAATAACCATTCTACTACCTACCGATGTTCAGTAATGGCGGCCCCTCTTAACAGAGATAGGCCAGGTACGCAGGAGATATTATAGTGCACAGATGTGTGCGCAATACACAAGTGCACACTCTGTCCCTCCCTTCACTCTTATCAATTCGGTGAGACGGCAGTCCGACTTGACCGATGAGAGATCAGGCGCAGTTACCAACGGCTTAACGTGTGCACCGAGGCACAGAGTTGTCAAATCATCACCACCAACTTCCTGACTCCAAACTGCTTCCGAGTCTTTTTAAGACAGAAAAACTCAGAAACAAATTTCGTCCCGACCCGGGACTCGAACCCGGGACCTCTTTCTTAGCAACGATTCAGTCAAACAACGATACCATATCGGTAGCACAAAGGGATATAATCATTATCATTATCAGCCAATGGACGTCCACAACTGAACATAGGCCTCCCCCACGGCATTCTATAACGACCGGTTGTGAGCGATCCTGCGATCTTTACAAGGTCGTCTGTCCATCTTTACAAGGAATAATAAAAACCTATCTAATAAATTTCAACAGAAAACATCAAACCACGTGGTCCTATTTCCAACTCGACCTAATAATAGTTGTTATGTGAAATACAAACATGTTATTCAAATCTTTTGTTTTGTTGATCCCAGCTTTATTATTTCCTGAATTTTCCGCGGATAATAAGTTCGTTGTACTGAAATCTTTGTGCTTTAAAGGTGTAAGATCGGGATCTAAATATTGCGACTGAAAATAGGGTGAATGCACCAGTTTTCGGCACTAGATGTTTTATGAAATGACCTAAACACGTTATTAACAGTTTCCTTTTTTTTGCATGCCCTAAAAGTTTGACGGGTAGAAAATAATTTTAGAATTGTGCAAGAAAATGTTTTTATTAATAATTTAATTAAAGTAATTTGTAGGTTTTTAGGCAGCTTTCCTCGAGTTTACACAAAGAAATACTGTAACATGGATTTCATGTAAAATATTTTGTGCGATGTACCTAGCAACCTGATACTTTGTACACAAGAAATTTTAAATGATAATGAAGAAAAGCTTAAAAACAAATAGAGAAGTTATTGTTTTAATTAAATATCAGATTCTAGTAAACAAAACTTTCGGGTTGCTTGGAGACTACTGACTAGATCACGAAGAAAAATATACACAAAAGTTGTCATAAAATTTTCACAGCCGATAACCACCCCATTCACCCTATCGAACGCACGCTCAGTACTTCGTACTTGGATGTCCGCCAAAATGGCGCCAATCCAAGAGCGTTGGTTACCCCAAAACGTTCTCTGAAAACAGTTCACACATGACTAGAAAACTGAACGGACGTTAGAGTTTTTTAGCCATTAATAAACAGTAATTGATTTTTTGATAATTAAGCAATTATTTTAAAAGTTTTTGAGGTTATTAAAAGTTGTCAAAAAAGCGCGGGAAAAGTTATTTTAATTATTGGTTATTTTTCCACATCGCGCGTAGACAAAGGCATTGTGTTGTTGTTACAAACTTTTTGGTGCGGTCTTTCTTCGATTTCGCGAGTGCATTTGGACCTCTTTGGTTTAATTAAAAGGTAAGGAAACAAAAGAAATCCTAATTAATTTTGTCTTCTTCATTGATTGGTAGCTTTCTTTGTTTGTTTCGTTAATTTTAATTATTTTACGCGCAAATGATATAAAGGACAAATGGTGAACTTAATGCTTCTTCAAGGCATTCTCTACCAATCAACAATTAAGTATGACAGAAACCATCGAATTTACTGGTAGATAGTCTTAAATGGTATTAATCTCGATTTACTCTTCTTATTACCCTCTACGTACCTACCTAGTTCGTAGGTGTAAGAATACCTTCGTGAAATAATATTGGTTTTGTTTCTAAATATTTACTAATATGTAATTTAACTCGTCAAGTATGTGTAAACGAGACACAATAAAAATTCCATTGTTATGCGGCGCCCGGCTGTCGTTTGATACCTGACTTATTACGTTAACTTGGTCGAAATTTGCCCCTTGTTCTTGAGCTCATCATAGAAGATCCGCTTATTTTATATTGCCCTGTTTATTTACAAATTGTTTCACAATGTCCTAATAAGTTCTGGTTAGCGATAGTTACTTATCTGGCCAATACTTCATATGAAATGACCGTTCCAGATTTAAATTATCCGTTGTTTAGTGCATATTTGTGAAACAGGCCCTTAGATTCGCAAAGCATTGTCGAAATAGTCAACTCATGTAACCACAAACGTAGCTTGGTATGTAAAATAGTTTCAGTCTGTATACACGACACAAAGGTTGAAAAATAGGCATAATGATTTTAGCACGAAAAGCTTTTCACTGGCACAAAAGAAAACTTACGTCATTTTTAAAAACTTCACCATTTCCGGCCAAATCCCTGAAGGCCACGGCCGGGGTCAAAGATCGGACGCGTCTATTTTCAGCCATTTTGTTTTTGTTTCCTGCCTTAACCGTCTGGCGTTTCAAAATACACATCCGTTTGTTTTCGGTTTATATCAAGCAGTGCACTTAAAATATTGATGTTTGTGCATTAATATTTACTTCAGAATCGAATCAAAGATAAATAAATTTTCACAAACACTCATGCAACTTTCCTTTGAAAATCAAAGCCACGTGCTATTTTCTTAAATCTTATAAACTGCACAGAGCCAGTCAGGTGTGTCATAAAGGGTAAACAAACATGCCTGAAGTATCTTTTAAAGTTTAAACAATGACCTACGATGAAGAGTTTGAAAAATAAATGGCTATAAATATTTGTGGTTGAATTCTATTCTGTCCATCAAAGCCGGTCAATTATCCTAACAGTCTACCAATTCTAACCAATTACTCACATGTCAATCATCGCTTGCATAAAAAAGTACGGAAGCCAAATCTCCAAGACAAGGCCACAGCGTGCGTGCTTATGTCAAACTCACGGCGTTACCATAGCAACGGCTGTTCCTATTGGCAAACAGCGCAGACGGGCATCGCACGGTGTAGCCTTGCGTTGGCGTATTACGTAATTTTATGTGGGAATGTTTTGGTAATTTACTTTAAAGACTTGTAATGGTGATGACAGAAGCATAGATAAGAGGTCAATGAATTCTAAATTGATTATAAACTAAGTAAGTAAGATTAGACCAATAAATCAAGTGAGAATTGGATGATCTTAAAATTCGTGACGAGACCTATATCATTATTGTCTCAAAATTCAGTCTTTCTTGCTGTTAATGTAATGTCAGCATTAGTTAATAAGAACATGCACAAATACCAACTAACGTTACTTATTTTGGCATGAAAACCGGATGAGGCGATGAAACCACTGAAATTTTTATCAATACTTCTGTCTTTATCATAACACATAATGATGAAAGGAGACAGTCGATTGGATTACCATCAAAAATGTTTGACAGGAAATAATTGAACGTCATGAGACGAAGAGATATTTGTTTGTTGATAGGCAGTGGTCTGTCTTGGGTGTTTTAGATTCTTGGCTATGTTTTGTATCAATGAAGCAATAAATATGAATTAGAATTGCAGACTTGATGAATAGTAATAATAGTAATAACGTCGTCTTAGTCCAATCCTGTCAATTCCGTTTTCTAAGTGTGTACGATAATACTCCAGTACCTACAATCTCCTCGGGAAATTCCTAATGGAGGTACCTAAAAGTATACTTACCAAAAATTTTAGAAATAAGATTAGCAATTTTTCTTACTCAATGTTTTAGCTTTTGATAATTCTTATTTTGTACGCTACGTGCAAAAAGGACGATTTCTTTCGAAATTGTGAGTCGATTTCGATGAGATACAAAATATAAATGAAATATAAAGCAACCGTGACTCTGTGACAGACTAGGAATCGAACCCCGTGTCTTACTGTATCCGGGCGTATGCCTTCTTTTTACAAGTGCAATTTATATGATTAACTGTAAAAACGAAAATCAACTATACAAAATATGTTAATCTCAAACTTAACACAAGTGTGATCATTAGTAGAAGGGTTGCAAAAAGTGTATTATTTTCACAAAAAACAAAACGAAGTCCGCTTCTTCTTCTCGGTACGCTAGTCGAAAATAAATAAACTACCGTTCAACAATCTCATCAGGGGATACCCAGACTATTTCTGATAGAGTTCAGTACCCTGCAAAGGTCAAAACATCTTGGACGCCCCACAGTAGTTGCATGCCAATTTCCTTTTGATCAGACCCGTGGTCTTATATGGGCATACCTTGGGTCAGAAAACTGGCACAGGCGAACGAATCTTGACCTAAATGGCTGACTTGAAGTGATGATGTCAGAGCAGATTTTAAGATTGACGGCAGATATAAAGAGTGATCTAACCTAGGTATTCAATAAAGATAATTAATTAGCCTGTAAAGTAAAATTTACAGATTTTTCAAATTATTTGGCGTTAAAAATTGGGAGAAGCCTAGATGTATTTTAGACCTCTTCGACATCACTCTAATCATGTAGATATGATTGTAATAAACCTTAAAGAGTCCACTTTTCTATTTTAAAGTAACATAAATCTACTATAAATAAGTCGGGTTTTACTTCCTGACGCTATAACTCCAGAACGCACGAACCGATTTCCACGGTTTTGCATTCGTTGGAAAGGTCTCGGGCTCCGTAAGGTTTATAGCAAAGAAAAAGCCCATAAAACGGGGCCGGGGCCAGACGGGGCTGGGGGCGAAACGAAGTTCGCTGGGACCGCTAGTGCTCTAAAAAAATACTAAAAGTTAATGAAGCGTCTAGAATTTGGAAACAATTTTGACTGTGGTCCCTATCGTAGGAGTTGTGGTACTTGTGGTACTAACTAGGAAGATAGATAACTAATGACACTGGATCTGGAATGGCAAAAATTACGCAACTATTACCTAAAATGTAACAAACATCTAGAACTTTTGAAAACACGGGAAAAATAAACTCAAAAATAGAACAAAACATCTGGATTTCGGTTAAAAATACCTACCACGAACCACGCAATTTACCTTTGTTTGTAAACAGAACGCAACAACGCCATCTTTTTATTTGCGCGTAAAACTTACTACGTCGATCGATTTTCTTGACCCATATCAAGGCTACTATAACTTCACCTCCATTCCTATACTAAAAACAAAGAAAGAAAGGTCTTGTTAAGTGGAATATGAAGATTTTGGGAGATAGCCAGAATGATAAGTATTTTGACTTTTGAATGAACCAGAATGATCTCATGTTTTTGGGTCAAGGAACTAAATTGCTTTGTTTAATAGTTCGGCCTAGTGATTTCCGACAATTTTAGGGTAAAAGAATGTGTCTCAACTCTGTTGTAAATCTATTTCACCAAAAGTATAGTGTTGTAGCCACACTACACGTATAATAGGTATGTATATGTCGTAGTATCTTTATTTTATTATTAACAAACAAGAAAAATGTATAACTAAGACATGTGACTGTAAAAAAATAAGACCTAAGTGCCTATTCAAAAACGAAACTATTTCCTTGTGGCAAGGAGGCTATAAAACCAACGGAATAAGTCGAAAATTAGGCTTAGATCGAGACAAAAGTATACTCGTCTCGTACCTACTGTTTTTCAATATTTTTTCACTGCAATATGCATTGCGATTTATTTGTTGTATTTGAAAACTTTATTTTCCTTAGATGTGAATATAAATAAATACAGATATTCTCAGCCTTAGATACAAAAATTCATTGTTTATGTGCATTATTAAAAGCATGGTGTAGCAAGAAGATTTTATCGAAATTGCTGGTCATTGTTCAAAATAGCACGTAAAACAAGTCATGTCTGTCTGACGGACATTGGCCTTTTCGAGCCACTTAGCCCGTCTTTCCTTCTGATGAATGACGACATCTAACATTAATAAAAGACGTTCGTACTAAATCAGATGTAATTAATTAATCGCAATCTAGCTTTGTTGCGATAAAATAGTCACATGCGAGTTTCCCGCGCACGTTTCAAATATGGCCGCCGTCCAAACGCACTTTTGTTTGGCGGGGAATGTCGTTCCGTTTCTGAGAATTTTTCGCACGTATTAAACTTAATTAAGTTATCTTACGTTACCGATTTAAGTCATAGCTGCAATGCATGTCTTAAATCGGTAACGTAATATGTTACGAGAAAGTTATAATTTAACTATTAAAAAAAAAACAGAGCAAAGGGGTATATTAAGGTGAACGCACACTTATCCGAGCCGAACGCGCCGAACGAATCAAAGTCAAGGAGACCTCGCCCACATATCCGAACCGGACGTATCGACCGCGCCGAGAGAATTGACCGCGAATGCTTTCTCATGAGATAGCGCTATGAGTGACAGCTAAAGGTGGGAGTGAGAAGGAATATGTCCCGGCGATTCGTCCGAGTCGTCCGCATTATCCGCGCCGAATCTGGTGACGTCATCCGAATTTGTCTAGAATTCCTGGGGATCCTCCAGATACGGACGATTCAGCGCGGATAAGTGTGCGAGGTTTCATGAGATTTCATATAAAGAATTCAAAAATTCGGTTCGTTCGGCTCGTTCGGCTCGGATACGTGTGCGTTCACCTTTATTCACTGAGTGATCATTCTTTTTTATGCCTTTACTACCGGATATAGAGGTGCCAGATATAAAAGAAATACTACCATAACGAGGAAAAAAACTACGATCAAACCCATCCCAAATCAATGCATTTTAATAAAATAGGTGTGTTAATTATTGGTACAAAATCAAAATACCTTTTAAATAAAACTGATATCATTTTAAAACATTATTTAATTGGTAGGTTTCTATAAACCATAGCTTACGGTTAAGGTTAAATTAGGATCCTTGATGCAAATGTAACCAAGTAAGTAAGCACCTTGTGACAATTGGGTTCAGCTGGTGTAGATGGTGAAAATGAGACTAATATTAAGGATCTGTTTATTACGCAATATTTAGTAAACAAATGCGTATCATTCATTATTTGTTCCACATGAAAATGATACGCCACACGCACGTCCTACTAACTCGTGTTTTGGCGCGTGTGCCATCACGCGCTGAGTGGTTCTAATATTGAACTGAGTGATGGTTATCAAAATACCTAGTGTATTTTCAGCTTACCTGTTTTCTATCACTTCGTATTGGAACATGTGGTCGAGTTTGGCGTTTATTTTATGGACGTCCAATTTATTTGTACCTACCAATAATGTAGACATTTTTATTACTTAAAGGTGTATAAGTAGTACATACCAACTGATGGCATAATATAATAAGTTCAGCTTAAGATGCCTGTTTAAGAAAATGAGCATTAATAACTCAAAAGATCTACCTAAATAAATCATAAAATCGTCTTCATTGCGTGATTAATTACTACAATAATTGTGGAAGATCTTTTTAATTATGATTATGAATAGACACATATTCTACACAGTAAGTCTATTGAATAGATATGCACCCACAGTCGTGAGCAAAAGCCTTTGACCTAACGAAGTAATTATTGTCTCTTATTTCTAGAAATACCAAGATGCCGTCTGAAGTGATATCGGAGAAGTCGCTCCAACGGGAGCTGGCGGACTCCATCATCAGGATGGTGCCGCTGGATGAGATCAGGATCCTGCTTGCTTGTGGGGCTAAGGTAAATTGGTTATTATAAGTTGGTGGACTTAACCTATATGTCATCAATAAACTGCTTTGGTCAGTATAATTAAAATCAATATAATTTTCATAATAAGTTCAGCTTAGAATAGTTAGATACGGGATTGCTACCATGTACCTTATTATTATTAAGTTCAGCTTATTTCAATGTCATATCAAGGTCGGTATTTCAAATTCTATAACACTATCTGACTTTACACATAACAAACGTCAAGTTGCTGTTGTTATGGTTAAGTTAAAATATCTTTACCAAAAGTTTTCAGCTGAAAGGGATCACTTATAAGGCCGCCAAATTTTTTTCCGTAAACATATTTGTACAACTGAACTTTATGATATGCAGCAAAGAGTTAATGTCTATCTGTATGTGCAATATGAATCATAAAGCATCATTTTAACCAGTTATTCATGTTTTGTCAATAGCCCCTGCAATATTTGCTGTTAATATTATTGTACCCATAATAATCCACAGTTTACTCATGAAAATGTCTACTGTCCGCAGGTCAACGAACCAGTGACCCAGGGTCTTCGCCCGCTCCACTACGCCATCTGGCAGCGGCATCTAGAAGCAGCTCGTCTGCTGCTGGTGCGAGGCTGCGATGTGAATGCGAGGGATGACTGTGGGTACAGCGCACTGCATCTTGCTGCTGAGCATGGGTAAGGTCGTAATTAGTGATATTTTAATTATGACAGTTTACATCAACATCTAACTGCTTGATATGCGGGCGGAGCTCGCCTTTACCACCACATTACCTCGATCATGAGGTAGATTGAGCCATACTTTCGGCTCAGTATGAAATAGTTTACAATAAATTATTCATCTCCATTTACCAGTTAAAAAACACCGTATCTCTTGCAGTTATTATTTAAGTAGTTTTTTATTATTTTAGTAGGCCTATCCTATATTAAGCAAAATAGTAAATTATTACTTTTAATGTTGCCTTTGTTTGTTTCCAGATACAAGGAGCTGGTCAAGCTACTTCTCGAGAGTGGAGCAGCAGTGGACTACAGGCCTGATACTGGTGAAGAGTTCCCGCGCACTACCCTGTGTGATGAACCACTACGGTTGGCAATTAGAAATAAGCATTATGTAAGTTTCAACAGCTTGTAACTTCAGTTTCATCCGATTTTTATTCTAGGTATTAAATTAAAGACAAAACTAAGAATGATGATGATGCGTATGCTGTCACGGTAGCTTTTCTTCTTCTCGCAAATACTTTGTCTATCAGATTCGTCTTAGCAGCTCGTTCAGTTCTTTATTAGCGGTCGATTAAGTGATGTGATGTCAATTAAATGAGATAAGAAGAAAAGAAAGATAAACTTGGAGCAGGATGATGTCCAACGTTATTGTTAATAAAAAAGTTTATTTCCTAATTATACGACAATCATCATTACAGGAGGTGGCCCGTCTTCTCCTTGAGCACGGTGCAGACCCCAACAAGCGCTACTTCTTCGGCTCCGAGATCAACTTGGTCTCTGACCCTGAGTACTTGGAGCTGCTGCTGACGTTCGGCGCAAACCCTGACTCCAGGGATAGGGCTGGACTCACACCGCTGATGAAGGCTGCTAGGCAGAGGAAGGTGAGTTGAAACATTAAAACGACATCTATACGTAACCAGCTCTCGCCTCCTCCCACGTCTCTGGACCTCGCAGGTGAAGTTTCAATGAAGTGGTTTACCTATAGGTATGGTTGAGGTCTCTGACACCCAAACACTATCAAACAAAAATCACTTACACACACGACACAAAAAAGAGCGTCACGTTAAAGACGACGCGAGATGCAATTTTTGCTCTTAAGTCGGTTGGACGGCGGTGAACTTGATAGTACATCATAATCCTTTAAGATTTTTTTGCTGTGGTGAACGTGTACAATATTTTTTTTCTTTATGTATTTTTAATCGGTTTCAGGGCATGGATGCAGTACTCCTGCTCATCAGTTTCGGAGCAGACGTTAACGCGATGGCTGATGCAAGGAATGACTACCGAACTGTCATGCACTATGCTGTTCTTGGTGGTAAGTATCGGAAGCATGCTAGCTAGAGCAAAAAAGCAATGTATATTACTGTACATAGACCAGACTTTATCATCATCATCAAATCAGGTGAAGACCTTCCGCTGCTGAACAAAGGCCTCCCCTACGGTTTTTATAGCTTAGATCCGACTTGCACTATTTTAAGATTGAAACGTCAACAATCTAAATGTTCATGTAAATACAATGTATCACATCCATGTCAATCATAGTTTCATATTTTTATTTTATTTGCATAGCCCGAAGGAGTGTTTGGAACTTTCCGAATACTTAGTTGTTGACTTGAAGTTTATGCACTTGTAATATTTGAAACTATTTATTTACGTTCAATAAAAACAGGGTCTTAGTATTTTGTACATCACGTACACATACTGGTTCAATTGCACGCCTATTAAAACATTATTCAGACAGAGTTACCTCCCCTTTACAATAAAGGTTGTATGTTCTCCCCAGGTAACACAGATGTCGTGAACCTACTGGTAAAGCAAGGAGCCAGGGTCAACTACCAATGCCCAATGGAAGTGAGCAAGCCAAGTCCGTTAGACCTGGCTATTCTGAAGGGAGATGTGTCTATGGTCGAGCTTTTGTTGTCTGCAGGTATAATTTTATTAAAACGTGTATGACTTTATTTCTTACCATCTTTTGTGATATTTAAACAGTGGTTCTAAGTTTTTGCTCTTGGCTAATTAGACTAATTTAATTCCGCTAGATAAATTGAATTCACTTTAATTTAACTCTCAAACAGCTTTTTCTGTTTTTTGGTTTAAATTTCTTTAGAGATAATCATACTTTTATTTACAAATTCATTATAGTTTTAATACCTAAAGATCTAGATTTCTATTTTAGTATAAATGCTTTTATCTTACAGAAATAGTTCAGTCACTTACACGATGAAAATCTTATGTGAATCATAACGTTTTCTTTCAGGTGCCCAAGTTAACGCGTCGAGTTCTGTGATCGGGTCTCCACTGCACGTGGCTTGCTCCGACAGCATCACGAATAGGACGGAAATAGTTAAAGTAAGCTAATTTTGTTTGAACTGCCTTTTGACCTACCAATATAATAACAATATACCTACATCATGGTAGTTGTAACGCTTGTACCTTGATTATAATATAGTCAGTTTTTCTGTGCTAGTCGAATATTGTAAACAATCTTTTTTATAACTTTTATTTAATATCCGTGAATTAAATTGATTATCTGTAGATAGTGAGTTTTGTGTTATCTTAATTTGAAATGATTTTTTTCGTTTAAAAGGAATGTAAATATTGTTTACAATAAAGAAAAACGGACTGTTAACCATTATACAAGTGTTTTTTCAAGACCTTGAATCAAAGTGTTGACCCTTCAACAGTTTTTAAATACAAATTTAATTATACCTCCAGATCCTCCTAGAAAGTGGAGCAGACCCCAACCTCAAGGTATTCAACGACGACGATGGAACGCAGTTAAGGCCGGCCCTGGCTGAGTACCTGGCTTCTAATGGGGAACCCAGTGCGGAGATCGTGCATTTGCTGCTCAGACATGGAGCTCGGGTGAGATTATCTCTCTTTAATAATAGGTTTGATTAATCACTCTGCTGGACGGAGGAATAAAAGAGATTAATTCTTTAAAAAATTCAAAGGTTTATTGTCTTCATGTCCATCTTCTGCACGCACGATGCATGATGATGTTTTACGCCATCCAGGTATATGTCTATACCACTCGTCCACCTGGACATCGGCAAGGCTGTTGAATTTTGCAAGCTTTTTCTTTAACGCGTAGGCTTATTTGTCACCTCATTAATGTTGCAAAACTGCTCTCTCAACAAATACTCTTTTCTCCAGGTAATCATGAAAACCCAGTTCCGTGACCCGGACGGCATCCTCAACCACCTCCAAAACGTCACATCAGAAGAGCACCAACACATCTTCTACCTCCTTCTTGAAGCTGCAGAAGCCTTCGACCTTTGCATGATAAAAAGAAACAGCACGTTAACTGCAGCTCAAAAAGAGACCTTAATTGAAAAAGCTAAGAACCCTATTTCCTTGCTGGCGCAGTGCAGAGTTTTTCTAAGGAAACAGTTTCGCACAGCCCTTAGTGAAGTGGTCCACGATTTTGAAATCCCTTCAATTCTTCACCGCTACTTACTATTCGAGTGCCGATAAGTTTTTTCTCTATTTTTTGGGTTTTTTTTATTGAACTGCTTAGTCAGTTTTGTAAGCCTAAAGTATTAGGCGATTGTAAAGTCTGATATTGATTCCCTAAGTTTGATTCCCGTAGACTTTTGTCACGTGACAAAAGCTTAGATGTTATGCAAGGTATAAAATATTGCTTACCTCATATGAGGTGGATTGGTTGGTAATACTTAGTGAAGTTATTAAAAGTGGCAGAGGCCTTTTTATCTTAAGCTTATAAGAATTATTTTATTATTATATTTTAGTACCTACCGTACCCTGGTAACAACTGAACTGTTCAACCCCAAAAATATTATTGTAAGGGGTTACTTAGTTAACTCATATGGCCGTGATGGCTATTTTGTGGATTATTTTTATAATATTTAAAAATGTTACTATTATTCTGTACCATTATTGTTGTGAAAGAATAATTATTTATTAAAAAGTACCCAACTTTCGAGGTACAGGTAAAATATATGATTTATCCGCAATTTTTCAACTGTGTCTATCAGTGTGGTCGAGTATCCCACGCTTATTTACCTACATATTATATTTTGATACTATATTCTTTGTAGTAGCCTGATTAAAATGTGATATTATGTGATAATATTATGAACTATTTTAAATAAGAATGGGTTTCGTCCAAAAATATACTATAACCATGTGTAATCGAGAATTTTCTACGACGAAATAAACGTGTGTTTAAATAATTTTGTTTTAATTCAATGCTGTTAGTAACTAGATGTGAGGAAAGTATAATTTACTCAACATCTTTTTACAAATAATATTGTAAAAACTTGTTAAAGCTGAAAGAAAAAAAAACTAAATTTGAGGCCGCAAAAACGTAACGTTTACGTTACTCTAAATAAAAAACGGTATTCGACACTAGTAGAAAAAATAATTTTGTGCTGGCAATCATTTATACGTCAGCTGATTTAAAAATGTTCAAGTTTCCGGCCGTTGATCGTTCAAAAAATTAAATTGGGAGTACGTTTCTTTCGTTGAATATTATTATAAATTATAAATTTCGTGGTGTTCTTGTGATATATTTCGAATTGTTATTGAAATGGCAGACAGCAAAACCCATGCATCGAGGTTGGCATCTTACAAAAATGCTGGAGTCGGGACTAATGTAAGTATTTGTGTGAATCCTTTGTCTTGTTAACATGACAGTGAGATATCATTCTAAATTTAAATTATTGTATCGTTTTCCGGCATTATTTCGGTATAATCCTCTACGTTATTTTAAGTAAAACAAATGAAGGATGTAAATTCGTTACTTTGCATCAACAATTGGTACTATAAAATCTGTAGTATCACATGGATGCAATAACACAGTCATACACTAACACGTCACTATAGGCCTTCAAATGATCAGATCACACATTTTTCACATTCTCCATAATAGACAGCCATTAAAACTTGCCTAATTTCTATGTGTGGAGTACACATACCCCATATCTACCCTCTATCTGGAAAAAAAGACAAATAATGATAACATTACCCACTTTGTTGTTTCCTAAAAATTAAATTTCATGGTAGTTCATTTAATTATCAACAATAGTCAACAAATACAGCTGTTAAAATCACTCAATGACTAGCTAAGATCACATAGGTTTTCAGTAAGCATAAAAATAGGTCATCAATATGCAATAATCAAGTGATACATCTATTTAGTGCTGTGCTACATAAACCTACATGGATCAATTAAAAGGCCATCAATCAATATTGGTTGCATAATAAAATGCTTCTGTTTGTATTTTGTGACACACTAAATAAATGCGGTCGAGAATAATATGCGGTTCTTAAAATGTGGTGCGGAAAGCAAATGAGAAACCTCCACACTATCATCCCCAATTTGGAGTGTTTATGAAGATGAAGGTAACAACCCCACCAAAAGAGCCTAGCTCTAATAATTGATGATGAGGACTAGATCTACCTACTACTATACTGGATACATGTAAATATACTCTTTATATCACACCAAACACAATAAACATAGCAAGTAATTACCATTAGTCTTAATTCCCATCACAAAACCCACAGGACCTCCGTCGCAAGCGGGCAGAGCTCAGCGTGGCTCTCCGCAAGCAAGCCCGCGATGAACAGCTCCTCAAACGCAGGGCCATGTCACCGGAAGCTGGAGACGAAGTCCAGCCGGAGGAGAAGGTTATGACTCCGTCGGAAATTGTTCATGGTATAATATCTATGACTTTTCACTACTACACTTGTAAATTAGAGTCTTTCCTTACTTGATTTCTCTCTTGCAATTATAAAAATATCTATTTTCAAGTTTGACTCCTTTGATCAGTGTTTCTTTCTTCTAAGACTTAGTAATGTGTATATGTGAGGTATTCTTGAAGACATTGCTAAATTATGCCAACATTTTGTAACAAGGACTATAAAATCTATAAAAGAGAGGAGTGTTATTAAGTTAAGACGTGCCCGTCTCTGCCTTAGCTCCCAAACAAATGAACCGATTTTCTTTGTTTTTTGTGTCACACATAAATTATATCCAGGGTGTTCTTAGCCATGTCTTTTAAAATTATTTAATGTATTAATGGCCTTTGCCCAGCAGTGGGATGCTTACAGGCTAAACTTAACTTAACTTTATTAATGATATCAGACAGACTGATCAATAAGGCAGTTCTATGCTAGCATGTGACACCACTAAAACATATCTCCTCCGTCTGCAGGCCTCCTGTCACCAGACGTAGCAGTGATGACAGCCTCAGCCCGGGCCGCCCGTCGTATGCTCTCGCGTGAACAGAACCCTCCTATATCCGTCATGGTAGAGGCTGGGGTGCTGAGGCCCCTTGTCCACGCATTGGACAGGGACGATTGGTGAGTACTACAGATAGTGATGGCCGCAGTGAATATTCATAATTTCCAGTAATTTACCTTACTGTAAATTTACAGCAATTTTTCCAGAAACTTTCCCAAAGTTTCCAATTATATAAAGTAAGATCTTTAAAACTAAACAGTGGCAATGCAACTTTTATGAATTATATATTCTAGGAGAACTAAAAAAAAGAAGATAAAAATCACAATATTTTTTGTATTTGTATTTGATAGTGAACATAATTTGGATTAATGATATTTTTTTTCTTATAGTGCCGATCTTCAGTTCGAAGCTGCCTGGGCGATCACCAACATTGCGTCAGGAACTCACGACCACACTATGGCTGTTATTGATGTGAGTACACAATACTCAATTCTTTATTGCTTCATAATGTACAAATAATAAAATTAATAAATAAATGTACATATGGTGTTATAATTATAGCAATGTGCGATCATTTTGAGAGGGGAAGCTTTACAATATAAGAGAAAATAATAAAAAAATACAAATAAATTAAATGTTGTAATAACACTTAAAAAATAATAATTGTTTCAGGAATGTGTTATTGTTGTAAGCAAGCAAGTTCGGATTTTTCGATTGTTTTGTTTTGCTTACGGAGAGAATATTGATTGCATGTGAATTTACGTTTAGTGTAAAAGTCAGGGTTACTATTTACGGTTAGTCAGAACTATAGTTCGTTGTCAGTTTCCTGTGACTTTACGGAACTATAACTAGTGGTGTAACCACCCGTGTAAATGTTGAATTAAAAAAAAACACAATGATAAAAAAACAACACTAAATAAAAAAACACATGTTATAGTTATAGCCTTATGTTCTTTTCCGATGTAAGAGCTATATTATTGTACAGTATCGTCGAATAGATTTTGTGTGAAGGAGTAACACACATCTTTTTTATCTTCACAAACTTTCGCAATTATAATATTAATTACATAGTTGTAGCTTTATACTTATTGCTAATACTTATATGTAGTAAATTGATAAAAAATAGAACCGTTTTTCCCCCGAAGGGTAAAAAACGGATATTTAGGTTTCTGCCGTAGCTTGAACCACAATTGAGATGACACTGTTGAAACTCATCCATAAATGTCCTTTCTTTATACTCTTTACCCGATGACACCTGTCAAAGTCGCTTGTCTATGCCCCGCCCGACTCGCGCTTGGCTGTTTCCTTTTCCTTCAGTACCAAGTTAAGTAGCCGGCAAGGCCCTTAGGTGTGGTTCAAGCTACGGCAGAAACCTAAATATCCGTTTTTTACCCTTCGGGGGAAAAACGGTTTTATTTAGGTGTTCGTGCCTATGCTTGAACCACAATTGAGACGTGTTTTAATTCTGCCGGCGCGATGTCGGGCGTACTGTGATAAAGTCAAGGGGTCATTTGAAATGATAACCTGACTAGTATTAAACATTTAATGGAAAAAATATTAAATATTAATTAACAGACTTATCTACGTCTACGCAATGGACGGAATAGCTAGTAATAAAATCAACACTTAATCTATTAAACTTAATCAATAGGCTTAAAACAATTATTGAGATCAATTACCGAGGCGGAGGCTGATGGTTTTTCCACAAGCCTAAAGTAGTGTTTGAAAAATGTGTTTCTCGATCTCCAATTCCCCCTCTTAAGAACTTCATCTAGGTCCAGGTTCTTTCCAGTCCAGTTATTGGTGGCAACTCCGGCTCTGATGCTCCCAGCTGACGATGAAATGTTAGCCAATCTGAAAAGGGTCTTTATCCATCCCGCTATGACAGTTCTTGAAGCACCCTTCACTTTACCTCGTGTGGTAATAAATAGGTTCTCTAAACGTTTTTCTCCCCTACGTGACTCTGACAGTCTGCGTAACTGCTTGATCCAATGAACAATATTGAATTTTATGTTGTTATGACTTTTTATACACCAGCCTGATTGCTGGAACGAGTGACTGTCTGTTTTCGAGCCAAAAATCGGCCATAGAGTCAGTTCTTCGTCAGTTTCCTCGAAATTATCCGGATTTATGCTGAGCAGAGTTAAGTCATGTACTCTCCTGCCGGATGATAAAAGGAGGAGAATTGCAGTGTGTCGAGAAACTGCGAATAAATTATTCGTGTCAAAGGAGTAAGTATCGAGGACTTCGATTAAATCGTCAACTGTCCAACTAAGGGTTCTCTTCGCAGAGGGTTTCTTCAAAAGGATTCCTTTCAAAGCGTGTGGGGTGCGAGCTTAGCAGTGAGCTGTTTTGAGGCTTCGTGAATGTAACCACTACGGATTTATGAAGTGAGATTGTTCTTGGTGCTAGTTTTTCTTGCTCGTAAAGGTGACATAGGAATCTTGCTAGATCTTTCGGTCGAGGTTCTTCTATTTTAACTTTCATTTCGGTGGCCTATTTGCGCCATCTCTCCCATGCGGGTTTGTACGTCTTTAACGTAGACTTTCGCCAAGAAGACTGAAGCAACTCTATTTCAGGTTCCTCCCAGTCATCGATCTCGCTGGCCCAGCCCGTATTGTCCAAACCTGCAAACTCAGGCTGTCTATTCCTGCAGGCGCCTGACCTGTCTGGATATCGACTAGGTGAAGAGGTAAGTTGGGGATTTCCCATGGCTGGCGTAATGCCCGCATTTTCACTTCCGATATCCAGAATGCTTTGTGCCAGTTTGGGGTTACTAGTAGGTAGGTCCCTGTCGATGATTCCAGGTGATGCAGCACTCTGGGTACTAGTGCTGGTGGGGGAAACAACCACCCTAGCTTGTAGTCCCGGACTTTGCTGAAGGCATCCGTGTACTGACTTTTTGAGTCGTGTGCATCCTCGCTCACATATTTTGGTACGACAGCAGACCGGCAAGAGGCAAACAGATCTATCTCTGGAGTGCCGAGCTGCTGAAATATCACCTTCGTGATGCTCGGTTGTAGGTGCCATTCTGGCAGACGTTTGAACCTTGAGAGACTGTCTGCTAAATTGTTGTAAGGTCCGGGTATGTACCGGGCAATTAGATTGCATTTGAGATTCTCGCAGTAGTGAAGAATAGTTGTGGCGATTTTTAGGAGCTTTTTCGATTTTGTTCCTCCTTGCTTTGTTATGTAGGCTGCTGCCGTTCGGTTGTCTGTTTGCCATATTGCCGTGGTATTTTCTAACGATGATCCTAGGCGTTTCAGGGTTTCGTATGCCGCCCAAAGTTCTTTTTGATTGCAATGCCAATTGATCTGATGTTGTTCCCAATGACCTTCTATTTTCCGACTGTCTGCAATGGCACCCCAACCCGTGTCTGCAGCGTCTGTCGTTATGAAAGTCGTTGGTCGTGCATGATGTATGGGAGTGCTTCTGCTTAACCTTCGGGTCCACCATTGTAATTCTGCCAGAGTCGTGTCGCACATGGCGACTTGTTTGTGGCGTGCTGATTTTTTCAACATCTTGGAATCTATTTGTAGCAGCCTGCAATGGAGTCTCCCGAGAGGGATTACGAATGACGCGAAGTTTAATTTTCCTAGCAGAATTTTTGCGTCTTGCCAACTCCAGTGTTTTTTCTCTAAGAATGTCTGTATTAGTCCTTCGAGATTTATGATCTTTGTGGCTGACAGTCTTTTTACGTTTCTTTTGGTGTCCCAGATTATTCCCAGATATTCTAGGCATTGAGAAGGATCTAAGGAAGACTTCTTTTTGTTGATAGTCCACCCTAGTTCTTCTAGTTTTTGACAAATGAACCTCCCTTGTTCTTTGAGTATGTTTGGATTCTGGTGTATTACCAGAAAGTCGTCCAGGTATACGATTGACCTTATTCCCGCTGAATGTCTCAGCCAGTGAGCCAACCAGTTTGTCACTTTTGCGAATGCAAAAGGGGCACTTGCTAAGCCAAAGGGAAGACATGACATTTCGAAGATCTGCCCTTCGTAGGCTATTGAGAGAAATCTTTGATGAGCTGGAACTATTGGCACATGGTAGTAAGCTTGTGAGATGTCTATCTTTATCATAAAGTCGGCTGGGTTGAGTGCTGTGGGGACTTTGTGGTGGTTGAAGAGTTTGAATGCCGGAGCACTGACAAATTGGTTGATCCTTTTTAAGTTCAGGATGGGCCTGTTTGTTCCATCGGACTTCTTTCTGAGAAACATTGTAGATAGAAATCCTCTTTTCTGATGACTGTGATGTATTGCCCCATTTTTTAGCATCAGCCTTATTTCGTCTCCCATTTCTTTCGATGTTGGGGTTTCGAAAGCTTTGCTTTGTCTGGATAGGTCTGTTAGAGGTGGTTTTTCTTTGAATGGTATCCGGTATCCTGATAAAATTCTTAAGACTGAAGGCGGGGCTCCGATCTCCAACCAATTTTCTCGATGGAACATCAACTGCCCCGCACTGAAGTCAGGGTTTCTTAGACCCTTTCCATTTGTTTTGACCCCCTGAAGTTCTGTCGAATTTGTCACCAGCAGCTTTCTTGGTTCCGCTATTATATGTGTTGTGAGGTTTATTGGTGTGGGTGTATGGGCCCTTCCTGTAACTTGATTTCTTACGTGCGTAAGTGTGGTCGGTTCGATAGGGAGCTTTCGACGAAAGTGTGGGCGATTTTTTAAACGGAAAAAACTTTTGAATGCCACCTAGATCCTTAACTGTTTGGGTTAATTCCGGCTCTTTGAAAAGGTGAGACTCGGAAGGTGGTATGCTATGCATTATTTCGTGGAGGGTCTTATTTCTCACTTTGTAGGTATCCCTCCTTTGTTTGATAACTTCCGATCTCTTGCCACAGACGTATTGTAGGAGGTCATCCGACTTTTTACGAAATTCCGAGTTGACCCCGAGGAACTCCTGAGCTAGGGATCGTTCAAGTATTACGTAAGCAGATTTATTACAATTATTTACCCCCCCATCCCCCTTGTCAGCAAAAGTAAGCAAAGCTCTTACCCCCTACCCCCATGCTTACGTAAACATTTTGCAATGAATGTATTGTTTTTTTAAATATTGTAATTATTAGGTTATAATTATAATTTTAAAAATAAGAAAATACATTTAGGAAGTAGAGATTTTACTGATATGGTATTCAAAATAGAGTAACAAAATTATTATAATCTTACGAACATAACAAACTTATTTTAAATTTTTGGTACACATATTAAATTCAAATTAACAGTCTTCAGTCCATGAAACCCGAATCCTGTAGTACGTATTGTAAGCATGCTTTGCTATGCTTACAATACGTCTACTCGCTATAGGATCCAAACGAAACAAAACACTGACAGAGGAAATTTAGACAAGTGAATAGCGCGCGGTAATTCCCCTACTCGGTTCTAAAGCGAGTGCCTAACCGTATGCATTATTTGCGGGAATCTCCGAAAATGCGTTTCGATTGTAAATAGAATATAAGCAAAGACAATGTAAGGTTGCCATTTGGTAAAAAAATAAAAATACTACCGATGACGTAATCATCATCTAGACTCCCCTTCCCCCCATGTCACCCAAAATAAGCAAATCAATAACCCCCCCGCCCCCCTAAAGAGCTTACGTAATACTTGAACGGCCCCCTACTACCTTCTTGCATTCTTTCGGTAGGTTTTCATAGTGTTTTTCGAAGATTTGGCGCAGCTGCAGGAGTCCATGGGTAACCGCGCCTAGGGTCTGATCCTCTCTTTCTAGCACGGCGACTGAGGTCCAGTTGGGGGTTATTCCCGCTAGTTGGTGGTTTACTTTTAAAGACGCAAAGACTGGAGTTGCCTGGAACTGCTTTTGGACGTCAGCGTACTTTATGTTTTTCCAGGCTTCCGTTCCGAGCCTTTGGCAATGTTCACCTTGCTGGGCGAGAACGGAGTCTGCTTTGGCGAATTTCGATTCGGTTTCGGTCGTGAGGGGCTTGAAATCGAAAGAATTATTCTCTAGGTGCCTTTCGTGGCTGCATATGTCCTGTTTTTGAGGTTCGGCCCCTTCGTCATCGTCACTAGTATCCGGGGAGCGATTGGGTGTTATTTTCCTAGGACACTCGCTAGTACTGTCCGGCATTGACTCAAACGACGAGTTCAGGGCCTCTTGCACATGAGGCTGTTGCCGTTGCAGGTCGTCGATCTTTTTTGACTGCTCGGCCTGCATTTCGATAAGCTTGTTGAAGAGCAGCATTTGCTGCTTTAGAACAGCCGCCATCATGTTGTCGTCTTGTTCTTGAGGTGCGCGCTTTGCGGGACCTGAGTCGATCGGTTCAGGGTTGCACCTTTTGGAGCCTACGGAAGGCGAGATGGGAGTTGTATTCGCTGGTTCTGAGCCCACTGAGGCGGGGGTGGCGCTTACTCTGTCCCCACTCCCTAGCAGCCTTGACGTCCGCTCACGGTTTGTCAGTTTTCCTTCCATTTTCATTTCTCGGACTATTCCCATAAACTCTGTATACGAGGGCGCGTGAATCTTCTCAACAATGCTGTGCGGAGAGTATAATAAAGCTCTGCCCAGGGGCCACTTTAGTATTATTTTCCTTATATGCCTGTGGGCGCGTTCTGAGAGACCTGTGGCATTGGGAAAGAATGCCCTTACAATTTCTGTGGTTGGTACTGCGACTCTTAGTTTTGATTCAACACTGGGAGAGATGTCCCTTCCGAAAAGGTCTTCAAAGCTGTAGTTTATGACCTTCCAATCTTCCCAACCTCGTGGGTAGTTCGCCCTGATGGAGGCGACCACTGCCAGGAAGGCGTCTCTTTCGTCTTCTTCCCCTGGGACCAACTCTGTATAGTCCCCCATGCGGGATGTAGGGCACGACGCCATGGTCTGCAATAAACAGTTAAATGTTATAATAATGTCTGTCGCCTACTACGTAGACGGAAATTGTCGTCTGCTATGGCGACGGAAGTCGTCGTCTATTGCGGAGACGGAAGTTGTCGTCTCCTTAACTTATCTATGGTCGCCTTGCAAGGATGTGTCGTCCCGACAGGCGACATTGAGTGTCGTCTCCCTGTAGGAAGACGAGACGTCCGTTGACGTGACATGGATGTTTGTGAGGCGACTTGTCAGATTGTTGGGCGACGTGTCGTCTCCTGACGCGACTTTGGTATCATTGACGAAGCTTATTGAAGCAATTTCGTCTCGTCGTTGGGCCCAGGGCGCCGAACGGAATAATCGCTGTAATCTTAGTGCAAAGAATGGATTAGTACCTGATTTTCTTGCAAAACCCGTTGTTAGTAGTACAAACGAACACGTTGACTGACATCGATGAGTTTCAAAAGCGTACGGAGCGTACTGAAGGAAAAGGAAACAGCCAAGCGCGAGTCGGGCGGGGCATAGACAAGCGACTTTGACAGGTGTCATCGGGTAAAGAGTATAAAGAAAGGACATTTATGGATGAGTTTCAACAGTGTCATCTCAATTGTGGTTCAAGCATAGGCACGAACACCTAAATACTATATTATTGAATTGGATAGCCAGATACAAAATAAATATCAAATAATAAAAAAAAAACAAATAGCAAAACGATTGCCCAGTAATATTAATTATCTGAAGTAAAACACTATCAATGAGGTGGGCAATCACTATACTTTTGCGTCATCCATATGTATACGGTAAGGTTAACTGCCTCGGTGGCACAGCGGTTAGAGGGTCGCATTATAAACGACGGCTGCGCCAGAGGTCCCGGGTTCGATTCCCGGGTCGGGCCAAAAATATGTACCTGGGATTTTCTGTTCAGAAATTCTCAGGGAAGCCCGGAGTTTGGAAAGTGGCGGTGTTTTACTCCCGTGCCTCGGAAAGCACGTTAAGCCGTTGATCCTGCGCCTGATCTCTTTCCGGTCGTGACAGATTGCTGTCCCATCGGGCTATGAGAGTGAAAGGAATAGAGAGTGCACCTGTGTTTGCGCACACACTTGTGCAGTATAATATGTCCCGCGCAGTCGGAAAGTCGTTGTGACGGGCCACCGTAGTGAAAATCGGCTAGGGGAATTATTATGTACTAGCTTTTGCCCGCGACTTCGTCCGCGTGGAATCGTGACTTCTTTATCCCGTTTTTTACACATTTACCACTATATCTTTGCTCCTATTGGTCGTAGCGTGATGTTATATAGCCTATAGCCTTCCTCGATAACTGGACTATCCAACACAAAAAGAATTATTCAATTCGAACCAGTAGTTTCGGAGATTAGCGCGTTCAAACAAACAAACTCTTCAGCTTTATAATATTAAATTAATAGTATTTTTTTTATTTTTTTATTTAAAGACTTTATTGCACAAATTTAGTGTACAAAGGTGGACTTAATGCTAAAAGCATTCTCTGCCAGTCAAACCTTTAGGTCATGCAGAAAGACGATAAGATAGTATAGATAAGGTTTTGCCTACATAACATAGCTCATAGCTCATTCCGAAAGTCTTGAAATAACTGAAAACATACCCTTTCTCCGCAGGCCGGAGCAATCCCTAAGCTAGTAGAACTGCTATCCCGTGGAGGCGTCGTCGGTGAGCAAAGTGCGTGGGCGCTTGGCAATATCGCAGGAGACGGCGCTGCGCCCCGAGATGCGGTGCTCCAACATGGAGCCCTGACTAATCTACTACCTTTGCTAAGCCCTAATACCACGCCAAGCCAGTTGAGAACCGCTGTGTGGACGTACAGTAACCTTTGCAGGTGAGCTATTACCGATTTTGGTCGTTTTCATGCATCGTTCCCATTTCCCATAAATTAACACGTTCCGGGATACTATTCCAGACACAATAGATGTTTTATTGTTTTCACGGCTATAGGCGTTCACTGTCTCGGAACGTGTTAGTGTTAACAGTGTTCATTAAGAAATAAGAACAGTGAGGTCGTTTTCGACCCATTTATAAACAAACAGTGATAATTAGTTGCAATCATTTTGAAAAACTGCCGAGTCATTCTAGACGCGGTCTGGTGCTTTTCCAACAAATCTGTGTATTATCAACCCATAGTGTATTATCAACCCATTCTGTATAATATCAACCCATTCTGCGCATTTTCAACCCATTCAGTGTATTATAAACCTATTCTGTGTATTATCAACCCATACAGTGTAGTTTCAACCCACTCTGCGTATTATCAACCCATTCTATGTATTATCAACCCTTTCTGTGTATTAACAACCCATACTGTGTAATATCCAACCTTTTTAGTGTAATATCAACCCATTATGATTAGTTTCTTTCATTTCTATCTATATAGAAATGCCATAATGACTTTTTTTTAAGTAGTCAAAGATCAATATTTTTGTAAAATGTGACCGTATTGTTACAGGAACAAAAATCCAATGGTAAAGTTTGAGTGGGTGGCGCCTGCTTTGCCTTACATCTCAGAACTACTGGATATCACTGATCAGGATGTGTTGGGTAATGACATAATTTTCTTTTTATATCTTATTTATTGAGACTTGTAGTTTTGTATAAATAACTACTTCACTATACCTGAAAAGGTGAAGCATAGAGTTCGTATTTAAACAACCCACAAACTTTGTATGTACCTATGTTTATAAATGATTATGATTATTATTATGAAAGCACATATACACAAATGTACTTTATTCAATTTGTATCATGTTGAAATATTTTTTATTTTGTTTAATTTATTTTTACTTTTAATTTGTTGCAATAAGGTTCTCCCTCATTCATTGATAATTACAAAGCTATTTTTATTGTAATAATTATCAAGCTATATTTATTGTGTTATCATAAAAGTTATTACTAACAACCCTATTATATCGGACAACAATTTTACATCCACAGCGGATGCTTGCTGGGCTCTCTCCTACCTAACAGACGGCCCTAATGAACGGATAGAAGCGGTACAGACCACCACTCGTCTGCTGCCACGGCTTGTCAAGTTGTTGGAGCACAAGTCCCCCGCTGTCAGGACACCAGCGTTGAGAGCTTTGGGAAATATGCTTACGGGGTCCGATGTTCAGGTATGTATGGGGAAAATTAGGGTCCTTGGGGTATTTTAGGGGTCCTAGAGGTATATTATATATTATATTACCCTTGGCCTCTTATATACCACAAAAAACGAAGGACTAAACCGTTAACCAACCAAATTGAAAAGTATTCTCCATAGTCAATATTTTAGTATGGTTCTAAACTTGGTACTGTTTTTGTAACAAGAGTGTGAGAGTTTTAATAGGCCCTTTGGTTCCCCACGAATTGGATTGGGTCCTTAAGTACCCTACGAATTGGATTAGACCCTTATGTACCCCACGAATTGAAATGGGTCCTTAAATACCCCAGAAATTGGATTGAACCCTTATTTTTTATTTATGAAGTACACAAACAGATTACAGTCTTAACTAGCTTATAAATAAGGGTTCTAATTAAATTACAGACAAAACTGTAGTCCAATAATAGTGTACATAGCATGTACCCCATAGACATGGGTCGTCGACGGTTTTCTCGTCGACGAAACTAGACCGTTGAATTTCGTCTATCGACTAGTCGATCGACTAGTTGAATTCGTCGACTAGTTAACTTCTCGACTGCATGAACTTATTAACTGTCTAGACGAGATAGACGATCGACGACCGACACGTTATTTTAGAATTACAGTATAGGAAGGAGGTACGTAAGTTTAGCGTATGTATTTATATTATAAATCTTAAGAAAAATTGAGTATAAAATTAAATGATCTTCCCTTCATACTTTTACAGGCTTGGGACTGATTAAATAGGCTTTCGCGTCTTTTCCAAAATGATGCCACAACTCACTTTTTCCCGCCATTACATTCAAATACTTTAGTATGTATTGTCTACACTACACGATACGATCACTTTTAACTATCTTTATTTACATATTTACAAACAATAAGTACAATAAACACAACATTAAAACACGAAGTTTTACTAATTCACAACTATGCAAAATGCAGCGCGACGCGAAAGCCGAAAGATCAAAGTAAACAAACAAATTTAGTGTTTGTATTTTTCTACGCCAAGTGAAAAGAGCTTACATAAATCAACACACAGACGCACACATCTGCATTCAGCCACGTCATTCTCTCTCTTTCGTAACTACCACAATACCCTATCTTACGTCCCTCTTAGATTACATTTAACGCGAGTCAAAACGGCTTATCTCACTAGCGCGTTTGTTGTAATAATAACGTTCCTAAGACGTAAAAAATAAGGTTCACTTTAGATTGTTTCGACGTAATCAACTACAGCAGCAAACGACGAAACGAGACGAGAACGAGTTTTTTTTTGTCATAATAACTTTCTTACTTATTGCCTTTGCCTTAAAGTTTATTTTAGATTGTTTAAACGGGTTGTATTATTCGACTACGTTAATAAGCGTCGACGTCGCGTGTCGACTGTCGCGTCGCGCGTTGAAACGACGAACCTGCAGTCTACTCGTTTAGTAGTCCATGAATTCGACTAGTCCATCAGAGAACGGTCGACCGTCCATCCGTTGACGTCGCGTCGACGGTTGATTTAACTAGTCCGTCCATTGAACGCTCATGTCTAGTACCCCATGAATTGGATTGGGTCCTTTGGTACCCCACGAATTGGATTGGGTCCTTTGGTACCCCATGAACTAACCCCTACTATAATTACTAAAACTAATACAAAAATTCATAAGTAAAACCATCATCTAAAAAAAAAAAATAGTACATTTTAGTAGCGTCAGAATAATACCGTTTTCAAGATGATGATGTATTTCTGTTAACAGACGGACCGCTGTCTAGATGCTGGATGTCTGGACCACATCTTAACACTTCTTCGGTGTGGCAAACCCTCACTCATGAAGGAAGCTGCGTGGGCTGCTTCTAATATACTTGCAGGTAAATGTTTAAACAGAAAATGCACGGATTTAGGTATTATTTCAATCTCAATCCTAACATAATAATTTATGAAAGAAAATCATAGCTGAAAATCTACGGACAGATGTTTTATTCACTTAATCTTACCATCTTATTCATAAAAACGCAAACAGTCTAAATAAACCTGTTTTAACTATTACACTGTTTTGTCTCGTTCTTTCTTGGCGCTGTCATCATTTAACAGAAAGTGTTAAAACAGTGTAATAGCTAAAATAGGTTTATTAGACTGTTTGAGTTATTATTAATAAGGGGGTTAGTCTATACTGGATAATTCAAGACTGGTTAAAAACATTATTTAAGGCCTTCCTACTTTGTCGCAACTGTGTTAGGAAGGCAAAGGGGAGCGCTTCCTACCGACCGGGTGTTATGGCCCGGGACCAAGGTCCAATGTTCATCATCATATCATCATCATCATCATCATCATCAGCCTATATTAGTTCACTGCTGGACACAGGCCTTCTCCATTGAGCGTCATAGCGCCCTGTCATAATGCCAATGTTCATAGTCTTGGTTTATTCATATGTAGTTAAGTCCGATCTAAATCCTTAATATCGCGGTTCAGTCTCCATACATCGACTGACAGCGCCATCTAGTCGTGTCGAGCCGAGTCAGTGTGTTGCGATGATATGTAGTGTCAGCAGTTGATCATATATCGGAACATCTTTAAGTAAAAATGGGTAATAATTTTACAGGAACAAGTGAACAAATTCAGCGTGCGATCGACAAAGGGCTCATACCAAAACTTCTCCACGTATTAGCTGCAGAGGATATTAAGTAAGTAAAAGATTTAGTTGAACAACAGGTTTACAGGAATAGAGAGTGCCCTTGTGTGTTGCGCACACACTTGGGCACTATAAACAATGTCCCGCGCCGATAGACAACCTCAGTTGAGATTTTTGACGCTGATTCAATTACATAGTTATTAAGTATATCTTTAATAAATTTAAAAAAATATTTGTATGTTTTAAGCTTAATTATAAAAATATTCTCAATCAATAAACACACGAAAACACCAATTTTGTAGCGTTCTTCGAGCGCCACCTGGTGGTTTTACGGAGAACTATGTCGAGACTACCATACCTGAAGGGTTCACCGTAGCAAAAACTTTACCATTTCAGATGTCAAAAAGAAGCGGCCTGGGCGATCACAAACCTCTGCCTTGGAGGCACGGCCCCGCAACTGGACGCGTTACTAACAGCTGGTTTCCTGGAGCCGTACTGCAATTTACTGGCCTCCCCGGACCATAGAGCTGTTACTGTTGTGCTGGACGGACTTACTAATCTGCTGCAGGTGAGTGATCGATGAGTCTGGTTATTCCGATTTTCCACACTAAAAATCCACACTTTGTGGAAAATTGAACTTTTTGTCCATTTATCCACACTGACGGCCTAAAAATAAGCATATGTTCCACTTTTCCACATTAGAAAGAAAGAAAGAAATTTAATTTATTTGTTACACTACAAAAGTACAAAAATATACATAAAAATGAAAAACTAGTAGTGAAACCAAATTAGTGTAAATATATTACAGAAGATTATTATGTATGTAATCAATAGCTATTTATTTTTTAGTCCATCCACTTACTGACTAAATTTTTTCCACACTGACAGTGTGGATAAATGTACAAGAAGTTAAATTTTCCACACTATTGTGGAAAATCGGAAAAACTCGATGAGTCGTGTGTGATTCGTGCTTTTTAGGGTTCCTTAGCATAATGGCAAAAAAGGGACCCTATCACTAAGACTTTGCTGTTCATCTGTCTGTCACCAGATTGTAACTCAAGGACCGCTATAGCTAGACCATTGAAATTATACACAGTGGCAGATATACAGTCTGCCGCTATAACAACAAATTCTGAAAACATTATTAAATAAATATTTAAGGGAGACTCCCATACAACAAACGCCTTTTTTGCTTGATATCAATTTTTACCTAGTCAATGGTACGGAACCCTTTGATCGCGAAACCGACTCGCACTTGGCCGTTTTTTATTATTAATTTGTATACTATCAGGATACATACACCCATAGAAAAAAAAATATGTATAAACCTTTTTTTAGAGCTATTTCGTATCATTTGTGGGTCATTTCGAGTATTATGTTGTTATTATTTTATATTACTACAATATGATTTATGAATATTTTCTGTTTGTCACAGGCGGCAGTGAAGTACAACCAAGCAGAGGCTCTGTGCATAAAGCTGGAAGAAATAGGCGCATTAGATCAAATCGAAACCTTACAACAACATGAGAACGAACAGGTATGTTTAGAATTTTTTTTTTAATTAGAATTAGAATTGAATTCTTTATTTATTCTTTATTAGGTGCACAAAACAGAGTAACAACAATTGCTTGACAAATAAAATAGAGTAAGTAAGATACATAGGTATGCTGCGACTCCACTACCATGTACACACAGCATGATAAGCTTAACATCGATTTAGATAACAGATAAAATGAATTGTGGCGAAATTACAAAACAATTAATTAATAAAACAAATTTTGAGAATAAATATAATAAAATGAACTAAACAGGTTCCACAGCATTACTTATCGATAACTTTATAAAGAGCAGTTCTCCATTTCGCGACAGAAGAATTGTGGATGTCAGGGACTTCGACGCGTCTGTGTAGAAGAGTATTGTACTGTTGACACATTCTATAGACCGGGTTATGAGACGAGACGTTATTATTGCAGAGCGGAATTAAAAAGGGGTGCTCGAATCTAGACGAACGGCTGGGCACACGAATGTGAAGATCTGGTAAAAGAGCTGTAGATATTGAGCCATTAAATATTTTATGTAGGCAATTCAAGTCTTGTAATTTGCGACGGCTCTCAAGGCTTTTAAGATTAAAGTGACGAAGTCGCTCCTCGTACGTAGTGAGCTCGCGCTTGAGGCCGAATCTGATCGTTAGTACCCTGAGTATACGCCTTTGAATAGACTCAAGTAAATCTATATGAGTTTTATATTGTGGGGACCAGACACTTGAAGCATACTCGAGCTGACTCAGTACCAGAGACTTATAAAGTAACAAAAGGCTTCTCGGGGATTTAAACTCACGGGTAGTCCTACATATAAAACCGGAAAGTTTATTACACCTCTTATGTACTGCTTCGAAGTGGTGATTGAAAATTGAATTTGAAAATGGCGCATTATGTCCAGTGCGCTCAAAATGTCTAAAGCTACTGTTACACATGCTCTAAAATAGCATGCTTATAACCGTGCTATTGAGTATGCTCAATACGAGCATGCTGATGAGCAGTTTACATTTGCTAGCAATAGGCATGCTAGTTTTAAGTATGCTCCTGAATAAGCATGCTCAAAGCAGACATTCAAATACACATGCCATTTTAAAGCGTGCTTCCTCGCTCTCTGTCAGTTCAAATAAAGTCATGGACATATGAAAGTATACTGCGGTATGCGGGGATTCCACAAGCACTCGTTATTTCTATATAAAATTACAAATTTGAGCGTTTTTTCGTCGCCCCAGCGAGACATTTTGCGTGAAATTGTGCACGCGCACTTCACTTGTTGCGAACGACTGATCGATACTAGCATGCTCATTAAGCAAACCTGTTTAGACGTGCTTGAAGCACGCCCCCTTCCACCCGCGCCGCAGGTAGCATGCTCAAAAATCGCACGCCTGTTGATTTTTAAGCAAACTCGAAATAAGCATGCTAATTTTGAGCAACATTCCGACACACATGCTAGTAAGTAGCAATTGCTCAAAATAAGCATGCTTTCGTGCTTGAAATGAGCATGTGTAACAGTACCTTAATTCGCACAATGTCCAAATCTTGGGTCCAATTCGTACATTGACCAAATTTCCAATTGTGAAATTCGCACATTGACCTTTGATTAAAGTAAAATAGCGGAAGATACGGCATGGTATACTAATTGTCAGCTAAAAAATGGCACTACTCACAACTACATACAAGATGACCGACAGAGACAAACCCATTTCTTACGACGGTAGTGCGAGCGAAACAAATGCGCGCTTTGAGATGTCTCTTGAATGCAATTAGGCGACGGGGGCCTGATTTTAGTGGTCCTCGTTCAAATGGCGCGTCACCTATCTTCCGCTATTTTACTTTAATCAAAGACATTGACCAATGTATTATCTATCAGTCGTCAAAATACTGGAGGTACAAGGGCCTTATTTCTCCTCCTTTGCTTTTATAGTTTTTTTTCCTTTTCCGATATTAATCAGTCAGGTATCAAACGACTGCCGGGAGTCGCATAATAATGGAATTTCTATTGTGTCTCGTTCACACATACTTGACGAGTTAAAACACATATGACTACCTTACCTACTGTACTATATTATGTTATTTTATATAAATTTGGCTGTATTTGGTATTTTTAAGAACCAGCACCGTCTCAAACTAAACAGGTTTTTTTTTAAATAAAAGAGTTCATTTTATATTATACACCTGAAGAGAGGTGATGACGTTGGGATGTTTCAGACTAGACATAGGATGTTTTTAAAAATATTATTATTATTTTTGTTAGGAAAAATAAAACAAGCCTGTTTTTAAGAAAAAAAAATCATAAGGCCCGGTTTCTCTGAAGTAATTTGAAGTTCTGTTAAAGTTTCACCCATTTATAGAAAAACACCTTAGTACACTTTTTATTCTCAAGTTGGGTGCCATCAAAACTGATCTTAAACTATGGACCACCTCCTAATTGTAAATTGTGAATTGATTGAGAAACTTGGGATTTGAACCACTAGAAATTTTGCGAATAGGACATAATGCGCCCAACCGTTGTATTTTAGTATTGCATTCTGAAGTTACGATGATGCATGTTTAAAGACATAGACATATTGCCTTAATGTGGTGAAGTATGTTTTAAGCTCTTACGTATAAATTCATTCGCTAAAATAACTTATTCTTCCCAGGTATACAAGAAAGTAGTCCACATCTTAGACACCTACTTTGCCGAACAAGAAGATGCCACAGCACAACCCGCTAAAACCGAAGATCAGTACGAATTTGGAGCCAACGAAGCCAATCCTAACATTAATTTTTGATTAAAAACTTTAAATAGCCTACAAATTACCTGTCAAAATTTTTAAATTGTATTCTCTGTGTTAGTTATATCTTTAAGTGTTGCGGAACTATCAGAAGTTGACCTCGAAAAATATACAGAATATCGATAGTATTGCTGCTTGTCAATAGTATCGATACTGTCGGTAAAATCGAAAGGGGAATTTTAGCAATACTATTGATAATGCCAATACTATCGACGCTATCGGTAGTTTTTCGCCCAATACTGTCGATAGTACATATTGTAATTTTCAAGAACAATCAACATTACTTATAATTAGGCAGCAATACTATAGAAACATGCACAAACATTTTGTACTAAACTATCAATTGTTTTTTTATAAATGCTGTTAGAAATTACAATACTATTGATAGTATTGGTCACTAAACTATTGATTTATCTATCAATAGTATTGGGGTTATCAATAGTATTGATATAATTTTCCTATCAATACTATAAATATACACACAGCAATACAATCAACTAATCATTTTTCGTTTACTATCAGTAGTCTACACTTTTTCAAAGAGCCTTCATAGGATTGTCCACTCAAACTTTGAAAGATTTTTGTTTTTATTATTGATGATACAAACAGTTCATTATTAAAATCAAAAAGATGTTGTTTTAAAAAAATCATTAATATTTCTGTTAAGTTCTGAAATCATTAAACTTTTTTGTAATTTCAGAGAGTGCCTTAAGAAAATTAAAAATCAAAATATAACAGACTGATATGTGATAGATAATTTTAGTGTGTAAGCTTTATTTTTATATATCATTAAATAATTTTGCTTTAATCAAGTTGTTTTTTTTTATTCAGCTTTATTTCGATTTAAACTGATGAATTTTTGAAGCCTTCTAGGATTTATATAAATCAATTACAACTATCACAAAAGGAAAAGTAATGGGTTTTGTGTTGTGGTTTATTTGAATTTATTAAAAACTTTATAATTAAAAATTACATCCTAAATCTTAATTTATGCTTTATTTTGTTCCTTTAGTTTTTCCAATTGTTGTCTGAAACAAAAATGTAGAAATCAATCGTAAAGATTTTTCAGTGAGTAAGTTTTTTATGGTAAAAAAATATATTTTTTCTGCCCCAATCGCCTTTCCTGCTACACTCCAACCCTCAGGTCTACTACAGCAAGCATGGCTAAGAGAATGATGATGGAATGAGCTCACTCAGGAGAAAACTATAAATCATTATAGCCTCCTTGCTACAAGGAAATTGTTTCTTATATGAATAGGCTAGTCTTATTTTTTTTAAGAAGCATGTGTTAGTTTTTTTTTGTTTGTTATTAAAAATGGAGAAAACTTTATAAGAAAAGATAATGCTTCAAAAACTTAAAATTAGAAAAAAAGTAGGAATACTGGACATTTGTATTAGAATATACATTTGAAAAGAACTTGGAACAGCTATAATTGCAATTATTTCATAGCTGTATTGCATTAAAGCGCAGACAGACTTACGATATCTTAATCAGGTAATCAATAAATATAAGTATTATTGTGTTCATTGTCAAAATCGTAGTTGAAAAGTTCACTAACCTCAACTGTTGGTTGAAATCATCTTGGACGATATCATCCTCCCAATTGTCTTCCCAAACGGAGACATCCTCATCATCAGCGTCTTCCGTGCCCCAGTCTGTTGATAATTCGCAGAATTAACACATAAAAATCAAGATTTTGAACATGTACCAAAATTACGAAATTGATTCTGTAGTTTACTCACTTTCGGCAGGGAATTCTTCAAATTCGTCATCTTCCTCAAGAAGTCCAAGATCTACTTTCTGTTTGTCGGCCATTCTAATACAATATTTAAATGTTTGTTATAATAATAAAAGACAAAAACGTTTCGTGAGATGATGATGCGATGATTACAACGAAATTTGAGAAGTCATGCAGGCTGGCAGGGCAGGCAAGGGCTGCCAGCAAATAAATTTCGATTATACAATTTAGTATTCTAAATTATACGAATTTTGATCGCATTATACATAAATCAATATTTTTTCGTAATTTCATAAAACTAACATGATTAAAATTTATACATTATAAATGTAACTGATCGCTGTTGTGTAATATAGATGGGCGGGTGGGTAAAAATCCAGTGGATATTTATCCAATTTATTCCCACCCGGTAGGTAAAAATTGATTTATACCTAATTTACCTGGGTGTTTATTAAGAATGCTGGGTCTTTATTAAATTTACGTTGAATACTCATTGTTTTTAGTATCAGTTGGCTGTGTATGAATACCTAGACCTACAATATGATTAGAAATATCGTTTGTGCTATACAGTCAGTCATCATTCACTTAAAATCATAAATAGTATTATTCTTTTCAACATAATCTGATAATGTTGAGTAGTATGAACAACCATATTTTTTAAATGAGTATAACTTACAAAAGCACAGAGACAAAATGAGTTATCTCAACTTCGCAATATTTCACTTGATGACGACTAATCTGTGATGACGAGGTAGTTAGTAGCGGTGACAGCACTCAAGATAAATCTGCATCTCGTCGTATTTTTTTTTTTGTTTTGCATCAGTGTTTAGAGTTTAATATATTTTGAGCACTTTTAACACTGACATATTATTCCATAATTGCTAAAGCATTCTTGTATTATAAGTATTACATAACAATAAATGCACTCTACGCAATTTTTGTAAGATTTGAAACTCAATGTTTGGCAGTACTACCTCAAATCTGTCGTCGGTCGAAGGGTTGTGAAATAAGTTATAACAAAGACTACGCGCAGCGACATTACATTCAAAACTGGCAAGTTATAGCGAACGGCGATAGAACTGCGCACGTAACAATCCCAGGTAGATAAATAAAAAAATAAAGGAAGGGGTTGGAAATGTATTGTTATTGTTTGCATACTTATCGCTTGTGTGATTGTGACCATTGTGTGATTGTAGAGCTGACAAGTAATGAATTTACCAAGCACTTCATTTTCTTTTTAATGTGTTAAATACTCTCGTGGTATTTTAAGAATAACTCGTTGACGTAACCTTTCGTAAAACGCTCTATGGTTTACACATCGATACGTTAGGCTGAATTATTACAGTAAGGCCGCGGCCCCATCTCTACGGCGCGGCGCCGTACGCCGTGCCACGGCGCGGCGCCGTAGACCGCCACGCCACGCCGTAGATTTTCACGGCAAAAAAACGTGCCGTAGCGCGGCGCGGCGCCGTAGAATTCCACGGCGAAAAACCGTAGCGCGGTGCGGTGCCGTGGAATGCTACGGCGCGGCGCCGGACTGGGATGCGCACGGTGTGGTTTGGAGCTCGGTGCCTGCCTTCCACTACATTGCGTCTACCTAACTAGCTAGATAATTATGATAGATTGAAAAAAGGGAAAGAAGTTTTAGACACAAATATAACAAAAATAATATAAAATAAAAAATATATACTTGTTAATAAAACAAAAAAATCGATGAACTACCAGGATTCGAACCTGGGACTTTACGATCTGAACCCGCCTGTTTTACTAACCGAGCTATCACTGCGTTAATAGAGTCAGTGAAATTTGCTTTAGTATTGGTCATTTGGTCAAAACAGGATGAAAGTACACACAAAGTCACACTGACTTGTATCGACATCAATGACGTTTTAAAACTGACTTGTGGCTTTTATTCAGATAAGTTGGTGACACTGACGACAAATGCAAAAGTTAATTTCGCCGTCACTGACAATTTCATGGTAGCTCAGTGGTTATAACAGGCGGATTCTGAACGTGAAGTGCAGGGTTCGAGACCTGGTGGTGTACGATATTTTATTTTTGTTTTATTAATAAATATTTTATTATTGTTAATATACATATCGTCCCCGTCGTGGCAAAATTAAATAACCAACAAAACCAAAGTTCCGAGATATTTGAGTTTTTGTGATTTTTTTAAACAAAAATGGCGATAACATTCCAAGCCGAAGGAAATTTACTTTAGAGATTTTGATATGTTATGAAGCTGCTTCAACTTCATAATTTAAATAGTCTATCATAATGCTACTTTATATTATTTTAAATATAAAAATAAAAAAGTAATTATTTAGTTCTGCCACAAACGTATTTTATAACAAAATTGCAATTATCAAGTTTTTGTACGTCACTTTTGCAAGTTTTGGCACACAACCAAGTAATACTTTTTTTTATATTACCTACATCATCCCACTGTTGGGCAAATGTCTGCCCCAATTCTATCCATTTGTCTCTGTCAGCGGCCAACAACACCCAATTTCTCGCAAAGCTGAACAGATCGTCACTCCACCTCGTCTGGTGGTATCCATCGCGTGACGATTTGGGCCCATCTATTCGGGTGCATTCTACACACATGCCCCGCCTACTCCCATTTAAGCTTGCTGTCTTTTCGCCTACATCTGCTATTCCAGTTCTGGAGCGTATTATGGTATTCCGGATCTTATCGATCCTTTTAATATGGTGAAAGGAACGCCAGGGTACATTTCTTCCAGAAGCCACCTCAAAGGAAATGGACCTGGTTGAATCCGGATGGCACGACGAGAAATGAGATAGACTTCATCATGACTACCAAGAAACGGTTATGTAATCAGTCAGGTATCAAACGACTGCCGGGAGTCGCATAATAATGGAATTTCTATTGTGTCTCGTTCACACATACTTGACGAGTTAATGATGTCTCCGTGATCAACTGAATAAAGACCGGTAGGTAGTGTTTACCGGATGGTTCGAGGCACATGGAATTTAATGTCAAATTGGAAAGGTCTCGCTTGATGAGGTCCACGCTCCGACCTACTCGTGCCCATATCCAAAATCCCGAGAGCTTTCAACTCGAGTTGTCAAACCGCTTTGAGTGCCTAAAGAATTGCGTTTCAGTGGACGAAATAAACAACGAGTTTATGGAAAGTATTCAAACGGTGGGGTCTAAGATTTTTAGTCCTGGCCGTAAAAATCGTCCTCTAAGACTCTCGATCCACACTCTCGACCTTATAGCAGAACGTCGATCTATAGCATTGAAGACCTCCTTTAATGTTGAAAACTACAGTAGGTGAAAAGACGAATATGGAAGTCCCTACGACACGACATTTCTTCCTTTAACACGAACAGTGTTAAAGAACCGATAGATAGAGTGAAAACAAGGCTCCCAAGCAAGAGACATGTCTATTGTGCAAAGCCTGTTGACGAAGCTTAAGACGGAGGGCGGCAGTGTAGCGTCGACAAAAGCAGATGTTTTGAGGGAGATTGAGAAGTTCTATGGGCAGTTGTACACCTCAGTTGCCGAACCCGTTAATAGCTAAGGCCGGACACCCAAAAGCTATCCTGACCCGACACTACACCGAAGACATCCCGGACATCAGCCTCTACGAGATAAGGATGGCCCTGAAACAGCTTAAAAACAACAAGGCACCTGGTGAGGTCGGAATCACAGCAGAGCCTTCAAAAGGGGGGGAACACCGGTACTCAAAGTCCTTCAGAGACTCTTTAATTCCGTGCTGCTTGAGGGCTGCCTGAGTCATGGAACAGGAGTTTGGTGGTGTTATTTTTCAAAAAAGGAGACAAAAGGTATGACTGGTAGAGAACGCCATATGGCGTTAAGTACACCTTTTGTACAAACTCTGGTTGTGCAATACAGTATAAATAAATAAATAAACAAAACTTACCACCTCAGCCCTGAGCCATGTCAACAAGCTGATTCAAGAGTTATCACAAATCGTCTCGCACGTAGGTTTAATAAGTTCCAGCCTCCCTAACAAGCCGGATTAGGCCTGATGGTCGTTGGGGCAGAAGAGTTCTACATTGGAGACCCTTAGACGACCTTGTGCCTAAGTTCAGCAGAGGACTAGTCCTTTGGCTGATTATGATAAAAATATATAATACAATGTTTTAATGAAAAATTAAACAAGAGCACTTATTCAATTTTGCCACAACCAATTTTTGTAACAAGGTTTCCGAGTCAGTTGTGGCAGAACTCAACAAAGTCACTTATTGATTTTGTTGGTAGGTATGTCAAAACCCTCAATTGTAGTTATTTAATTTTTTTGTCATTTATTCAGTTTTTCCACGAAACTTTTTTAACAAACCTTGTTGTAATATGTGGTCAATAGAGTTACTAAAATTATGATATCTTCGCGAATATCATACATATTACAACGAAAAATAGACCAAAATGTAGCTTACACTTTAAATTATTTAAAAATAACAAAAAGTGAATTTCGGCAAACGTGTCAGTTATTTAATTTTGACACGATGGGGACGATATATTACATATTTTGTTTTTTTTATCATTGTTATTTTATTAGAGGTTTGAAGTTTTCCCCTTTTTTAATCTATCATAATTATCTAGCTAGTAAGGTAGACGCAATGAGGTGGGCGGCAGGCACCAAGCTCCGAACCTCATCGATCGTGCCTACGGCACCGCGCCGCGCTACGGTTTTTCGCCGTGAAATTCTACGGCGCCGCGCCGCGCTACGGCACGTTTTTTCGCCGTGGAAATCTACGGCGCGGCGCGCACGGTCTACGGCGCCGCGCCGTAGAGATGGGGCCGCGGCCTAAATGTTGTCGATAAGCTTTCTTAAATTTCAACCACATTATAATATGTATATATTTAAAAAAATAGTTCGTACTTTATTAATAAATTTACAAATACACATAATGTACTGCACTGAATGAAGTTTTGTCCTGTAAAACTGTTTAACCTTACACAGTCTCCCTCTTCCCCTTTGGGATTGCCAAAATGCAGGTACGCACCTATATCACTGTATTTGCAACTAAATGACAGTTTTTATTGGATTTAAATAAAAATATACTATTTTATAGTTCAGTATTGTAAACTACTTGAAAAGAAATTGAATTGCACCATAAAAGTGTCAAACTTCAATAAAAATATTTCATTTAATTTTTAAAAACAGGCTTTAATTTATACCCGGTATCAATTGGAATCGGGTGGGTTAAAATAGCGTGAATTGGATATTTATCCAGTGGCTGGGTTTATATCCGGGTAGGCGCCCATCTATATGTGTACATGAAAGATCTATGAGAAAGTATTTTTTTGAGGGCCGATTTTTTTTTTTTGTATATTTGTGCTAATTTCAGAAACGTCTAAACCAATTTAATCATTTATGTTTCATTATTTTATCTCCGTTTACTTAATTAAATCGGTCATTAAACAAGTAATATCATTTTCAAATGGTTTTTAACCCTTTCAAGGACAACCAAAGTCAGCACGCGAGCGAAGCGAGCGCTTAAAATTTTTGGTTTTTACGTTCTTCATAGTGATCAAACCAAAGTCATTGCGCGAGCGCAGCGAGCGCTTCAAACTTGGCCTGTAATGCTTTCACTAGTGATATCAAAGTTATTGCGCGAGCGAAGCGAGCGCTTAAAATTTTTGGTTTTTAACGTTCTTCATAGTCATAGTGATAAAACCAAAGTCATTGCGCAAGCGAAGCGAGCGCTTACAATTTTTGGTTTGCTTTTTAAAGTGATAAAACTAAAGTTGTGTAATATAAAAAAATTAGATAAAATTTAGTGTAACGATAATTTTTGAATCCACGGGGAGCGGCTGCTCTAGAGATAATAACTATTAAAATAAATGATAAAACAGTAACAATCAGTGTCAGTGACAACTTTAAACAATAAAAGTATAACTCACAGACTACCGAACGAACCTAATTATTAATTAACCTAAACGTAGTGATTTACTCAACCCACTCAGTGCTTACAATCAGCAGGAACTATAGCCACACGACATGACATTTTACTTCATCGTAGTTGTTAAGTTGGCAAGGATACTTTAAATACATCTCTGCAGAGTGTCAATTTCGAGAAAAGTAATAGCTGAACTCCCGTTTAATTTCATGCCGCATGCTTATGTATCGTATTATACGAAATTATCAGGGATACAATTTATGGTCCGATTATACAGATTTTGTATCCAATTATACAATCTGGCAGCCCTGGACAGGCGTGCGCACAAACGGCACAAAAGCACAAGCCGATGGTTGTCAGTCACTGTCATAACTGTCACTGTCATTGCTGCTTTTTTAATTAGTACTATCCTGGCTCTGGGCTTCAGTTTTTTCAACCAAATAACGGTATTAATAACGTTATTTCTTAGTCTGGCAATAAAGATTAAGCTACTATCTCGCTCTTTTGTAGGCCAGTTGAAAGGTTAGAAAGAGAGAGAAATATTTTAAACCAGTGCTGCCGCTAAGGACAGTTAGAAGAAATAATAGTAGTTTTTGGGGTGATTTTAGTAGATATTTTATTATTGTACTACAACTATTTTTGCGCAGTTGGCATAACTGAAATTTGAAATAATAAATTATATTGGTATCAATATTTACAGTTGTATTGCTGGTATCGATCGATATTAATAGAGATGTTACCATGATGTTAATTACTTATTTATTAGATAAGAAATTCTTAAATGTTCGTAATTCGTAAATGAAATTAATAATCATGCACGCATTATTAAATTAAACGCTGTCTATGTGTTAACACGTTCCGGGACACTATTCCAGACACAATAGATGTTATATTGTTTTCACGCCTGTAGGCGTTCACTGTCCCGGAACGTGTTAAATCCTACTACTATTATAAAGGCGAAAGTTTGTATGTATGGATGTATGGATGTTTGTTACTCTTTCACGTAAAAACTACTGAATGGATTTGAATGAAACTTTACCACAATATAGCTTATACATCAGAATAACATATAGGCTACAATTTTTGAGGTTTCTAATGTGAGGTCGTAAAAAAACACATTTTTTGCGCTACTAGACGGGACGAACCTGAAGTCCACGCGAACGAAGTCGCGGGCAAAAGCTAGTAATTAATAAAATAAAAATTGTTCTAAAGCGTAATTGAACACAAATATGTAGTTGCACTGTATCAGACAGAATTATTAAAAATTTTAGTAAAGCACTGATTACTTGATTCCTTTTTTTTATTTTATATATTTGAATGATCTTTTCTTCATATTGTGGATAGAGTGGATTAATACCACTTCAATTTAAAATTTTCGCATCTACATGCATTAACAAAAAACTGTGTATGCATATTACGTAAAAAAGAGTTAGTTGCACCACTTATTAAATCGAGAGTGGATGGATCAATTTTCATAATTTTCACTTTGTTAAATTCCTCGCTCGCCATCCCTAACAAAGTTCACTGGGAGTACTGGGACTGCTACTTAGTTATGTATTGAGTGAGGCACAAAGCCTGTTTAATATGATTTTAGGTCACTTTTTTAACGACGGCTACTAAACAAATTGAATCAGTTAAAATAGCACCACGTATTTGACTCCGTCTTAGTCGCACTTGGCTTGGTCTGGAGAGTCAAGAACAACTTCCATTCTAAAAAAAGGTTATATTTATATAGCTTAATAAATTTGAATATACGCCAGACAGCACACCAATTGTCTGGTTTCGAATTAAGGAATTTTCTTCTTTGATTTACGCAGTACCAAACAACGATTATGACGGGGGCGTCTCCCATAAAAACGTCATCATAATAATATATAACATCTATGACTTGCAAAATGCAAATGTTCGTGCTCATCACACAAACATCATTTGTCCATTGCAGGATTCGAACCCACGCTCGCACGACCACTGCTTCAGTAGTCAGGAGAGCTAACCACTGCACCAAACGTGTCTACAGGCCGTAGGTAGCCAGGTTTATATTAAAAAAATACAAGTATATTTCCTGAGGAACCCGTTTGGGGTCCCTTTACGGATAACAAAGGCGTATTATCTTCCCCTTTTACATTGCTTTTGGTTCAACGTCTCGGGTCAAATGAATGTTTTCCAAAGAAATTATTGGAAGCCAAAGAAAAACTTGATCCACTAAATAAATGGGTAAATTATCCCACGTGTCACAAATAAAATGCTTTAAAAAACATTTCATAAATGCTGAAAGTGTGATGATGAATGTTGAATGTTCCAATTAATGCATATTTAGCGTTTCCGCATAATAGTTAGAAAGATTAGCATTAATCGTGAAATTGAACGCGATCAGAATGCATGGCATCAACGCTTTCGCAAAGTACATTATTAAGAAAACTGCATTGCGACTCCAGACTGGCATTAATGCAGTCAAGACGTACATCTGAAAAGTACTGAATAAAATAAAAAGAAGTAGGAGGCGCTCACACGACGGATATTGAGTGGTGGGACGGGCCTAGCATGCGCAGACAACTATTACACAGATTTAATGTTGCATTCCACTATAATTAACCTATGCCATGACCGACACTTTCATATTACGACCTCGTGGATGAAACGATCGTAAATTAACGTTATTAAAACAAGTTTACAAGCCATCTTGGAGGTGTAATTACGCAAAACGTTACGCCGCTGGGCGTGACATCACAAATCAGTTCGGTCGGACTGAAGACAACACGCTGTTGCTCTGTCTTTATCTATTTGTAGTAGTCTGAAAGAGACGGGTGTACCAGGCCGGCCGCCGCTGATCGTATTCTGTCGTGAATGTCGCCATTTTCGTTTTGACGAATATTGACAGCAGAGCAGACAGACAGTGGCGCGGCGGTCGACAGTGCGTCTGGCAGACTATTTTTATTTTGATAGTGAATCATTTAACGACATACATCACTGACTGGATACGTACGCGTACTAGAAACACTATTTACTAAACATTACCGAGTGTTGTGTGTTGAATAAGTGTTAAATCCACAGTATTTTGGTGCTAACCTCTTCCTTTTTTTATTGGTGTTTTTGAGAGACTGCAAGACGTGATCGATATGTGCAAGATGTATTACAGATGACTCTGCGTTAACATTCTGATCCTTGCTCTTGAATTCTGGTAAGTCGTATTATAAGTCACAAACACCAGATTTTATCGATGAAACCAATAAATCGGTATCTGTAATACGGATATTTCTAGAAATGAGTATCGTCGGATTCAAGTTTATATTTGGAACTGGAGTGGATTTGCTCAATAAAATGACAGTCAGCCTTTGTTGCGGTAGTACAGTTTGTTTACGAACTGTCACGGGCAGTATACGGCCTAAGATATATTGCCTGGGTTGGCGACTATGCGTGGGATGCATGCGCAGAGGAAAACTTACTTTACCGGTCGCTAATAAAGTCGAAATTCGTGCAACAAGCCCAGCGATAACGGCCCGTAGAATTAATTTATCACGCCGAGCTTGACAAGTTGAAAACATAAATTCGACCTTGCCGCTCCACGTGGTTTTAAGTTATTGCGCTTTCTTTTCCTTTGCCGGTGTTTAGAGGTTGCGCCCCTATCGGTTAAGATTTTGGGTATCGATTTCTTTTGTAACATTGGCAGTACTGTTTGTTAAAAAAAAAAATGAGTTTTATTTTTTGACGATCAATTCTTTCAACCATTCACCTGTTTTTGAAATTTTGAAATTCGACTTTATCTCGATGCAGTGTTTTGTTACAAATTTTATGTAGAATTTTCTTATTATTTCTGAGATTGGAGACTAGCAACTTGATTTATTGGGTAAGAACGAGTATTAACCTGCCCAAAAATCTGTCCTATCCAAAAATATCATTCATTTGATTTTCAACTTTTAAAATCATGTTTACTACACAATTGTTTTAATTTTTGAAAGGTGGTGAGGATCTCACAAAGTTATACAAAATGTAGTACGAAATATTCTTATTTTTCTTGTACATCAAAGTGTTGGTAGTGATCATTGAACTATTATTACTAGCGTATGGAATTGACAACACAAACAAATCTCGTGCCACACAGCTTCTCTATATGTACGTACGTAGTAATAACAAGTCACTGGTAGTGATTGATTAGATAAAACAGCAATAAAATTTTGCTGCATTGATAAATAATGTTATTATCACATTATTATCTGATTGAATTAAAACAGGCAATGAATGTGTTAGTTGGTTGCACTCATTTTATTATCATGTAATCAGTCAGGTATCAAACGAATGCCGAGAGTCGCATAACAATGGAATTTTTATTGTGTCTCGTTTACACATACTTGACGAGTTAATTATATTCATGCACAGGCCCATATAACAGAGTTACATACACAAACATTACACATACACTGTACATGAGATACAGCCCAGTTGACTTCACAATGTTTTTTTATTATTTATTTACCAATAAAAATAATTTACATAGTTCGTTGAACATAGCTTATAAAAAACCACTTTGGTTTGAGCTAAAGCTAAGAAGTTTGCACAATAAAAATTTTGTTCTGGATTTTTAACAATTTAAACTATTAATTGACTAATTTAAATTCATAATTTAACAACCCATAGTGCGTAAAAAGTAGTCCTAAAGCTTTTTTTTAATGTATTTTTTCCGTGAAACTATTTACTAACATAGGTGGTGTTATTTCTAATTTTTTCTTGAACATTGTATGATTCTCTATGTACTTCTGGACGTTTCTTGATTTGTATAGCTGCATCCTTCTTTTGTTTCTGTTCCATTTTATCTAAGTTCTGCCTATTACTTATTTATCTGCTGCTCTTTTCTTGGTCTATATTTGCGTCCCTATCCATAATGTTTTTTTTTCTGGGCCCTATTTAATAAATAAACATTACAATCCGACAATTTTGTAAATAAGTTACATATTTGTTAAGTTTTGTGACAAGTGCTGTATAAGTGTTTAATATGTTACAAATATTGTAATTATAAATTATGTCCAATTTTTGTCACCTATCAAATATTCGAGTTGTTTTGCTGACCCGTCATTTTTCGTTACAATGTAAAATCGCTTATAGCGTATGTACATTTCCTTTAAACAAATTTGTAAATTCACTAATGTTGTGTGCAATAAAGAGTTATCTATCTATCTGTTACATTAAAAGTAAAGTTTATCCGTTTACGAAAAACTTGCCACTACTTCCACTTCTAGTTGTTAGGGCCATTTTTTTATTTATTTCATTTTTCTTTACTTGTTAGGTTGAGGCAGAAAATTGTTAAGTTCTGACACAAGGTAAGTCTACCTGTCGAAATTGTAATACAATTCTTAAAAGATGAAATATGAAACCAAAAATTGCGCACGGGCAGGACTCGAACCAGCATCTTTCTGGCTAACCGGGCCAACTGCTCTTCCAATTGGGTGCCCCAATTCTGAAAATCCCTAAGTCCCACTTAGGGATTTTTTTACTGACAACACCATCTGATTCAGCTTTTTTTTCTCTATAATGTGTATTTTTTAATTATTTTCTAAAAAGTCTGTAAGTATGTTTTTGAAAATAGAAATATCAAAAAAGAATTTCATTTTCAGTTCTAAAAATCCCCAAGTCCTACAAATCCCTAAGTCCACCATTTTTATCCAAAAAAATAACTAAGTCAATATAGTCTTTGACAAAACATTAATAAATAAATATAATAAAAATATATAAATATATCGACACTGGAAATTTCAAATGTCGTAAGGGACAAAGTCCTACTTTTCAGGAGAGCCGATAAACAAAATCCAAATTTAAAAAAAAACGTAACTTAGTAAATATTCATCCGAATTAGATGATTCTTTTACACATAACTTTCAAAAAGCTTTTCCTACATCATTGAGATAGTATTATATATAATATCTCAATAGTTTAGGAAATAGTGTCCCTTACACAATAATTTTAAGAAGAATCTGTCCCTTACGCATACATAAAAATCTGACTATTTTTATGAAAATCTCTTACGCCATAGACTAAAATTCAACCCGACTGTTGTAACTATCACACAACATTAAATTTTTCGATTTTTTCTGTTGTAATGTCATATTTTTTTCTAGGACACTGAAGTAAGTAGCGTTAAAAATGTATGAAAATATTAGGAACTTATATATCGCTCATTTGCAAGAAGGACGTCACATCTAAAAAACCGGTGATTTTTAGTTACATATGCACAAAGAATGAGAAAATTTTACTTTATTTTCTGACAGAACGACACAACTCGTAACCGTTAAATGAGCGAACGAGACAAGTTGTGTCGCTATGTGTCTGTCTCATTCGAACGCGTACGTTTTTTCGATACCGACTCATTTTAGTTGTCGCGAGGTCGTCGAAGTGATTGCACGTTCTTGTTCTTGTTAATAGCGACACAAATCGTTTTATGACGTTATTCTTGAAAAGGTTAGTAACCGAGCAAATTTCAAAATTTAGTGCAAACACGACACATCATCTTTTGTGCCGTTGTTCAACTTGAAATTTTCGTCTCTAATATGAGTCCTATTTAGCTTTGTGTCGTTATTGATAATCAAACATAATCCGCTTTGTATGAATTAATTAACTTACTACGTTATTGATAATAATAAATAAAAAAAGTTAAAGTTTTTAAACGACACATTGTTTGAAAAGCTAGTATTGTTGCTAAACGCCGCGCATGGTATAATGGTATAATGGTTGAACATTTTTTGATATTACGTTTTATACAATTATTTTTTGTTTTCAGTCGATTAAATGTACGTATTATCTACGATAGTGTTTGTATCGTTCGACAAATTATATTTGTATTTTGTTCGACGAATTTCTTATCTGACTATTGAAAAATTTTTCCATCAGTAAATTAAGAAGACTGCAAAATAAATTTAACAGAGACCAACATGAATATAGATGATCAACGTGAACTAGAGCCCTTTCTGACCGTGAGCAGCAACTCCTCATCTTCTTCCACAGCTACTGGAACTACTAGAACTAATTCTAAGAATAGCGTTCAGCGTTCATTCTATACTCATTATTATTTTTATTTTATTTTATTAGGAAAACAATACAGGTAACATTCAAAACAATAACAAAAAAAAAGCGAGTAACTAATCTAACTAGAATGATACCCTAAAATAGTTTTCACAACATGATTTGCATGCAGTTGTAGTTTTAGTAATTAAATGTAAGTAGCAATTACACCTTAAATATAAGACAGCTTTTTAAAGTTTTTTTAGATTAAATGTTAAGTTAAATGTGACTTGATATAATAATAAAGTAATTTTAGTCCAGTAAAGCTTTTGTAAGAATATCTTTAACACGCTTTCGAAACAGTGGTATCCTGTGCTCGAAGATATCCAGCAGACAGGGGTTGCTTTTTGTGCATGTATTATATAGTCTACACATCCTTAACAGTGGCTGATGAAACGAAATATTGTTGCGTTTTAGAGGAATGTCAAAGGATTTAGGCCTGCGTGCATTTTGCCTAATATTTAGGTTAAGTTCACCAAGAAGGCTGGGGGAATAAATATGCGAGTGGAGTAATTTGTGCAGATAAATTAGTTCCTGCTCATTCCTACGAGTTTGCAGCGAAGTGAGTCCAAATTTGAGGAGTCTATCTTTGTATGAAGAGCAAGTTCTGCCCAATCTCTCCCTGTAACAGACGGTTCTTAGAAGCCTTTCCTGCAGACGCTCAATTGAGGCAGAGTGAACCTTATAATATGGTGACCATACTACTGACCCATACTCAAGGGTGCTTCTAACCAAGCTAGAATACAGGCAGAATATTGCTTGTTGACTCCTGAAACCCTTTGTATTTCTGGTGATGAAGCCCAACAGTTGAAGAGCTTTCCTGGTTATATGATCATAGTGGACCCGAAAAGAAAGGCTCTCATCAAAGAAAACTCCAAGGTCTCTAGCGACCGAGTGACGATCCAGCTCGTGACCATGAATGCTGTAACTAAAGGTAATTTTATCCTTCTTCAAGGTGAAGGATAAAGTAAAGCACTTTTTTATGTTTAGAAACGTTCTGTTCTGACTACACCATTGTGTTATGGCATCCAAATCTCTTTGGATTGCCTCGCAGTCGTCTGTGCTCTCTATTGAGCGAAACAGTTTCAAATCGTCAGCGTACATTAAGCAGTTACTAGATATCTTGTTGGGTAGGTCGTTGATAAATATTACGAATAATAAGGGGCCCAGATGAGATCCTTGGGGAACTCCCGATGTGACCGTTACGGATGAGGAGAGATACCCCTTCAGCGAGACCAGTTGAGACCAGTTGATAACTCTTTATAATTTTATACATTATAAAAGATTTGATATTCATTTTATCAAGTTGATTATTTGTCTAATTATTTATTAGACTGTCATTTGCTTTGGACTTGTTTGTAATAAAACAATAACCATGAAAATATTATTTTCTGTACTATTAGTATTTCATTTTAAATCCTAAAAATACGAACTATTTATTATAAACAATGACACAAGAAAGATAATTCACAAATTTTAAAATATATTTTTTTACAAGAACGACACAACTTTACCATTTTCACACTTAAACACGAATAGCAAAAAACTGTTTGCATTTCTATTTACAAGCAAAACTATTTTAAAAAGCTGAATTCATGGGGAACAAAATAAAAATAATTATATGGTCTTACATGGAGCAGATACTTTTTTATTAAATTTACAAACTTTAAAACCTGATTTCCCAAAATATGCTCATTTTTAATTGTGACATCCTTCTTGCAAATGAGCGATATCTATGTATTGAGAATTGTTTTATTTCCATAGTTATAGATAAAACTATCAATTTCCTTTTTGTTAGCTTGTTATTTAGGTCAATGCTAAGGACGCCCATCTCTTCCGAACCTACCTATTATGACTGAGCTCGATGATTTACCCACCGTGTGGGATCTACGTGCGGCCGTATTACAGCTCAAATGTGGTAAGAGTCCAGGGGTCGATGGTGTACTCACTGAACTCCTAAAACTCAAGTGCATATTACCAGTATTGCATAACTTCCTGGAGAAATGCTGGGAGAGGGAGCTATTCCCACAGGATATGCGCGATGCAAATATTGTGACTCTTTACAAAGGGAAAGGTGACCGCGGCGATTGTAACTCTTACCGTGGTATTTCCCTTCTTAGCATTGTCGGTAAGCTTTTTGCAAGGGTCATATTGACTAAACTGCAAAGTCTTTCCGAACGCGTGTATCCTGAGGCACAATGTGGCTTCCGTTCCCAGCGTTCCACTACGGATATGATATTTACCATCCGGCAACTTCAAGAGAAGTGCCGTGAGCAGAATACTCCTTTGGTGATCGCATTTGTTGACCTGAATAAGGCCTTCGACACGGTCAGCAGAGAGGGTCTCTATCTTGCACTTGAGAAAATAGGATGTCCCCCAAAGCTGCTGAAGTTGGTGAAATGCTTTCACGAAGACATGAAAGGCACCGTTGTCTACAATGGTCAAACGTCCGACGCTTTTGATATGCGTAGAGGAGGTCGCCAAGGCTGCGTCTTGGCACCAACTTTGTTCGGCATATTCTTTTCGCTTCTGCTCAAAGTTGCCTTCGGTGACGCGCAACAAGGTGTCCATCTACACACTCGAGCGGATGGGAAGCTGTTTAATGTCGCCCTCCTTAAGTCTCACCGTAATCGCGAGGACCTATTTGTTGACAGCTTGCTGTTTGCCGACGATGCAGCCTTTGTTGCAAGAACTCCCCAGGAGCTCCAGGTCCTACTGGACAAATTTCACCACGCTTGTGCCCTGTTCTCCATGTCCATAAATGTAGAGAAGACCGTAATCCTAGCGCAGGGTTATACCTACCAGCCGTCCATCTTGCTGGAAGGTGCAACCTTGGAGGTAGTCGACAAGTTTTGTTACCTGGGGTCGACCGTGTCAAGCAATCTCTCTCTTGACGGAGAGATCGATATACGCATCGGCAATTCCAATAACAATAGCAATACAGTTCCAACTAAATAACAATTGTAAATTACAATAATCTGAAAGGAACTTTCAAAATGAGTATCATCTTCTTACAAGCTAAGAACAATGTTTATACCCAATAACGAGTATTCAGACTTTTAAATGTACTTTGTAAACGAGTATCTATACTGCAAATACTAAGTTTATGTACCGATTGGTTTTCAAACAAGAAATAATCACAATTCCCAATAACACACCTGGGACATATAGGTAGCATAAACCACCAAAATAGTCCCTTACAACATAATGATTACAGAGTTGAGAGATTTACGACGTTGCGTTTAAGCAAACGATACCTTTAAGTGTAAATATTTGACCCATACTACAAAAATTTTTACACTTCGTTTAGTTACGACAAAGTAAATTCACCTCATAACTTCTTTATTTGAAAAGATACCACAAAGTCTGCTATACAGATCGCTAGAGATTTTTTTTCTGATTCCTATGCTGTGTTTAGTGTACTTACGACAAAATGTCCCTTACGACATTTGAAATTTCCAGTGTCGATATATTTTAAAATTTATTAATAAATATATATTCACTTATCTCGATCAGTTGTGTGCTAAAGCCATTTTTCATACAATTGATATACTTAAATTACCCTATTCCTAGGCATTCAATGATGCCTATTGATCGAGATTTTGCGTTAGTTGAAAGGCAAAAATTAAAACGTAAAAGAATATATGAACCGGAGAGTTATCTTAACTTAGTAGTGAACAATCGCAACACGAAAAAAAAATTGAAGTTGTTTTCTTAGAGAAAAGTCTTAGAAGAACTGAAGTTTAAAAACTATAAAAAACACTACACTAAAAATATCAATATAATATAATAGAGCGATTAAAGTTAAACCAGCAAAAATTAAAGATATTCAAAAACTTATGCAATACGTACTAGAAAACCACAGACAGTATTACGAAGACCGAATAAGAGAGCAAAATGCATTAAAGGTGATGAAAGCGATTCCAATGATGACATTGAATGATTCACATGCATAATATACAGTGAAAAAGTTATTTGATTACTACTGATTACAAATTAATATAAGAAGAAGACATCTAATCGAGGTCCCGGGTTCGATTCCCGGTCGGGTCAATGTAGAAATAAAAATTTTCTATATTGTCCTGGGTCTGGGTGTTGTGGTACCACCGTTGTGTCTGATTTCCATAACACAAGTGCATTAGCTACTTACTTTGGGATCAGAGCAATGTATGTGATTGGTGTCCAATATTTATATTTATATATATCTTATTTTTTATAAAATACTTTAGTCCTATAAATATCCCTAAGAAATGACTAAGTCCTGAAAATTGGCGATAAGTCCATCACTTTATTTGTCAATTTAAATGTGTTTACATTACTCTTTTGCCAAAGTTTTTTTACCTGATTAAAAGTTCATTCTGAGTTGTTTGATTACATAGCATTTTTATTTCTGTGCTCCGTTTAGTTTCGTTTCACGATTTTTTTTTGTACTTATTTTGCCCATAACTTAAAAGTTAAAATTTGGACTTAGGTATTTTCAGAATTGGGGCACCCAATTGAGCTACCGTGCTGTCCTGTGACTGTCCTGTCCTGTCCTGTGCTGTGAGTTGGCCCGGTTAGCCAGAAAGATGCTGGTTCGAGTCCTGCCCGTGCGCAATTTTTGGTTTCATATTTCATCTTTTAAGAATAAAATATGACACTGTGAGTGTTAAAAACATTGTAAAACCATTGTAATACAATTTACAAAATGGTAAACTTGTTACTACAATATGTTCAATAAAACAGTTTTTCCTACAAATATGTAAATTGACACCTGTAGAGAGAAAATGATTATCAAACAGAATAGTGTAGTAACACCACACAGTGTTTTTTTGACCCTCATTTTGGGACAGCCCAACTTTATTACATAATCGCATAGAGAAATATATTACTAACGTAAGACTTCAACTCCCACTGGCCTCGCTATCATAGTTTTCGAGAAAATGCGATCTGAATATAAATACCGGTAAATTAGGATTTTTTAAATTAAATTCATATTTCTTTTTCTATGAATGTTTAATAAATTTCTACATAGCAGCCATAAAGGCCTGCTATAGAGTAAATTTATAAACCATTCACGGGGAAGCTACGACGTCACCATCTCATAAAAATCGCAAATATTACAAAATGAATTTTATTTTTTTGTGATAAAAGTATTTAGTATTAGCAATTTATTTTTACTCGAAAACATAGCTACCTATATGAACTACTTCCACAAAAAAAATTTATTGCTAATGTCATGGAATTTTGGACATATGAATTTTTTAAAAAGTACCGATTTGGTTACCGGTATTTGGTCAAAGTTCTTAATGGTACTTTTTAGCAATAGTAAGAACAATTCTTTGTGGCAGCATTGCATTATGCAAAAACTACGGCTTAATTTTTTAAATAGTACTTTATTTTTTTCCCTTCTATTTAATTAAAAAAAAACAATTGTTGTTCGTTAGTCTCGCAAAAGCTCTCAAACGGCTGGATCGTTTTATATAAAGAACTTAAGTATGTATACATCACATAATAATATGACACCTGATGGTCATATCTATCTAATAATGATGTTTTTGATCAGCGCATTATCATCATAATGCGCATATAAAAAAAACAATAATTAAAGATATTTACCCTGTTTTTGTGCGCGTACTAAGGAATGTGATGAAATTTCAGGAAGACAGGTATACAACAGGGAATGACGTCATGAGCAAACAAATAAGCTTCCGCATAAACCTTGAACTTTTGATACGACCATTTGTAAAACATGTCATCGTATTTTCATCATCAACTAGGTACATGTGGTGTCGATAAGACGCGTTACATTTTTGTACGCATTCTTGAATACTACATTGTTATCTATTTGAAATAACTAGAGATTTTTGTTATTATTGTTATGTTATTGTTGACACCACATGTAGTTGCACACTGATGCTCAGTGATGAAAAATACGACAGTTTTTTACAAATGTTCGTGTCATAAAAACCTGTTTTGACAAAATCATACAGGTTTATGTGGAAACTTATTTGTTTGCTCATGACGTCATTCTCTGTTTTTAGGGTTCCATAGCCGAATGGCAAAAAACGGAACCCTTATAGTTTCGTCAAGTCTTTCTTCTTCTTAGCGTGTCGATGGAACACGAGAAATTATATCGTAGCAGCCCAGAATTCAGACATTCATTCATTCAGCACATCGGAGCTTGCCGAAAATCCCCACCTGGCCATGTTCTCCTTACTTCAACCAACCTGAGTCCGAAGCCTGTTAAAGGACTTCCAGATCGGCCATGGTAGATCATGTCCAGGAGGGAGATTCTCGGCAAGTGGGACAAAGGGAGTAGGCAGAGAAGCTTTTTCGCTCCAAAGATCACGTCTGGCCTGTGCGGGTTCGGTAAAAAGTAGAGCGACACACTTCATAAAACTGCGAAGACTTTTTAGCCTTTGCGGCACTGAGACGTAGCCGTGCATAGGGTGCCGTGAGTCTATCTGTCTATAACTGTCTGTCCGTCCGTATGTCACAGCTACTTTATTCTGAAACTATAATTATCACTCAGCTGAAACTTGGTAGGTATGTGTGTTTTGTTAACCGCTTTCAGATTCAGATATAAAAAGAAAAAATATGACATTCAAGGGGGGGCCGGTTTTTGTACCTGCCTTCCTGGAATTTCATCACATTCCTTAGTACGCGCACAAAAACAGGGTAAATATCTTTAATTATTGTTTTTTTTTATATGCGCATTATGATGATAATGCGCTGATCAAAAACATCATTATTAGATAGATATGACCATCAGGTGTCATATTATTATGTGATGTATACATACTTAAGTTCTTTATATAAAACGATCCAGCCGTTTGAGAGCTTTTGCGAGACTAACGAACAACAATTGTTTTTTTTTAATTAAATAGAAGGGAAAAAAATAAAGTACTATTTAAAAAATTAAGCCGTAGTTTTTGCATAATGCAATGCTGCCACAAAGAATTGTTCTTACTATTGCTAAAAAGTACCATTAAGAACTTTGACCAAATACCGGTAACCAAATCGGTACTTTTTTAAAAATTTATATGTCCAAAATTCCATGACATTAGCAATCGATTTTTTTTGTGGAAGTAGTTCATATAGGTAGCTATGTTTTCGAGTAAAAATAAATTGCTAATACTAAATACTTTTGTCACAAAAAAATTGAATTCATTTTGTAATATTTGCGATTTTCATGAGATGGTGACGTCGTAGCTTCACCGTGCATGGTTTATAAATTTACTCTATAGCAGGCCTTTATGGCTACTATGTAGAAATTTATTAAACATTCATAGAAAAAGAAATATGAATTTAATTAGAAAAATCCTAATTTACCGGTATTTATATTCAGATCGCATTTTCTCGAAAACTATGATAGCGAGGCCAGTGAGAGTTGAAGTCTTACGTTAGTAATATATTTCTCTATGCGATCATGTAATAAAGTTGGGCTGTCCCAAAATGAGGGTCAAAAAAACACTGTGCATTGTGACGTTTTCTTTGAAAAAAATAAAGTACTATTTAAAAAATTAAGCCGTAGTTTTTGCATAATGCAATGCTGCCACAAAGAATTGTTCTTACTATTGCTAAAAAGTACCATTAAGAACTTTGACCAAATACCGGTAACCAAATCGGTACTTTTTTAAAAATTTATATGTCCAAAATTCCATGACATTAGCAATCGATTTTTTTTGTGGAAGTAGTTCATATAGGTAGCTATGTTTTCGAGTAAAAATAAATTGCTAATACTAAATACTTTTGTCATAAAAAAATTGAATTCATTTTGTAATATTTGCGATTTTCATGAGATGGTGACGTCGTAGCTTCACCGTGCATGGTTTATAAATTTACTCTATAGCAGGCCTTTATGGCTACTATGTAGAAATTTATTAAACATTCATAGAAAAAGAAATATGAATTTAATTAGAAAAATCCTAATTTACCGGTATTTATATTCAGATCGCATTTTCTCGAAAACTATGATAGCGAGGCCAGTGAGAGTTGAAGTCTTACGTTAGTAATATATTTCTCTATGCGATCATGTAATAAAGTTGGGCTGTCCCAAAATGAGGGTCAAAAAAACACTGTGCACCATAGTGTAAGTTGTATTCTGTATTAAACAGAAACTTGTAGAATTGTAGCCTTGTATTGTACAATTTGTAATGTTTATTAAACCCTGCAAAAGCATTTTTTCAAATAAACCTCGAGAGCTTAAAACCTATTTAGCCTTCTAGCCCAGTCAATAAGGCTGCGAGTCAAAAAAATAGATTAAAAGGTTCGAGCCTTTTCTATCACTACCTGCAACCCAACATTTTGGTCTGCATTTTGACTGCATCGACCATAGTATGTAATATTTTGAGGTATACAAGTAACCACTATTATCTTTCGATAGTGGAGCAAAAATTCGAAAACCCATATCAACGTTAACCAATAGATGTAGTACCAAAAGGTTAAGTCAGTCCGAAAATCTCGAATAATAGCGCGAGCTATGTAAGGCTAGCGACATCTGTTAGATGTGTATGGAGCTAATACAATTAGATACTCTTTAAAATGATTGGCACGTACGTTAGTAATAACTTTACGTTTACGTGTAGGCTATCTAACTAATCATTTGGAATATGGATTCTATTTTTTTTTTCTGATAGTATCTGGCGGGAATTCGTTCTTAGTAATAGGGCTTACTCAAAGAGATTTTCGGGAAATGGTGACTTAGTATAAAAAGATTTATTAAAGCCTCCCCCCCTCCCCCCTCCATTTTGATTATATTGTCTAGAGTTCCGCTTATATGAATACTTCGTTCTTTTTGAGCCCTTTCGCCGTCTTCCTTTACCTATTGTTGTGCTCTTGATCCATTTTTGTGCTCCTTCAATATTTATTTAAAGACTATTGCACAAATTTTGTGTACATAGGTGGATTTAATGCTAAAAGCATTCTCTGCCAGTCAAACCTTTAGGTCATGCAGAAAGATGGCAACGAGTGCAGTGAAAAAAAAACATCGAATATGGCGCTCTACGGACAATTTCTGGTTTCTATCAGTTGTTATAACTCGTACAGTGGTTGCATATACCTCAGGTTGTAACGTTCAGAACGTGTGATGGAAATAATCTCGTCTTTAAATAAAGCGCAGATTGCAGCCACTGCACTTTTATCATGGTTAAAAACCTTCGCAAAATGACCTTAATTGTAATGAGAATTAGACATGACGGGTCTAAACACGAAATATTAATATGAGTAAATGCTACTCACTGCAGTTGGCTCGTGACCACGGCTGTTGCAACGCAGCCGAAACGTCGAGCAGTGAGTAGCATTTACTCATATTAATATTTCGTGTTTAGACCTGTCATGTCTAATTCTCATTGTAATGCAACGCGAAAGTTTAAAATCTCAGACCTTAATTGTACATTAAAACTATAATATAATCTATAATCACAAGTTTTGTCATTTTTTCTAACTACCAACCTTTATTCGATTAATTGACGACGATATAAGAGTAGATACTAGTCTAGTGAATATTAAACAATTGTATCCCCTAAAATAAGGTTTTATGAAGAAAATAGCGGTCCCACTAGACTGCGTTCGCGCGTTTTGAATTTGCTCTCTCCCCGTCGCAGCGTGATGTTTCATAGTAAATAAGATATCAGGCACAAAACTAATTTTTCAAATCAGTCCTGTTTTCTGAGATTAGCGCATTCAAATAAATAAACATACTCTTCAGCTTTATAATATTAAGTAGTACCTAAAAGACGAGCGAACCCAGCGCAAATTGTTTCGCCTCAGCCCTGTCCCACCCCAGCCCCGGCCCCCTCTAAGGGGTATGAATGGTTCCAAGCTACCTCCCCACCGTTTCGCCCCGGAACCGTCCCACCCTAGCCCCGGCTCCGTCTAAGGGTTGTGAATAATACTTAGATGTTGGCCGATTCTCAGACCTATATTCAATATGCTCACAAAAATTCATGAGAATCGGTCAAGCCGTTTTGGAGGAGTACGGGAACGAACACTGTGACACGAGAATTTTATATAAGACTAGCTTTTGCCCGCGACTTCGTCCGCGTGGAATAGTGACTTCTTTCTCCCGTTTTTTACACATTTACCACTATATCTTTGCTCCTATTGGTCGTAGCGTGATGTTATATAGAGCCTATAGCCTTCCTCGATAACTGGACTATCCAACACAAAAAAGAATTATTCAATTCGAACCAGTAGTTTCGGAGATTAGCGCGTTCAAACAAACAAACAAACTCTTCAGCTTTATAATATTAGTATAGATTACTTACTTCTGAAATTGACCACAAATTCATTAAACTCGCAGGGCAGCGTCCAGTCTCATTTCTCGGTGGCCAGATTTAAAACAAAGAAAGATGGCGGTCAATCTAAAAAGAAGATATCTCATGACTGCGCAGATTCAAAGCTTCGTCTGAAAAGTACAATAGTTTGCGAGAGGCTCTCGTAATATTCGAGCCAGGCTTTATTAAAATCTGTCCATAACTTGCGAGCTTCAATTATATAGCTGGTCCGGCGACACTTGTCCGTAATGGCCGATTTTCCCGCCTTTTTCGCTGTCAAAGCGGTTTTTTCGTTGGCGTCTGTGCAAAATGTGACGTTCCGTTTTCTGCGGGGGCTTTTTGTGATTTTTGAATGTTATTTTTTAAAATATTGCTTGTAAGAACGGAGATTTTGTCAGTTGGATGGAGAGAAAGAATTGTAATGAAAAAGTTATGCGTTCTTCTGTTATTATGGGACTTGGGAACTTGGTTTCATTAGGTTTGTGGGACAAAGGAAAGGTGTCGTCAGATGGCAAGGCCCCCAAATTTCCATAGTTCCAAACTAGGGTTACAATCTTAAATGATATCTTATGAAAGGGCAGGCCCTCAGTTACTTATTGTCCTATTGACCTATTGTAATATTTGGCCACTTTAAGTTTTAGAAATCAAATTTGTTTGCCATAGTTGTATATTCTATGTAATAATAAATAATAATAATAAATATGCGCCAGACAACACACCAATTGTCTGGTTTCGTGGTAAGGAATTTTCTTCCTTGTGTTACGAAGTACCAGACAACGATTATGACGGGGCGTCTCCCATCAATACTTAAATACATATAACATCCATGACTTAGGTACAAATGTTCGTGCTCATCACACAAACATTTGCCCCTTGCGGGATTCGAACCCGCTACGGCCGGCGTAATAGTCAGGAGCGCTAACCAATACACCAAACGCGTCGTCAAATTAATGTCGTAATGAAGTTTCAGTTTATAAACACTATTCAGTGGACTTAAATGATGGTATTTTTCAAAAGAAAAAAACCGGTTAAGTGCGTGTCGGACCCGCGCACTGAGGGTTCCGTGCCACCCTTAACTGAATTCAGGGTCCACTTACTGTCACTAAACGAAAACATCACAATATATTGCGACAGCAAAAATAACTTTGTTTTTCATAGTGTTTGTATGAAAAACAAAGTTATATTTGCGGTTGATAAAAATGTGCAATATCTCAAAAACTACTAGTTCGATCTCCTTCAAACCAATTTTCGTTGCAAGTTTTTGTTGAGATCTACATCATGTATTTTTTTCAAAATTTTCACTTTCTTAGTTCAAAAGTTAGATGGGGGGGGACGCCCATTTTACCACTTTGGAAGCGTCTATATCTCAAACCTTACACTTTTCGAAAAAATGGTTTTAGAAACCTCGACATCATTTTCAAAGACCTATCCATAGACACCACACATGCATAGGTTTGAGTAAAAAAAAAATTTTAGGTTTTAGTTTCATGTATGGGAGCCCCCCCCTTAAATATAATATTTTCTTACTTTTTGTATCTGAATCGGTAAGCGGTGAACAAGATACACCTACCTACCAAGTTTCAGCTATGTGATGCTAATAGTTTCAGAATAAAGTGGCTGTGACATACGGACGGACAGACAGACAGACAGACAGACAGACTTGACGAAACTATAAGGGTTCCGTTTTTTGCCATTCGGCTACGGAACTCTAAAAAGGATACATATAAGGGTGTTAATTCTACGATAAGCTCAACTTTTTCAGCTATGAACTAATAGCATGCAAATACGAGTACACACATTTTTACAATAAAAAAATTTACCCAAGTCATAATTAATACTATTAATACTCATGTCATGCCTGTGTAGAAATACAACTTATAAGAACAGTTGCTAGACATTTAATTGCATCCATCCACAATTACCAATCGATCTAACCTTTTTCTAATTAGTCTAAAGCCCGAGGCGACTGGCCGAAAAGTCATTGTCCCGAAAAAAAAGAACATCCACAAACAAAGTTCGATCTCCTTCAAATCAATTTTCGTTGCAAGTTTTTGTTGAGATCTACATCATGTATTTTTTTCAAAATTTTCACTTTCTTAGTTCAAAAGTTAGATGGGGGGGGGGACGCCCATTTTACCACTTTGGAAGCGTCTATATCTCAAACCTTAGACTTTTCGAAAAAATGGTTTTAGAAACCTCGACATCATTTTCAAAGACCTATCCATAGACACAACACATGCATAGGTTTGAGTAAAAAAAAAATTTTAGGTTTTAGTTTCATGTATGGGAGCCCCCCCTTAAATATAATTTTTTCTTACTTTTTGTATCTGAATCGGTAAGCGGTGAACAAGATACACCTACCTACCAAGTTTCAGGTGTGTGATGCTAATAGTTTCAGAATAAAGTGGCTGTGACATACGGACGGACAGACAGACAGACAGACAGACAGACAGACAGACAGACAGACTTGACGAAACTATAAGGGTTCCGTTTTTTGCCATTCGGCTACGGAACCCTAATAATACTTATGTAATGTATCGTACATTTCAATATTTTTTTGTTTCATTCATTATTTATCATAGAGCACACCAATGCGCAAGTAATTTATTTAAAAAAAGTTACCGCTCAGCAGCGAGTTGGTACTACAACGTATAGAGAAGCTACGCCAAGCAGAAAATGTGTCAAGATTGTGACGTTTTCTTTGATTTGCTTGTTGAAATTTGAATTTCGAAATATGAATTCGTACTGTGAGTCAATGACCGTGTCATCAATTCATGGAGCACAAAATTTGTTTGTGATGTCAGTTTCGTGCGCTAGTAATAGTAGTTCAATGCCGCTCAGGATTTAAGTAGAGAAAATAGACCATATATCTTGTGACTGTCAGGTCTGCCTGTGTGGTCGCTAGATTTTGATGAAATATCATAGTATTATACACAGGCCAACCTGACGTCAGGATGGCCTGTGTATAAGACTTATGATATAATATTCAAAAGGCTGAGGTACTAATTTATTTATCGATAGGTACCAAATAGTACCAATTAGGTACTATATTTCTCAATATCGACACTGGAAATTTCAAATGTCGTAAGAGACATTTTGTCGTAAGTACACTAAACACAGCATAGGAATCAGAAAAAAAATCTCTAGCGATCTGTATAGCAGACTTTGTGGTATCTTTTCAAATAAAGAAGTTATGAGGTGAATTTACTTTGTCGTAACTAAACGAAGTGTAAAAATTTTTGTAGTATGGGTCAAATTTTACACTTAAAGGTATCGTTTGCTTAAACGCAACGTCGTATATCTCTAACTCTGTAATCATTATGTTGTAAGGGACTATTTTGGTGGTTTATGCTACCTATATGTCCCAGGTGTGTTATTGGGAATTGTGATTATTTCTTGTTTGAAAACCAATCGGTACATAAACTTAGTCTTTGCAGTATAGATACTCGTTTACAAAGTACATTTAAAAGTCTGGATACTCGTTATTGGGTATAAACATTGTTCTTAGCTTGTAAGAAGATGATACTCATTTTGAAAGTTCCTTTTAGATTATTGTAATTTACAATTGTTATTTAGTTGGAACTGTATTGCTATTGTTATTGGAATTGCCGATGCGTATATCGATCTCTCCGTCAAGAGAGAGATTGCTTGACACGGTCGACCCCTGGTAACAAAACTTGTCGACTACCTCCAAGGTTGCACCTTCCAGCAAGATGGACGGCTGGTAGGTATAACCCTGCGCTAGGATTACGGTCTTCTCTGCATTTATGGACATGGAGAACAGGGCACAAGCGTGGTGAAATTTGTCCAGTAGGACCTGGAGCTCTTGGGGAGTTCTTGCAACAAAGGCTGCATCGTCGGCAAACAGCAAGCTGTCAACAAATAGGTCCTCGCGATTACGGCGAGACTTAAGGAGGGCGACATTAAACAGCTTCCCATCCGCTCGAGTGTGTAGATGGACACCTTGTTGCGCGTCACCGAAGGCAACTTTGAGCAGAAGCGAAAAGAATATGCCGAACAAAGTTGGTGCCAAGACGCAGCCTTGGCGACCTCCTCTACGCATATCAAAAGCGTCGGACGTTTGATCATGTCTTCGTGAAAGCATTTCACCAACTTCAGCAGCTTTGGGGGACATCCTATTTTCTCAAGTGCAACATAGAGACCCTCTCTGCTGACCGTGTCGAAGGCCTTATTCAGGTCAACAAATGCGATCACCAAAGGAGTATTCTGCTCACGGCACTTCTCTTGAAGTTGCCGGATGGTAAATATCATATCCGTAGTGGAACGCTGGGAACGGAAGCCACATTGTGCCTCAGGATACACGCGTTCGGAAAGACTTTGCAGTTTAGTCAATATGACCCTTGCAAAAAGCTTACCGACAATGCTAAGAAGGGAAATACCACGGTAAGAGTTACAATCGCCGCGGTCACGTTTCCCTTTGTAAAGAGTCACAATATTTGCATCGCGCATATCCTGTGGGAATAGCTCCCTCTCCCAGCATTTCCCCAGGAAGTTATGCAATACTGGTAATATGCACTTGAGTTTTAGGAGTTCAGTGAGAACACCATCGACCCCTGGACTCTTACCACATTTGAGCTGTAATACGGCCGCACGTAGATCCCACACGGTGGGTAAATCATCGAGCTCAGTCATAATAGGTAGGTTCGGAAGAGATGGGCGTCCTTAGTATTGACCTAAATAACAAGCTAACAAAAAGGAAATTGATAGTTTTATCTATAACTATGGAAATAAAACAATTCTCAATACATAGATATATAAGTTCCTAATATTTTCATACATTTTTAACGCTACTTACTTCAGTGTCCTAGAAAAAAATATGACATTACAACAGAAAAAATCGAAAAATTTAATGTTGTGTGATAGTTACGACAGTCGGGTTGAATTTTAGTCTATGGCGTAAGAGATTTTCATAAAAATAGTCAGATTTTTTTGTATGCGTAAGGGACAGATTCTTCTTAAAATTATTGTGTAAGGGACACTATTTCCTAAACTATTGAGATATTATATATAATATATAATACTATCTCAATGATGTAGGAAAAGCTTTTTGAAAGTTATGTGTAAAAGAATCATCTAATTCGGATGAATATTTACTAAGTTACGATTTTTTTTAAATTTGGATTTTGTTTATCGGCTCTCCTGAAAAGTAGGACTTTGTCCATTACGACATTTGAAATTTCCAGTGTCGATATATTTCATCAAAATCTAGCGACCACACAGGCAGACCTGACAGTCACTATATCTTGTATTAGCACCGGCCAAATTAAAAGTTCGCTCGGACCGAAGATGTGTTTTATTTTTCTCAACATTCGATAGGGGTGTGCGAAAGTTGATTTACTACTAGCGATGACTCCTATCTCTTTTGAATTTAAACTAGTTATGGTCACATGATTTACATAAATGAAGTTGCTTATACTTATAGAACTAGACCATCAATCAAAATAAATATTTGACCACAAAATGTTTCAAATATAATAAATTAAACGAGGGTTAAATAAACTTATTGTAATGTTATTTATTTTTGCTTTGGACAATTGCTATCTGATTTGGTTATTTTTAATAAAAAACTATACGAATAATAGTGTTCTTAAATAATGCTAAAATCATTATAGAATCTGCCGATCAAACCATTTCCTAGGTCATTCATAAACTAGTGACTGCCTTAAAAAATGCAGCTAAGTAGATACTTAAAAATTATCAATTATTTATTAATTTTACAAAGATGAAGATATTATTTTCCAAAATCTTTGTTAAATAAACTGAGCAGCTTTGGGGCAAAGTTTATTCCAGAAGTACTTTTGGAATATATTAGTGTAATCAGTCAGGTATCAAACGAATGCCGAGAGTCGCATAACAATGGAATTTTTATTGTGTCTCGTTTACACATACTTGACGAGTTAATAAACTACGTTTTGCGCCAAGATACGTAATAATCGACATTCAAAACAAATCGATACAGCAATCACACTAGACATCCCTACCCGGAAAAGGAAGGAAGGCAGTTCGAATTCAAATTTGAAATTGGATCGAGGGATGCTGACGCGGCGCCTTCGCGTTTTGTTTGTGGATGTTCTTTTTTTTCGGGACAATGACTTTTCGGCCAGTCGCCTCGGGCTGTAGACTAATTAGAAAAAGGTTAGATCGATTGGTCATTTCGCATGGATGCAATTAAAAATCTAGCCACTGAACTTGTAGGTATAACTTGCATTTCTGTTATAACTTTTGATTAAAATTATAAACTTTTGTTATTCAAAATCTAAATACACAACTGTATTATTACTAATGATAGTAATTAACCTATTACAGCTAGGCGCACCGCGTGTTACCTATACCTTATAGATAATTTTAACGCGAACAGCTAAACTGTGGAACTCTGCCCGTGTCAGTGTTCCCAAGGAAACATAACCCGAAGACTTTTAAAGTCAGAGTGAACAGGCTTCTTCTGGGTGAGCTCGTTCCATTGTCGACTCTGTCTAAGCCCAATAGTTCTAAGCCCAAGAATCAGTCAGGTCTAGGCTAGAGTCAAGAGCAAACCCATTTCGAATAAAAAAAAATTAAGCTTTCTTTACGACGCGTTTGGTGTATTGGTTAGCGCTCCTGACTATTACGCCGGCCGTCGCGGTTTCGAATCTCCCCTGCGAGATGCAAATGTTTGTGTGATGAGCACGAACATTTGTACCTTTGTCATGGATGTTCACAATCATTTCTGCTTAGCCCAAAGGTATGACTGGTAGAGAATGCCATACGGCATTAAGTCCACCTTTTGTACAGTTTTTGGTTGTGCAATAAAGTATAAATAAATAAATAAAAATAAATGTTATATGTATTTAAGTTATTATGGGAGACGCACCCGTCATAATCGTTGTCTTAAACTTCGTTACACACACGGAAGAAAATTCCTTACCACGAAACCAGACAATTGGTGTGTTGTCTGGCGCATATTTATTTATTTGATTGTCTAAACAGCCCTGAGGTTTGACTGGTAGAGAATGCCACGTGACGCCAAGTCCACCTTATCAATTTTCAGTTGTGCATTAAATAATTAATTCTTTAATGATCAAGTCTGAATAATTGTTCATGATTAGGAGTGAAATTTAGACGATAAGGTGTGAAATCAACCATAGACAAACATTTCCTTTAACAAAAAAAAAACAATATTTTTTTAAATGAACCATAAATAATTCCATAGACTCCACAGCGTATAAATATGACAGAGGCAATCTTGCCGAAGCGTGACGCGGACTCAATATTTGAACAGATGCTTTGCCGCGCGAACGCCTGTTTTTATGCGATATACATGCTAATGCTGGATAGGGATGTGCTAGGAAGTATCGATATTTTGGTTTTTTTGTAGTATATTAGTATATATATACTTATAATATTACTATGATGTACCTATTTTTTCACATGAGAGTATTTCCCCCTTATTCATAATAACGCAAACAGTCTTATAAACCTGTTATAACTATTACACTGTTTTGTCTCATTCTTTCCTGGCGCTGTCATCATTTGACAGAAAGTGACAAAACAGTGTAATAGCTAAAATTGGTTTATTAGACTGTTTGAGTAATTATGAATAAGGGGGTTTGAGTATACCATTGAAGGTAATGAATTGAAGCTGATCAATGGTATGCTCTAACCCCCTTATTCATAATAATTCAAACAGTCAAATAAACCTATTTTAGCTATTACACTGTTTTGTCACTTTCTGTCAAATGATGACAGCGCCATGAAAGAATGAGACAAAACAGTGTAATAGCTAAAATAGGTTTAAAAAACCGTTTGAGTTATTATGAATAAGGGGGTTAAAGACTATGTACTATTTAGTAGTGTCACCCTCTTTTTTTGATTTATTTTTAATACATAGGAAAAATATATATTATTATTTTTTTAAATAATATTACCATGTTCCGGGACAGTGAAAGCCTACAGGCGTGAAAACAACAAAACATCTATTGTGTCTGGAGTAGTGTCCCGGAACGTGTTAAGAATACTGTCTTCTTATAATACATAATTATGTTCTTTTGTGCTATTCGTTTTCTTTTTGGGTCTTTTAGATGACAGTTTGTCTAATCCCACTTCCAGTTGAATACTAAACCTACCTATAGTCTTCTCAGATAAATAAGCAAAAAAAAATTTTCAAATTGGACCAGTAGTTCGTGAGGTTAGAACGTTCAAACATACAAACTTATAGCTTTCTTATTTTAAGGGCCTGCTTCACCATCGACAAAATAAGCACTAACCAACGAATAATTCATATAAATTACTCAAAAATTCAATAATTATTTAAATTATTATTGAATTACCAGTAAAGTTTTGGACTGATATTAGGACATTAAAGGAAGCCGTTAAAGATATAAAACTAAATATTTTTTATCGACAAGCGATATCATCGTGTCTCATCCCTACCAACACCCTTTCCTTCCGCAGAAAAACAAATTTGTATCTTAATACAATCCTTCTCTATTATTTAGCGGAATATTTATCATATATTCGGAAGGGTCGAGCCCAGATGCGTTCTTTTTCCGTACCTTTGAGAATTTGGTCCAGTCTGGTTATTAAGTATTTTAGTATATCTGAGATCATCATGTAATGTAATGTTAGCCTGTAAGCATCCCACTGCTGGGTAAAGGCCTTACCTCAAATATGAGGTAGTATGAGCCATACTCCACCACGCGGGCTCAGTGCGGATTGGCGGAGGGGTGTTTGCAAGGCAAGCGACCAACCTTGCTGTCAGATTTTATCAAACCGCCCATAGGGCCTCTGACTAGACTTAACGACTAATATCAAACGATATTAGCTGGGAGCAACTGCTTAACGTGCCTTCCGAAGCACGGAGATGCTCGTGATATACGTCACTTAAATGGTCGGAATGGTCACCCATCCAAACACCGACCGCGCGGTAAGTTGCTTAACTTCGGTATTACTACCAAAGCGCTGCCACCACTGCGCTACGAGCACCTCAATCATCATAAGAAAATTAAGAGCTAGCCTCTTATCGGTGGATTTTTTAAAAATCCAATTTAGGGAAGATAGTGTGGTGGTTCTTGTCTTGCGAGTCACAATATTTAAAAAATAATTGCACAAATGCAAGTGCCAATGCTAAAAACACTATATTCCAGTGAAATCATTGGGTCTTAAGTAAACATTTTACCGTGTGCAGATTGTAACTTGCAAAGAATGGAAATGTTTTCGTTTGTATGGGGAAATGCCAACACCTTTTACATGACACTAAAAAATAGCTTATGTAAAGCTTAATCATTTTTAGGATGATTTTCGTCCGTAAAATCAAACTTTTTACCTTAACCAAAAATACAAATATCCTGCACACATAATGAGAAAGTTAAACAAGTTAACGAAATATTGTTCATGTCAATTATCGGATATTATCGACTCTTAAAAACGTTCCTTAGCGATGCTAAGTGATCGTAATGGCATTCGGCGTGTGGTCGTAATTCAAAAAAGATTGAGGCATAAGCTGAAGCGATTTTGATAGCGTGTTTTTAACCCTCGACACAGAATATATAATATGCCCTCGACACAAAAAGAGAGGGGTATAAATTGCACTTGTAAAAAGCAGTTGCTTTTTACACAGTAACACAGTTGTGTTAGTCGAGGAATCGAACCCCGTTTCTTACGCTATCCGGGCGCATGCCTATACCACTCGGCCACCGACACTAAGGCAAGCATGTTGAATTTTCCTTGTGCTTCTTTAACGCGTAGGCTGCTAAGAGAGGGTTGATATAAGTTTAACGTATCTGTCTGTGTATCTGTTTGCGGTATCGTAGCCCTTAAACGGATAAACCGAATTTCGTTTAGTATTTGTGTGTCATTAGATATATTCATCCCGAGTGCCATGCTTCATGAAAATCTGTTTAGCCTTTTTTTTTTTCGCGACGGGGTTTAATAAAAACAATTATTTATTATATAATAAGTTCTTAAGATCAGGCTGGCTGTCTGGAGCCGAATAGTACCGACCCTTTGTATTTTAAATAAATTTTAGCCCTATTTCAGTGCCTAAAAATACAGTAATAAAATTATTTTCTGGAAATAAAACCAAGCTAGATCGATTTTCCCATATACAATATTTCATGAAAATCGTTCGAGCCGTTTCCGAGATGCAGAACTACTCGTTTAAAAGTATAGGGAGGAGTTTTTCACTTGAACCACACCAATATTTGATGTTGCTTATTAATTAACACAAGTATGTAACAGCATGAACCAGTTTTCATTGTGTTTGATTCGATTTTTGGGAGGTAATGTTTAACGTACTGTTAAGAACGAATTCCATTTTTAATTTTTAGTGATGTTCACTCCATCTAACAGATCATAAAAATATATCGACTGTCGATAAAGTATCAGGCCATAGATATGAGTATTTGTTTAGGCAAAGATCATGAAAACAGTATTTATGTATGTATATTATGAGTATTTAATTAATGTCGCTTTTTAGGGTTCCGTAGCCGAATGGCAAAAAACGGAACCCTTATAGTTTCGTCAAGTCTGTCTGTCTGTCTGTCTGTCTGTCTGTCTGTCCGTCCGTATGTCACAGCCACTTTATTCTGAAACTATAAGCATCACATAGCTGAAACTTGGTAGGTAGGTGTATTTTGTTCACCGCTTTCCGATTCAGATACAAAAAGTAAGAAAAAAATAATATTTAAGGGGGGGCTCCCATACATGAAACTAAAACCTAAAAATTGTTTTTTACTCAAACCTATGCGTGTGGGGTGTCTATGGATAGGTCTTTTAAAATGATGCTGAGGTTCCTAAAACCATTTTTTCTAAAAGTGTAAGGTTTGAGATATAGACGCTTCCAAACTTTTGAACTAAGAAAGTGAAAATTTTGAAAAAAATATATGATGTAGATCTCAACAAAAACTTGCAACGAAAATTGTTTGAAGGAGATCGAATCAGTAGTTTCTGAGATATTGCACATTTTTATCAACCGCAAATATAACTTTGTTTTTCATACAAACACTATGAAAAACAAAGTTATTTTTGCTGTCGCAATATATTGTGATGTTTTCGTTAAGTGACAGTAAGTGGACCCTGAATTCAGTTAAGGGTGGCACGGAACCCTCAGTGCGCGGGTCCGACACGCACTTAACCGGTTTTTTATGTTGTTTTACGCCGCCTTTATCGTTTCTGATTCACTCAATGGTTGACTGGTAGAGAATGCTTTAAGCATTAAGTCCGCCATTTGTACTTTATTTTGTCAGTGCATTAAGGAATAAAATAAATAAAACACTGCCAAATCCATAAACTATAAGTATTTTTTAAACAAAGATCATCATCACACACGCAGACAATTAAAAAAATAAATGAAGCTAAAAAAAACGCACAGGAAATGCAATAATGGCGCAACTCAGAATTTTCCAAATAAGAATTTATTGACTACGGTTAAGACACAATATTGTTCACGAAATCTACTACTAGTATTGGAATCACGCTCGCGTTTCAACAATAACTTGTGTATTGCCTATTTATGCTAAATGTTTGATTTGCAAGTATTACATAAGTTTCGACGGGTCTTGTACTTGGTTGAACATTGGTCTATTTCCCCTACATTTGATTCTCGTGGTATAACTAGAGTTTTCACGGCGTTTAGAATAGGTAACATTCAAAATTGAGATAGAAGTACTCAATGGAATTTTATGAACCTTTAAAATAATATAGCTTGCATATTGATATAGCACATAGGCGATAATTTACAATGATATTTTGTTAGATATGGTATTTGCGGGTGAGGCGGGAAACTGCTAGTACAAAATATATTGGTATATTCACGGTTGTACTGAAAATACGTCCCCATAATTATTAGGCCGCCATTTTGCAAACGTTTCGGCGCCAACTAATTTGCAATCAATGACCGGCTCTACATTACGATTAGTATGTGCAGTGCGTTGTTCTAAATTTGAAACATGTCATAAATGATACAATGAAGGGTCTGCCTGTGGTTTAAATCAATCAATTTTGAGTTAGTTACTTTTTACCGATATAAAAATGGAGGTTATTAATTCGAAATGTGTGTAAGTACATGTGTATCGTAACTGCCTTGGTAGAGCAGCGGTGAGAGGGCCGCATTTTAAAGCGAAGGCTGCGGCAAAGGTCCTGTGTTCCTGTTCGACTACCGGGTCGGACCAAAAATATATATCTAAGTTTTTCTGTTTAGAAATTCTCAGGGTAGCCCGGAGTTTGGATATTGGCGGTGTTTCAATCCCATGCCTCGGCAAGCACGTAAAGCCGTTAGTCCTGCGTCTGATCTCTCTCCGGTCGTGTCAGATTGCTGTCCCATCGGGCTATGAGAGTGAAGAATAGAGAGTGCACCTCTGTTTGCGCACACACTTGTGCACTATAATAATATGTCCCGCGCAGTCGGTTAGTCGTTGTGACTGGCCACTGAAGTCGAAATCGGCTAGGGGGACTATTACGTGTGTGTGTATCGTTGGAATTTGATATTTGAGTATGTTGATCTATTAAGGCTTTCACGTGTGCGAAATTTCGTAAGTGATGTATGTTTGTCCACGGATTTCTCGAAAATGAGAAGTCATAGCAAGGTGATTCTTTTTTAGTTCAATCAGGTACCAACATAGGGAACAGTAAGTTTAATTAAAATCGGTCCAGCAGTTTCTAAGATATATGCGAAATTACAAAAAAATGCGTTTGCTGAGAAGTTAATAAATAATGAACCAGCTACGCAAACTCCATCGGGATTGCCCTATTGAAAAGTCAAGGACATTGCGCTAATTTGAGTGAGGCGATGAGTTATTATTGACATTAAATCAATTTTCCTATTTATTTATTATTATACATGCTATGGTTTACATTATGTTAAACAATAAACGGCAGAACTTGATGAATGAATATGGACACAATATAATAATATTGTTACCATTACGATCGAAACTCTTTTCGGAAGTGAGGGGATGAAAATTGACGATAGTTTGTGTGTGAAATCTGATACTTATCAAATAGGATAAAAAAACATAGTGACTATACTAATAAATAAATAAAAACTAGTTACAGCTTAAAACCAAACGATTCCTTAGGAGGATAAAATACGAATTAAGTTGAATGAAATTACAGACAAAATAAACATTCCGCCTCTCTACCCCAAATTCTAATTGATTCGTCCCCCTCCACAATTCCTAATCACCTCTCAAAAAAGGAAATATTGCAGCAAGTGGCAACACAGCGTTCGAAATTCGAAAATTGAACTAATTGGGAAGGACTCTCAAGGATTGGGACGTGCTCGGAAAAAGAACGACTGTCGATGACTTTTCGTTTTTAATTATCTGAAAGAGAAGTGCATAGAACGGAACGTTTGTTTTGTTTATCTGTTCCTTTTTGAGAGTGAATAGGCTAAATTCTGATGTGGAACTGGCTAATAATAATACTAAAATAATGCAAGCGGTTGACTGGTAGAGAATGCCCTAAGGCATTAAGTACGCCAATTGTACTGTTTACAGTGCAATAAAGTTTAAATAAATAAATCAATAAATAAAATGAATATCTCTTTCTCTGTTTAGACTGATTTAGAAACTTTCAAATTTAACTGCAGTCTGTATTGCGTAGTTTAGTATAGTCTTGTTAACAGTTTGATGTTGTGTGTGTTTGCCTTTTTATTTAATTGTCTATGGATTTGGAAATGTTCTGTTCTTTTGTTTTACAGATAAAGTGATGTGAATCTAAGGCCTGTCTCACAATGTCCTAATAAGTGCCAGTTAGCTTAATCTATCCCATACTTGGTATGGAGAATTGAGCCCAACGGCATAGATTAAGTCTGCACTTTGTGTTCGTTTTGACGCAAAGGCGTCGTATCCTTTAGAGCTTTATTTGTCTCTGGAGACGGGCGTAGATTGCTCCATGCAACGTATCTATACTTTTTGATACGTTATATTATTAAAACGGTCATTGATCTCATCGTTTTTGCTTTTACTCCCACTCAAAATCGTTTCGGAGATTGTGGAGGATCTTTTGACTTTAAATGAATTGTACCTATTTTAAAGATTTGAAGTAAAATTTTGGAACCACGATCTTTTTTTGATCTTCACGATGTAGTGTATAATTATATCCTACCGATTTTCGGTTACGGCGGCCCCTCTCAGCAGAGATAGGCCAGGTACGCAGGAGATGTTATAGTGCCCAGATGTGTGCGCAATACACAAGTGCACTCTCTGTTCCTTCACTCTCATTATCAGTGATACGGCTCCGACATGACCGATGAGAGGTCAGGCTGATTACTGCTTCGTTGGTGTAGTAGTTAATTCGCTGGTTACTACCCCAGAGGTCCCGGGCTCGAATCGCTTGGCGGAGCGAATGTTTCTGGGATTTTCTGTCTTGTACGGACTCTGAAACAGCTCGAAGTCCAGAAGTTTGCAGTGATGACACCCCCGTGCCTGGAAGCACATTGAGCCGTACAAATACATAATACTGCAGACGTGAGACATCTTCTTCCTCTTCTTCTCAGCCTTCATCTACCATTCTCTTGGTGTAGGCCTTCTCTCTTTTATGCCAGTCTTTTCTATCCTGAGCCACCTGTATCCAAATCGATCCAGCTTCTCTCTTGATGTCATCACTCCATTTATTTATTTATTTATTTATTTATTACACTTCATGCACAAACAAAAGGTACATATGGCGGACTTAATGCTAAAAGCATTCTCATTCTTCTTCCATTGTATTTGGGCTCTTCCCACCGGGCGACATAAACAAGTAAATTACTATTATTTGGCTTTAGACATAAGCAAAATAAAGCCACACTCGCATCTGATCTCAAAGAGTTTTGTGTATTTTATATTTAGCATGTTTTTTATATTCTTGCCCCAGTATGGCGATAAAAACATTTTTATGTGTTGGTAGCTGCAACGGCCTGCTTAAATAAAAACAAGGAATAAGCAAAGGCATTGGCAGCCATTCAGCCTAGCACATTTAAGTTAAGCCACTGCATCTGGTCTCAAAGAGTGTAGTGTGTTTTATATCTACTGTTTCTTATATTCTTGCCTCAGTCTGGCGGTAAATAATTCACGTTGCACCCGGTCGGCATCCAGAAATGTCTATTTTCTCAGACAGGGCGTCGTTAGATACGCGGTAGTGAGGGGCAGTTGGTATCGATAAAATTCTGTGACGAATAACATGTATAACTGAATTAATGAAATGAGTAGGCAAGAAAATGGGAAATAAACGTTGATTTATTATAAAGCTTTCACACACGTAGAAGAACGCACCAAGCATAAGCAAAACTATAAGACGTACGAAATCAATCAAAACAGATTTAAAAAAATATACACTTGGCTTGATCTGGTTTCAAGAGCAAACCCATACTAAATTAAAGAAATACAAAACTTGGCATGGAGTTCGTTCGTCACAGACAAAAAAAGTCCCACGTGTCCACACTAAATAACGGTTCTTTCTCTTTTTTTTTACCGTGTGTTTGTGAATTATGTATTTGTAAGAAGTGTTTTTTAAGTAAAAAAGAACAATTTTGGTACTGTTAACTGTTAACTTGCTAGAGTAACGGACACCACTTGTCTAGCGCCACTGGTGCCGAGTTTATCGATATCGATATTCGCCCCAACCCTACCCGCCCGCGTAAACGTAGTAACTCGGCCATTTGAATGCGACCCGCGCGTTCCGCACCCGTTCGAAATTCGAATATTTACAGCGCACCACGTACCATAGACACGGCGAACGCGATTTGTTTCGCTACGCTATCTGTGGTTTTGCCAATATGGCGGCGCGCGGGAAATATTTACGGCTAATTTTCGGTAATTAGATTTCGATGATTGGGATTTTAGAGTTAGCACGGTATGCCTAATTTCCAATCGCCTACCTACCATACCTACAACAATACATGAAAAGTTACAAAGTTTTACGTAGTGTGAAATGTAACTATTTTCATGCTTACAGCTATATTTTCATGTAGGAAAGAAAGTAGCAAACGAACGGCGATAAACCTTAATATTATAACGTCTTTTTAACCCTTTTTCTGTCTGGGCCCTGGGGTACCTAGGTATCGTAGCTTTCAAACGGATGAACCGATTTTCAGTTTTTTTTGTGTCAAATTAAAAAATTTATCCTGTATTAATTTTTCATGAAAATTTTACTTTAGGACCCTGAGGCCGTACTCTGGACACAAAATCCGATCCAATGGTTATAGCCATCCTTGTCACTCATACCAGGCCATGTATGCGTGTGACAGGGATGGCTATATTCATTGGATCGGGTTATGTGTCCAGAGTAAGGGGGCTGAAAGCTTGTTCACTAACCGCTTAAAATTACTTTATCTGCTGAACCGAATATGATCAATTTTGGTAAATTCTTATAATTTTTTATTTCTTCGTTACACTATTATTTTTTTACGCGTTCAAACACCATAATGCCGTTAGTTCCAGGCTACTTTTTGCAGTCGTAATGCGTAAGAAATATGATATCGTCACTATACTCTGATTTTTAATTAGATAGACCAGCCCCCTTTCTCAGGACACAAAACCCGATCCAATGAATATACCCATCCCTGTCACACGCATACACGGCCTGGTGTGAGTGACAGGGATGGCTATAACCATTGGATCGGATTTTGTGTCCAGAGTAAGGCCCCCCAATGTCAGTTTCAATTGAACTTTATATTTTTTAATGTTGCTAGCGTAATACCCATAGTGTTGTAACAATTCAATTGTACGCGATTAATTGAACTTGTGATATGAATGTTCATTAATGTGATTTTACTAACTAGGCTAAATTATACATGTTCAACGTTACATAAAGCTACAAATAAACGTAATACATAAAACAGTTTTTGTAAGGAGTAAAAAAATGTAGGTTTCTCATGGTCTTACCTATTTTGACTTTTCAAAAGATTCTATATATTAATTCATTGAAATAATGATGTTTTTTGTATGATTCCTGATTATTATAAAAATATATTTTTAAATCGGTTATAAACAACAAATGAATGAAATTTAAACTTTCGATTATTGAGGACCAACACTATTTTTAAATTAAGAAAAAGTGGCCACCCAGTAAATGTCATTTTGGTCTATCTAATTATAAATCAGAGTATAGATAAAAAAAAACGGTTAAGTGCGTGTCGGACCCGCACACTGAGGGTTCCGTGCCACCCTTAACTAAATTCAGGGTCCACTTACTTTCACTTAGCGAAAACATCACAATATATTGCGACAGCAAAAATAACTTTGTTTTTCATAGTGTTTGTATGAAAGACAAAGTTATATTTGCGGTTGATAAAAATGTGCAATATCTCAAAAACTACTGGTTCGATCTCCTTCAAACCAATTTTCGTTGCAAGTTTTTGTTGAGATCTACATCATATAATTTTTTCAAAATTTTCACTTTCTGGAAGCCCCCATACATGAAACTAAAACTTTTTTCTTACTTTTTGTATCTGAATCGGAAAGCGGTGAACAAAATACACCTACCTACCAAGTTTCAGCTATGTGATGCTTATAGTTTCAGAATAAAGTGGCTTTGACATACGGACGGACAGACAGACAGACAGACTTGACGAAACAATAAGGGTTCCGTTTTTTGCCATTCGGCTACGGAACCCTAAAAACTAGTAAAAGCTCAGAGATTGACAGGCCGCCGGCGGTCGCGAAAATCGAATAATAACAAAAGAACGTTGGTAAACACATCCAATCTTTACAAGAACATGGCTCTCAAATTGGTAGTACACCGTACCACTCATAATATTACCCTAACATTATAATATCTGTGCCCTAACTGCCATTCAAATAGCCATAAAAGAATTAATTCCCGTAAGACCCCGAGTTCCGCAAGCAACATCTTATATCAATCTGCCGGCAACATTTGTGATGAATGTGCTCCCACTTTTAATATCCGTTTTTATTGCTACAGTGTTGCCATTTGCAGTGTGTTTACCGGAGCTGGGGTAGTTTTTGTTTGTTGTTTTGGAGATTATTGTTATAATGGGGGTTATGTTTTTGAGGATTCAGATATCATGTAATGTTGTTTTGAAAAGTAACTAAAGCTAGCCAGCATTATTGAATTAAATAGGTTTAAAGTTTATTTTTTATGATTGCATGCATGTCTTTTAAAATATTTTTGGTCTTTGAAAAGTCGTATAAATAAATAAAAATATAAATCGAGTTTTTAGATAGTTTGTGGTGACTATAAATTCGCTGGGAGTTTAAAAATTAAAAACGTGTTCTATTATAAGTCGCATTGATTTTCTTTCTATAAATATCCTTGGACATTTCATACAGCGCCATCTGGTCCCAAACTAAGCAAAGCTTGTACTATGGTAACCAGACAACGGATATAAACATACTTATATACTTTTTTTTTGTAAATACATACATATTATACATAGAAAACACCCAGACCACTACAAACAGACATGTTCATGCACACAAATGTTTGTAATGTGCGGGGATCGAACCCGCGACCTCTGGCGCAGTAGCCAATTTCTTAACCACTGCGCCGAATCGGTCGTCATCAAGGTAGCCTTGTTTTTCCAGTCTATAAGAATTTATTAAAAAAAAATACATCAAAACCACTACCTTTTAGTCTTTCTTCTAATTTTTTAGGATGAGCGCTTACTTATCCGAGCCGAATCTGCCGATACGTCGTACACAAACACCTATTGATAGACAGCACTGAATTCATGACGCTCCTCGTATCGATGAGATAAAATGACTAAGTCGCGTGGTCCCCTTATAAAATACCTTAAATTGTTCTTGTTTTTTTAAATGTCTTTTTTTTGTTCCCAGATGCGGCGACGGAACAATTGACGGGGAGGCATGCAGGGCGGGGGCGCGCCCGCCGCTGACGCCGACCAGGCGCAGTTCGAGGCCGACAAGCGGGCTGTATACAAGTGAGTATGAGTATAGTATACGTGTATACAATTGAGTATGAGTATAGTATACGTGTATAAAAGTGAGTATGAGTATAGTATACTTGTATACAAGTGAGTATGAGTATAGTATACGTGTATAAATAAATAAATATATAAATATAAATATGCGCCAGACAACACACCAATTGTCTGGGTTTCGAACTAAGGAATTTGCTTCCTTGTGCTACGAATACCAGACAACGTCACCCATAAATACTTAAATAGCTCAAAGTGCTGCCTTCAAAGTGCTATACCTTCTGGGTAACTAGGTTTATAAGTACACTGTATAATTACACTTATGTCACCTATGTAAGTTATTAACACCTAGTATGCATGCATGAATAAATGAATACATATAAACATCCATGACTTAGGTTCAAATGTTCGTGCTCATCACACAAACATTTGCCCCTTGCGGGATTCGAACCCGTGACGCCGGCATAGTAGTAAGGAGCGCTAACCACTACACCAAACGCGTCGTCATCATTCGTGTATTCGTATCGTCGTATATAATTGAGTATGAGTATAGTATACGTGTATACAATTGAGTATGCGTATAGTATACGTGTATACACGTGATTGACGAGGAGGTATGCAGGGCGGGCTGACGCCGACCATTCGCAGCTGTGACCTACAAGCGGGCTGTATATACAAGTGAGTGTTTTTATCATCATCATTATTAGCCAAAGGACGTTCACTGCTGAAACAAGGCCTCCCCCACTGTTTTCTACGGTTGTGAGTGGTCTGCATCCAGTGCGATCCTTCTTCCTTTATATGTAAGAATTTTGAGTACATTCATTTGAAGGGAAATAATAATGAACGCGACCAAAAGTGACGTGACGTCTTAAACGCCTCAGTTTTGCGGTCGACCTATAAAATTGTTAGTGATCGACCACACTAACCTACCCACAAGCAAACATCACTGACGTATACTCTTATCTTTCCAGACACCCCCTCTTCCCCCTTCTGGCATTACTCCTTGAGCGATGCGAGCAAGCCACGGCGGGGGCGGAGCCCCCCTGCGCGGACGCCTTCGGAGCAGACCTGCAGGCCTTCGTGCAGCACCAGAGGAGGGACAGGCGGCCGCTGCTGCTGGACGAGCCCGAGATAGACGGCCTCATGATTAAGAGCATACAGGTTTGTGCTGAGCCAATTTATGACTTAGGTGCAGTGGTGAAGATTCGAAAACGGGTTGATGTTGCTGGATCCAATAACAGCTGGAGACAGGAGGGTCTTAAGACGCTATAAGAATAATTAAAAAATTGATTGTCTACTTGCTGAGCAGTTAGTTCGCTGGTCACTACCTTAGAGGGTCCGGGTTTGAATCCCGAGTCGGCCCGAAGTTAGTTTCTGGGTTTCTCCGCCTTGAAAGTACTCGGAAACAGTTCGGAGTCAGAAAGTTGGTGGTGATGACACCGCCGTGCCTCGGTCTTGCGCCTGACCCCTCACCTAACATTTTGGATCTGCCATCTTACCGAATAATGAGAGTTAAGGAACAGAGAGTGCCCTTGTATGTTGCGCACACACTTGAGCACTATAAACAATGGACATTGTTTATAGTGCTACGACAGGAGGACGTTCTAGGTGAGTGCAGGTCTTAAGAACCTGGATAGAGCGATGTAAGCCACGGCGGGGGCGGACGCCTTTGAGGCAGCTCTGCAGGCCTTCGTTCAGCACCAGAGGAGGGACAGGCGGCCCCTGCTGTTGGACGAGCCCGAGATAGACGGCCTCATGATTAAGAGCATACAGGTATGTGCTGAGGGTATTTAAGACGTGGTTTTCTGAACGTCGTATCCAGTGACAACCGGGGTAGAAAAAAAAACAAAATTCCAAATCGATATTTCTATTTACGTCATGAAATTACACTTATTAACGTCAAATGTACAGTGAAAGATATAAAAATAAACGTGCCCTGAAAGGGCCGAATCACGTTTCCTTATCTTTTGGGCCCTACCAGCGCTTCGAGGCACTTAGGCAAGTGCTAAGAAGAAACTCTGGAACAAACTCAAACCATCACACAGTTTGTGACCCTCCGCAACACGATTGCGCCACTCTGCCCGTGCCTCCACAAGTTTTTCCCAGTTATGGAGGTCAATGTTGAAGGCAGTCATGTCTCTTTTGTCTCTAGCTAAGCCAATGTACACCATATCCCCTTATTAATAATTCTATGGTCTAATGGTTTCCAGGTCCTCAGGATCCACCTGCTAGAGCTGGAAAAGGTTCAGGAGTTGTGTCGCGACTTCTGCGGGCGATACATTGCGTGTCTCAAAACTAAAATGCAAAGTGAGAATCTGCTGAGGACGGACTATGGTAGTGGTGAGTTCATTTATCTATTTACTACAGGTAGACCGCGAAATTAAGACCTGGCAACACCCGCCCGCGGCTCTCGCTCCCCCCGCGCCCCGCGGCCCCGCAGGCAAAGTCTCAATGAAGCGGTTTACCTATAACAACCTAGCTTTAACAACTGCTAACGTTTAACCGCAAACAAACAAATTAATTAGCTTTATTAAACAAACTATTCAGCTTAGTAATATGAGTATAGGTTTGTAGCTTGAATTTACAATTATTTATTATTAGTTAAGTTAATTAGCCTGTAAGCATCCCACTGCTGGGCAAAGGCCTTACCTCAAATGTGAGGTAGTTTGAGCCATACTCCACCACGCGGGCTCAGGGCGGATTGGCGGAGGGGTGTTTGCAAGGCAAGCGACCAACCTTGCTGTCAGATTTTATCAAGCCGCCCATAGGGCCTCTGACTAGGCTTAACGACTAATATCAAACGATATTAGCCGGGACCAACTGCTTAACGTGCCTTCCGAAGCACGGAGATGCTCGTGATATACGTCACGTATTATGGTCGGAATGGTCACCCATCCAAACACCGACCGCGCCGTAAATTGCTTAACTTCGGTATTACTACCAAAGCGCTGCCACCACTGCGCTACGAGCACCTCTATATAAAAATGATTATTATAATCTGTTAATTCCAGGTGGAGTGGAAAGCAATAACAACCTCTCAGGATCGTTAGAAGACCACTCCAGCACATCAAATTCGCCACAATATCAGGTATGAAATGTACGTCAAGAACTTTACTATTTATTTATCTACTTAATTTATTTTTGTTCCAGTACATAATGTTTCTTAACTGTGTTTTAAATGTGGAGCAAATTCTGTGAATGTAGAAATAAATATGAGATTATTTTCATTGGACCCCGTTAGGAATTATTTTGTTTATGTTAATTAACAAAGTTGTTTATACATGTACAATAACAAAATTGTTTACGTTAACACGTGTGTATACAGTCCAATTGATTCGAATTAAGCACTTATAATCAACTTTAATAATGCGCACAACAAAAGAGTGTAGCTTTCTACCCGCATCTAACTACTATTTCTAGCGTATAGAAATGACACCACAAACAAACAAATTTCTTGCGCCATTATTTGACGCCACCTAGTATTATTTATAAATGTATTCACAAACGGTTTCAAATTCGACAGAGACAGACAGAGGCATTGACAATAGTGACTGAGTTTGTTTCGCAGCTTCTTCTCAGCACTAGCCCACAATTGTCCCGAAGCTGTGGTAGGGCCTATGTTGGGACGTGTATAAGTGCCCCCAGTGGTATGCAAAAGTTAACGACTTTTATGACATTAAAATTTCAAGGAATACGTCTCAATCATGTTATCGAGTTGCGACACACTTTTTGCTTGTTAAAGCTTCTCTATACGTAGTAATAACAACCCTAATATCTTCAAAGTGAGAGTGAACAGGCTTCTTTTGGGTGAGCTCACTTTATATTCGTCTCTCACTATGCCACTTCTGGTATTGTCTATAGATAAGAGCAAACCCATTTCATATTAGTAATCTGTAAGTGTACCTGTAATAATAAAAAATGAGAATTAACAAAGTTGTTAATTTTAATTAACAAAGTTGTTTTGTTAATTAACAAATAGTTTATGTTAATTAACAAAGTTGTTTATGATAATTAACAAAATTGTTTATGTTATTTGACAAAATTGTTTATGTTAATTAACAAAGTTATTTATGTTAATTAACAAAGTAGTTTATGTTAATGGACAAAGTAGTTTATGATAATTAACAAAGTTGTTTATGTTAATGCACATGTCTACAGTCGCCCCCCGCGCCGGCCGCGTTCCCGCCGGTGTTCCCGCCGCACACCGAGCTGCCTTACCCCGTTAGTTCCAGGGAGCCCCGTGAGTAACATATCATTTATTTATTTATTTATATGTAAAACTTGCAGTCTCGTTTAATGATTATTATTCTATTCGGGACAAGACAAATTTAACTAAGTAAAAATCGTGATAATCGAAAGTTATATTTGGTTATCCATATAAAAAAAACTAAACCAAAATTGGTTCATCCGTTAGAGCTTTGACACTTATTGATGGCATAATTTATAATTGTTAATTGTTATAAATATTTCCTATTAATTATTATTTTTATAATATTAAACTAAAATTGTACTTACTAACCTAACTATAATATAAACTATTTTAGTAACAATTTTATATGGAATTTAGTTCTGAAATAAAATATTAGAATTTGAATATTACATTTTTCAGCATCACTCGTCGTACAAGGATCGACGCCAATCAGTCAAATAGGTGCTGGCCTGATTCCTACAGATTCCTTCACTGGTGTGTATAATATATATATATTAAAAAAAAGGCGTGTTAGTTACTCCACTTATAACTCAAGAACGGCTGAACCGATTTAGCTGAAAATTGGCAAGGAGGTAGTTTAGAGCAGGAAAAGGACATAGGATATTTTTTATCCCGTTAGACGGGGCCGGGGCTGGGGTGGGATGGGGCCGGGGCGAAACGGTGGGGAGGTAACTTAGAACCAGGAATAGGACATAGGATCCTTTTTATCCCGTTCAACGGGGCCGGGGCTGGGGCGGGACGGGGCCGGGGCGAAACATAGTTCGCTGGGACCGCTAGTCTACTATATAGAAATAAGTCGGGTTTTCCTTCCTGACACTATAACTCCAGAACGCACAAACCGATTTCCACGGTTTTGCATTCGTTGGAAAGGTCTCGGGCTCCGTGAGGTTTATAGCAAAGAAAATTCCCATAAAACGGGGCCGGGGCGGGTCGGGGCTGGGGGCGAAACGAAGTTCGCTGGGATCGCTAGTTTATTTATAATAACACAAACAGATTGATTAAATGAAACAGCATGACTGTCACATTTCGAAATATATTTTTTTCTACTATTTAAGAAGAATGTGATATTTAAGAAGAATTTGCCAAGAATGTGACATATTCTTTGAAATTTTAATTTCGAATATGAAACTGTTCTTCTTCTTCTTCTTCATAATGGCGTCCGAACTTAATGTTTCCCAAGGGGTGAGACATTTGTTCCGCCAATGTTTGTATGAGGTGATGAGAAGTAGCGTCAATGCATGTGACACAAAATTTGTTAGTGGTGTCAGTTCCATACGCTAGTAATAGTAGTTCAATTTATGAAATATATTTTAACACTCATAACACTTTTTTTTTTTTTTTTTTATTTATTAATTTGGACCACAAACAAATTCACAATACATGTTTACTTAGATATTATTATTAACAGTAGTGATTATTATGAATCCAACAACGTTGGTCACATCTTATTATAAAAGAACATTAATGTGTGGTGCCTGTCGAGGCTTAAATATAGTGTGAGTGTTGTGTGTGTGTGTGTGTGTGTGTGTGTGTGTGTTTGTGTGTTTGTTTGTGTGTGTGTATGTGTGTGTGTGTGTGCATCTGTTTGTGTGTGTGTGAGCTTGGGCTGTGTTTTGTGTGTTTACATTTTTATATTTGTAGCTATTTGATACTTATTTAAATTAAGTAGTTAGTAATTCTACAACTTTTTTCTTATAATTATTTGCATCTAGGGCAAAGATATCCAATCCATTAAACAGTTTGTTATATGATAGTTGCATTCTATTTATTGGACATCTCTTACCAGCATTAGTTCGACATGTTGACGTTAGAAAAGTTTCGTGTTGACGAGCTGATCTCCTATGCACCCTAATTGGTACTCTATAATGAATTTCATTGCTGACTTCAATACAATCATACCTATTATGACATATATCGTATAATAGCATTGCTTCCAATTGCACACGTCTTGATTTTAGGTCTAGTAGCTTGTAAATATTCAACAACTCGGTATATGGTACTCTATTCGTGGCACGTTTGTAATGTATACATCGCAAAAATTGCTTCTGCACCGCTTCAATTTTCTCATTGTATTTCTCATATATAGGGTTCCAAACACTAACTGCATACTCTATTTGTGGTCTAACAAGTGATTTAAAAAGATGGATGTATGTTGATGGCTGTTTAAACATAGTACCCGATCGAACAACAAAGGAGTATAGTCTATAGGCCTTGTTCAGTACGTTTTCAATGTGAACGTCAAGATGTAACTTAGAGTCTAAGGTTATTCCTAAATCTTTTACAATGCTATCTCTTTTTAATATTTCACCACAGAGTAAATATGGATAAGTGCTAACTATACGTTTTTTCGTAAACGTAATAGTCTTACATTTTTCAAGGCTAAATTTAAGTTTATTTTTAAGACAATAGTCAGACAAGCGGTTTAGGTCTTCTTGGAATCTATTGTGGCTATCCACAGAGTTTATGCAATGATATACCTTTAGATCATCCGCGTATAGTAGAAATTTACAATGGTGAAAACATTTATTTATATCGTTTATAAACAGTACGAAGAGGAGGGGACCCAAGATAGAGCCTTGTGGTACACCTGAGCTAATTTCCACACAATCTGAATTGCAGCCTCCTATGACAACTTTTTGTGTTCGATTCGTGATGTATGATTTGTACCAACGCCAGAGGTTTCCTCTTATCCCATTAAATGCCAGTTTTTCTAATAAAATTTTATGATCTACCCTGTCAAAGGCCTTGCGAAAGTCCGTGTAGACACTATCAATCTGTGTATTTGAGTCTAGTCCTTTGAGTAAGTAAGTAATATAAATTAGCATATTAGTTACGGTAGATCTCTGTTTAACAAAACCATGTTGCTGTGGAATAATTGTACTACGAAGAAAAGAGTATGTTACGTTGTGTACTAGACGCTCAAAGACCTTCGACAGAGTTGGCAATATTGATATAGGTCGATAATTTTCAACGTCCTTCTTTGGGCCACCCTTATGAACAGGGACAATTCTAGCAGCTTTCCAAATATCTGGAAATACCCCATCGCGCAAGCACTTATTAAACAAGATAAACAACGGTTCGTAAATGACCTCAGATGTAGCTTTAAGGAAACAGGGAGGTATGTTGTCAACTCCAGCTCCTTTTGTGCCATCCAGAGATTTTAGTGCATTTTGCACACTTGTCAAAAATAAATTCTTTGTAAAATTATGAGATCACCAAAAAAAGTTGCTCTACATTAGAAGTTCTCAATCTTATTTTGGTTACTGACCACTTTTTGAACCAATTTATAACTAGCGTCCATTTTACTAGCATTTGAATTGAAAAAAAAAGCTAACCTCAAAATCCCACCCCCAGGAACAAACTCCAACAACTCCTGCTCATCAGTGTCCGGTTCCCCGCCGCCCGAAGAGGATTGCGACGACGCGAGCGGCAAGCGCGGCGTGCTACCGCGACACGCCACGCAGGTCATGCGAGCTTGGCTGTTCCAGCACCTTGTTGTGAGTATTAGAATAGATCGAGACACACCGAGACAGAATGTGACACATTGAGACAGAATGAGACAGGGTGAGACACAAACTGAGAATGGATGTGAGTGGCAAGCGAGACGTGCTGCCGTGACATGCCACGCAAGTCATGCGATCTTGGCTGTTCCAGCACCTTGTTGTAAGTATTAAAATATTGATCGGCCAGATGAGACGCATTGAGACAGGATGAGACAGGATGAGACATACTGAGACACATTAAACCTTACTGAGAATGGATGCGAGGGGCAAGCTAGGTGACCGTGACACGCTACGCAAGTCATGTGATCTTGGCTGTTCCAGCACCTTGTTGTAAGTATTAAAATATTGATCGGCTAGATGAGACGCATTGAGACAGGATGAGACAGGATGAGACATACTGAGACACATTAAACCTTACTGAGAATGGATGCGAGTGGCAAGCTAGGTGACCGTGACACGCTACGCAAGTCATGTGATCTTGGCTGTTCCAGCACCTTGTTGTAAGTATTAAAATATTGATCGGCCAGATGAGACGCATTGAGACAGGATGAGACATACTGAGACACATTAAACCTTACTGAGAATGGATGCGAGTGGCAAGCTAGGTGTACTACCGCAACATGCTACGCAAGTCATGCGAGCTTGGCTGTTCCAGCACCTTGTTGTGAGTACTAGAATATTGATCGACCAGATGAGACACATTGAGACAGGACGAGTCAGGGTGAGGATGAGTCAGGGTGAGACAGGATGAGACATGCTGAGACTTAGTGCGACACACTGAGCCTACTTAAGACTCAATGAGACTAGCTAAAACCCACTAAGTCAAGCTTAGACACGCTAAAACGAATTGGGATACATTGAGACTAGAAGAAGCTCAAAACCCGCACAAAATTACAATATCACCATCCGAGTCCGGTTCCTCTTTGCCTAAAGAGTATTGCAACGACGCGAGCGGCAAGCGAGGTGTACTACCGCGACATGCTACGCAAGTCATGCGAGCTTGGCTGTTCCAGCACCTTGTTGTTAGTATTAGAATAGATCGAGACAGAATGAGACACATTGAGACCGGATGAGACAGGGTGAGACACAAACTGAGAATGGATGCGAGTGGCAAGCGAGACGTGCTGCCGTGACACGCCACGCAAGTCATGCGATCTTGGCTGTTCTAGCACCTTGTTGTAAGTATTAGAATTGATCGAGACACATGGAGACTAGTTGAGACACATTGAGAACGGATGAGTCACATTGAGACAGGATGAGACACATTAAACCTGACTGAGTATGAATGCGAGTGGCAAGCGGTCTATGTATTTGGAATCTATTTTTGCGGCTATACTCAGTAGTTTAGCTGCAAAAATAGATTCCAAATACATAGACATCGGCTCAGTATCCGATCCAAGTGAATGAAGTATCAATCGATTCCTTATTTATTCTATAATAACTTTATCATCATCTTTTTCAGCACCCATACCCAACGGAAGAGGAAAAGCGCTCTCTAGCGGCGCAAACGCGTCTAACCCTCCTACAAGTCAACAACTGGTTTATAAACGCGCGCCGCCGTATACTACAGCCTATGTTGGACTGCGCTGACAAACCGGGTAAGTCGGTTTGCTTATTTTTTTGGCAACACACTAGGTAGATGAGCGCAATAGATAGGTTAGATGGCGCAACAGACAGGGTAGATGGCGCAACAGACAGGTTAGATGGCGCAACAGACAGGGTAAATGGGTGCAATAGACAAGGTAGATGGTGCAACAGTAAGGGTAGATGGCGTGATATGTAGGGGAGATAGCACAATAGAAATGGTAAGTGGGACAACAGACTAGTTATACTGGCGCGATAAACAGGTTAGATGGCGCAACAGACTAGTTATACTGTCTGTTGATGATTAAATAAAAAAAATAGACAAAGTAGATGGATTATTTTTGTTTTTATGGTGTTTTGTCACTATACAAACTTAATAATATAATAGTCCCCCTAGCCGATTTCGACTACGGTGGCCAGTCACAACGACCAACCGACTGCGCGGGACATATTATAGTGCACAAGTGTGTGCGCAAACACAGGTGCACTCTCTATTCCTTTCACTCTCATAGCCCGATGGGACAGCAACCTGACACGACCGGAGAGAGATCAGGCGCAAGACCGCCGTGAAACACCGCCAACATCCAAACTCCGGGCTACCCTGAGAATTTCTGAACAGAAAAACTGCGGTACATATTTTTGGCCCGACTCGGGAATTGAACCTGAGACCTCTGGCGCAGCCGTCGCTTTAAAATGCGACCCTCTCACCGCTGCGCCACCAAGGCAGTCACTACATAATAATAAATAACCCAGATGATTTTAGTATTTAAATAAAAATACTGCAATCATCTGAGTGACTATAGTATAGGCAAAGGTATAGACAGGCACTGACCCGTTTGCTTCTTTCTCCTTGTCCGATTTCGTATGAATAAATCTTTATTTACATTTTCAAGTTTCGCGGTCACACTAATGTAGTTACACCTACGCTCACTAGATGGCGCTTTGCACAGTTGCCTCGCAGTGATATTGAGGTTGACTTAATAATGGAGTGCTTCGTTCTTTTTATTCGCAGGCGGCAAGAAAAGCAAAAATGGTTCCTCTATAAACAAGAGATACTGGCCTGATGCTCTCTCTAACCCACAGTTTACAGCAGGTAATTATACAATATTTATTTTGAAAAGATAAAATCTATTGACCACACACATCATCATCATTATCAGCCAAAAGACGTCCACTGCTGAACATAGGCCTCCCCCACGGCTTTCCACATAGACCGGTTGTGAGCGGTCTGCATCCAGTGTGATCCTGCGATCTTTACAAGGTCGTCTGTCCATCTTGTCGGTGGACGTCCTACGCGCCTAATATAAAAGATTTGCCAAACATTTTGATTGCACTCTAGACAGCACTGCAACATATTGTTACCCGGATTCAGCCTAGTCTAGTTATCACAAATAATTGAAAAACATTTGGGAAATTACACTACATAGTTTAGTTGCACTACGACGACGCGTTTGGTGTATTGGTTAGCGCTCCTGACTATTACGCCGGCCGTCGCGGGTTCGAATCCCGCAAGGGGCAAATGTTTGTGTGATGAGCATGAACATTTGTACCAAGACATGGATGTTATATGTATTTAAGTATTTATATATATTTGGTTCTGAAGTTTACGCGAATACTCATTACAATAAAACACAATTTTACGGATCGCATGCTACGTGAGGCCATAGAAATAAGAAAATACCCTAATTTTAATAGAGAAGATGGTTGGAAAGTTCTACCGGCATGGGATCCTATTCTTTTGAAGACACAACCAACATCTCATACTGCAAGATCTCAAGACACTGTAAGCTCTTTCTGCGTGGATAGGAACATCAATTAATATTAATGAGTGACGGTAGTTTAATTTAATTTTTCATAACTATGTAATGACAAATAACATCTTAGTCTGCCTGTGACCACGGATGCTGTAAAGCATTCGAAACGTCAGGCATAAAATAAAAATAAACGTTCGCGAAATCAATCCGTAAAATTGTGTTTTATTGTAATAAGTATTTATATATGTTATGCTGTCAAATATTTATTTATTTATTATCCACCCCTTCCAGGCCTTCTCTCCTCATCAGAAGACGAGGACCAAGATGGTGACCAATCAGGGGATGATCAGGAGAACAGGAACGAAGACTCACGCGACGCTACCTTCCCAACGCTACAACAGCCGATGCACTAATCACTCAGGTCAGAATGTATTCGATGCACTAGAAACCCAGGTCAGAATGTCTGTAGTTAATCAGATTCACTTGAAGATTTATATAGTGCTAGTATACAGGGTGTAACAAAAGGCTTAACGAAGCCGAAAACCACTCATTCCCCCTACTCATACGATTATTTCTCTCGAAGAAACCATACCTGGGAAATAACGCGTTACTGAGATATAGACAGTCAAAGGCAATTTTTTTACAGAGTTTTTGAAATCAAATTCTCTATAAGTACTAACAAGTGTTTCTCTAAGAAACATGTTCAAAATTTTCATTACTTTTTTAATAATAAAAAAATAAAATAAAGTTTCAACTGTGTAATCCTAACAGTTTCAGAATAAAGTGGCTGTGCCATACGGGCGGACAGACAGACAGACTTGACGAAACTATAAGGGTTCCGTTTTTTGCCATTCGGTTACGGAACCCAAAAAATGGGCCTGATCAAGTCGAAACCCCGAATCTCCCTTTTTTCGACAGAATCGTAGGGAATTAAATTGTCTAATAAATCAATGATTTATTTAAATGCCTAAAAATAAAAGTCGTTTCTCAGCGATTATATACGATTTGGATTGATGTACTGAATGCGTGGTTTAAGGCCTCGGTAAGCTTTTGTTACACCCTGTATTTTCCACCATAATTAGACGTTCCTGAATACTCTTTAATTCCTTACGCTAAAATAAAAATCATTTTTTTTCCTTACAAAAATGTTTAACTGAATCTGATCTCATATTAAAAGAACTATAATCTGAAGTTTAGTCGGAACATATTTGTAATTTTCATTAAAAATCGAATGAAAGGAGGAAATTAAATACACGGAACCATTCTTGACACTACAAAAGAAGGTTAAGAAACAGTGAAATAAATTATAAAATCATACAAGTAATACTACTACGATTGTGACGGCATGAAATAAAATATGGGAGGAAGAATAGCTTTTTTATGTAAATTAGGGTACGTGACGTAGCAAGGCGCGGGGGATGTATACATACATTGTGTATAAAACATTGTTATAAATTACTTACACGCGAGTTATATGTATACGCATTTTGAAGTTGCGTAGTTTACATTATAAAATTACAACAATTTGTATACACCGGAATCGAAATTGTATACAAGATTTTTCAGCCTTGAAACACGGTTTGAAATAAGTTGATTTCTGAATAATACGTTTTTATCGTGTATACTTTATTTTTTGTATACAATTTTTGGATTTTAGTGTATTCAAAAAGTACTCAAACATGACAAATATCTTGTCCTAAACGTAGAAAAGGTTTTTATCAAAAAAGACATAATTATACGAGCAGTATACCATAAATATTTAAGAAAAAATATATTAGAATAGTATGGCTTGAGCAATAGGTACTAAAATTAACGTTTTTAAACTTATCAAGTATTATTTCTATTGGTATATATCAATCAGTATTAAAAATTAATATGTTTTATCAAATAACTATACATGGTTACTTAGAGACACTAACAGCATCCTGGTTTTGTCTCATGAATATTAGAAAAACACTTACCCTTGCTAACTAACGCTTAATATACAGGTTTTTTTCACAACTTGATTATAATATTACTTAATTAAAAAAACAAAAAGAAACAGTAATTTAGGCCTAAAAAAATATAATATTGTAACTAAAAGGTTTTTCTAAAAGGAGTCGCTTTAGGCAAGGTTCCGAAGGTCACATCATCAAAAAAAAACTTTTTAGGATTTTGGTAGGGTTTCTATATAACCGTGTATATTTTAATAGTTATTGCTCAGCCAGCACCGCGTATACGTAATCCATACCTCAAATATTTTAAATTTTAATATTTATAAATTGTATCATAAAATTAAATTTGTATAAAGGCTGATTCTTTGTTTCAAACTATATGTATACATTGGTTTTATGATCAAGTTCTTCCCGAAAAGTAATTAAACACCAGTATTAATGGTTATTTGCATGGATATAATTTTTCAGGGAGTAAAAATACAAGCTTTTAGGTGAATAAAGCTGTATTTAATATGTTATTTTTCATTTCTTTAAGAACTTTGGTATACTTAAATCGACAAGCAAAATTCGTCTTTCACTCTAAGAGTTTGTACATGTATTTCGGTCGTGATTATGTTTTCTTGAAATCTAGTATATAGGAATCAAAGTATATCTGGAACTTTTACTTGGATTGTGATGAGATTTTAAAGACTATAGACCGCTTTATTTCGACCTCGCCTGCGAAGTGGCGGGGCGCGGGGAAGGCGAGAGCGGGGCGTGTGAGGGGTGCGGGCGACGTAGATACCCTGCATCCGCAGGCAAAGTCTCAATGAAATGGTTTACCTATAGATTTCACAATCAGTTTTATTGTATTGTTAACTTAGCTATAGCTGTAGATCCAAGTTTTAAGTACTCATTATACTGAAGAATCAGCCTGTAATCTGGATTGTAAATTTCCCATACTTCTATAATATTTGCATACTAAAAATCCTTCCACAAGATTATTTGGAAGAAACTCGAGTTATACGATTTATTTCAATAATTTTGACTGATTTTAGGAAAATATTGTAAATGAATATACACTCTAAATAATCATGCTTTAGGATTTTTAAGATCTCAAGCAGTCTCATAGAGATTTTAAAATTAAATGCTTTTTTTAAAGATGTCGTCAATTTAAATATCCGGTTGTGAGGTAGTAGTTCTTTTCTTTTAATTCCACTCCCCGACTGAACCATAAAGAAATAGCATAAGAATATTTTTTACCACGAAAAAACTATAATACCGTCCATAGACAAGATTGTATTTATTTAAAATTGTAAAAAAAGTCTTAATATACTCATTGTAATTATTTTAATTTTTCTTTTTAAAACAGCCATATTAGCTTTTAGATTATCTTAGGGTATGCCTAAGGAATTGGAGAGGGAGCTATTTAAAAGAGAAATCACAGTATATTGTAAAGTTCCTTTAACCGTTTTGTGTCCAAATCTTTTTGTCTTAAGAGAAAAAAAAAACTATCATGTATACATAATATTTTAATTCCAATTTAAATAATAAATGTTCTCAAAATCATGTATACATATAAAATATATTAAAAAAACTTGGATTTATTAAAAAGCGTGGCCTCCTCTCCTCTTTCTACTTTTGAAACGATTATACGAAATAATTATACGATTCAAATAAAAATGTATACTCAATAAAATACTGTTCGATTCAAAAATTGTATACGCAGATGTAAGAAGAAAAAAAATAATCGGAAATTTTAAATTTAGGTGTAAATTTTTAAACCTTAAATTGAGTAGATTTTCAAAATTACCTTCGGCTTTGATGTTTATTTAGAAGAAAAGTATTTCTCTTTCTGTTTTTTTTAACATTTCTTTGAGGCCTTTGTGGTTTTTAAGAGAAGCTAGCGGCAATTTTGAAAATCTGGAGACCTTTTTCGGATGTCATGTAAACATCATACATAATATTTTGAGTTATTTTTAAATTAATTTTTATTTTGTTTAGCAGTTTGTATAAATAAAATGTATACTATTTAAATTAAAATTAAATGAAGATACCTTTTTGTTTCAATATGGTATCAATGAAAAAGGTCTCAGTGGGAGATTTGGGTCATAGTTAATAAAAATCTTGGAAAAATAAAGTAATAATATCCTTGAATTGAATAAGTTATGCATCTGTGTATTACACACTTGTATAGTGTGTAATATACACGCATGACTGATAATCTGATTTGTAATCATAATAATGTTTCTTGTTGTCTTCCAAAATTTATTCGTTTATTATGATCTTAAAATAAGCGTTATTAAGGTACTGTTTTTTTGTATATTACTTTTATATAGGTATGTATACAGTTTTTAACTATGACCCAATGTTACATTAAATATGTATAAAAAAATACTGTAATTCAATCTGTTATACGATGCAACGGATATACGTAAAATGGAGTGGTGAAAAAAAATGATTTTTTTATAACTACTAGCCCTAAATGTAAGTATATCGTAGTCCGTATGGAGTATTTTTAAAGTATTTTAAAATTGTAACTTGGAAACGAAATCGCCTTTAATTTTTGTGGCTTGTATGTGATAATGTTTTGGGCGTTGTAATTATAGTAGCCTATGTGTATATTTATTCAAAACTTGATCTTAATAAAAAATATATACACCACCAAAAATATACACGAATTAATAAAAGCCTGAAATACATTCTAGCAACCAAAAATGAATTCAATTGAATCAAAAATTATTTCTTACACTAGTGACTTTTTTTTAACAGAAGTGACGACGAGCTAAGAACTATAATTGTAACTCCCAAAAACGTAATTTAATTTCTTTTTATTCCAAGCTACATTAGTTATAGTAAGAACTTGTCCAGTTATAGTATATTTAGAGTAACCAACGCTTGCTAGCCGTAAGTTTAAAGTTGAGTATACTATTAAACGTATTATTATGGCATAATATTTTGCTAGTCAATAAAATACATTTTAGGCTCAAATATTTGCTGTTTCATTTACTAACAATTCTTTGTCGACTCTACAGTATCTGTACCGTTACTACGTAAAAAAGTCTATGGAAAATCGCACAGCGCCCCTAGCGGCCACTTGCAGAACTAAAATTTTCCATACAAAAAGTTACATTGTCGCTAGGTAAAACCGACGTAAACTCATGGTAACGGCACTGGTGAGAAAAACAATTTTTAACCCAATGGGGCTCGTGCTTTTTGTATCTCCAGATGGCACCACTGTAAAGTGAGGTCAAGAAGTATAGCTTAAAAGGTGAAATTGTTATGACGACGAGAGTAAACATCAAATTCGATATTAAACCTTAATATAACAGTACATCGGGCATGCCTGTACTATTTATTGTTTTCTCAGTGCAGGCTTTACAGCACTTTCCTTTATTGATCCGAACTTCTATGATTAATCTTAATTTTTGCTAAATATTCGCAAAATGCATTTAAATAGAAATAAACACGCGTATTAAAACCGCAAGCAGTGATATTTGACATTTGAAGGACATCACCTACACAAACGCTCCTAGCTGCGAATTCATACGCATCACCATAATTAACCATTCCCTATACTACTATTAGTCATTAGATAGCGGTAGTTTATGCGACAGAAATCGTAAGTTGACTTATAGTGGTACGGGGGCGAAACCGAACTGTAAAATTTCGATGAAATAGTAAACCCCTACCACTATTAGTCAACTTCTAAATTCGGTCGCAAAATCTATCGCTTACCATTGAATTTTAGAAGTACCCGGGGATGCATAGTTTCTGTAATTTTATCGTTTGCTTTCGCCCTCGTACCACGATTGGTCAATATCGGAATTCTGTCGCAATATCTATCGCTTCTGAGTGAGTAGTAGTGGTACGCGACTACGGGGTTTGCCATTTCATTGTTAATTTTTTCAACATGCAACTATCCTATAGCCTAATAATTATTAAAATAAATTAAATTTCTCGGTTCCATTGCAAAATATATTGCTATTTAGCTCCAATAATTAATGCGGGAATGCGGTACGGCGGTTCACCATTTTTGATTGTTCTTTAGAGGAATTCAAAACCTATTGTCTATAGTAGTATTAAACACTCGCTTCCTCTACGACCATTATTCATTCGCGCGCTAGGGAGTGAGCCGTGCGCGCACGCGCAGAAGGCCGTAGAGTGTGAAAGAGAGATAAGTATGCGCTGTCGCAGTCCCACGTTTTATTGACGCAGAGGATGATTTAATATTACTTATAGCAATTAAGTATGAATTTACGTTGCGGTAAGTAGACATTTGATAATAAAATTAGTCATCCGATTACTCATGTTTTATTACAAACAAAATTTGATACAAAAATACCTTATAACTAATATTTACAGTTTAAACTAAGGTCACATATAAAAATAGTCCTTGATACCCTAATGATAGAATATAAATTGGAATGATTGACGAAAAAAATAAAAACTGGCAAGAAATAATGCACATTGCCCTTTAGGCTAGGCGCGCACAAGTGACTTTTTGTCACAGTGACATGTCTCTTATCTCCATTTAGGTAGATTATTTGGTACGCGTTCTAGCCACTGTGACGTAAAGTAACAGTACCCTATATCTGTAATTTTCGTGCTATAAAATGCCACCAGTGCGCGCCTAGCCTTAGAAACAAAATAAATTCGGCATGCTTGGATTTTGTAGAGCGCCATCTCTTTCATGTTTAGAAGAGATTCATGAAATATATATTTTGATTTGAAAATATACCAGAAAAACTAAAATTTAGGGCAATGTGCAACTTCATGTAGTTTTATAATTTTGTTCTTAAACTCTTATAAATGTCTAAATTCATTAAAGCTTTTATTGAGCTAAAATAATTTAGTTTTTTTGAATAATTGCACCCTTATAAAATTCGTGACATAATTTCAGTTCCACGATTTTTATTTATTTATGAAAGTAGAGTGAAATAAAATACTAAGTTTAAAATTTGTTATATACATATAAAATGGAAAATACATGTACGTGAACACAATGTTATGTGTAACCAATATATATTAAATATAATGTAAACGTTGAGCAATTTCTTTGTGTTTTAAGATAGAAAAATAGCCCCAGGAAAAACGTACTTACTTAATATTATCACATAATAATTTACTATTACAACACAGCTTCTGATGAGACTGTTATTTAAAATGTATATATAATATATACATAAATGTATACAAAAGCTAAAAAGTACGAACCAAGACCATTTAAACTAAAATGCTTCATAAATATGCAGTTACAAGTAATTAAGAAATTTGTTTGAATCAATAGTGTGTAGTAAAAAATATGTCAGTCCTTATGATAGCCGTTAGATATTTTTATTTCAATATTAAAGCCTCAGGTTAAAAATACCCAAATCATAAGAACATGATTATACATTTTTTAAACAGCTAAGATTTTATTTAATGATTTTGTTAATCATCATCTGGATCGATCACTGGATTGAAAAAAACGTGATAATATAAAAAGAAAATAATATGATGTGCTGCTGATATTAAAAAAATGTTGCATTCCTTTGATTTGCGAATAAACACTATCTATAGATTGTAAGACAGTTAGGTTAGGACTGTCCCAAAAACCCTCCCCAGTCCCCTCAAAATAGCATTTTTACCACACCGACAGCGTTATGACCACACCAATACTCATTCTAGCATAGCTACCGTTTATTTTCAATTAAGTAAAATGTTGTTGTTAAGTAAAATTAATAACAGTATGTGTACTTTAGTGTTTTAATCTAAAGTTTTTTTTTTATATTGAAAAGAAGAATGTGAAATGTCTTTATTTTTACTTAATTAAAAACAAACAGTAATATTCAATTTTAAATCGACTAGCATAGTGCTCCAAAGATTCATACACTGTGTTTATTTCATTTTGTAATTACAATATTTCCATGGCTGCAAAAACATTTTATAGGATCCTAAATGTTTACCTAACTAAATATCCCTATTAAATTAATTAAAGACGAAAAAAAAAGAAAATCAAGAAACCAATAAAAATAAAACAGAAATTCTTATTCGAAATGGTAAGTCACAGTCTTATAAGAAATTTATTCGATTCGATAATGTATATGCAATTTTCTATGAACTATCAAATTGGCCGATAATATCTAAGTAATAAATTCTATATAAGATGAGCAAATATTTAATAAAAACTAATATGATTCCTCTAAAATTGGAACCAAACATTCAGTCTACACAACCAGTACAACATTCACCAAAACATTATTTTTGAAATCAATCCTATCATTCACTTTATTTACTAGGATCTTTTAATATCCAAAAATTACAATTTGGTCCCATTTAGTTTTTAATCAGATGATAAAATCGTCAAAATAACTAAAACAATGTCAAAAGGTTTTTATGAAATTGACAAGGTTTTTTAAATCACCACAAAGCCATTTCCCTTATTATAATGAAGGCACTAATGATTCTTGTACTCATAATAGCATCACGTCAATATAGACTTGTTAAATGGCTTCCATCGAATCCCAATTTTCATTTATCCCTTAACAATACCCAAATTTGCTCTTGCAAATAATCTCAAACGACGTCATTGACTGCCAAACGGCTTATCACGTTGCCCAAACATCATAAATCGTCATACAATTCATAAAAAATTAATAAACTAACCTAACAGTATGTTTCTGGTAACTGGAAGAAGTTATACCGTCCATGCTCGGATAGTATAAACGAATTTTCTGCATGTATTAACGTTTCTCTCTCAGCTTCGCTAAAATTTGTTCTTACAAACTCTGGTTTCAGTTTTGATTTTAATTCGTCTAAACTCTGACTTAAGTCAGTTTTGACGAACTTCAGTTCTTGAACTTTGCTGTCAGTTTTCTCAGTTTTAAATTCTTGAGATGTATGTAACGGTTGGTATGTTGCTTCTTTTCCCGTTAGTATCTTATGTGATCCATGGATTATAAGCGTAGATCCCCGGCGAAGAGTTTCTCTGCCGTATTCGACAATTTCTAGAGAGTTCTGGCCTATGACGAAGCTTTTGTAAGCCCGTACGAAGACCACGACTAGTATTGAAAGACCGAAGACAATCATAGAGTAGGTGAGGAACGGCCCAGCGACGGGACCAACGGTTGTGGCAAGATAGATCCATCTCCAAATAGGTGTGGTGACTTCGTGGATACCCTGCAAGAATAGTTGTAAAGACAATATTACTCTTCATCTACAGATTGTATGGAGCTTATCGATGATTCTATCTTATGTAATGTGTGCTGTTTTAAAATGTTTTTTTTTGTATGTATATATATTAACAGTGTAGCCGCGTTAGTGTAGCGGTAAGCTTACTGGTTGTTACCCAAGATCCCGGGTCAAACCAAAATTTGTTTCTGTGTTTTTCTGTCTTGAAAATAGCTCGGAGTCAGAATGTTGGTGGTGATGACACCCCCGTGCCTTTGAGAGCACGTTAAGTCGTTGGTCCTGCGCCTGACCTCTTACCGGTCATGTCGGAGCCATCTCACCGAATAAATGAGAGTGAAGGAACAGAGGGTGCACTTGTGTATTGCGCACACATCTGGACACTATAATATCTCCTGCGTACCTGGCCTATCTCTGTTGAGAGAGAGAGGAGCCGCCACTACCGAAAATCGTTTGGAGAAGAATCTTACCTCCTCCACCCACATGACAGGGAAGATTGTGTCAGGGAAGCGGTTGATGTTGTTGATGTGGATGTCGGCTGCACGGTCCACCTTCAGGTTTAGCTGAACTCGCACAAACCCTTCGATTGGCACGCCGAGTTTCTGGAAACAGAGAAAATAATAGTATAATTAGTGAATTTTAGCAATTGGTTTTGGTATACAGCTTTGGCGCTACAGCATGTGTATAAAAACGAATGAGACAAAATTTGTCTCATTCCATAAAGGTTTACTTACGGGTAGGAAGAGTTATCGCCCACAGATACATGGATAAAATATGTATTTTGCTTGACTAACAGGCTAAGGAGAATTGTGTATAATTCAAACATTATTCCAATACATTTTTTCTCTGCAATCGACAAAAACACTCTTGTCAGCATTTTTGAATACTAGCGAAGCTCCAAATGAGTGCACAATAGGATGGTGCCATCCACGAAGGCGCGCCCCACTCTTTTTTTATTAGGGTTCCGTAGCCGAATGGCAAAAAACGGAACCCTTATAGTTTCGTCAAGTCTGTCTGTCTGTCTGTCTGTCTGTCTGTCTGTCTGTCTGTCTGTCTGTCTGTCTGTCCGTCCGTATGTCACAGCCACTTTATTCTAAAACTATTAGCATCACACAGCTGAAACTTGGTAGGTAGGTGTATCTTGTTTACCGCTTTCCGATTCAGATACAAAAACTTAAAAAATATATATATTTAAGGGGGGCTCCCATACATGAAACTAAAACCTAAAAAAAATTATTTACTCAAACCTATGCGTGTGAGGTGTCTATAGATAGGTCTTTTAAAATGACATTGAGGTTTCTAAGACCATTTTTTCTAAAAGTCTAACGTTTGAGATATAGACGCTTCCAAAGTGGTAAAATGGGCGTCCCCCCCCATCTAACTTTTGAACTAAGAAAGTGAAAATTTTGGAAAAAATATATGATGTAGATCTCAATAAAAACTTTCAACGAAAATTGGTTTGAATGAGATCGAACCAGTAGTTTTTGAGATATAGCACATTTTCATCGACCGCAAATATAACTTTGTCTTTCATACAAACACTATGAAAAACAAAGTTAATTTTGCTGTCACAAAATATTGTGATGTTTTCATTAGGTGGAAGTAAGTGGACCCCGAATTCTATTAAGGGTGGCACGGAACCCTCAGTGCGCGGGTCCGACACGCACTTAACCGGTTTTGAGGAAGGTGCGGGGTGCGGGGGGAGACACGCGCGTCAGTTGCGAGCCGGCCGTCATTCAAATATTCAGACTCGTCACGAAAGTGGCTCTGCCTTAATTATTTTTAAAATGTCAAGGAAAACCTAGTGTGTTGTACAAAAAAATAAACCTGGTATAATCTACTGTTATTATTAAATTTACTGAAAGACTTATAATGGTAACTTAAACACCATAAACAATTTTAAATAAAAAAAACATGTGGTAACTTATAATATTACCGGGATATACTTTATCGGGGAAGGCTATAAAACATTACGCTAGGACCTACGTATACGAAGAAAAAACAATTCACGCGTATGAAGTCCCGGGGGACCGATGGTTCTCTTATAAAGAAAGTTTTTAAACATTTTTTTAAATGTTATAAAACGTTCTTACGTATTTCGTTTACGTCAATAGTAAAAATGATGCTTGTGCAGTTTAAAAATAATATATTACTTTTCTAGTAACTAACCATACCTACTTAAAACTATATCCAAGTAGAGCTTTTTTCCCTTTGAGTGTATTTTCTGAAGTGTGCTTGTCATTCATTAGTCATTAAGATGTTCCAAATTCAAATCAAATGTTGTAAAAAGCTTGCACACATGTACTATAAACTATTTGGACGAGTGGTGGGGCGCGCCTTCGTGGATGGCACTATCTATATCGCCTATGGATTTCTATATTAGTAAATTTTAAGATTTGGATTTATAATTTACTTAGAGAGTTCCTATTCAACTTGTATTTTCTTGATTATTAATATAAAAAAAGGGTATTATTACCGGTTGTATCATAAAGTAGGTCTCGTGCTTCTTCTTCTGAGGGTTGAGTCCTTCGAAACCTTCCAGTAGCGAGGGTTCCGCGTCGTAGAAGTGAGGGTAAGAAAGATACACTGGCGCGTCTGAAAGATGAAGACAGATGTTAAGCGTTTGTATCATAGATGGCTAAGTGTGCGACCAGCCATTAGTGTGTAATTTTTATCATACTGAGCTTGTGACGTGACTTAAGCACGTCGCGATTGAAGTATGAGCATATGCTCACAGATTGAGAGGATCGTGTGCGCGCGAGTTTCCATACAAAAAGTTATAATGTTTTTCATCCCTTAAACGTTGTCCGATTTTGTATGTTTTTTTATATGTTTGAGCTATTTGAAAAACTATGCGCGTGGCTGCGTGATTGTGAGAGCAATCTCGCAAAATTAATGAGGTCACGTAGCCTACGCGTTAAAAAGAAAGCACTTGCAAAATTCAACAGGCTTGTTAATGTGACGGTGGTCGAGTGGTATAGGCATGCGCCCGGTTAGCGTAAGACACGGGGTTCGATTCCTCGTCTGTCACAGAGTCACGGTTGCTTTTTACAAGTGCAATTTATATTATTAAGTTTGTATAGTGACAAAACACTATAAAACAAAAATCAACTAGAAAAGTCCTAGATTGGAGACCCTTCGACCAAAGGCGCAGCGTAGGACGTCCACTGACCAGATGGACAGCCGACTTGTAAAGATCGCAGGATCGCACTGGATGCAGACCGCTCACAACCGGTCGTTGTGGACAGCCGTGGGGGAGACCTATGTTCAGCAGTGGACGTCCTTTGGCTGATAATGATGATGATGATGATGAATCACTGATTGTTTACAATATTCGACTAGTCAAATTGAACGGGCTGTAGTTTAGGATGTATGAAGAAAACGAATGAGACCAAATTTGTCTTATTCCATATAGGTTTACGGGTTGGAAAACGTTATCGCCCGCAAGCATCTGGTTTACTCACTATATTGACAAGGACTGATGTTCTGCAGCCCCCTTGGTGGACACTTCTCTCCTTGGCAGTAGCATTTGTTGTCCTCATTGACGTCAGCACTCTCAAACGTGTAGGACGGAGGCGTGTATAGCCCTGTCTGGATGCCTGGAAGATTTGCAGGGGTTCGGTTAGAACAAAGAAAGAAAGAAACAACGTTTAATTAGTACCAACATCAATTACAAAAATATTTTTTCAAAATTTTGCTTTCAGCTAACATTCATTATTCTTATCATTAGTTCTTTCATTGTTTTTTTTATTGTATTTTACTAATATAGGCTAAGTTAAAATTTGATATGGACCACGGACTGAAATAAATTACTTTCATTCATTCATTCATTCATTCATAGCACCTAAAGCTAAACTAAACATTTTGCTCTTACTTCTAATATGACAATTATTGGCACTGAAATGAACATGGAAAATTTGATTCAGTTAAATTAGAAAAAAAATCTAGTGTTATGTAATCATAAGCCCCTGTCATAATCGTAATCTGGTACTTTGTAGCACAAGGAAGAAAATTCCTTACTTCCTTGCTTAGGATACTGTACAATAAACAAAACAAATAAGAATAAATAAACAAACGAGTTACACATTAATTGCGGTTTTGATAGGCCTAATAGTTTTTTTTAAAGATCTGATCAAAATTCTTCAGTTATTAAATTGCAATGGATCAGGAGGCCGATTCTCGCATGATCGAACTTATTTCGTGTGGTAATTCGATTACGAGTATCACTGTTTTACCGAAAAAAAAACAAGTTATAGCTATATCCACGTAACAAAAACTACCGCACGAAAGCAATCAAAATGCATATAAATCGTTACCAGAATAAAGCAATAACTGACTTTTCTTTGAAAAAGAAAATTCGATCGGTGAACTTTTTTCGTATACGAACTGCACGAGAATTGGCCTCCAGGGGCCCCATTTTTGAATCACTCGCTTGGATATGGCGAGTGATTTTCGTTCGAAAACGACTTTTTTTCTATGACTTTTGACACTACGTCGAACGAAAATCACTCGCCATCTCGAAGCGAATGATTCAAAAATAGGGCCCCAGGGGTCAAGATGGCGTGTGACATTCATTAATTAAAGTCCAATTTTGGAATGAAAACCAGTTGTAATCCACACAGGAAGGATTTGAAAAAAATCAGCTCAATTTTGTGAGTGCTTAGGTCCATATTTAGCGACATTTTCGTTGATTTTTAATTAGTTTTCGAACGAAAATCACACGCCATATCCAAGCGAGTGATTCAAAAATAGAGCTCCAGAGATGGTTCGATTACTGTTTCTATGCAATTTTCTTAAATAAAAGTTGTCATTATTATATACACTTATACAACTCACCGTCTTTATAAACATCCTTCCTATACTGCAGAGGCAGTATCCTGCACAGGTCCTTGTCGTAAACATGTACTATGTCAGACTTTGTCACCGCCCGAGGGGGGAAGAAGGACCCTTCTGATGCCCTGAAATAGATATATAAGGTGTTTATTTATAAACGGGTGAAACTTATTTTATTTATTTATTTACTTATTTATTTTATTTATTATACAAACAGCGTTACACAGATTAGTTTACAGTAGTCCCACAAAACTATTTACATAGTTAGTCTGTGGGATCACGAGTCTCAACATTCCAAATTAAAACTTAAATACTAATTAAGTTAGCTAAAAAAAATGCTTTTTAAGTTTTCTTTTAAAAACATTTGTATTTTGTTCCCGGCGTATATCCCCGGGCAAACTATTTAATAGATATGGTAACCGTTTCTTCAATGTTCTATCACCAAAGTACTTTAGGTACTTCAAATTTACCCGCAGACACTGACCGGGTACAATGATTATGGTTGACCAATGTTGGGCTATTCTCCTGACTGCCATGGTTATTTGTTATTAATAGGTATTTATGCTTTAAACTGACCGGAAGAATTTTTCAAATTTCAAATAGTTTATGATAATTACCTTTGCAATTAGCTTTCGTTTTGTTATTTACTAGTAGTTTAAGAAATCTAATTTGCAGTATTTCAAGCTTATCAATGTATGTATTAAATGTTAGTCCGTAACTGTCAAGAGCGTAACCCAAAACTGATTCAACTAATGCATGGTATAATAATTTTAATGTAGTAGTAGGAACTTTAAATCTTAAGTGGTAAAATTTACCTAGGAGTAATCTCAACTTATTACAAATGTAGTCTATGTGATGTGACCATGAAAAATATAGACTTTAACAGATATAGACTCAACTGGACTAAGCAGTGAACTTTAAACATAGAGCTGCCACAATAGATCATAACTGGTCGAGCTGGCACCGATAGGGCCCAACAACCAACAATAATAATAAATAATAACTTTAACAGAACTTCAATTAATTTAGAGAAACCGGGCCCTATCATTTTTTTTCTTAAAAACGGGCTGGTTTTAATTTTTATTTACCTAACAAAAAAATAATAATTTTAAAAGCATCCTGTGTCTAGTCTGAAACACCCCTACGTCATCACCTCTCTCCCTTTTCCCTCATTTCTTCAGGTGATGACGTTGGGATGTTTCAGCGAAGCGAATCCCCGTTTATCCTTCGTGTTAGGTTGACATGTAAGTACCAATAAAAGCGTAAATGCTAAACCATGTACGCAGGAGATATTATAGTGCCCAAACGTGACGCTCCTACACCCAGTGTACATAATTCCATTGGAATACTTTTACGGTTGTATTAAAAAACTAGCTTTTGCCCGCGACTTCGTCCGCGTGGAATAGTGACTTCTTTCTCCCGTTTTTTACACATTTACCACTATATCTTTGCTCCTATTGGTCGTAGCGTGATGTTATATAGCCTATAGCCTTCCTCGATAACTGGACTATCCAACACAAAAATAATTATTCAATTCGAACCAGTAGTTTCGGAGATTAGCGCGTTCAAACAAACAAACAAACACTCTTCAGCTTTATAATATTAGTATAGATACCTATGATTAACTTTATTTATACTTTGTAGGAAGTTTTGAGGAAAAGGAGCATAAATATTTGTCGGTATGACGAATGTTATCAACTTAAATCAATATTGATCAGAAACACTTCGACAAGCAATGAATATGTCAATGACGAATTTCTTCTTAAACGACAAAACACACATTGTCTACTATTTATTTACGTGTGCCCTATTCCGTGTCCTTCATACAAAATATGAAACCTTGTTAATCTCTTAAAGTAAAAAGAAATATCAAACTGAGTACTTCCAAACATTTTGTGGTATTTTTATACAAATAAAAAATCGTATGTACTATTTCCTTTAAGTCAACTTAGCAAAAGAAATTCAAGAATTTAGCGTTGGCGGACTGAGTCAGCACTAGGGATCCATTTTACTCAAGGACACACAATAAAAGTGGTTTGTTTTTATGCTCAACAATGCTGTTACTTGCCAATATAAACAATGTATAATGATGGAATGCAAATCCATAGTTAGTTTAAGAAATATAATAGCGTGTGGATGGAGTGAGCACAAGGAATTAATTAGTAATATTTTGAATACGATACTTGACGATACAGGCTCTAATTAAAGAGAGTTAAGAACACTGACAAACACTATAAAAACAAAAATAAAATATAAATTGGCTTTCATCATCTAAACTGATTGTTAAAATGGTTTTACAATATTTTTAACACTCACAGTGTCAAATTTTATTCTTAAAAGATGAAATATGAAACCAAAAATTGCGCACGGGCGGGATTCGAACCAGCATCTTTCTGGCTAACCGGGCCAACTGCTCTACCAATTGAGCTACCGTGCTGTCGGTCCGACCGCGCGAAATTCTTGGTCTCATTGATACGTCATTGCGTGACGTTAGCGCCATCTACCCGTCTGTTTATGCAACAGCGATGATTGTTAAAATATTTGTAAAAATATTTTCCTTCGGATATTGTGAAAGCAATCTCGCAACATTGATGATGTCACTCAGCCTACGCGTTAAAAAGCACTTGCAAAATTCAATAGGCTTGTTAATGTGACGGTGGCCGAGTGGTATAGGCATGCGCCCGGATAGCGTAAGACACGGGGTTCAATTCCTCGTCTGTCACAGGTTCACAGTTGCTTTTTACAAGTGCAATTTATATTGTAACTAAATGATAAATATACTTTAAACTGAATCTGGAGCCGCTCACTCAATGGATACGCACGTAATATTAATAATGAAATAGCAATGTGGATATGTAATCTGCCCATCGTTTTTCCAACAAAATTGTAAAGCTTTAGAATATCTAGAAATGAATACGTCATGAAAATAAAAATAATATATTCTTGATTCAATGCGTGGAATCGTGTCAAAAGGTACAAAAAGGCATTATTTGTAACGTTAAGTATGTTATTCCAAGTTGATTCATTAACTTTCCATAGGTACCGTATTTTTTGCATAAAACCCCCATTTCAATTGGACATGCCAATTTAACGTCTTCATTGAATTAATTAATCTGTTCTTTAAACTTTCCGCCTTGAGGCTTTTACCTTACCTACATATAAAAATAAATATTAGTTCGAACTTTTATCGCAGTCGAGATTGTTTACTTAACCGGACGAGGACTCTGCCGCCTAGCCACTTTCAAACCAAAATCGCTTGTACATACGACATAAAAACTTAAAAAAATACAGTTACAGTAAGCTTATGTTTTATTAAGGCGGTTATTTTTTATATATTTATATTTCATGATTTTTAATTATTATTATTACCTGTATCTCAAAAACTACTGGACCGATTTTGATGATCATTTCGCTCTACTTGTTGTTTTTGAGAAATCCGTAAACAGGCATACAAACATCCGTAGACATAAGTACATATATGAAATTTTGCACGCGTGCTTAGCAGCCTACAGGCAGACATTTATCATTGTTTAATTCCATATTGTTGACATTGTATAAATAATATTCTAGCATGCCCAACAAAATGACAAATTTGCACGTCTTACCCAGACAAAACATGCTGAACTTTAATGTATGAACACCACAATAAACGTAATGTACCATGTTTTATGCAAATAAATTGAATTGAATTGAATTGAGCCTTAGTGGGACTTGCGCACGATAATTTAACCCAGGATTAAATCGTCTTTCCGTCTCTGTCAAAAAAACTGACAGAGAACAGAATGATGATTTAATCCTGGGTTAACTTAACCCTGGGTTAAATCATCATGCGCAAGTGGACCTTAGTAGATCAACGTACTCAAATATTATAGAATTCCAACGATATAACAATACATTTATAACCTCCTATATTTGAAGTCGGTAAAAATCAGACAATGGATCATATGGCGGTGGTGACATCGATAGTACCACGAATAATTTTATTTACGACTAAAAACAAAACGTGCGAGGAAAATAACTCCAATAGTTATGCCTTTTCTCGAAGATAAATGCATAAAGAAGCGTCAAACCAATATCGTTCGCTGCGCGATCAAAGACTAGATAAGAAACAAATGTGACAAGTAGAACTGTTTTTTTACCTAATAATGTTGTTTGTCGCAAATTATCAAAGGTTATTTTTTTTACCCAATTTCGTTGCAGTGACTTTTGTCGCAAATTATTTACCCTTAACTCGTCAAGTATGTGTAAACGAGACACAATAAAAATTCCATTGTTATGCGGCGCCCGGCTGTCGTTTGATACCTGACTGATTAAATAATAAACAGATGGGTAAAATAAAATCAAAACAGAAAAAGAGACCCAGAAGAAATCGCAAACCTGTTTATGACACACTTCAAGGTGGAATCACCACTCGGTCCTTCCACTGGGATGCCCGGGCCTGGGCCCTGCTTGCACGGAGAAGAGCAAATGCTAATGTTTACAGCTAGTCAGGTCAGGGATGTAATTAAACGAATGAGCAGAGGCAAATCTCCTGGGCACGACGGGCTCAGTATCGAGCACCTGAAACATGCTGGTGTGCACCTGCCAAGGGTCCTGTCCCTGTTCTTTAATTTGTGCATTAGACATTTATACCTGCCGCCGGACATAATGAAAACTATTGTGATACCTATAGTCAAGAACAGGACCCATGTAGTCTGTAATAAATAAATTTTGATTTGATTTGATAACAGTTTTTACCCTTTACCTTATATCGTTGCAGGGTCGGTCTTTCCAATGCGGTAGGTGGTCCATTCCGTTTATCTTGTCAATGTACCCAAATCGATCCATGGATTTCTGGCCGGTGTATATCGTTTCGACTTCGTCTAGCGTCCCGTTTCTCTGTGAAATAGAAATAAATAAATTGAGGTAAAAACTTTGGACAACACCATTATAAATCTACTAAGTACTTTACAAGTAATGTATTTATTTGTTAATTCGGGTCAAGGCTAAAATTCATACTAGTAATTCAATCATAATGATATAGCAAGGATTCTTAATGTATTTTTTTTCGTTTTTAAATTCACACTGAACACCACTTTTACCCTTCCATTAGCAAAATTTTGAACCAATCTAGAAAAACCGGGCTCGAAAATTAACCGACCAATAAAAATAGTGCCATATTGACGACATTTGATTACGGATAAATAATTATCTAATCCATTTAGTTATAATTTAACCCTGTTTTTCATTTTGTGATAAGAGTTGCAAAAAGAAAAAAGAAACACAACTAAATACTTACAGCAAGTAAAAGTCCCATCTGACTGTTTGGTCTTTTACCCTTAGGGTAAAAGTAGTGCGCGAGGGTTACCAGAGGGTCGTCGTATCTGTAACAGAAAGTAGGTAAAAATAAACGACAGACGATGAATTGTAATGAGGGTATTGAATGGCCATCTGAATTTACAATTCTTTGGTCAATATATCCAACGAATGACGTCTTTTCTTTTGTTCCTTGTTCAAGTATGGCGTCAGTATTCATCTTTTAGATTTTGGGTTGAATCCTCCTGGGTCATTTTAGAAACCGTTTTTTTCTATCTTGTATCTGTGTATTGTAATCGAACGTAGATAATTTTCGTTATGCTGTCTTCGTTATAAAATAATACATGTAGGTAAGTTCGTAAAAAAGTAAAAGTGAACTTAGCCTGTAAGCATCCCACTGCTGGGCAAAGGCCTTACCTCAAATATGAGGGGCTCAGTGCGGATTGGCGGAGGGGTGTTTGCAAGGCAAGCGACCAACCACGCTGTCAGATTTTATCAAGCCGCTAGCCGGAACCTAACCACTGCGCCACTGAGCCAGTTCAAGATCGATACCTATTATAGTAGTATTAAACACTCGCTTCCTTTGCGGCCAAAAATCATTCATGACTTAGTAAGTGAGTGACTTATCGATAACTGTGCAGTGTGCAGTGCAGCACTACGCCTCCCCAGAAGGCCGTAGAGTGTGAAAGAGAGATAAGAATGCGCTGTCGCAGTCCCACGTTTTATTTAACTGTTAAATGAATGAAATGAAATCAAGCGAGTGTTTAATACTACTACAGTGCGTATTGCTGTGTCTACACATTTTTTTGTTTTTTTTATTTTATTCCTGTAATGTAGACTCGACTCTTAACCACCCTCTTGAATTTGGCTGGTACTTTTTTACACCCTGTATATTTATTAACATTTTTATTCACTCACCCAAAAACCAGCTGTTCAGCAGTGACCTGAACGAAGGGTTTCGCTCGGTCCTTGTAAGTGATGGCGAGGCCGGAGACCAGGAGATTGAAGAGCCAACCAGCGAGGTTTGGGGAGAATGAGGTCACCGTCTGAAAGCCGGAGAAAAATAGGTTAATATTAAAGGTTAAATAGGAGAAAAATTGGCCATGATTGATTTGTGAAATATTTTTTTTAAATAAATAAATAATAATGGGCAAAGACACCTTGTGTACAGCACGTCAAGCTTAACACTGCGGTATCTTATGCTGTTGGAATCAGGGCTATTTTTCAACAAAAATATATTCAACTATACATGTCAGTAAAAAAATGCTAATGTAAAGATTTACAGTTTTATGAATGATTTTCGTCAATAAACTAAATTCCTTTTTCGGTAATAAAATCTAGCAATATTTCATCTGTCATAATATAGATGTCAGTCAATCAGCTGTTTTAATAAGATTTTTACTTATTAATAAAATATAATGCACGGTTACGTAAATGTTGTTCTAAACTTGCTAGAGACATAGTGACAGATGTCCGCCAAGGTTGTTTTTTTTGGTCACTGCGAGCGCTGTCATCGATTCGGTTCCCCCATTACCGGGGAGTAGGTAATGGGGGAACCGAACACAGCGAATACGTAGGAATAACAACTCTGTCTTTTACTCACCAATAAAGGAATGTTGGGCACAACCAACTTTTGATTCTTGTCCACCGACATTTCAGGCACGAACCTCAGTATCTTGTTGTGCTGGAAGGTGACAGTGTCGTTGTCGTGGAACTTGATGTTGACTTTCTCCATATCTTCCCTGGAATGGAGAAGTTCATCATATAGTGAAGAAGGTCACGCGTGACGTAACGTATCTTTAAGAGACCAGAAATTTCGCACAGTCAGACCGACAGCACGGTAGCTCAATTGATAGAGCAATTGGCCCAGTTAGCCAGAAAGTTGCAGGTACAAGTCCCGTTCATGCGCAATTTTTGGTTTCTTATTTCATTTTTATGAATATAAATATGACACTGTGAGTGTTAAAAACATTCTCAACCAAGGTCAGCAATAAAAAAATAACAAAAAAATACACCGACTTTAAAAAAAATGACTGAAAAACTTAAAATATCGCATTCGTCTTCTATTTATAAGAAACAAATTCGGTCGTAGTGTTTGTAGACTGTTGGTGTACTAAGCTGGACATTATGCACCGACTCCAAAAGAATTTGTTTCTCCTAAATAAAAGAAAGAGGTTAAATTCTAATTAAAACATTAATAAATGTAAACATTTTAAATGTTTATTTGTAAAGCCTAGGTCACCTTAGTTGAATATAAGAACACAGGTACATAACTGCTCATTCTCCGTTTTATCAAGAAATAAAATCGTAACTTATTAAATTACCTCGTCAAATGTCAAGTAACGTCCTTTTAAGACTAAGGCCCGGTTTCGTGGTCGATATTTAACCCAACTATCGAATGGTTATCAGAATCAAAATCAGAACAACATATATTTGCCTACTTAGTATAGATATTACAAAAATGTCTCTGTGACCGGTGGGTTATGCAGAGGGAACTTACTAATAAAATAACATAAATAAATTACATTATTTTATAATATTTAATATTGACATTCTTTAATAATGCGTGTTTTGAAGAAAAAAATCCTCAACCAAATGTCAGAATGGCTATTTTAATAACCATTGGTTAAGACATTTTCAATTACAATTTATTCTGATTGCTCTAATTTATACAACTTCTGTGATCCGTGCCTTTGTTAATTTTGTTAAACTTATGCTAAGATTTAAATTAGCCGAGCAAATAAGCTCATTCTTATTTTTTACATTGTTACTATAGTGTTTGCTTACGATACTTAAGCTTTTATGTATTTTTTCTTCAAAACAGACGCATTCGTAAATATTTAACCGATGGTTGACGACATTCAACTATAAGTTGAGTTGACTATCGAACACGAAACCGGCCTTAGTTTAACTTTGTAACTTGTAATTTTCTTACATTGTTTATGAACGATCTAGAGTTATTATCGTAGGTATTATGCTAAATAGGTAGCTCTAGTTCAATGTCTAGGTTAAGACTCATTAGTTTAAAGCTAGGTAACTTAGGTCAAACAAGTCATTTTAGTTGACAATTGAATACAATTTGAATAAATGTTTCTTGCAGTGATGTTAAATTACTGTTGCATTGTATGGCGTTTGTTTTGACCTACCACAATAGTATATTTCGTTGGAATAACGCAAAATCTAGCCCCCTTATTCATAATAACGCAAACAGTCAAATAAACCTGTTTTAACGATTACACTGTTTTTTCTCGTTCTTTCTTGGCGCTGTCATCATTTGACAGAAAGTGATAAAACAGTGTAATAGCTAAAATAGGTTTATTATACTGGATGAGTTATTTATTATGAATAAGGGGGTAAAAATTTGGGGGTATAAATTTCGTATTTTCGCAGTCTTTTGATCATTGGACTAATATTACTAGCGTATGGAACTGATATCACGAACAAATTTTGTGCTCCATGAATTGATGACACGGTCATCAACTCGTAGTACAAATTACAATTCGTAATTGAAATTTTCAAAGAAAACAATCTTGTCGTTGATTTTGCGACACATTTTTTGCTTGGCATAGCTTCTCTATGCGTAGTTGTAACAACTTACTGTTTTTGATCCCATAATTTTGTAAATTGATAAAATATAAAAAAAATCTTCTGAAAAAATTTAGATCATTTCCATTATCCTTTCGTATTTTAATACAACAGAATATACAGCGTGTGGCCTGTAATAGGAGCAAAAAATTTAATCATAGTTTCTACAAAGTATATTAGTTACCTTGACCTGGTCAAAGTGCTCTAAAATGGTTTAACTCAGAGTTAAAGTAATCCAAAGTTATAATCCCTAATCAATGTATATCAAAATCGCTAACTCTTTGTAGTAAATGACAATGCCAAGTTCTATGACTGGACATATTAGTTTGCAAATAAAATTAACGAAAATGAATGAAAATGCAATACATTGCCTGGTCCGATTTATTTTGTTAGAAAATTACAATAAATTTATTTTTCATTATAATAAGTTAAATCATTTAGAATTAATAACTGGTAGCTAAAAGGGCCAATTATTAAAATTTTTGCTCCAATTACAGGCCACACACTGTATAAATTTGAATCTTAATTCTTTTCCATTATGCTTCAAATTTTCACGTCTCAAAAACACACTGATAACTTCCCAATTATTGTCTTTATACGTTACGTTATGCAAAACACTAAAAATCCTCTGATTAATATTACTGCGTTTTTACTTCGTCGTATCGTCCAATAGAACCTCAATTTAATTTTAGTCCTTATTAGCAAAGAAATAAGACATAGAATTGCATGATTTAGTATGAGTTTGTGTTTAGGCAATCAAATGCCAATGAATGTGTTCATTTAGCGAAATTTGCGATCGCGTGATCATATTTTGCAATATACTGATTGGGGGATTTGATGTTCGTTGAATTATGGTGCTTTCTTTGCCAATAAAATGAAGTGGATATCGTTCGTGAATCTACTATCAATAGGTACAAGGTCACCACCGCCTAACCACCTTAATTTTTTTTATTTTTTTTATTTTTTCTTTATTAAGGAAACAACAGCTTTCTAATACTTCTTAAGGAGTAAATCTTAAAATAATTACACACTAGCCTTATGCGTTTCCACTGCTGGATTTTACAAGATAAGTCAAATAGGCAATCGAACGAGAGAAAAAAAATAACAATCATGCTATAGAAAAATAACACATGCACGTTCGGACAACAGCACATCAGGCAATCACTGTGGTATCTTATGTATAGTTGTAATATGAGCTAGCTTTCAACAAAAATGTATAGCCCGACGCGCCGGCGCCCGCACAGCATCCAAAGAAACATAGCACTTATAAACAATAAATTATTATCATAAACACACTACACATTCGCTTTTAAGAGAAGACGAAATCGTGTCAACTTCTCATGAAATATATCTACCTGTATGAAGCTTGAGTTGTACTTGCTTGTTGCTCTGACAATAAAACCATTTCTGCGGTAGTTAGTCCTACAAATGGGTACATCGAAAGTGCTCTTATGTCGAGTTCGTAATTTAATACATTTAAAAGCCAGTCTGCTTAATAAGAACCAAAACCGCCTGCTCCTCGCTTCGTCTTTTATTTGAAGTTGAGCCCATTTTTGTGTAGTAAGTGCTAGCGATTATCTTAATGTGTCTTATCCTATTAGGCTCACTTGAGCTAACACCTTTGATTAAAGTAAAATAGCGGAAGATATGTGACGCGCCACTTGAAAGTGGACCGCTAAAATCAGGCCCCCGTCGCCTAATTTCCATTGGATTGCGTGTGCGGGTGACATTTATAGGACGTGTGACGTAAGGAATGTGTAGTGCCATTTTTTAGCTGACAATTAGTATGACATGCCGTATCTACCGCTATTTTACTTTAATCAAAGGCTAACATCTAACTTGAGTTTTAACCAGAGTTATCTAGGCTAAGTCGGTGAAAGTGGCTTCAGTAGTCATCTATACTAATATTATAAAGCTGAAGAGTTTGTTTGTTTGTTTGTTTGTTTGTTTGTTTGAACGCGCTAATCTCCGAAACTACTGGTTCGAATTGAATAATTCTTTTTGTGTTGGATAGTCCAGTTATCGAGGAAGGCTATAGGCTATATAACATTACTCTACGACCAAAAGGAGCAAAGATATAGTGGTAAATGTGTAAAAAACGGGAGAAAGAAGTCACTTTTCCACGCGGACGAAGTCGCGGGCAAAAGCTAGTTGCCTATATTTTTTTTGTAGAAAGATACGCTTTCTTTTATTTGTCCAAATAGTGAACTTGATAATTATAAAAAAAAAACTTTTATTTCGTACAGAATCTATAAAAGATGTTAGTAAAAATTGCCTTAAAAAAAATATGTTATGGTAATTTTGTCTCTCCTGTCGAAAAACGGCTGAACAGATTTTTATGAAAGTACATAAAAATAACTAAATGAAAATCGGTTCATTTCTTTGAGAGATACGATACCACAAACAGACACGTTAGCTTAAAACACCCCTCTCTTTTTGCCTCGGGGGTTAATAATAATTCAATCGAATTAAAAATAAAATCAAACCCTAAAATCTTTGATTAAAGTAAAATAGCGGTAGATACGGCATGTCATACTAATTGTCAGCTAAAAAATGGCACTACATATTCCTTACGTCCCACGTGTTATAAATGTCACCCGCGCACGCAATCCAATGGAAATTAGACGACGGGGGCCTGATTTTAGCGGTCCACTTTCGAGTGGCGCGTCACCTATCTTCCGCTATTTTACTTTAATCAAAGCCTAAAATTGTTTCAAGCTCTTTAAAAAAGTCCTATCACCTCTTTTTTAACGTCGGTCAAAATTACACACTCATTTAGTGTATATTTTGTAATGATAATAGGCTCCTAAGGCCGCGTTACTTCACAGATTGAACGTATTATGCCTAATCATAGCAGTATAGTGACAAAATACCCCATTAGTGCAATAATGAAGAGCTCTCAGCTTAAAGTTAGGGGGGGGGGGACGCCCATTTTGCCACTTTGAAAGCGTATATCTTGCAAATGTCCCAAAAATTATTTAAGGAACCTCTATGTCATTTTAAAAGACCTATCCAGCAACTACCCATAGGTTTAAGCAAAAAAAAAAATTGTTTTGCCCTAGTTCCATGTAATCCCTCAAATGTATTTTTTTTTGTACAAAAATCGTAAAGCGGTTAACAGGATACACCTACCTTTCAAGTTTCAGCTGTGTGATGCTAACAGTTTCAGAATAAAGTGTCTGTGAATATACGGACAGACAGAGAGAAAGACAGACAGAGAGACAGACAGACTTGATTAAACTATAAGGGTTTCGTTTGTCGCCATTTATTTATTTTAACTTATTAATTTCAATCATCAAACTTGTAGCTTTCAGTAAAAAAATGAAAAAGTCATAACCTATGGAGAGATGGGAGTGGCTGAAAACCAGCGCTGAGTGGGATCACATCCCATATCCGCACAAGCTGAGCCACTCGCCACTTGCTTTCCTTAGCTATTTTTAATTGCTCACGTTTGTATATCATATTTTTTCTGTATTGAAAGCAATAAACGTTTTTCTATTTCTATTTCATTTTACCAATAATTTAGTTTATTTTCATGCAAAAAGTTAAACACAAGCCATTTGGCTACGGAACCCTCAAAAAGTACCTTACTTACCTATAAACAAAAGGGCCCACTTCCACCAGCTTTGGCTTCTCCCCATTCTCTAAGAAACCCTGAGGGTTTGTTACGTTGAATATATACACTTTGGTAAGCCGCGTCACGCCTGGTCTCTGCCAATAGCTGTAGCTCAAAGAGCCGTTCCATAGCTTCAGTTCCTGTGGAAGAAAAAGCAATAATTCATATGGGTTAGTCCGTTTTTCTTCGCTAGTCGAATATTGTAAACATATTTCTTTTAAAACAAGGGAGTAGTGTCCCGGAACGTGTTAACACAAAACTTACAACATACATAGCTAATTCATCGTTCAACACTGAGATCTTTTTAAATTAAATAGTAAATTGATTTAATTTGCTGTTACTATTTTAAAAGTTAAATATTGTTTTCAATGTTTGACTGCAAAGATGAATGAAGTTTAGTTTTCATCATCAAAGGCAATTTTATTGACCATCGGCCATAAAAAATTTGGCCCATATTGGAGGACAGCATCGAATTCACTTATTTTCAATTAGCCCTAGCCCTAAATACCGATAAGAGAAGTATAATTCATGCAAAACCTCGTCCAAAAAAGTTAGCTACATATAAACTTTGAATTTCGCTAAGAACTATTAAAATTGAAAAAAATCTGAGAACATCTGTAGGGATATTGATATTACTTGTCTCGAGTATACACAAATACCTCTATAGTAATAATTTAGGGATTTATTACATAGACGTCCGTAGTTTGAGCCAATGGTAATTTCCTTTGAAGAACTCCCGGCGAGCGGCGAGTAAGCATCGCCATCAAATAAGCGACAGAGAGTGAAAGGAATAGAGAGTGCACCTGTGTTTGCGCACACACTTGTGCACTATAATATGTCCCGCGCAGTCGGTTAGTCGTTGTGACTGGCCACCGTAGTCTAAATCGGCTAGGGGGACTAATTATTACTGAATCTATTCATTGCGTAAGTCGCGATGCTGACGCGCGTTCAAAACGCTACGCTACGCTACGCTACGCTACGTTAGTATCGATGCTAAGAGTCACCGTGTATGTCTTATGTGTGGTCTTATGTGGAACCACGGAATGTTACCACACTGACGTCGAGATCGAGTGGCTTCATTCTAAAATGAGTAGCTTTCGGCGGCTATTTTAGGTGCACCAGAAAGTTGCAAAGTTCATGACATTTTGTATGACCTTTGCCAGATTTTTGATGTTAGATTTATTCAAATCACTCGTGTCTAGATTTCACGTCTCTAACATAGGTATTTTTGTTGTATTGTTATTATATTCTTTATTGCACTTATAAAATGTACAGAAAATACAAGAAGTCACAATGTGAACAGAGGTGGGCTTATCCCTAAAAGAGATCTCTTCATCCTTTTTGAATGAAATTCAGTATAGTAGTTTAAATAATTGAGCCATAGATTTCACTATTTTTCATTAAAGAATCAAATACGTTTTAATATTTTTGATACCCCTCTACTTCCATAATGTTATTTTGTTCTCTTCCATATTATGGTGATGTTAATATTATTCAATGTTTATAAATTTCAACAATGCTTGAAACACTTACGGCCTGTTTCACAATGTCTAAATAAGTTCCCATTAGCGTTCCTTGATTATTAAATTACTCGTTGGTTAGCTTGTTTGTCGATGGTATAACAGGCCCTTATAAAAGTAAGTTACTTATTTGGGTAAATTAACAATTAATATAATCATCATCATCATTATCAGCCAAAGGACGTCCACTGCTGAACATAGGCCTTCTCCACGCTTTTCCACATCGACCGATTACAAGCGGCCTGCATCCAGTGTGATCCTGCGATCTTAACAAGTTAATGAATATAATAAGTATAAGTAAATGTGTATGTATATTATACTTACTCTAAATATAATATAATCCAGCCAAGGAACGAAGGATAGGATGATTCCGAGCGCGACTGTGAATATGCTGAATGTAATTACTGCTAGGCGTCCTGCAACAAAAAAAAACAAATAATTAAACATAAATATTGTACGCCAACCAGTGAGTTGTTACACTATGGTGCTATACACTGGTGCTTATAATATTTTTTATGCTAGTGTTTACTTGGGATGGCCTGAAAGAAGAAATACTGTTAAACACACTAAAACGACATAGGAAAAGGACCTGAAAATAAGAAAAATAAACAATCAAACCGATAAAATTATCGAAAAAAGGCCTAATGGTTTTACAATATTTTTAACACTCACAGTGTCATATTTTATTCTTAAAAGATGAAAATATGAAACCAAAAATTGCGCACGGGCGGGATTCGAACCAGCATATTTCTGGCTAACCGGGCCAACTGCTCTTCCAATTGAGCTACCGTGCTGTCGGTCCGACCGCGCGAAATTCTTGGTCTCATTGATACGTCATTGCGTGACGTTAGCGCCATCTACCCGTCTGTTTATGCAACAGCGGGCCAAATAGTTATTCTTTACAGAATAAATTCAACTTGGAAATGATAACGCTTCGCTACTCAATGGTTTTACAATATTTTTAACACTCGCAGTGTCATATTTTATTCTTAAAAGATGAAAATATGAAACCAAAATTTTTGAATTGAATTGAATTGAATTAATTCTGTAAAGAATAACTACTTGGCACGCTGTTGCATAAACAGACGGGTAGATGGCGCTAACGTCACGCAATGACGTATCAATGAGACCAAGAATTTCGCGCGGTTCGGACCGACAGCACGGTAGCTCAATTGGAAGAGCAGTTGGCCCGGTTAGCCAGAAAGATGCTGGTTCGAATCCCGCCCGTGCGCAATTTTTGGTTTCATATTTTCATCTTTTAAGAAAAAAGGCCTGTTTCCATAAACAAAGCCTATTATCTTCTTGAGAGATCGTTCCCTGATAGACACGTACTTTGCCTACCCGAAAATAGTGTCTTTGAATACATACTTCATGCCAAATTTCATATAATCAGATTCAGCATTTACGACGTGTTAAAAAAAAACAAATACACGCAATGAGGGCTAACGCGTATGAATTCGCCGCTAGGGGCGCTTGCGTAGCGTGAGGTATTCGAAATGTCAAATATCAGTGTTTGTGGGTTAGATATGCGGATTTTTTTTCTATTTAGATTTATTATATATATTATATATTTAGCAATAATTTCCATTAATAATGGCTATATATAGCTAAATACTAGTTACGGAACAATGAATGAGAGTGTTTTAAAAGGGGGACTAAGAAAATAAATGTTAAATCTTTAATAACTTTACTTAGGTACTCCACTTTTCCTAACAGAGGACTGCGGCATGCCCGATGTATAGTAATATTAAGATTTAATGGCAAACTTGATTTTTTATCACTCCATCATGCCAATTTACACACCATAAAAGCTGTATTCAGGACCTCACGCGACAGTGGCGTCAACTTGTGTGCACGAAAACGGTAGCCCTCATTAAAAATACTATTTAGTAAAGTATTTTTTAAGCTCGTCCCATAAACTAAAGGTACAATTTGTATAAGGGTGTTCATAAATGAGTAGGTATGTATTTCAAGATTGGTTTCTATGCAATTTTATAAATTGTGCTAAACATATTCAAAACAATTAAATTAAATTACGACATGACATCTTCGTTTTACGTTGGACACTTAATAGGTAGACAAGAAAAACTGTTTTGCAATAGACCAAGATGATTTATTTCTATTTTGACACGACACTTTACAATGACTCACTCATTAACTCGGGATAATTGTAATAATTGCATTATAATAGCGTTGATAGTCAGAAAGATCGGTATTTTCGCGAAGTTCGCATTCGGAAGATGTTCACCGATCGAATTCACTTTGTTGAATTAAAAATAGTTTTTGATTGCACAAAAAAATTTTTTCTTTGAAAAAAAGAGAATTTAATCTAGTGAACTTTTTTCGATTGTGAATTCCACGAGAATTGGCAACCAGGGTCAAAAGTAGAGCCCCTGGGATTCTAGAAAGAATACAGAAAATGACTTTACGAATGACAAGACATGAAATATTACATTTTACGTTGGCGTTTGACAGAACAACGAAGCGTCACCGCTGCGCCGTCGCTGCGTCAGCAAGTCGTGTGACTTCGCTCAAAGTCAATTAGATAATATTAATCAGTGACTTGTTATTACTACGTATAGAAAAGCTATGTTAAGCAAAATATGTGTCGCTTCTAGATGAATTTGTTTGTGTACTAACATTAGGCTAAGTCTCTTTTGTAACCAACAAATTGATTCTTTGTTCGTCGAAATAAATGAATTCAAATTGAAATTGATGACAAAATTGTAACATATTCCTAGAAATTTGAATGTCGAATGAAACAGTTTGTATTACGACAATAGCGTCAATTTGTTCAAGAATTTGTTCGTAGTATTATTTATAAGATAATAGTCATCATCATTATTTTATCAGCCAAAGGACGTCCACTGTTGAACAATGACCTCCCCTACGGCTCTCCACAGCGACCGGTTGTGAGCGGTCTGCATCCAGTGTGATCTTGTGATCTTTACAAGGTCGTCTGTCCATCTTGTCGGTGGACGTCTCACACTGCGCTTTTGGTCGAAGGGTCTCCAATTAGAACTTTTCTGTAGTAGTAGTTCAATGATATTAAGAGGATCGTGTGCGCGCAAGCTTCCATACAAAAAGAGAAAATGTTTTCAACCCCTTTAAACGTTGTCTGATTTTGTCATTTTTTACATGTTAGAGATATTTTGAAAAACTATGCTCGTACGTTTTTATTTTTTTCAAATATTGTTTGTTTCAGAAAATATAAGAACCTAAACATTCACTTTTTTGACTAAAAAATCTCTTCGGAATTGCGTCCATTTTTAACTAATCAAGCCTCTATTCAAAAAAATCAAAGACTTAAAATTTCAGGATGTATGAAAACGAATGTGACCAAATTTTGTCTCATTCCATATAGGTTTACGGGTAGGAAAACGTTTTCCCCCGCAAGCATATTTCGACCGTTGGCGTTCGAAATGTATGAAGACTCGCGCTGCGCTACGCCTGCACATGCTCCTCTTAATGCATCTGACTTTATCTCCATTATATCTTGTACACGCAAGTAATAATGTTAAGATCGAGGTTTTTCCTATATTACGATACTTTGTATGAATAGATCTTATTGCGATAATTCAAGATCACAATGAGCGATGTTATGAAATTGTGGCATTTTCTCTATTGGTTAAACGGTGACGTCCGCCATTTTTTATTTGTCAATACATGCAAATGGAGGAAAATGACACGTTTTCATGGTAAGGTATATCTAACTCTTAAGGCCTACTTGCGCAGATGATTTAATCTAGGATTACGTTAATCCTGGGTTAAATTATCATTCTGTCTGTTCCGTTCTGTAATCATTTTTATAGTCTGAATGTTTTTTTTGTTGCTTAAAGAATTGATTCAATTTTATACCGTTTTTAAATTTAATTTACAATGTTAATTATATGGTTAATTATAATTTTATTGATTTATTTTTTAATTTACGTTCAATATTGTTAAATCGATTTGTATGCTGTGTGTACTTGCCCTTGGAGCTGCAACAAATTATAAGCTTTGGAATGGATTCTTTTATTTTGTAATGGTTGTAACTCGGTTGTATTTACCAAATAAATAAATAAAAGTGTAAGACGCACAATTATTTGGTACCACTACTCACCGCTAGATGGCGTTGGATGAACATTGACTCGCGGCAATTACTGCTGTTGCCGGATCCTTATAAACTCGACTAACTTCGAGTTGGTATATTCAAGTTTTTATCCATAGTCTCGTCTAAGGGACCTTATTGACCTTGGAGCTAGGCTAGGAGTGGCATTGGAAACTCTCTACAAGGCTTTAGTTAGGTGGTCATACAACACCGTAGCATTTAGGTTCAAGCTGTAAGATGGAACGCTCAAGCATAACCAATCATGGAAGTTCTGAAATAAAACCTATAACTGCTAACTGCACTGTTTAACAAGTCCCCTTGTTACAAAAGTAATTTATTTCTTTAGGTAAACTCATCCTTTTTAGAGACTGAAAAAGCAGTCACGACGGACGAAATCAAAGCATTATCTAACGTCTGAGTGCAGTGACCTCATTTGGTAAAAGAAAAAAAGATTTTTATTGCTGTTACGTGGTTTTGTTGTATAATGCCTGAAGTTAAAAAAATATATGTTTTGTGACTGATACTAAATTGTAGCGTTGATTTTAACAAGCAGCGTTTTCGGAAATGGATGTTAAATTTTTAATAAGGCAGACTAACTAATTGAACAGGCTTGCCAATGTGTCGGTGGTCTAGTGGTATGGGCATGCGCCCGGATAGCGTAAGACACGGTTTGGTTCTTTGTGTGACATGGTTGATTTTTACAAGTGATATTTTTATATTAATATTTGGTTTGTAAAGTGACAAAACACTATAAAAAATAATATGGATCTAAACAATCTCAAATCTCTAAAAAAACAAAATCAAATCGATATAAATAATTAGGAATTTATTGGGAAAATTAGAAGAGGAATTAGGGATAGAACTATACAGAACGTAAAATGAGTTTTACTTATACAGTATTTGGCATGTTTCACAATGTCCTAATTGGTTCTGGGTAGTGTTATCTGCCCAATACTTCATACGAAATGACGTTCCCTATCTTATATAAAAATAAGTCGGGTTTTCCTTACTGACGCTAAAACTCCAGAACGCACGAACCGATTTCCACGGTTTTGCATTAGTTAGAAAGGTCTCGGGCTCCGTGAGGTTTTTAGCAAAGAAAATTCCCATGAAACGGGGCCGGGGCGGGAAGGGGCGGGGGGCGAAACGAAGTTCGCTGGGACCGCTAGATTGAAATAAAATGACGGATGAAAATTGCTCATTGTTCCGTTATGGTAATGTTTTTCTGCCATCAAACATCAGAATCAGTACCCCAATCACGAATAATTGCGTCAAAGTATTCGTATAGTAACGTAATCATTTGTATGAGAATTTGAAGGCGCCTCTATCGGACGTAAAACAAACTAAAAATTTGACACTCGAATAAAATAATACATTTCAATAATTTAAATTAAATAGATCGTTTAACTTGTTTCTGGACGTGCCATAATTACATTAGTATAACGTAATCTGCGGTAATGCTTTCGAGTTTACTACATGACACGGGAGTGCTTATTCTTACTTATGTTAACTTGTTTGTTATCTTATATTTTGTATACTCATATTAAGTAAATTATTAATGGGAATAAATATCTTTAAACCTAATCCTACACGGGAGTGCTTCTTAATGCCGACTGACGTAAACACGCTACGATTACGTGACGAATACGTCAAATGTTCGTGATTGGGGTACTGCACGTGTGTGACGGCGCTGTCTGTATCGTGACTGAAACCAGCCGCAATTACATCCATGATAAGGATTTATTCATTTGTGGGTGGAGGGGCGAGTGATAAGAGGTAGCGGAGAATGTAAACGAATAAAGTAAGTAAGTATATATGTATTATTACTTTCATTTGTTGTTTTTTCACTGCACCCGTTGCCGTCTTTCTGCATGACCTAAAGGTTTGACTGGCAGAGAATGCTTTTAGCATTAAATCCACCTTTGTACACTAAATTTGTGCAAAAAAGTCTTTAAAAAAAACCTAGCATTTTTAACCGACTTCACAAAGGAGGTGGTTATCAATTCGACTGTTTTTTGTATACAAGGTGTTTATTAAAAAAAAAATTACTGACTGCAAAAAAAGGAGGTATTCAATTCGACCTGTATGTATGTGATATAGTTAGAATTGGATAAAAATTGAGTATGTTGATCTATAAAGACTTCCAAACACGTGTATGTGTGTTTGTCCACGGATTTCTCGAAAACGAGAAGTCATAGCGAAATGATTCTCATTTAGTTAAATCAAGTATATATTCGCTTAGTGTACAGTGTAAGTTTCATCTAAATTGGTCAAGTAGTTTTTGAGATATGAGTAAATAACTGAAAATCATAGATAAAAAACATTTATAAAAGAATTAAACCGCCTTCAAAACTCTGACCAAAAAGCATAAAATAACGCATTCGTCTTCTATTTAGAAGAAACATTTTTTTTTTTGGAGTCGGTGCATGATGTCAAGCTTAGTAAAAGTTACAGTCTACCTCATACATCATGTACCGACTCCAAAATAATTTGTTTAAATAACACCTAGGTATCACTTTTTTCAACGGGGGTTAATAAGTATGGAAGTAAAAGTATGGTCAATAATGCATTCACGCACACAACCACAAGACTTCATCACACACACACACAGCATACCAACACCTTCATGTTTTACTTTAGTTTGAATATTTTTCATGTTTAGTTATAGGATTTTTATGTCTTTTCACAAAACTTAAGCTCTAGAAGAACGGGATCTCCTGACACCTTTGAGTATATAGCCCCCTGGAGATGCCAATACGGACACGCGTCTAACAAATTTTTTCACCACTTTTAGGGGGGGGTGAGGTAAACACGTACAGCACACAACCATAAGATGAATAACTCAACAGACACAAATTTTGCTGTGGCGATAAACGCACACTACAAAAAAATTCAACACATGAAACATTACACGCACACAATCAGAGCTTTCACGTAACTACACAGCAAACATACGAACAAGATAGTGATGTGACACGCGAAGAATGAGTCAAATCAGTTTGCTGAATAAACGGAATGATTCTCGCCTAGAGCTCTCATTTCTCAACCGTTTCTATGAAATGTTGTGAGAAGGTTTGATAAGTAGGTATATTGAATATTTTTGATTGCAAAATTGAAAAAAGAATGTGGTGAAGATGAGACGAAAACGTAAAAAAGATGAGTAATAAAAAGGTAAATTTCCGCCCTATTGAAACAAAACGAGGTCAACAGCTCACAGAGCCACTAGTATGATAATAGGGTCACCAGCACCACCTATATAAAGCACATTATAAAGTTACATAAACATTTGAACGAACAAAGGAAAAGCAATAAAAAATGATGATTTAATTGGAATGATTTATTTAAATTCTATGGCAAAGATTTTAGGACCCAGTTAAGACTTTTCTTAATATGTATTTTATTCATAAAATTACTACCCCTGTGGAATAGAACGAAAAGAGCGAGATATCACTAGCAGCAAACTGTGTGATAAAAAGAGATGCGATGTAGCAGAACCGTTTTTGGCGGCTATCAGTCAGATTTAGAGGCCCATGGAGGCTCGCTGAAAATTTCTTTCATGTGATTTTTTATAAATTCAAGTTGTGAATATGTGTATATTTTTTAGAAATAGTAATCCTGATACATGGTGACTTGATCGGTGATTGATTGTTGTCCATTACAGCGAAATAACCCCAACAAATATTCATTTAACAGGTAGATTAGTCCAAATCGAAGCCTCTTAATATTGATATATATTTACCAATGAGCTTCAAATTTTAAGTACAAAGTTTGATTATTCTATTCTATAAACGTTAATTTACGTAAAAAGTTAAGACAGAATAACACAGGTAATGCATATCTACGAATATTTGTCTCAAGAAATCATTTTTCGTTTTACACTGGCTGCATTAGGATTGCACTAGGGTTGTCCTGGAACAATAATAAATAATAATGAAAAAACCGATTTGAAAAAAACTAAAAAGCCAAACATAAATGTTTGTTTTTTAAGTCGGTTAAAAACCGATATGTACGTACATATCGGTTTTGGGGGTTTTTTGGTCATTGGGTAACTGCTTCAGCTGTTGCTGCAGCTGAAGCACTGGCAGTATTCAATATTGTTGGTTAAATTTTTGTATGTTGGTTCAAGTTGGTTCAGTTACTTGTGATGTAGTGTTAAAAATAATAAAGCAACTAATATACTACACAAAAATTGGCGAAAAGAATACAAAGTTGAGGGACAAAACACGAAAAAGGGGAGCAATAGACAAAAATCGGGAGTTTTTATAAAATAAATTAAAAGTCCGATAACTTAACGGTAAAGTTTTGAATATAGGGTTCGATAGTCAAATCAGTCAGGCATGACGTAAACTGCCACGTCTTACAGGATTTAGGTCGACTTAACCTGTAAGCCTGTAGCCCTGTATATAGTATATAACATATACAGTCATAATCCCGGACCAAATGTATTCCTTTTACCTCGAAATATTTTTATAGCCAACAATTCTTTTCATTTTCAGACTAAATTTCAACATCGTATGACCAGAGGATAAGAAAGTATTTTTTTCTTATTTACCGTACAAGATTTAAATATAACATGCATTATACTTACTACTTAATTCAAATCTAATTAAAAAAAATGATTATAAAACTAACTCCAGTAAGGCCAGTGAGTGAATGATTATGTTGAGTCACATCACTAAGACCGATTCACCTCCGTACCACTGTATTCATGTTTACATTTTTCTGTCGTTTACGTATCGCAACGGTTTTTTCTTTAAATGGAAATTGTACTTAAATACACATTTAATAGTTACTAAAAATACTTAACTATGGTAGGAAACGCGATCTTGTTGCGAATTTGAGCTGTCAGATCGCCTTTTACATGAGAATACTTGTGCAGTACCATTTTTCAAGAGAAGCGTCACGCGAAACGGAACGATGCAAAATGGCGGTGTAGCGACTTCAAGTAGTTTTATATAACGCGTTTGAACAGTTGACCAACGTACTTTGCCGGAGGGGGTCGCCCGTGTATGGCATCTCCAGGGGCTATATACTCAAAGCCTGACACAGGACATGTAATTTTGTGATGGACTGAAATAAATACTTTTTGATTTTTGATTTTTTTACTTATTTTTCATTTCTTTTCTCCGCCATTTTCTTATAACTTGCGGAAAACAATGTGTAATAGTGTATAATGTGTCTTTTCCTTCGAGTCGAAACCATGCATCCGTTTTCGAGAAGTATTCGCATAATCACGTTAGATATGGCAGTTATAACCTTGGTTTTGTACTTTAGAAATCATGGCACTCATTCAATACAAAAATATTCAATATTAAATTAATTATCTCAAGAATCAAAGAGGACGATTGCGATCCAACTAAATCCGTTCGAACAAAGTCCTGTATTATAATAATTTCTTCATCTTAACCGATTGTTAAAATATTTGTAAAAATATTTCCTTCGGAATATTGTGAGAGCAATCTCGCAACATTGATGAGGTCACGCAGCTCGTTAAAAAAGCAAATTTCAACAGGCTTGTTAATATGACGGTGGCCGAGTGGTATAGGCATACGCCCGGATAGCGTAAGACACGGGTTTCGATTCCTCGCCTGTCACAGAGTCACGGTTGCTTTTTACAAGTGCAATTTATATTGATAAGTTTGTATAGTGACAAAACACTATAAAAACAAAAATCAACTATAAAAGTGTACAAAAAAGTTTTACTACAACGCTTTCTCAGCGAAACCATTCCACAATCATACCTATCCAGGTCTAACCGCAGAATACCAAGAAAATGCATTATATAAACTCATGTTTTTCCACTTTAAACTAACAACTGTCGTTACTTTTAAAGAATTATAACCGCAGAGTAATTAGCGTGCTGCGTTTATGCTAATGCGGACTATAATGACCTATAAACTCTTGGGAGTTTATAGTTTACTAGCTTTTGCCCGCGACTTCGTCCGCGTGGAATAGTGACTTCTTTCTTCCGTTTTTTACACATTTACCACTATATCTTTGCTCCTATTGGTCGTAGCGTGATGTTATATAGCCTATAGCCTTCCTCGATAACTGGACTATCCAACACAAAAAGAATTATTCAATTCGAACCAGTAGTTTCGGAGATTAGCGCGTTCAAACAAACAAACAAACTCTTCAGCTTTATTATATTAAGTAATAATAGATAATAGATGCGCGTTTGTCCATGATAACAGGATTCAACATCAAGCTTGTACTATATCTGTGTTTTCGTTGGTAATATTTTATTTGGAAGCTATTAACTGCAAGCAATAACTTTCATTCATTCCCTTGTCAGCCCTTGAGCGCTTTTTAAGCCCTTTTATTTCGGAGCCTATCCTTTGCCCATCTTTGTTTTTAACAAGTCATTAGAGCCAAGTATTATCGTAATTAATTATGAAATATATTTCTCTTTCGCTTGGTGGCCAGTTAGATTTTTATTTTCTTCGCTGGATGAGTTTTCAGCAAGATTTCGACCCGTGAGCCGAGATAAGTCACTTTTAGTCAACATTACGTGACATGTAATTGCACGTTGCCGAGCAGGTAGCGTGAAAAATAAATAAATATGTCTTAAGACTTTAGTAGATTAATAATACTTCATATGGTCTGAAACGGTCTTCATGCCCCATCAAAATCGGTTCGGCGTGAAAACGCAACTGTCAGACATGTTTAATTTCCATATATTACAATACATATATACAGGGTGTTTCATGTAACGTGTCAAGCCGATGCGTGGTGATAGGTGAGTACCATACCTATCCATTTCACTCCCATGTATGTTATACAAATAGTTATAGTTTAGGAGTTATAATTTTTTTTCGATATTTTTCATGATGCACCTAGACGATATCTTTAAAAAATTATAACTTTTTTTTGGGTCCACTTTTCTCAGATATTTTGATCTCAATAGAATGCCCATTATTTGCAATATTACGAGTAAAATAATCGCCATCCTGACTTTATACAAAAATACCATACAAAATTATTGATCGATACTAAAAAAAATATAAATAAGCAATCTATTTGTTCATAAGTCATGGATGCTATATGTATTTAAGTATTTATGGGAGACGCCCCCGTCATAATCATTGTCTGGTACTTCGGAACACAAGGAAGAAAATTCTTTACCACGAAACCAGACAATTGGTGTGTTGTCTGGCGCATATTTATTTATTTATCTATATCAACAGTCATGTCGCTTTGTCTTCTCACCGAATTGATAAGAGTGAAGGAACAGAGTGCACTTGTGTACTGCGCACACATCTGTGCACTATAATATCTCCTGCGCACCTGGATGCCAATTATTCTCGTGGAGTTCGCATACGAAAAAAGTTCACCGATCCAATTTTCTTTTTTCAAAGAAAACACAGTTATTGCTTTATCCGGGTCACGATTTCTATGCACTTTGATTTCTTTCGTGCGGTAGTTTTTTTTACGTGGTTATATTACTAGATTTTTTTGGTAAAACAGTGATGTTCCTAATCGAATTATCACACGAAACGAAGTTCGATCGTGCGAGAAACGGCCTCCTGGCCTATTTCTGTTGAGAGGCCACCATTACCGTAAATCGGTAGAATACTATCAATATTATTGTACTAGCTCCGGTGCAAACATCTTTTGTTTCACTTACGGCGAATATCACAGACAAGACAGTAAAAACATAATTATAAAAACTTTCGCTAAGCTTTCCTAGGCTTTCAATTTTGTTTGATTGCAAAAAGCACGATAATGTTCAAGGGAAATCGGTCAATGGCATCTTATAACATTATACATAATAGTTTATTGACGTAATAATCGTTAAGTACTTAGTTAATAAGCTTAAATAAGCAGCAGGGCCTAGATTCTCGCGTCAATCGAAACTTTTTTCTTATAAGGTAAGTAATCCGATTAAGAGCTTCAATGTTTTACCGAAAAATTTAGCCCCAGGGTGACAATACTCGTGCAGTTCACATTCGGTAAAAGTTTACCGATCGAATTTTCTTTTTCAAAGAAAATACAGTTATTGCTTTATCCTGTAGGCCTAACATGCATGACACACTATTTCTTTCGATCGATATGACAAAATTAGTCGATCTATGCTATTTTATCATATTCCCTAACATGCCAACCATAGAGAAAGAAAAAATCTTCGCTTTAAAAAGAGCGTGCTACTTAGTGAAATTCTATAGGATTTGACAGCGAAAGACCATATGACAGCGAGACCGTTTTCTAAGAAATAATGGATTTAGTGGATACGTCAAGTTTCCGTCGTTGGAATTTTTGAAAAATTATGAATGGATATAATTATAATTTAAGTTTTGTATAACAATTTCAGATGAAATGACTTGTGCTTTCAGCAACTGTGAAGTGCGCCGAGGATACAATCCCGAAAATCATACTTTCCACCAGTAAATATGAATCATTGATAAAAAATTGAAATCCAAATTTTATAAAATTTGTGAGTGAAATCGACTCCGATGCCAAATTGTACAGTAAATTTAGGACTTCCTTTGTGATTTGCAGCCATATATCAAAGTTTCCAATAGATTAATTCAGGTATTTTCAGTAAAATAAGAAACCGTTTCTTTACACTAGGGCTTGACTAAATGATGACGTCATCAGTATCGATAAATTTTTTGACTGATTTTTTTAGGTAACCGTAATTCTTGCACAGCTTCTTCTCAGCACTGGCCCACACAACTGTCCCGAAGCTGTGCTGTGGTAAGGTCTATGTTGGAACGTGTATAAGTGCTTCTAGCAAGTCTTCATACATAAATAAATAAATATGTAATTTAACAAAAAAGAGGTTGTCTTGTTTATCAAATAAAAAGTATTATGTTATTAAAAGTGCATTAATTTAATTATTTTTGTTTCAATTTACATGATTTATCGTAACCTCGTCGATAAAACTTGGACCACCATAATATACACATCACTATTGAACGCACACATGTAAAGTAACTTTTTGGTTACGCTGAAAATCCGCGTTTGTCATTCTATACTATACTACTTTCTATGATGCCAACCACATTAGACGAATTTATCCACAACGATAACGAGATATGTCAATTTCTAACCATTCACTCAATTTTATGTCAGATTTGGCTCAAAATGATCAACTTGACACAATGACAGATTGACTCGATATTGCCCACAGATTAGTAAGAGTATATCTAATATTGCACACAGATAATGAATTCAAATTAATAAATATGTTAGGGATAAAAAATGTTCCACGGGGACTTTCTTTTCAATATTTTTACACTTTATTGTTTTTTGAGAGCCTAGGATAAAATTTGGCACGACTTAGTCATATACTTTTGCTCTAAATATGTTGTTTTTTATTTGTCGTCGTCGCTAATGGTGGACGATAATGTTACACGGCGAAATGTCAAAATTCGATAAAAATATGTGTGGCATGTTAGGGTTCAATGATAATTTTGTCATATTTAGAATTTTGACAGTACGACATGACTTTCATGGCAGCCATGTTAGCAACTGCGGGTATGTCGATTTTTGACAAACAAACGCGCTAAAATGCCTCGATAAATTTTTATCACGGCGTGCATCTTAAGCCTGCTGGTCGCGATTTCTATGCATTTTGATATCTTTCGTGCGGTAGTTTTATTAAGTGGATATATTACTTGATTTTTTCGGTAAAACAGTGATACTCGTAATCGAATTACCACACGAAATAAGTTCGATCATGCGATAATCGGCCTCCTGATTTTCGCGTCAATTTAACTTTTTTCGTATGAAATTGAGCCCTAGGGGCCAATTCTCATGCAGGTCGCATTCGAAAAAGTTAAATATTCTTTAGATATTCTGCTTTTAAGATTTAATCATATTTTTAGATCTTTTGAACTTTAACCCGACTGCTTGGATCGGCTATGTCTATTTTATGTTATTTCAAGTTATATGATAAACCGATTTATTTAAAACTAGTTTAATTTAATGTAGATCGGTATCAATTATAATTGATCTTGTATGATAGTATAATTGCGGTAAACACTGAGTCACAGTGACCCAGTAATATCAATACTTACTCGATAAAAAGACCTGAGGAAAATTTAAAACACACGGGCGAATATTGTGTGCGGGACTGTGGCGAAGTAAATACCTTAACAAGTCTGCATTAAAGGCAAGTCTTATATAAATAAATGGTAAAAAAAAACTTATTTAGAAACATGTTAGAACGTTGTTTTCTCTACCCGAGGGTTGAAAAAAAAGTTTGTCTGAAAGAGATCGCTTCTAGCGGTAAGACCGCCAATATTGATCATAGTTTTTAAATATATTCTTTGTTGCACAAACAAATGGCGGACTTAATGCTTTAAAGCATGTACTTGTGATTGGTGGTGTCCTAACTTGTGCAATAAAGAATATTTATTATTATCATATAAAAATACCTTAAACAGTCGATTCAGTAACATATTAAGTTGCTAGAGTCTCCTTTTAAGTACTATTATTCCGTGCATTACATGGCCTAAAAAGAGCTAGTATAACGATTTGACCAGTTTCGCTAGATATTGGGAGTTATTAACTGTAGATTGGAGAAAAGACCTTTGCCCAGCCCCCCTTACTCTGGACACCAAAAAAAAAATGAATATAGCCATCCCTGTCACACGCATACATGGCCTGGTATGAGTGATAACCATTGGATCGGATTTTGTGTCCAGAGTACGGCCTCAGGGGTGCTAAGATCATATAGGTTAAGAGCACTTTAATATTACTGAGTACCATTTCCCTAATTTCCTTATAGTAGCTTATTTTTTCACCTCACAGACGCATTTTATACTTATACTTTAATACATATTTTATCTTTTTGACAAGCTTCAAATAAGCGTTCCACTGGTGTGGGATAGCAGCAACATCAGTACTGGCAGAAGGCTGAAGATATAGAATATCAGGAAGGGCTTTTGACTGAGTATTAAGAGGTAAAACCTCCGTTTCTTAAACTGCAGTGTGAAATGCAAGAGGGTAACCACCACACTATCTTCCCATATTTGGAGTGTTTATGGAAAAAACTCCACCGACAAGAGTCTGAAATTTGATGATGAAGACAAGCTTTACGTAAGCAACTTGACTGCAATTTCTGAAACTGGTACTTTTTTTGTTAAGAAACCTCTACAACACGCCACAGCGTGCCCGTCCGCAATAACCACCCGTATGTTCTCAGCACCCGTTCTCCTTGCCTCTTAAGTAATCAGCCCTTTAAGGGAACGGTTGTGGAGACGCATTGTGATTAAGCAATCGTCACCGTGGTTGCGAGATGATGGGTGACCGTGATGCTGTTGCTAGGGAGTAAAACCGGCCAAGTGCGAGTCGGACCCGCGCACTGAGGGCTCCGTGCCTTTAACTGAATTCAGGGTACGCTTACACTCACCTAGCGAAAAGTTTACAGTATTTTTGACAGAAAAAATAACTTTATTTTTCATAGTGTTTGTATGAAAGTCAAAGGTATATTTGCGGTTGATAAAAATGTGCTATAACTCAAAAACTACTAGTTCGATCTCGTTTTTTAAACCAATTTTCGTTGAAATTGTTTGTTGAGATCTACATCATATTTTTTTTTCATAATTGTCACTTTCTTTGTTCAAGAGTTTGAGGGAGTTTTTTTTTTAACTTTTTATACCTGAATCGGAAAGCGGTTAACGATACACCTACCTAGCAAGTTTCAGCTGTGTGGTGCTATTAGTTCTAGAATAAAGTGGCTGTGGCACATGGACGGACAGACAAACAGACAGATAGACAGACTTGACGAAACAATAAAACTACTTGTCATTCGGCTACGGAACCCTAAAAAGGGTGATGGAAACGTGTCTTGCGAGGTTGTGTACCTTTCTTGGAGGTATAGGGTATAAAGCAGACGATTATTTAAAAGATGATACATTATGGACTTGCTTTGATCACCACAAACATTGTAAACCTTTTGAAAAGAGCCATTGACAATAGTGACTGAGTTTGTTGCGCAGCTTCTTCTCAGCACTAGCCCACAATTGTCCCGAAGCTGTGGTAGGGTTTATATTGGGACGTGTATAAGTCGTGGGTCTATATGTCTCTACGACTTTTATGAATTTTATCATCTCCAAATGAATTACAAAAATTACAGATCATATTTATCACATTCTGTGATATTATCGAGCTTAGTCGACTGACGGGGATGCAATTTGAAACCATATCCAAAAGTGTATTTATGTTTGTTGATTATACACGTGACCGGCTATAGAGGTAATCAATAATTTGGTAGAGTGATTTGACAGATGCTAATGTCCCCGAATCAATGAAGATTTTCTTTCTCTGGCTACATTTTTGAATGCTAGCGCCCCCCTGTCAATGTCATCCGTTGGCCAGAAGATCCTTGTCGCACTGTACACTGTTTTGTCACTTTCTGTCAAATGATGACAGCACCAAGAAATAATGAGACAAAACAGTGTAAAAGCTAAAATAGGTTTAAAAGACCGTTTAAGTTATTATGAATAAGGGGGTATATCTTCAGCCTTCTGCCAGTACTGATGTTGCCGCTACCCAACATATAGGGAACGCTTAATTGATGGCGTTTACTCGCCATGTCACAGAATCGTCACTGATGACAAATGATTTTTTTTTTCCAAGTTTCCCAAAATCAATCTCATCGACATCCTCCGTGTTGTAGTGGCTAAACACGCTGGATTTCAAGGCGTCTCCGAGGTCTCGGGTTCGATTCCCGGTCGGGTCAACGTAGAAATCATAATTTTCTATATTGTCCCGGGTCTGGGTGTTGTGGTACCACCGTTGTGTCTGATTTCAATGACACAAGTGCATAAGCTACTTACTTTGGGATCAGAGTAATGTATGTGATTGGTGTCCAATACAATACAATCTCTCTGGTTCACAAACCAAACCTAACTTTCTTTAAACTCTCACTATAAACATCTCACGCTATGATAACGTTAGGTAACGTCATGTTGACAATAATTTGGCATACAGCCAGTTTGCATGTGTTTTTTTTAAATCATGATTCTCTGATTAATCATTATTACTTTGTCTCATCACTTCCGTACTGTGAGAACAATCGTGTTGAGGTATGGCCAATGACGTACCTATGTGGTATATTCTTTGTAGCTATCCTTTTATTCATTATTGAATAGTCAGATTTATAGACGTCAATGCTGAAACTTGTTAACCGACTTCAAAAAAAGGAGGTTCCCATTAACTGACTTCAAAAAAAGGTGGTTCTCAGTTCGACCTGTATGTTCGTCCTGAATATCTCACGTTTGGCTGGACCGATTTTGATGCGGTTTTCAGTAATGTCACAAATTTTAAACATTAAGGAGACGGATTTTGTAACCATCTAGCTCAATTAGGTATATTATAACTTAAACAATAACTAAAAACGAAGAAAGAAAATTTTGCACAAGAATTTAAAAGACTTAAAAACACTATAATACACACGCTTATAGGAGAAAGAAATTAATTTGAAGTTGGTGCATACGTACGTATTGACACCAAGAATAGTGAAGTGTATACAGTCAGTGGCCAGTGCATTACCTACATACAATGTGCAATAGAAATGAGCAATAAAATTAAAGGGTACCTTCATATCAAGTAAAGAGTTAAGTTTAAGTCGGTTTACCATCGACACGATAAGAACAAGAAGTAAAGATTCCACTGTAAGAATCTTATCATGAAATCTGTAAAAACATCGTCTTTTTAGGGTTCCGTAGCCGAATGGCATAACCGGATCCCTTATAGTTTCGTCAAGTCTGTCTGTCTGTCTGTCAGTCTGTCTGATGTCTGTCTGTCCGTCCGTATATCACAGCCATTTTAATCTAAAACTATTAGCATCACACAGCTGAAACTTGGTAAGTAGATGTATCTTGTATACCGCTTTACGATTCATGTACTTAAAAAAAATGATAATTAAGGGGGCGCTCCCATACATGAAACTAAAACCAAAAATATTTTTTTTACCCAAACCTATACGTGTGGGTTGTCTATGAATAGGTCTTTCAAAATGACATGGAGGTTCCTAAAACCATTTTTTCTAAAAGTCGAAAGTTTGAGATATAGACGCTTCCGAAGTGGTAAAATGGGCGTCCCCCCCCCATCTAACTTTTGAACTAGGGTAGTGAACATTTTGAAAAAAATGTGTAATGTCGATCTCAACAAAAACTTTCAACGAAAATTAGTTTGAGCAAAATCAAACTAGTAGTTTTTGAGATAAAGCACATTTTTATCAACCGCAAATATAACTTTGTCTTTCATACAAACACTATGAAAAACAAAGTTATATTTGCGGTCAACAAAATATTGTGGTATTTTGACTAAGTGGAAGTAATCATCCCTAATTTATTTAAAGTTGGCACGGAACCCTCAGTGCGTGAGTCCGACTCGCACTTGGCCGGTTTTTCAATATATTTTATGTTCAACCCTACTAACTTTTGTAAGTATTTACATTAAATATGTTAATGTGTGCAGCGCTAGCACACGGCATTATCTCATGAAAATCACTTTTCGAATACACGTGTCGACTCATTTTAGGGATGTAACCTTTTTTTTACAAAAACTGTTATTCCTTTTGTTCTCAAACTTTAAGATTTTCAGTAACCTAATACTGCTCAAAAGATTAGTTATCGCCTGATGTAGAGCTCCCCTAAATGTTATTGCTTATTTCTTTTACACGTTGTTTACTATTGGACGTGTGGCAAAAGTATTGACAACTGGCTTGGGACAGAAAGTGTTAACATGGAAAAGCAAGTCATCTTATTTTCTATAGCCATTTATGTTTAGGGTTCTTTACTGAGCTTAGAAAACATTAATTGTTTATCAAAACATGATTATTCTATAAGCAATGTGATAAAATGATTTATTTCTTTTTTGTTTAACTTATAATCGAATGTGGCCTATGTCGGAGGCCAGGGCCTCTATTTTTGAATCACTTGGATATGGCGTGTGATTTTCGTTCGAAAACGAATAAAAAATCAACGAAATCTACGCGAAATATATAGACGTGTGTATTCAAAAAATTTAGCAATGATTTTTCAAATCCTTTTTGTGTAGATTACAACTGGTTTTCATTCCAAAATTCGACTTTAAACATTGAATATCACTCGCCATCTTGAAGCAAGTGATTCAAAAATAGGGCTCCAGGACACACTTTGGGTCGCTGCGCCAAAGGAGTAAGTAAGTAAGTAAACATAATCCTGAAGATTTCATGGAAAATCACAGTAAAACCATAAGATTTTTTCAGCTTAATCATTTCATCTGCCAATCGCAAGCGAGATTGATGTCAACTGATTAATGTCGACCTGACCTCGTATCGAATCCGCGACCTTCCGCGAACAATTAACGTTCACGGTCAACGGCCACCCATCCTTATCCAGGCCTCAGAGATGACACAATTGCAAGCCTTCAGGAGACGTTATTTTTGAATCACTCGTGTCAATATAACGAGTGTTTTTCGTTTGAAAACGAGTTATTTTCGTTGACTTTTAAATTATCTTCGAAAGAAAATCACACGCTGTATCAGCCCCAGGAGATGTTGTTTGAAAGAAATAATATAAACTAGCGGTCGCCCGCGGCTCCGCCCGCGTGGATGTCGGTTACCGCTGCAAAAAGCCTACCCAGGAAAGACACGGTCAGCAAACAAAATGATTCCCAGGTCAAATCACAGACACCGACACTAACATCGATTTCTATCCTAGTTTACTCCCCAAGTGTTGCTGAGTCAAATAAAAGCCCCATCAATATCGGTAAAGTAGATTCTGAGATTAGCTCGAACAAACAGACAGAAAGACAGACAGACAGACAAAAATATCAAAAAAAATATTTTTAGTATCTATTACGTGTCCCCTCAATGCAATTTTTTTTAAAATATGCAATGTACAGAATTCACCTACTTTACAGTTTTATTATATGTAATAGATTTATCCGACTCAAATAATTTCAATCAATATAATTACATTTATTAAAATATAATTACATTTATTAAAATACTAAAAGCAGGCTACTTGAGTAAATGCGGAACGCAAGACGCTGATTGTCAGCGGGTGTCTTTGTGGGTAGAATAATCTGGGCCCCTATTTTTGAATCACTCGCTTGGATATGGCGAGTGATTTTCGTTCGAAAACGATTTTTTTTCTATGACTTTTGACTCTTAAGTCGAACGAAAATCACTCGCCATCTTGAAGCGAGTGATTCAAAAATAGGGCCCCTGTTTTTTGAATCACTCGCGTCGAATTTCAGAGTAATTTTCGTTCAAAAATCGATGAAAGCCAATGAAAATCACTGAAAATCTACATTTATCTAGTGATTTTCGTTTTGAATTTTGCAAGCGCTTTCTTTTATTACCGCGTAATTCAACAGGCTTGTAAATGTGACGGTGGTAGTGGTATAGGCATACGCCCGGATAGCGTAAGACACGGGGTTCGATTCCTCGTCTGTCACAGAGTCACAGTTGCTTTTTACAAGTGCAATTTATACAAAACACTATAAAAACAAAAATTTACAAAAAACCTAGTATTCATAAACAAAAAATTAAGCTAAGCTGTAACCTAAACATACATAGATAATGTTAATTACTGTAAAAAATATCATACTTTATTCTTTTAGTTTCTTAAATGATTAACTGTTTTTAATGAAAAACTATGAAGACTCGTTACGCCACTTTTTCAAATGTTTGCTAGGACACAGTTAAAATCAAAATGTCATTTTTTTCTCCCTAATTAGGTATGTCACTGAGTGTAGTTTGTCGTTTTGTTAACACATTAACCGCCATGAGAAAATGGATTAAGGATATAATGGAGTGGTATCCGAGGAACGGGTAAAGACAACGAGGAGGTCAAATCAAAAGATGGTAGGACGATTTACCAAAAGGATGGAGAAGGTCTGCCAAAGATAGAGAAAAATGGAAACAGTTGGGGGAGGCCAATGTCAACAGACAACCATGAGTTTACGAAGGTTTTACTCGCTAGCGACTACGTAAACAAAGTCTATGGAAAATTGCACAGCGCCCCTAGCGGTCACTTGCAGAACTAACATTTTTCATGCAAAAAGTTACGTCGTCGCTATTGAGTAAAACCGCGCGTAAACTCATGGTAACGTGATGACCAGAATAGATTTAACACGTCCCGGGACACTATTCCAGACACAATAGATGTTTTATTGTTTTCACGCCTGTAGGCGTTCACTGTCCCGGAACGTGTTAAGAATATCACTGTTTTGTAAGAATAGCATGTAAGTTAAAAAGGTCAGAGAATAAAGGCTTTTATTAATAAATTGGCGCCAACTATAATATTATATATATAAGTTAAAGATTGTGCTATTTCAAAACTCTTACACACTTAACATTGATATTTTTTGCTGTTAATGAAATGGCCCTTAAACCTCTTTTATGTAGGTGCTATTTAACGATTGTTCTTTTCAAAAACAAATATTGATTTTGTAGTTTTGAATTAACTCTTGTTGTTCTGTAGGTGCTATTTAACGATTGTTCTTTTCAAAAACAAATATTGATTTTGTAGTTTTGAATTAACTCTTGTTGTTCTGTACGATTTTATGTCCAAACAGCTACGAAACTTCTTCTTCTACTGAAGAAAAAGTCGGATTAAACTTTATAAACTGTTACTTTATAAACTTTAAAGTCTAAGTCTGTTACATTTTAAACAATGCTGTGTTTACCTGTAGTTGGATTGCATACTAGATGCAAATTTTATTTTATTTATTTTGTCAATGCTTGTACGTAATCTGTTGGTGTACCAAAAAAAATACTGTTAAAATGTAGTCACAAAAAGGCGTGGCAGTAAACGTGTTAACGTGCTCAGTGAGTTGCGACAAAAGTGGGCTATCCGACAACAATGAAGGTTTTGCATTTCCCGTTGCGAAGACAATCAGACAGTGACCTTGATTGGTCTTTGTAAGTGCTATGCTAACACATCATTGTGTTAGAAATGCATTTGTGCGTATATAACATGCACGAAATATTTATCCACGAAACACAAGGAATGGAAATAATAATAATAATAATAGTCCCCCTAGCCGATTTCGACTACGGTGGCCAGTCATAAGGACCAACCGACTGAGCGGGACATATTATAGTGCACAAGTGTGTGCGCAAACACAGGTGCTGCACTCTCTATTCCTTTCACTCTCATAGCCCGATGGGAATGCAATCTGACACGACCGGAGAGAGATCAGGCGCAGGACCAACGGCTTTACGTGCTTTCCGAGGCACGGGGGTGAAACACCGCCAACTTCCAAACTCCGGGCTTCCCTGAGAATTTCTAAACAGAAAACTTAGTTACATATTTTTTGGCCCGACCCGGGAATCGAACCTGGGACCTCTGGCGCAGCCGTCGCTTTAAAATGCGACCCTCTAACCGCTGCGCCACCGAGACAGTTGATGCAGAGATGGAAATAGGCTGGTGTCAGCTGTTGTACCGAAAAGCGCTTGCTTTAACAAAAATGTCTCTTGGATGTGCATGATCATCTTTAATAAATTGCCGGAGACTATCGAAGAAATGACTGGGAAAACCTTCCACGTTTGTTTAAATGGCTAGCCTCACATGTTTTCTATAGAATCGATGAATATTTAAACCAAATTGTAATAATTCATGTACTTCATAAGACTTGGCTGCCACTTAAATTGTATCCTTAAATTCTCATGATATTGTCATTTTTTCATTTTTAACGATTATGAACTTCTATGAATTATTTAATAAATTGAATCTTAACTTTGACATTAAATTGAATTAGTTACGACATAAACATTTGCATGCAACATTTGTCTGCTGAAGATGAGAACCAAAACCTAATTATAGGACCAAAAAATTTAACCTTCTTCAAAAGCAAATAAACATATTTCTATTTCTATTTCAGTTTTGGAATTTGTCGATACAATATACTTTACACAAACTACCATGGCCCACGTGTGAGTTCCTGAACAGACTACGGTCACAAAGTAGGGACACCAAGTTCAGATGGGGCTTTTCCGATGGAGCCGACCTGTCCTGTGTCTGTGGTTTCACTCCACAAGACATGTCCCACATCTTGTCTTGTCCTGTATGCCCCGATTCTTGCTCTCTCGAGGATCTTAATGCAAACGACAAGGTAATCCGCGTCGCTAAATTACTGGGCACTACAAATGATTATACTAATATATGACTTGGTTTTTACAATATTTTTAACACTCACAGTGTCATATTTTTAACACTCATCCCGCCCGTGCGCAATTTTTGGTTTCATATTTCATCTTTTAAGAATAAAATATGACACTGTGAGTGTTAAAAATATTGTAAAAAACCATTGAGTAGCGAAGCGTTATCATTTCCAAGTTGAATTTATTCTGTTAAGAATAACTACTTGGCCCGCTGTTGCATAAACAGACGGGTAGATGGCGCTAACGTCACGCAATGACGTATCAATGAGACCAAGAATTTCGCGCGGTCGGACTGACAGCACGGTAGCTCAATTGGAAGAGCAGTTGGCCCGGTTAGCCAGAAAGATGCTGGTTCGAATCCCACCCGTGTGCAATTTTTGGTTTCATATTTCATCTTTTAAGAATAAAATATGACTTGTACTGTCCATATACCTTGTAACACCATACCCAACTTGTGACTGGCAATAAATGAATCTGAATCTGAATTTGGTTTGAACCGAAATTGTCTTGTACATTCTCGGAATAATTTCCTCATCATTTGTTTCCATTTGACTGATTAAATAGTTGACAGGTAGAGAATTCGCTGAAGCATTAAGTCCGACAATTGTACAAATCACAGTGCAATAAAATAAATAAATGAAGTGCTTGTTACTTCCGAATAATATATATATATGTTAGTTCCTTATTTACTAAAACTCTACGACCTCTTCAAGATAACAAAAGCATAGTTACCTATAGAGGCCATCAAAAGTATTGATTACAGCAAAGGAAAAAAACATTTAAAAAGCTAGCTAATCCTCACGACTTTTCATGTGTTCAATTCGGATTCATGTATGTAATAGTAGTGCCTCTAGCCGATTTCGACTACAGTGGCCAGTCACAACGACTAACCGACTGCGCGGGACATATTATTATAGTGCACAAGTGTGTGCGCAAACACAGGTGCGCTCTCTATTCCTTTCACTCTCATAGCCCGATGGGCCAGCAATCTGACACGACCGGAGAGAGATCAGGCGCAGGACCAACGGCTTTGCACATACTTTAAGGCATATTTTCATCACCAACTTTTATCAACATAAAGTAAATACTACAAAAAAAATGCCCTAGAACAACACACCAATTGTCGTGGTTTTGAACTGAATAATTTTATTTCTTGACGAATATCTACCCGATTATTAAAATCACAAAACACAATATTAAAATCACAAAAACACGAATTACTGCATCAAAGAGAATTTTATTATGTCAAGTGTAAAACAAAAGATAGTATCAAAAATATAGAGTAAAATAAGAATAAACAAAACCATAAACAATAGTAAAAAAGGTTTCATGCCTGTCGTCAACATCGTCCCCCCCGGTGTGATAACACCAAAGAAAAGTGGCGACAGACATAAGTAACTACATATAAGGAATACCCATATAGATAAAAATTGTTTACATGGGTAGTGGAATCAACTTTCGGGTTGGTCGGCGCAGGGTTCCCCCTTTAACGGCTACATCAGCTGCCCTAACTACCCCGTCGTGCCCTGGATAAACCTTTTCAATGCGACCTCTAGGCCAGGAACCTCGGGGGAGGTTTCCATCTGCAATCAACACGACATCTCCGAGTTTCAAATTTTCCGTAGGGCGGACTGTTGTACGTGGCACTAAGTTCGGCAAGTATTCCCGCACCCACCGCGTCCAATAATGGTCTGCGAGACGCTGTGCTTTTCTCCATTGCACGCGACGAATTAGATCTCCGTCAGAGAATTCTGATAGTAAGGAATGTGGAGAAGAAGACCCGAGAATGAAGTGGAAGGGCGTTATTGTCTCTTCTGTCTCCGGATCTACAGAAACATGCGTTAATGGTCTTGAATTGACGATACTTTCCACTTCTGAAAGGAGGGTATGTAAAACTTCTTCACGTGGTGCACGCTCTTTCAATGTTGCTTTTAACGCAGTTTTGACAGATCGGATTAACCTCTCCCAACAACCTCCCATGAAGGGTGCCGCAGGAACAATAAATTTCCATTTGATGCGTTGGTTCAAAGCGTAGTCCTGAACAGGCTGAGTATAGAGCACAGAAAGTTCTTTATTCGCACCGACAAATGCTGTTCCGTTGTCTGAAATTATTGTTGTTGGACATCCTCGTCTAGCAATAAAGCGTCGAAGCGCCATTATGGCTGAATCTGATGACAAATTTCCCACAATTTCAAGGTGAATAGCACGTACTGTCAAACAGGTGAACAATGCAACCCAACGCTTCTCTGTGCGTCTGCCTAAGGTTACCGAAACTGGGCCGAAATAGTCAAGACCAACGCAGGTAAAAGGTCTTGTATGATGAGTTAAACGTTCAGTGGGTAAATCTCCGACAGGTGGAATAGGGGGTGCCGTTTTCCTGATTCTACATAAAAGACATGAATTTGCCACTTTCTTCACCGCCGGGCGTAATCCAAGGATATAAAATGCTTGACGGAGTTCGTTGATAACAAGTTCGTTATTGGAGTGAGCAGCCTTTTGATGGTGGTAATCAATGAGTAAACGAACAATTGGATGTTTTCCATCAAGCACGACAGGGTTTTTAACAATTTCAGTATAATCCTTAAGCGCGCCAATCCTCCCAGAGAGTCGGAGGAGACCAAAGTCATCTAAAATTACCGTAAGTCCATGAAGTCTGCTTTGCTTTAACAACGGTTTTCTATTACTTAAACATGACCGCTCAACTTCAAAAGCATCTATTTGAGACTTGAGTAAAATATGTTGCTCGGCAAGCGTCATGTCCTCACTTAACAAAGGTAGTAGCGATTCTGACAATTGCTCCGACCCCCTTAAATTTCCATTTTTAAGTTTAGCCTTTTGAGAATGACCCAAAAGAGAGCGAAAGGCTCTAGCACTACAAAATACTCGAGCAGTTGCACGCAAAAATCTGAGCCAATTACTAAATCGTGAAAAATCTGCAACTACCGGAAGAAAAGAATCGCGCGTATTAGTTAACCCCACAGCTTCCAAAATGATAGCAGAGCGTTTCATCTCCTCCGGAGTTACAGGTAAAGTTTCCGGTTCTTCTGGCCAGCACTTTATCGGTAAAGTCAAAAAATGTGGGCCAGAAAACCACCTTGAATTGATGTCAAATTTAGAGTCAATACGCGTAGCATCATCGGCGACGTTCATGCTTGAAGGTACATACCTCCAATTAGCTAAATTAGTTATTTCTGCGATCTCACCTACACGATGAGCTACATAAGGTTTAAAACTGCGCGCATCGCTTCTCAGCCATTTTAAGACCGTGAGACTATCTGACCAGTAAAATACTTGGGAAGGCTTTCGTCGATGTGCTTCAAGAATATAGCAAGCAAAACGTGAAGCTATAAGTCCTGCCTGTAATTCAAGTCGCGGTATTGAAACTGGTTTCAAAGGGGCTAGGCGAGCTTTTCCTCCAATCAGTCCTAGCCGCACCGTTCCATCGACACACACAAAACGCCAATATGCTACACAACCATACGAAAGTTCGCTTGCATCAGCAAAAATGTGCAGCTGACAATCTGTTACCTCATTGTGAGAAAAATAATGACGAGGAATGGAAAATGATGATAATTTGAAAAGATCTGTAAACCATGACACCCATTTAGATATGACATGAGCCGGCAGTTCATCGTCCCAATCTATACCCAGCTTCCAAGTCTGTTGGAAAATTACTCGACCTCGCATAATAATAGGAGTTAAAAGCCCTAATGGATCATACACTTTCATAAGTTGTGATAAAACTGTACGCTTTGTAAATTTGGTTGGTAAATCGCCTAAATTAGAACGAGAAAAAGAAAAAGTATCATCTTGAGTGTTCCAGGCTACACCTAAAATACGCACCTTAACTGCAGATGTCTCAGGAAGGCAAATATCTTTCGGAAGTGTTAAAAGAGCTTCTTTTGAGTTTGAAACCCAAGCTCTCATGTCCAGACCGGCCTGTGCATGAACATGAACGATGTCAAGAGCTAAACTAGCTGCAGCTTCTTGAGAATCGACGCTACCAAGATAATCATCCATGTAATGGTCTTCAATAATGGCCTTTGCCGCTGCTGGATATAAAGACTGATGTTCCTCAGCATTTCGATTTTTTAAATATATGGCTGTAAATGGACTAGAAGTGGCCCCAAAAATCATTGACGACATTCGGTAAACTTTTAACGGCTGATCTGGACTCGTACGCCATAAAAATCTTTGTGCATCGCGATCTTCCAACCTAATTTTAGTTTGTGGAAACATTTCTCTAATATCTGCATTTAAAGCAAAACGTCCCTCACGAAAACGCATTAAAATTGCAAGAAGTGGTTGTAATATATCCGGTCCAGACAAAAATAAAGAGTTTAGACTGACTCCGGAATAGGAAGCGGCCGCATCGTGAACAACACGCAATTTTCTTTTTTGAGGATGCACAACTCCAAAATGGGGAAGATACCATACAATTTTTTGCTGTTTTTCGTTTGAGAGTTGTTCTTTACACGGCTCGGCATAGCCCTTTTCAATAGTCGCCTCAATGTTAGCACGATAAGCATCTGCGTAAGCTTTATTTTTATTCATTTTTAGTTCAAGGGAAAGAAATCTTTTACGTGCCAATGGATAGTTATCAGGAACAGTCTCAATATTTGATTTCCAAATTAAACCGGTTTCAAATCTTCCGGATGGTAACCGATGCGTTGTTTCATTCAAAATATCAATTGCTCGTTTATCGTCCTCTTTTAAATAACTTTTTGCATTAATACCGATGGAGTCAATACGAAAATATTCATGTAACTGGTCATCAAGTGAGTTTGTAACCTCAAAAACCGTACCATGGTTTACAAACTCAACTGGAGAACATGCGTTTTTAATAACGCCAAATAAAACCCAGCCCAGAGCGGTTAAACAAGCGACTGGTTGGTTTCGAGAACCTTTTCGAATCTCACGAGGCACAGACAACTGCCAGTTATCGATTCCTATCAGTAACGTAGGTTTGGCTTCGTCATATGACAGATATTCAACTAAATCGGATAAGTGAGCAACTGATTTTATGTTCCTAGCTTCAGCAGATTGAGAGCCCAAACCTAAGTTAGGTATTGAGCGCACATTTTGAAGTAAGTAAGTTTCCGCACTATGACGACCTTTAACGGAAATATCAACGAAGTTCACCTCGGTCATTCTTGTCATTCCACCTATTCCATCCACTCTAATTTGTCCTTTCCTACCTTCAGCTCCTATAGCAACCGCCACGTCAGAGTCTAATAAGGTAGTTGTAGAACCATCGTCTAGTAGCGCAAAGGTGTCATAGAACCCCTTCGGGCCCGAAATGGTTATCGGTATTACTTTAAGAAGAGATCTGAAGGTAGAAGTAGGACACGTTGTGTGGGTGACAGTCTCATGGTCTTTAGCCGATAAAGGATTAGAGTCATCGTGAACTAAGTCCTCCGATACAATTGTGACTTGAGGCTCGGAAGTCAATGCCGCATAAACGACGTCATCCCTCTGTTCTTTGTGTAGAAGAGAATGATGTTTTAATTTATTAGCACAATCAACCACGTCGCACGAAAACTTTTTGCAAAGAACATAAGTGTGACCACCTTTGATGAGGCATTTATGGCAAACTTTATTGACTGTGACCCACTGCCAACGCTCCTCAACGTTAATGTTTGAAAAGTCTTCGCACGATTTGACATCATGACCAACCTTACTACAAAAAAGACAAACCTTTTTTGAACAATTACAACTTTTTTTTACGTCAGTCGAGCCGACAGTGACATGACATTTGACGTTTTTGACGGCAACGTCAACGTTCAATGGCATAATGTCATACCGACTACGCAAATTGGCTTCGTGCATTAAAAAGTCGGATAAAAGTTCAATTCTGAATAATTTGGTATGCTCACGTAAATGCGCGAAATCAATCCACCTAGATCTTAATATAGGACTTAGTTTACTTACAATTTCATTAGACAGTTCAGGAGAAGCGAGGTATTCAGGTCGCTGCAGAAGACGTACGACCTCGACACAATTACGCACTTTGCAGGCGAACGAGTTCAGCTCCCTGCAATTGTCAGCTAACTTCGGTAGAGCTCTGATCGCTGAAATTTGCGTTAAAATAATATGCTCCGGTCTTGCAAAAGCTGTCTCCAGCGCCTGCATCACGACCTCTGGGTCGCGCGCGGCAGCTAGAAGAACCGCGACGGCATCTCGAGCAGGTCCACGTAATGCAGCATTCAGCCTCGCTAGGTTTTCTAAACTTGTATAAGATGGACTAGTGTCCGAATACATTTTTCTAAATACAAGCCAGTCGGTTGGTCGACCATCAAAAATAGGCAGAGGAGAGCTGACCTTGTTATGCTTCAGCGCCGTGGTGGCCGCAACAGACGCGATGGCTTGAGCTAGGTGCAGGGTGTTAGAGTATTCTTTATTATTGTTACATTGTAACTGTTGAGGTAATGTAGAGTGTAATGTGGTGTGTAATGTACCAGTTGCTGGAGCGGATGCCGTATTCTTGACCAAGGGATCGACGAGTTCGATGTGTCGGGAAGAGTGACCCGCATCGAAAAAACTCGCCGCGACCGGTGCACCCTCCGCCTCAGCCTGTGAGGGCGCATCGAGTGCCGAAGCTTGGCCATGTGTGTTAGGCAAATCTGGTGCTCCGTTTTGATAGTGCGGGACGGTGGCGTCTAGCCACTCGTTGACTGAAGCAGCAAGGCTGGATCGATGACTGCGGCCTTCATCGGCCTCTATCGCGGCGACTTGGGCGCGATACTCGGCCTCCGCGATCGTCCGCTCTGCTTCCGCTTCACGTGTAGCCCGATCAATATCACGAATACGTTTTAGGTGCTCCACTTCCGCCGCGAGCGTCTGTGCCCGCACGGTGGCGGACGACGTCCTCGAGGCCGGAGAGGCAGTGGCACTAAGTTTCTTAGCTTGAGCACGGGTAATCATCACTAATCACTTCTGACACCAATATTAAAATCACAAAACACAATATTAAAATCACAAAAACACGAATTACTGCATCAAAGAGAATTTTATTATGTCAAGTGTAAAACAAAAGATAGTATCAAAAATATAGAGTAAAATAAGAATAAACAAAACCATAAACAATAGTAAAAAAGGTTTCATGCCTGTCGTCAACACCGATAACGAAAATGACGGGGGCATTTCCCATACATACTTAAATACATATAACATCCATGACTTACATTATTATTTTAAAATATTAAATAGCTGTTGCCTGATGCTTTAAATCCATCTATTTTCATCCCTAAACCAATCATTATCATAATTTGGCAAAAAGCAAGAAGCAAGAACCCGCGGAAAGGTGACATACAGACAGATTATACTAAAATTTCGGATACGCATAAGTAGATTTAGCAAAAACCGAGGTGTCAAATCATTAGCAATAATGTGATAAAAACGATAGCGAATTTTAGTGCTAATTGAGTTCGCAAACTATGACATAACCTTCCTAACAGCGAATGTTTTATAATAAATAGATGCCTGTTGCCAACCAAAATAAATACGGGCAATGTCAAATTCAAATTCTAATATTATATTTCAGACATTGGTCCAAAGTAGGTAAGTAACGAAATCTTACAAAATGACAATCGATTACAACACATTTTCATTTCCACTTTTCGTAAAAGTAATGTTCGATTACACGTACGTCACTGCGAATCAGTAAGCTCAAGTGGCAGTGGGCAGGGCACATAGCGCGAAGAACTGATGAACGTTGGGGCAGAAAAGTCCTAGATTGGAGACCCTTCGACCAAAGGCGCAGCGTAGGACGTCCACCGACAAGATGGACAGACGACCTTGTAAAGATCGCGGGATCGCGCTGGATGCAGACCGCTCACAACAACCGGTCGTTGTGGAAAGCCATGGGGGAGGCCTATGTTCAGCAGTGGACGTCCTTCGGCTGATAATGATGATGATGATGATGACACGTACGTCACATTGGACCGAAATATTGTGTGAAAATCCATCGCGATCCATGTGGTGTAATGAGATTTGATATTGGAAATCGTTTGAGTGAAATTGAGTACATGAACTTAGTAGATAATTATAAATTGCCACGCAAACAAAAACGAAAATTAGGGCCCCTATTTTTGAATTACTCGCGTCAAGATGGCGAGTAATATTCAATGTATATAGTCGATTTTTGGAATGAAAACCAGTTGTAATCCACACAAAAAGGATTTGATAAATCATTGCTAAATTTTTTGAGTACTCACGTATAGATTTTGAGCGATTTCCATTGATTTTTAATGTGTTTTAGCAACATTCGCTAAAACACCGACCGACAGCACGGTAGCTCTTGGAAGAGCAGTTGGCCCGGTATAAGCCAGAAAGATGTTGGTTCGAGTCCCACCCGTGCGCATTTTTTGGCGCTTAATTCATCTTTTAAGAATTCAAATATGAAAAAGAAAGAAGAAAAAGAAAAGAAAACACATTTATTCGACCGAGAAATAAATAAACATTTAAAACATGCAGAACTCGGTAGACTACTCGAGTCGAAAAGGCACCCGCTCAGCATAAGTCGTGGCAGCGGAACGCATACCACGACGCTGATTTTCAGCGGATGCCTTTGTGGGTATAGTAGTCTGCTCAGAGTGAAAAATAAATCAATTAAAAAATACAAAAATAATAATAAAAAATAATAATAATAAAAAAAAAATAATAACAATCAAATAATTCAACCAATTAACAAATAAACATACTCGTAATGACACTGTGGATGTTAAAAACATTCTAAACCATCAAATATTTCTGCACGTAAAGTTCCAAGTAAGGTTAATAAAGGCTTTATTACATCGCAGAACCTTAAAAATCTGTAGTTTTTTATTCATCAGTACCACGTGATGACACGCCACTCATTAAAACCGTGACTTGTAAAAACTTTCTACTAATCTCTATCTCCATAGATATAAGGTTCAAAGTTAAAATGCGTTGTTAGTTTATAACCATAACTGGTTATAATCTAGGTTAATAGTACGAACTCGTTGCTTAACTTAGCAGTATTGTAGTTAGAATTACTTTACTTATTAGATGATTTTGAGGAAAATATATCGAGGGTTAGGATATTGATTCGATTGGAAGTAGCTAGAATTGTAAGAGCCGTTCATACTTCCCGTAATTTGCCGGTACTGTTTTCTGCAGGACGCCGTTTAGTCTACGCGTTTGGATACTGGTATTTACACGGACATCGCATCTGATAAGATAAGATAAGATAAGATATATTTATTTACTTAAACATGTGTACAGTACATAGTTTTTACAAACACAGCAGCAGTAGATGTAATTAATTACATTTCATTGATATCAACATGCTTTACCGATATTCGGCATGTAAATATTATAATGTCAATTTTAGTATTAAATTTGGGCAAATGATATAATTATAGTAACTAAGTCAGTAATAATAATAGATATTAATCAACTAATTGTCAAAATGTATCTTCCAGAAAGTCATTTATATTATAGTAACACTTATCAACTAGGAATCTTTTAAATTTAAATTTATGTTTTTTAATGATCCAGTTTTGTCATTAAACTAGGCCAGTTTCACTTCTAAAATGACATTATATAAATATAAATGATAGGAATAAACAGCCTTTATCGGTTAGGTTAGTTTATTTTATTTTATATGATGTATTCTGGCAAATAAAGAATTGTATTTGTATTTGTTAGTGCAAGCGAGATAGACTGCTCACAGGACAACCTGCTTATAAAGGACGGGAGCAGAAATAATGAGGACTGTATTTATATGTTACAAAGTAAAGCGTGTATTAGTTTAAAACAGGCAAAATTAAATAATATTTTATACAAACCAAGACGAAGGTGGCAGAAAGGAATGACAGAACTTATGTCTTAAAAAAAGCTTTCACACAAGAAGAAATAAAAAAACTACAAAAACAGTATTTGCTCCGCAACACTGCTAAAAAATGCCGTGTGATAAACACACCATAATTTTCTGCAGCATCCAGTAATGCGGTGATCGCGTAAAACTGGACTGCCATAAGAAACGTGGATTTTGTGACGACTTGGACAGCTTTGTGACCGATAAGGTGTCATTAGCAGGTTGCAGGGATCAATGGAAGGTGTCGAGGGAGACCTTTGCCCAGCTGTGGGATGATGTAGGTATATAAAAAATAAAACAAGTTCTAAACTCTATGCTACTAATTGAGTAAACCAATTAAGAGTCATCTTTTCAAAGAGCTCGCGAGTAGCGTTACGTATTAACTAAGATATATATCCAAAATAGATAATGCAAGCGTTTGTATTTCTGACATCATCATCATTATCAGCCAAAGGACGAAGAAGAGACGAGAAGGTTATGAGTGGTCTGCATCCAGTGTGATTCTGCAATCTTTACAAGATCGTCTGTCCATTTTCTTAGTGGACGTCCTACGCTGCGTCTTTGGTCAAAGGGTCGCCAATCAGCTATTCGCGCTATGTGCTCTGCTCATTGCCACTGAGCTTACTGATTTCCGACATAACCTTAAAAATATAATTTCCTTGCCCCGTTCCCAGTTATCGTCGTTATCATTACATTGCTCTCGTGGCCGCGAAATTTATTTACACTTTTCTTTTTTTACACACAAGGAAGAAATTCCTTACCACGAAACCAGACAATTGGTGTGCTGTCTGGCGCATAATTATTATAATTATTTACTCTTGGATTTTATAGGGATGAATGAATGAATGAATATTTCATTTGCTCATAAATAGTCACAATTTAATGAGTCGCATCATCTACTCAGACTTATATCTAGGTATGATCTTTCGTCATGTGTTTACATGAACCATGTCACTTAATCGTGCCAGAGATTATGTTGGAAATACTAACTCGATTAACCGACTGCGACGCCATGAAGAAGGGTTATGTTTTCAATTTAGGCGGCAAATTCATCGCTATGACCGATCTTTAACAGGTAATTTCCCAAAAAAATTAAACAAAATATCCGTTACATTTCACGTGACGTTAAGAATTATAATTGAAGCACCTTGAATGATTTACTTTAAAAAAGTAAAAGTTTTAAGTTTAATTGTTTGTATGACAGCTCTAATTAAGTTTTACATATTGAAATAGTTAATTTGACCAAGCAGTCTTGCATTGAGCTAAAAATAAACTGTGCATATTAATTTCCTTGCAACATTATTTCTTCATTTTAAACGTTATCACGTTTTATTCTTCATAGTGAATATGTCGTGAATGACGCTAGAATTTTGAGGAACCAATTGCTTCCCGTGGCTTTATCATTGGTTGGATTTCTTTCACAAAATTTCATTCTTCTTTGACATCTTCCACTGATCATTATTCATGACAAAAATATATTATATTAAATATATCCTATGTTGAGGTGCTCGTAGCGCAGTGGAGGCAGTGCTTGGGTAGTAATTACCGAAGCTAAGCAACCTACGGCGCGGTCGTGTTTGAATGGGTGACCATTCCGACCATATAAGCGACGTATGTCACAAGAATCTCTGTGCTTCCGAAGGCACGTTAAGCCGTTGGTCCCGGCTAATATCATTTGATATTAGTCGTTAAGAGGATCGTGTGCAGGCGTAGCGCAGCGCGAGTTTTCATACGTTTCGAACGGTCAAAATATGCTTGCGGGGGAAAACGTTTTCCTACCCACAAACCTATATATAATGAGACAAATTTGGGGGCGTATTGCGATCCAACTTAATCCGTTTAATTCCGAGGCAGTTCAATTCCGACTCAGTGTAAACGAATATTATCAATATAATAATATTATAATAATACTACAATGGTATGAATATTAATCTTTATATTGTTATATTATAGTAATGTTATCAATATAATGCGAAATTCCAATAAGAATTGCTAATTTGACAGTAAATCAGAGCGTTTTAACTGTCAAAACTGCATCGCAATACGCCCCTTGGTCTCATTCGTTTTCATACATCCTGAACTATACTTGTACGTTTTCGATTGTCTGACGGCAAGAAGATTAATCACTTGCCGTGCAAACACCCCTCCAAAAATCTGTAAGGCCTTTGCCCAGCAGTGGGACGCTACAGCCTAACTTTACTGGTTTTCTTTATGTTAATTATGATTGTTGAGAAAATTCTTTTAGTGTTAAGTCCACCATATGCACTATGATATTGTCTGTGTACGAAGTTTAAAATAATAAATTGTATCAGTACAAATTGTAGAAATAATATTTGACGAAAAGATTTTCATACCTAGCTCGTTGATGTCTTTTGTATGGAAGTAAGCGATTTATGACTATGAACATTGATAAATGAATCCTTTGATAATAAAAAGGTTACCTAGCTGCATTGAAATCTTCAAAGAATCTTTAAATATGTTTATTTCTTAAAAAGGGCTATATCATCATAGACAAAAAAAGCACTGACTGTCAAATATTATGGAATGTCATTTCGTATGAAGTATGTAGCAGATATCACTAACCAGAACTTATTAAGACATTGTGAAACAGGCCGTAAATGTCACTAGCGGTTCACCGCGACTTTGTGAGCTTGTTTTTAATCTAAGGCGATTCACACATTTCTCTGCGTACAGCGATGTATAGTAGTTTCACAAATTAAATAAATCATGTCTATTATTTTGCTAAAGTAGTACTCGTTTCGTTGATGATAAGAATAGATTTAAATTAGAGACCCTCCTACCAAAAGTGGAGCGTAGGACGTCCACCGACTACACGGACAGGCGGCCTTGTAAAGATCGCAGGATCACTCTGGATGCAGACCGCTCACAACCGTTCACTGTAGAAAACTGTAGAGGCCTATGTTTAGCAGTGGACGTCCTTAGGTTTTGTCTTGGGCTTATAATGATAATGAGTAATCGTAGTGTTGTTTTACCTAATAAATAATGTAAACTATAATAAAATAATAGGAATACTTATAAGATTTTTTGGGTATTACATAGGTAGTTAGCCTAGCAAACTTCTATAATTAAGCCACGCTGACATTAAATATGTCTATAATGCAATTTCAATAATTCTCGCTCAAGCGGTCGTCCAAGTAGGATGTGTTAAAAGTGATTATTACTAGTTTTCTTTTGACCAATTTTCAACCTTCCCCACTTCACATAAGAGTAATTGGAATCGGACGTTATCTGCACCCAGCCTACCTGACGCAGTTGTTTGAAAAAGTGTGCAGTATACGCAAACTTAACAGATAAAATGCCTATCACTAATTCGCCACCACCCAAAGCGGGACATCAAATACAATACTCGTCGCATCCTAACCTATATAGTGAGAAAGAAGACACCGATGACAGCCAAATGATCAGAAACATCAATATAAGGAAGCGCAAAAATCCTGAGGAAGAGCTTTACAAGGACATGAAAGAGTCACTAATGGAGTCACTAAAAGAAATGGTGAACTCGCAAATGGCCGAAATAAAACAGCAAAATGCTAAAATACTAGAAACTAACAATGAAATACTGAACTTTTTGCAGCAAAGCGCAGCTAACTATAAAGAAATTAATGAAAAAGTACAAATACTTGAAGCAAAAAACTTGGCTTCGGAGCAACAAATAAGTGAATTACAAACACAGCTTGATGACTTGCAGAAAAAAATTATAAAAAATACAATTGAAATAAGAAATGTTCCTAGCAGCAATGCTGAAAATGTCCAGGGAGTCGTTGAAAAGATATGTAATACCCTCCATGTTCGTTTAGCGGAGACGGCAAACATTTATAGAAAAGGTAGAAACAACGCACCAATAATCGTTGAGTTCCAAAATACAAAGGAAAAAGAGGTACTGTTGACTGCCTACAAAAAATACAACTCGGATAATAGGGAAAACCCCTTAAGCACTGAGGATTTGCAACTAGATGGAGCTAAATCTAGAATCTACATATCTGAGCCACTTTCACCTATGGGTAAGAAGATTTTAGCAGCTGCCCGTGAGCTTGTTAAGACTGGAGCGTTTAAGTACTGTTGGACGTCCAGAGGAAATGTTCTACTCAGGAAACAAGATGGACAGCCAGCGCTTGTCGTCAAATCAGAGAAACAAGTCAATGAACTCTTTTGTAAGTGACTAGCTGTATTTTTTTGCTTATGTTTGTGGAAATCAATACTTCTTACTATATGCTTTTTGCCTATCTTAGTTAATTCCCAAACTTTAGTCAATAAGTCATTTTTTGTAGTGTACCAGGCATACTATAACATTCTATATTTTAGAACAATATACCCTACTTTATATGTCGCATATTTATATGTAACGTATTTATTATTTGTATTATTATTATGCCAGGAGTCAAACCATAAAGTCTTTACACCTCACTCAAGTCTCAGGAACTCATTTTGTCTGCCTAAACTGCCTCACCAAACAATGACAAACATAGACTATTTTTGGATATGGGCACTGATATAGAACAAATCTTTATTGACGTTGACAGTAGTGCCAGCGTCAGTGACACAGTTTTGGTAGACAAGCCAGAGTCGTTTTGGCAGTACAAATTGAATTCTGTGAACTGTCTTAATGTTATTGTACAAAACATTAGAAGTATCAGCAAAAATTTTGACGATTTTGATGCTTTTATGGCCCGTAGTGGTATATCGTATGACGTGATAATTCTTTCTGAATGTTGGCTAAAACACTGTAATATTATTCCACACATAGACCATTTTAAACAGTACAGTACACTTAAACATATTAATCAAAATAGTGGTGTAGTTGTTTATATTCGTGATAGTTTACCAAATGTCTCTGTGTTCGAACCTGACATCGATGAAGCTGATTGCCTAGTTATTAAAATTGGTAATACTCATGCCTTTATATGTATTTACAGATCCCCATCATTTGCCTCTGCCTCAAAATTTCTCGTATCATTGGATAAACTTCTAGATGATCTAAAACACATACCGAACATAGTTTTTACTGGTGACATTAATATTGATATAAGAAATGAAAATACGGATACAAACTATGAAGATTATTTAGACCAGCTCGCCACACACTGCCTTTTGCCAAGTCATCTGATACCTACTCATTTTAAAAAGTGCATTGACCATTGTTTTGTCAAGTCAAATAACAAAATTGTTACAGTGGTGTGTGAATCAACGGTTACAGACCATTACACCTTGTATTTGTGTGTACCTTTATTCAAAAATAGTTTGGATTCTAAAAAGAAATACATAACGAAACTAAACTATAATATCGCTACTGAATTACTAGAAAAAAACAACTGGGAGCATGTTTTATCACTAAAAGAGCCAAACCAAGCTACTGAGAGTTTCATTAATACATTATCTAATGTTATACAGAAATCAAGTCACACAATACAATTATCGAATAGGCGTCAGACTTGCAAACCATGGATAACTCCTGGCCTGCTTCGATGTTTAAGATTTAGGGATACTTTACATAAGAGACACGTTAAATCTCCCAATGACAAAAATTTAGAAATAACCTATAAGCGCTACAGGAACCACTGTCGAACTATTTTACAAAACTTAAAAAATGATTATAACAAAGGACTGCTATCAAACAGTAAAAACAATACTAAAAAAACTTGGAATGTAATCAAACAGGTATGTAGTTTAAACACTATAAACAAATCCCAAGAACCCTTAGAGTTATTAAGACTCAACAGAAATCCTCAAGAATCAATTAACTATGTAAACCAATACTTTGTCAATGTAGGTAGCGAACTGTCAAACAAAATTTTACACAAACTCAACATTACAGAGGAGGCTTTGGCTCGTGGGTACAAATGTAATAACACTCTTGTCAATTCATTTGTGCTGCTTGATACGGATGAATTTGAAGTATGCGAAGTTGCTAGGTCGCTAAAAAACACCAGTTCAACAGGATGGGATGGGATATCATCAATTTTTATAAAACGTTTTATACGTATATTGGCTGGTCCGTTGTCCCATCTGTTCAACTTGTGCTTGTCATCAGGAATGTTCCCGTCTGTTCTAAAGAACTCTTTAGTAATACCAGTGTTTAAATCCGGGGATAAACTAAGTATTACAAATTACCGACCAATATCCCTGTTGCCCACTATAGCCAAAATGCTAGAGAAAATCATAAATATACGGTTAGTCAATTACTTGGAAAAGCATGCTATTATCTCACAAAACCAATACGGGTTCAGGAAGGGTAGGTCCACAGAAGATGCTATTGAGACATTGGTAACCAGAGTGGCTACGGGACTTGATGGGAAGCGCAAGTGTATCGGGATCTTCCTGGACCTTGCCAAAGCATTTGATACTGTGTCCGTCCCCTTACTGGTTCGTAAGCTGGAGTCCATTGGAATAAGGGGTATTACTCTGGACCTTTTTAAGGATTACCTTTGCAACAGGACACAAGCAGTCAAAATTGGAGACTTAGTTAGTTCGCGAAGTAAAGTTCAATTTGGAGTCCCTCAAGGCTCAGTGCTAGGACCAACCCTTTTCTCAATATACATAAATGAACTTTGTAATATTCATATACCAAATTCTAAAATCATAACTTTTGCGGATGACACCGTAATTCTGTTTCAGGGTAAATCTTGGCCATCGGTTAAAAAAGCGGCAGAAAGTGGAATGAGCATACTTACTCAATGGCTAGACTTAAATTTACTTACATTAAATCTCAGTAAAACTAAATACTTAACCTTTAGCATACGGAATAATGCTCAGCCTGATTCTGATTTTGCAATCAAAGTACATAATGTCCATTGCCCTAAAGATAGATCAAATTGTGAATGTTTGACCCTTCAATCTGCGATTAGTCTTAAATATTTAGGGATTGAAGTAGACAGGAACTTAAGGTGGGAACAGCACATTCATAATTTAAAAAACCGGATACGTAAACTAATACCTATATTTAAAAGACTAAGGAATCTTAGAGATGATCATACAAACAGGATCGTATTTTTAACCCTATGCCAATCCTTAATAACATATGGCATTTCGGCGTGGGGTGGAGCGAATAAAAGCACTATCTTGGAAGTTGAAAGAGCACAAAGATGTATTCTAAAAGTAATGAATTTTAAACATTATAGATATCCCACTGAACAACTATACAAAGAATGCAAAGTTTTGAATGTTCGGCAACTTTTTATAAAAAACATAGTGTTGAGAATTCACTCCAGTCAATCACCAGATATTAAAGAACCGAAAAGACTAGTGCATAAAGTATACAATGTACCAGCGTGCAGAACTGTTTTTGCTAAGAGTTTCTCATTTTTCTTAGCCCCATTCCTATATAATCGTATAAGTCAGACTATACCTCTGAAAGATTCTACACGCTATGTCTGCCGAAGGGCTCTGGATGAATACCTGAGAAATATAGACTTTGTGGGAACTGAGGAACTATTTATAATATTGGTATAATATGATTATATACATTTACTACTCCAACATATTTATTATGTATACATATAATAAAAAAATAGTTAAATAAAGTAATAATAGTAATATAATTGAATAATTAATATTTATTCTATTTATTAAGAATTATGAATAATTATATACATTTATATCTAAAATCATGTCTGGTACACATTATTCTATATTAATTTACTACAAACAATAAGTAATGTTACTGTATAATAATTTCCATAACGTAATATTGCACTATCTCTTTATTTTGCGTATACTACAGTTTGTTTACGCCAACCACTATTGTTAGTTACTCTTATCGCGATTGGACTCATCTGTTCTATTGAGCCGTAACTATTTATGCATTATTCTTATAATGATCCTTATTACCGGTCAGCTGCAGTTGGTATCATATGAGCGAGAATCTTACCTTGCCGTAACACAGTTTTACTAGCACGGAAGGTAAAGAATACTTTATCTGAGTACCGCCTTTTCTTTTTAGCTGTGTAAATTACTTGCTTTAATTCTTGCAGATTTTATAGTGTCTATTATGTTAATGAATATGTTTTTCTTAACTGACTGTAAATCTGCCCATAGTTAAGTTTAAACTTATGTATGAGTTAAATATGTAGATTAAGGTTGCTACGCTGTAATTTTGATAAATAAATTATTCTTATTCTTATTCTTATTCTTAATTGATTCGTCCCCCTCCACAATTCCTAATCACCTCTCAAAAAAGGAAATATTGCAGCAAGTGGCAACACAGCGTTCGAAATTCGAAAATTGAACTAATTGGGAAGGACTCTCAAGGATTGGGACGTGCTCGGAAAAATAACGACTGTCGATGACTTTTCGTTTTTAATTATCTGAAAGAGAAGTGCATAAAACGGAATGTTTGATTTTTTTATCTGTTCCTTTTTGAGAGTGAATAAGCTAAATTCTGATGTGGAACTGGCTAAGAATAATACTAAAATGAATGTCTCTTTCTCTGTTTAGACTGATTTATCAACTTTCAAAAACTGTTGTCATTTTTGCGTAGTTTAGTATAGTCTTGTTGACAGTTTGATGTTGTGTGTGTTTGCCTTTTTAATTAATTGTCTATGGATTTGGAAATGTTCTGTTCTTTTGATTTACAGATAAAGTGATGTGAATCTAAGGCCTGTCTTACAATGTCCTAATAAGTGCCGGTTAGCTCAATCTATCCCATACTTGGAATGGATAATGGAGCCCAATGGCATAGATTAAGTCTGCACTTTGTGTTCGTTTTGACGCAAAGGCGTCGTATCCTTTAGAGCTTTATTTGTCTCTGGAGACGGGCGTAGATTGCTCCATGCAACGTATCTATACTTTTTGATACGTTATGTTATTAAAACGGTCATTGATCTCATCGTTTTTGCTTATACTCCCACTCACAATCATTTGTGAGATTGTGGAGGATGTTTTGACTTTAAATGAATTGGATTTAAAAGATTCGAAGTTAAATTTTGGAACCACGATCTTTTTAGGTGTATAATATTTTCCTACTGATTTTCGGGAATGGCGGCCCCTCTCAGCAGAGATAGGCCAGGTACGCAGGAGATATTATAGTAGCCAAATGTGTGCGCAACACACAAGATAAATCAGGCGCAGGACCATCGGCTCAACGTGCGCACCAAGGTACGGGGGTGTCATCACCACCAACTTCCTGACTCCTCAGAATAACCCAAAAACTAATTGCGGCCTGACCCTGGATTCGAACCCGGGACTTCTTGGGTACCAGCGATGAAACCAATACAACAAAGAGGCAGTAATATATCAAAGACGTTGACACTTACCCCTACTGGCCAGTAGGTGTAATTCGTTCACGAAACTGCAGTCAAAATACAACTGTTGACGACAGGCATGAAACCTTTTTTTACTATTGTTTATGGTTTTGTTTATTCTTATTTTACTCTATATTTTGATACTATCTTTTGTTTTTCACTTGACATAATAAATTCTCTTCGATCTGTAATTTGTGTTTTGTGATTTTAATAGTTAGCCTTAAACAAGCCTTTTTTTACCACTAATAACGTGACGATAATCAGCAAAGGCATTGGCATCTATTCAGCCTAGCACACTTTAGCCAGTGCATCTGATCTCAAAGAGTGTTGTGTATTGTACCCAGTCGGTCCCAAAGTTCTGTCATAATGTAAAATAAGGATAATAACAAAAGTACGAATTAGATTTTAATGAATTATATATTAATTTAAAGTACATGTATTACGAAATCAGAATAACCTAAAGTTATTCAAAATGTCCTCCTTTATTTTGAACACAGGCCCTTAATCGCCGCGGCCAGCAATCTATCGCAGCACGCACCATATTCAAGTCGATTTCAGCGACTGCTTTTCGTAAAGATGCCTTCAGGCTCTCCAAATTTTTATGGGGTTTATTACAGACCTTCTGCTTTAAGACCTGCCAAATTTTGTAGTCCAAAGGATTAAGGTCCGGGCTGGAGGAAGGCCAATCCTCGTGTCTAATGAAGTCGATGTTTTGACGCTCAAACCAGGATTGAGTGCTCTTGGCTTTGTGTGCAGGCGCAGAGTCCTGCTGGAACACGAAGTGATGTCCGGAAAATAGCGTGTTGGGCAGGTCTTTGACAAGCTTATCCAAAACCGTCTCTTGGTACACTTTTGCACTGGTTTTGACCCCTTTTTCACAAAAATGAACCTCAGTTGGGCCGTAATAGGACACTCCCAACCAGACCATCACTGATGATGGATGATGGCCATGTTGCACCCGCGGAACCTTTTTTGCTGCTTCTTCAGAGCTTTTAGCGTATACTCTATCATTTTGTTTGTTGTATTTTTCTTCAATATCGAAAATTTTTTCGTCCGTAAAGAGGATATCACGGTGTCGGTTTTTCGCGTACCGCTTTAACAACTCTCGGGATCTTTTAAGTCTTATTGCTTTTAGACGATTATTAAGGAAGTGCCCATTTTTTTTTGTATGCTCGTAGACAAAGGTCTTCATTTAAAATCTTTTTTACTGTTTTTCTACTGACACCCATCTGCAACGCCATCAACTTCTGTTTTCGGACTGGATTTCTTGCTATGCGCGCCTTTATAGCTTTGACCACTGCTGGTGTTCTTGCGGAGCGTGGCCGACCAGTTCTTTTCTTGTCCTCAACACTGGAGACTTCATTGTACCTATCAATAGTACGATACACAAACCTAAGCGTAATATTCAATTTTTTGAGCAACTTGAAAATGGTACTAGGCGAGTGCCCACAGCGATGCAACGCTAAAACAGCTATTCGGTTTTCTTTTAACGTCCACTCCATCGTGAAAAAGCACGGTAAATGTTTGTTTTTTATTTTAAAATAATAGTCAAATATTCAAAAAAAGAATGCAATAATATTTTCATAAAATCATGTTCGAATTTTAAAAATTATGTGCCAGTGACAGAACTTTGGGACCGACTAGTTATATTTAGCATGTTTCTTATATTCTTACTTCAGTATGGCGATAAAAATATTTTTATGTGTTGGTAGCTGCAACGGCCTGCTTAAAAAAAAAACAAGGAATAAGCAAAGGCATTGGCAGCCATTCAGCCCAGCACACTTAAGTTAAGCCACTGCATCTGGTCTCAAAGAGTGTAGTGTGTTTTATATCTACTGTTTCTTATATTCTTGCCTCAGTCTGGCGGTAAATAATTCACGTTGCACCCGGTCGGCATCCAGAAATGTCTATTTTCTCAGACAGGGCGTCGTTAGATACGCGGTAGTGAGGGGCAGTTGTTATCGATAAAATTCTGTGACGAATAACATGTATAACTGAAGTAATGAAATGAGTAGGCAAGAAAATGGGAAATAAACGTTGATTTATTATAAAGCTTTCACACACGTAGAAGAACACACCAAGCATAACCAAAACTATAAGACGTAAGAAATCAATCAAACAGATTTAAAAAAATATACACTTGGCTTGATCTGGTTTCAAGAGCAAACCCATACTAAATAAAAAAAAAAACAAAACTTGGCATGGAGTTCGTTCGTCACAGACAAAAAAAGTCCCTCGTGTTCACACTAAATAACGGTTCTTTCTCTTTTATTTTTTACCGTGTGTTTGTGAATTATGTATTTGTAAGAAGTGTTTTTTAATGTAAAAAAGAACAATTTTGGTACTGTTAACTGTTAACTTGCTTAGAGTAACGGACACCACTTGTCTAGCGCCACTGGTGCCGAGTTTATCGATATCGATATTCGCCCCACCCCTACCCGCCTGCGTAAACGTAGATAACTCGGCCATTTGAATGCGACCCGCGCGTACCGCACCCGTTCGAAATTCGAATATTTACAGCGCACCACGTACCATAGACACGGCGAACGCGATTTGTTTCGCTACGCTATCTGTGGTTTTGCCAATATGGCGGCGCGCGGGAAATATTTAGGGCTAATTTTAGGTAATTAGATTTCGATGGTTGGGATTTTAGAGTTAGCACGGTATGCCTGATTTTCAATCGCCTACCTACCATACATACAACAATAAATGAGAAGTTACAAAGTTTTACGTAGTGTGAAATTTAACTATTTTCATGCTTACAGCTATATTTTCATGTAGGAAAGAAAGTAGCAAACATAACGTCTTTTTAACCCTTTTTCTGTCTGGGCCCTGGGGTACCTAGGTATCGTAGCTTCCAAACGGATGAACCGATTTTTATAAAAGATGAAATAAGAATTTCATTTCTTATTTCAATTTTTAAGAATATAAATATGACACTGTGAGTGTTAAATACAATTTAGAACCGATTTTCAGTTTTTTGTGTCATATTGATAATTTTATCCTGGTTGATTTGTCATAAAAATTTGACTTAAGGACCCTGAAAGCTTGCCATGTTAACTAGCCGCATCAAGTTATTTAGCTTCTTATTATTTTTATTTTTTTATTTCGTTTTAATGACATTTCTTCCGCGTAAAAACGAAGATTAACTCGTAACTACTAACTCGTGTATCTTAAATGTGCGTAAAGATAATATACAGCTGTATCTACTGAACCGAATTTGATCAATTTTTTAAACACACCAATTATCTGGTTTCGTGGTAAGGAATTTTCTTCCTTGTGTTACGAAGTACCAGACAACGATTATGACGGGGGCGTCTCCCATAAATACTTAAATACATATATGTATATAATTTGATCAATATTGGTAATTCTTATAACTTTGTATTTCTTCGTTACACTATTATTTTTTTACGCGTTCAAACATCAAAATACAGTTAGTTCCTGTAGCCGTAATGCATAAGAAATATGATAACGTTACTAGATTAAAAAAAAACTAGTAAAAGCTCAGGGATCGACGACCGCCGGCGGTCGCGTAAACAAAAGAATGACAAAAAAATTTTGGAAAACACATCTGTGAGGCTAAGATCTTTAAAAGAACAACACGGCTCTCAAATTGGTGGTACACCATACCACTCATAATATTACCCTAACATTATAATATCTGTGCCCTAACTGCCATTCAAATAGCCATAAAAGAATTAATTCCCGTAAGACCCCGAGTTCCGCAAGCAACATCTTATATCAATCTGCCGGCAACATTTGTGATGAATGTGCTCTAGCTTTTAATATCAGTTTTTATTGCTACAGTGTTGCCATTTGCAGTGTGTTTACCGGAGCTGGGGTAGTTTTTGTTTGTTGTTTTGGAGATTATTGTTTTAATGGGGGTGAGGTTTTTTTGAGGATTCAGATATGATGTAATGTTGTTTTGAAAAGTATCTTAAGCTAGCCAGCATCATCGCCTCCTTGTCTCAAGGAAACGGTTTCGTTTTTAAATAGGTTTAAGGTTAATTGCCTCGGTGGCGCAGCGGTTAGTGGGTCACATTTTAAAGCGACGGCTGCGCCAGAGGTCCCGGGTTGGATTCCCGGGTCGGGCCAAAAAATATGTACCTGAGTTTTTCTGTTCAGAAATTCTCAGGGAAGCCCGGAGCTTGGAAGTTGGCGGTGTTTCACCCCCGTTCCTCGGAAAGCACGTAAAGCCGTTGGTCCTGCGCCTGATCTCTCTCGTGTCAGATTGCTGTCCCATCGGGCTATGAGAGTGAAAGGAATAGAAAGTGCACCTGTGTTTGCTCACACACTTGTGCGCTATAATATGTCCCGCGCAGTCGGTTGGTCGTTGTGACTGGCCACTGTAGTCGAAATCGGCTAGGGGGACTATTATATTTCATGCTAGTCTCAATTATATTTTTTTGGTCTTTGAAAAGTCGTATGAATATAAGTGGCCTGTAAAAGAACTGTTTTTTTTAATTTAAATCTTTTTTTGTCTCCTCCAGATGCGGCGACGGAACAATTGACGGGGAGGCATGCAGGGCGGGGGCGCGCCCGCCGCTGACGCCGACCAGGCGCAGTTCGAGGCCGACAAGCGGGCTGTATACAAGTGAGTATGAGTATAGTATACGTGTATACAATTGAGTATGAGTATAGTATACGTGTATAGAATTGAGTTTGAGTATAGTATACGTGTATACAATTGAGTATGACTATAGTATACGTGTATACAATTGAGTATGCGTATAGTATACGTGTATACACGTGATTGACGAGGAGGTATACAGGGCATGCTGACGCCGACCAGGCGCAGCTGTAGCCTACAAGCGGGCTGTATGAAAGTGAGTTTTTTATCATCACTGCTGAACAAAGGCCTTCCCTACTGTTTTCCACGGTTCTGAGTGGTCTGCATTCAGTGCGATCCTTCTTCCTTTATATGTAAGAATTTGGATTACATTCATTTGAAGGGAAATAATAATGAACGCGACCTAAAGTGACGTGACGTCTTAAACGCCTCAGTTTTGCGGTCGACCTATAAAATTGTTAGTGCTCGACCACACTAACCTACCCACAAGCAAACATCACTGACGTATACTCTTTGACGACCGATTTGGCGCAGTGGTTAAGAAATTGGCTACTGCGCCAGAGGTCGTGGGTTCGATCCCCGCACATTACAAGCATTTGTGTGCATGAACATGTCTGTTTGTAGTGGTCTGGGTGTTTTCTATGTATGTATTTACAAAAAAGAAAGTATTTAAGTATGTTTATATCCGTTGTCTGGTTACCATAGTACAAGGTTTGCTTAGTTTGAAACCAGATGGCGCTGTGTGAAATGTACTGGGACATTTATTTATTATCTACACTAATATTATAAAGAGGAAAACTTTGTTTGTTTGATTGTAATGAATAGGCTCATAAACTACTAGACCGATTTTAAAAATTCTTTCACCATTCGAAAGCTACATTATCCACGAGTAATATAGGCTATATTTAATTTTGAACAAAAGTAGGGTTCCTCGGATATTACGGTTTTTCGGACACAAGGTGTAAAAAATCAACCAAAAAAGTTACTTATTTTGCGTACCCTGCCTAACGGCTGAACCGATTTAGCTGAAAATTGGCAGGGAGGTAGCTTAGAGCCAGCAGAAGGACATAGGATCCTTTTTATCCCGTTCAACGGGGCCGGGGCTGGGGCGGGACGGGGCCGGGGCGAAACAAAGTTCGCTGGGTCCGCTAGTTATTTATATTTATCTTTCCAGACACCCCCTCTTCCCCCTTCTGGCATTACTCCTTGAGCGATGCGAGCAAGCCACGGCGGGGGCGGAGCCGCCCTGCGCGGACGCCTTTGGGGCAGATCTGCAGGCCTTCGTGCAGCACCAGAGGAGGGACAGGCGGCCCCTGCTGCTGGACGAGCCCGAGATAGACGGCCTCATGATTAAGAGCATACAGGTTTGTGCTGAGCCAATTTATGGTTTAGGAGCAGTGGTGAAGATTCGAAAACGGGTTGATGTTGCTGGATCCAATAACAGCTGGAGACAGGAGGGTCTTTAGACGCTATAAGAATAATCAAAAAATTGATTATCTAGTTGCTGAAGCAGTTAGTTCGCTGGTTTGAATCCCGAGTCGGGCCGAAGTTAGTTTCTGGGTTTCTCCGACTGGAAAGTACTCGGTAACAGTTCGGAGTCAGAAAGTTGGTGGTGATGACACCGCCGTGCCGCGGTCTTGCGCCTGACCCCTCACCGAGCATTTTGGATCTGCTGTCTTACCGAATAATGAGAGTGAAGGAACAGAGAGTGCCCTTGTGTGTTGCGCAGACACTTGAGCACTATAAACCATGTCCCGTTGGATACGACAGGAGGACGTTCTAGGTGAGTGTAGGTCTTAAGAACCTGGATAGAGCGATGTAAGCCACGGCGGGGGCGGACGCCTTCGGGGCAGATCTGAAGGCCTTCGTGCAGCACCAGAGGAGGGACAGGCGGCCCCTGCTGTTGGACGAGCCGGAGATAGACGGCCTCATGATTAAGAGCATACAGGTATGTGCTGAGGGTATTTAAGACGTGATTTTCTGAACGTCGTATCCAGTGACAACCGGGGTAGAAATAAAATCAAAATTCCAAATCGATATTTCTATTTACGTCATGAAATTACACTTATGAACATCAAATATACAGTAAAAAATATAAATAAATGTGCCCTGAAAGGGCCGAATCATGTCTCCTTATCTTTTGGGCCCTACCAGCGCTTCAAGACACTTAGGCAAGTGCTAAGAAGAAACCCTGGAACAAAATCGAACCATCACACAGTTTGCGACCCTCCGCAACACGATTGCGCCACTCTGGCCGTGTCTCCGCAAGTCTTTCCCATTTATGGAGATCGATGTTGAAGGCAGTCATGTCTCTTTTGTCTCTAGCTAAGCCAATGTACGCCATATCCCCTTATTAATAATTCTATGGTCTAATGGTTTCCAGGTCCTCAGGATCCACCTGCTAGAGCTGGAAAAGGTTCAGGAGCTGTGTCGCGACTTCTGCGGAAGATACATAGCGTGTCTCAAAACTAAAATGCAGAGTGAGAATCTGTTGAGGACGGACTATGGTAGTGGTGAGTTCATTTATCTATTTACTACAGGTAGACCGCGAAATTAAGACCTGGCAACACCCGCCCGCGCCGCTCACCAACCGCGCTCTCGTCTCCCCCCGCGCCCCGCCGCCCCGCAGGCAAAGTCTCAATGAAGCGGTTTACCTATAACAACCTAGCTTTAACAACTGCTAACGTTTTACCGCAAACAAACAAATTAATTAGCTTTATTAAACAAACTATTCAGCTTAGTAATATGAGTATAGGTTTGTCGCTTGAATTTACAATTATTTATTATTAGTTAAGTTAATTAGCCTGTAAGCATCCCACTGCTGGGCAAAGGCCTTACCTCAAATGTGAGGTAGTATGAGCCATACTCCACCACGCGGGCTCAGTGCGGATTGGCGGAGGGGTGTTTGCAAGGCAAGCGACCAACCTTGCTGTCAGACTTCATCAAGCCGCCCGGGGCCTTTGACTAGGCTTAACAACTAATATCAACCGATATTAGCCGGGACCAACTGCTTAACGTGCCGTCCGAAGCACGGAGATGCTCATGATATACGTCACTTATATGGTTGGAATGGTCACCCATCCAAACACCGACCGCGCCGTAAATTGCTTAACTTCGGTATTACTACCAAAGCGCTGCCACCACTGCGCTACGAGCACCTCTATATAAAAATGATTATTATAATCTGTTAATTCCAGGTGGAGTGGAAAGCAATAACAACCTCTCAGGATCGTTAGAAGACCACTCCAGCACATCAAATTCGCCACAATATCAGGTATGAAATGTACGTCATGAACTTTACTATTTATCTACTTAATTTATTTTTGTTCCAGTACATAATGTTTCTTAACTGTGTTTTAAATGTGGAGAAAATTCTGTGAATGTAGAAATAAATATGAGATTATTTTCATTTGACCCCGTTAGGAATTATATATTGTTTATGTTAATTAACAAAGTTGTTTATGTATACATGTCATAACGAAGTTGTTTATGTTAACGCGTGTGTATACAGTCCAATTGATTCTAATTAAGCGCTTATAATCAACTTTTATAATGCGCACAACAAAAGAGGGTAGGTTTCTGCCCGCATCTAACTACTATTTCTAGCGTATAGAACTGACACCACAAACAAATTACTTGTGCCATTATTTGACGCCACCTAGCATTAAAAATGTATTCACAAACGGTTTCAAATTCGACAGAAACAGACAGAGGCATTGACAATAGTGACTGAGTTTGTTGCGCAGCTTCTTCTCAGCACTAGCCCACAATTGTCCCGAAGCTGTGGTAGGGCCTATGTTGGGACGTGTATAAGTGCCCCCAGTGGGTCTAGATGCAAAAATAAACGACTTTTATTAACAAAGTGGTTTATGTTAATTAATAAAGTTGTTTATGCTAATAAACAAAATTGATTATGTTAATTAACAAAGTTGTTTATGCTAATTAACAAAGTTGTTTATGTTAATGAGCAAAGTTGTTTATGTTCATTAACAAAGTTGTTTATGTTAATTGACAAAGTTGTTTATTTTAATTAACAAAGTTGTTTATGTTAATTAACAAAGTTGTTTATGTTAATACACATGTTTACAGTCGCCCCCCGCGCCGGCCGCGTTCCCGCCGGTGTTCCCGCCGCACACCGAGCTGCCTTACCCCGTTAGTTCCAGGGAGCCCCGTGAGTAACATATCATTTATTTATTTATTTATATGTAAAACTGGCGGTCCTGTTTTATGGTTATTATTTCATTCGGGGACAAGAAAAATTTAACTAAGTAAAAATCGTGATAAATCGATCTCGAAAGTTATATTAGATTATCGATATAAAAAAAAACTAAACGAAAATCGGTTCATCCGTTTGGGAGTTTCGATACACAGATACAAAGACATACTTTTTGCGTAAGGGTAAAAAATGAAGTGCTCGTAATGATTCTTAGTTTATTAGAAAAAAAAATGATATCAATTATAATTGTTTCTTTTTATAAATATTTCCCATTGATTATTTTATATTATTAATTTTTCAGCATCACTCGTCGTACAAGGATCGACGCCAATCAGTCAAATAGGTGCTGGCCTGATTCCTACAGATTCCTTCACTGGTGAGTATAATATATCCATACTATCTTCTTCTATTCTATACATATAAAAGGCTTTGTCCTGAATGACTGACGGATCAACGCACAGCCTAAACGGCTGATCGTAGAGACCTGAAACTTGGAGGGTGTGTTCTTGGTATGACGAAGGGATCCGATAAGAAGGGATTTTGTGAAATTTCACCCCTAAGGGGTTGAAAAAGGGGTGCAAAGTTTGTATGGGAAAATGTGATTCCTTGGTCTGATCTACTTCAAATTTTGCATAAACATTCTTTAAAAATGTTAACGAAAAACATAAGGCTTTGTCCTGAATGACTGACGGATCAACGCACAGCCTAAACGGCTGATCGTAGAGACCTGAAACTTGGAGGGTGTGTTCTTGGTATGACGAAGGGATCCGATAAGAAGGGATTTTGTGAAATTTCACCCCTAAGGGGTTGAAAAAGGGGTGCAAAGTTTGTATGGGAAAATGTGATTCCTTGGTCTGATCTACTTCAAATTTTGCATAAACATTCTTTAAAAATGTTAACGAAAAACGTGTATCAAATTTTATTGTAATTTATCTTGTAACGGGGTTAAAAAGGGGTAGAAAGTAATTTTGGGGATGATTGGCTACGAAGTTAATATAAATACTCTTTAGTGCTTATGCTTAAAATTATTTTTATTTCATTTTTGACAATCATTTGACATATCTGAGACACAATGTTTTGACACATGTTTGTTAATAATTTTACTCTTGAGAAGAGATTTTATTCCAATAGTAAAGAATGATTTTTTGTATTGAAACAGGGTAGGTATCAAGCGGTCTGTGTCCAGTGTAGTATGCAGATCGTTTGTTCATATTGTTGGTGGACATTCTACGCTGTTCCTGCGGTCGATGGGTATCCGACCTGGAACTTTTTTGCAAATTTTTCCTGAGGGCCTATGTTAGCAGTGGACGGCCTTGGGTGTTGATGATGATGATGGGGTAGATCCCTACATATAATTTTCCCTTTGAATTCAAACAAAGCTCAAGTTCTAACTCTTAAGGTAGCGGAAGAAGACTTGATATGTTATGTGGCATGATGCTGTGTAAGCGCAAAGAGTAGCCTGGTCTTTTTAGCACTCGAAAGAAATATACGATTGACGAAAGGCGTAAAGTATTTCGATTACGTAAATGATAATATCCCCGAGTAAGTTTGACCAGATTAAAGACCGGGCTACGTGTGAGTCTACACAACATATAACATTTGTCTATAATTTAAAAACTGATGTTATTGTATGTTTGGTTGAAGGCGCTAATCACAGGAACTATTGGTCCGGTTATAAAATATATTAGATACATTGTTAAATAGTGAATTTATCAGGGTAGGCTTTTTAATTAGTTTAATACTTAGAGGCTTATAAATATTTTTGCTACGATCTATGGGAACGGAGTAAAACTAAAACGTGCGTACGAAGTCCCTGGCGGGCCGCTAGTATATTATAAAAGAAAGTCGTGTTAGTTACACTATTTATAACTCCAGAACGGCTGAACAGATTTGGCTGAAAGTTTGTGGAGAAGTAGCTTAGAACCTGGAGAAGGACATAAGATACTTTTCATCGCGTTCGACGGGGCCGGGGCTGGGGCGGGAATGGGCTGGAGCGAAACAATATTCGCTGGGACCGCTTACCTTTTAGAATTACGGGGCTGGGGGCGAACATTTTACTAGTATTTGAATTGAAAAAAAAACAAACTAACCTCAAAATCCCACCGCCAGGAACAAACTCCAACAACTCCTGCTCATCAGTGTCCGGTTCCCCGCCGCCTGAAGAGGACTGCGACGACGCGAGCGGCAAGCGCGGCGTACTACCGCGACACGCCACGCAGGTCATGCGGGCTTGGCTGTTCCAGCACCTTGTTGTGAGTATTAGAATAGATCGAGAAACACCGAGACAGAGTGAGACACATTGAGACATGATGAGACACATAGAGACAGGGTGAGCAAAAATGAGACACACCAAGTTTAGACATACAGCAACTTGTTAAAATAGCTGAGAATTTCTGAGAGACACTGAGATTAGCTGGGACACACTGATCCTAGGTAAGACACACTGGGCCTCCCTGAGATTCAATGAGACTAGCTCAAACCCACTAAGTCTAGCTTAGACACGCTGAAACTTAATGGAACACATTGAGACTAATATAATAGTAAAGTAGTAGTAGTAGTAAAAGTATTGCGACGACGCGAGCGGCAAGCGCGGCGTACTACCGCGACACGCCACGCAGGTCATGCGGGCTTGGCTGTTCCAGCACTTTGTTGTGAGTATTAGAATATTGATCTACGAGATGAGACACATGAGACGCATTAAGACAGGATGAGACAGGATGAGGCAGGATGAGACACGATGAGATAGGATGAGACATACTGAGACACATTAAACCTTACTGAGAATGGATGCGAGTGGCAAGCTAGGTGACCGTGACACGCTACGCAAGTCATGCGGGCTTGGCTGTTCCAACACCTTGTTGTGAGTATTAGAATATTGATCGACCAGATGAGACGCATTGAGACAGGATGAGACAGGATGAGACAGGCTGAGACAGGATAAGATAGGATGAGACATACTAAGACGTATTAAATCTTACTGAGAATGGATGCGAGTGGCAAGCTAGGTGACCGTGACACGCCACGCAAGTCATGCGGGCTTCGCTGTTCCAGCACCTTGTTGTGAGTATTAGAATATTGATAGACCAGATGAGACGCATTGAGACAGGATGAGACAGGATGAGACAGGCTGAGACAGGATAAGATAGGATGAGACATACTAAGACGTATTAAATCTTACTGAGAATGGATGCGAGTGGCAAGCTAGGTGACCGTGACACGCTACGCAAGTCATGCGGGCTTGGCTGTTCCAGCACCTTGTTGTGAGTATTAGAATATTGATCTACGAGATGAGACACATGAGACGCATTAAGACAGGATGAGACAGGATGAGGCAGGATGAGACACGATGAGATAGGATGAGACATACTGAGACACATTAAACCTTACTGAGAATGGGTGCGAGTGGCAAGCTAGGTGACCGTGACACGCCACGCAAGTCATGCGGGCTTGGCTGTTCCAGCACCTTGTTGTGAGTATTAGAATATTGATCTTCGAGATGAGACACAGTGAGACAGGATGAGACAGGATGAGACACATTGAGACAGGATGAGAAACACTGAGACACATTGAACCTAAATGAGAATGGATGCTAGTGGCAAACGCGGCGTGCTACCGCGACACGCCACGCAGGTCATGCGGGCTTGGCTGTTCCAGCACCTTGTTGTGAGTATTAGAATATTGATCTACGAGATGAGACACAGTGAGACAGGATGAGACAGGATGAGATAGGATGAGACATACTGAGACACATTGAACCTAAATGAGAATGGATGCTAGTGGCAAGCGCGGCGTGCTACCGCGACACGCCACGCAGGTCATGCGGGCTTGGCTGTTCCAGCACCTTGTTGTGAGTATTAGAATATTGATCTTCGAGATGAGACACAGTGAGACAGGATGAGACAGGATGAGACACATTGAGACAGGATGAGAAACACTGAGGCACATTGAACCTAAATGAGAATGGATGCTAGTGGCAAGCGCGGCGTGCTACCGCGACACGCCACGCAGGTCATGCGGGCTTGGCTGTTCCAGCACCTTGTTGTGAGTATTAGAATATTGATCTACGAGATGAGACACAGTGAGACAGGATGAGACAGGATGAGATAGGATGAGACATACTGAGACACATTGAACCTAAATGAGAATGGATGCTAGTGGCAAGCGCGGCGTGCTGCCGCGACACGCCACGCAAGTCATGCGGGCTTGGCTGTTCCAGCACCTTGTTGTGAGTATTAGAATATTGATCTTCGAGATGAGACACAGTGAGACAGGATGAGATAGTATAAGATAGGATGAGACATACTGAGACATATTAAACCTTACTGAGAATGGACGCGAGTGGCAAGCTAGGTGACCGCGACACGCCACGCAAGTCATGCGATCTTGGCTGTTCCAGCACCTTGTTGTGAGTATTAGAATATTGATCGAACAGATGAGACACATTGAGACAGGATGAGATAGGATGAGACATACTGAGACACATTAAACCTTACTGAGAATGGATGCGAGTGGCAAGCAAGGTGACCGTGACACGCTACGCAAGTCATGCGGGCATGGCTGTTCCAGCACCTTGTTGTAAGTATTAGAATTGATCGAGACACATGAAGACTAGTTGAGACACATTGAGACAACATTGAGACAGGATGAGTCACATTGAGACAGGATGAGACACACTGAGACACATTTAACCTGACTGAGTATAAATGCGAGTGGCAAGCGGTCTATGTATTTGGAATCTATTTTTGCGGCTATACTCAGTAGTTTAGCTGCAAAAATAGTTTCCAAATACATAGACATCGGCTCAGTAGCCGATGCAAGTGAATGAAGTATCAATGGATTCCTTATTTATTGTATAATAACTTTATCATTGTTGACGACAGGCATGAAACCTTTTTTATAATTGTTTATGGTTTTGTTTATTCTTATTTTACTCTATATTTTTGATACTATCTTTTGTTTTTCACTTGACATAATAAATTCTCTTCGATCAGTAATTTGTGATTTTAATATTGTGTTTTGTGATTTTAATATTGGTGTCAGAAGTGATTAGTGATGATTACCCGTGCTCAAGCTAAAAAACTTAGTGCCACTGCCTCTCCGGCCTCGAGGACGTCGTCCGCCACCGTGCGGGCACAGACGCTCGCGGCGGAAGTGGAGCACCTAAAACGTATTCGTGATATTGATCGGGCTGCACGTGAAGCGGAAGCGAAAGCAGAGAGGACGATCGCGGAGGCCGAGTATCGGGCCCAAGTCGCCGCGATAGAGGCCGATGAAGGCCGCAGTCATCGATCCAGCCTTGCAGCTTCAGTCAGCGAGTGGCTAGACGCCACCGTCCCGCACTATCAAAACGGAGCACCAGATTTGCCTAACACACATGGCCAAGCTTCGGCACTCGATGCGCCCTCACAGGCTGAGGCGGAGGGTGCACCGGTCGCGGCGAGTTTTTTCGATGCGGGTCACTCTTCCCGACACATCGAACTCGTCGATCCCTTGGTCAAGAATACGGCATCCGCTCCAGCAACTGGTACATTACACACCACATTACACTCTACATTACCTCAACAGTTACAATGTAACAACAATAAAGATGAATACTCTAACACCCTACACCTAGCTCAAGCCATCGCGTCTGTTGCGGCCACCACGGCGCTGAAGCATAACAAGGTCAGCTCTCCTCTGCCTATTTTTGAAGGTCGACCAACCGACTGGCTTGTATTTAGAAAAATGTATTCGGACACTAGTCCATCTTATACAAGTTTAGAAAACCTAGCGAGGCTGAATGCTGCATTACGTGGACCTGCTCGAGATGCCGTCGCGGTTCTTCTAGCTGCCGCGCGCGACCCAGAGGTCGTGATGCAGGCGCTGGAGACAGCTTTTGCAAGACCGGAGCATATTATTTTAACGCAAATTTCAGCGATCAGAGCTCTACCGAAGTTAGCTGACAATTGCAAGGAGCTGAACTCGTTCGCCTGCAAAGTGCGTAATTGTGTCGAGGTCGTACGTCTTCTGCAGCGACCTGAATACCTCGCTTCTCCTGAACTGTCTAATGAAATTGTAAGTAAAATAAGTCCTATACTAAGATCTAGGTGGATTGATTTCGCGCATTTACGTGAGCATACCAAATTATTCAGAATTGAACTTTTATCCGACTTTTTAATGCACGAAGCCAATTTGCGTAGTCGGTATGACATTATGCCATTGAACGTTGACGTTGCCGTCAAAAACGTCAAATGTCATGTCACTGTCGGCTCGACTGACGTAAAAAAAAGTTGTAATTGTTCAAAAAAGGTTTGTCTTTTTTGTAGTAAGGTTGGTCATGATGTCAAATCATGCGAAGACTTTTCAAACATTAACGTTGAGGAGCGTTGGCAGTGGGTCACAGTCAATAAAGTTTGCCATAAATGCCTCATAAAAGGTGGTCACACTTATGTTCTTTGCAAAAAGTTTGCGTGCAACGTGGTTGATTGTGCTAATAAATTCAAACATCATTCTCTTCTACACAAAGAACAGAGGGATGACGTCGTTTATGCGGCATTGTCTTCCGAGCCTCAAGTCACAATTGTATCGGAGGACTTAGTTCACGATGACTCTAATCCTTTATCGGCTAAAGACCATGAGACTGTCACCCACACAACGTGTCCTACTTCTACCTTCAGATCTCTTCTTAAAGTAATACCGATAATCATTTCGGGACCGAAGGGGTCCTATGACACCTTTGCGCTACTGGACGATGGTTCTACAACTACTTTATTAGACTCTGACGTGGCGGTTGCTATAGGAGCTGAAGGTAGGAAAGGACAAATTAGAGTGGATGGAATAGGTGGAATGACAAGAATGACCGAGGTAAACTTTGTTGATATTTCCGTTAAAGGTCGTCATAGTGCGGAAACTTACTTACTTCAAAATGTGCGCTCAATACCTAACTTAGGTTTGGGCTCTCAATCTGCTGAAGCTAGGAACATAAAATCAGTTGCTCACTTATCCGATTTAGTTGAATATCTGTCATATGACGAAGCTAAACCTACGTTACTAATAGGAATCGATAACTGGCAGTTGTCTGTGCCTCGTGAGATTCGAAAAGGTTCTCGAAACCAACCAGTCGCTTGTTTAACCGCTCTGGGCTGGGTTTTATTTGGCGTTATTAAAAACGCATGTTCTCCAGTAGAGTTTGTAAACCACGGTACGGTTTTTGAGGTTACAAACTCACTTGATGACCAGTTACATGAATATTTTCGTATTGACTCCATCGGTATTAATGCAAAAAGTTATTTAAAAGAGGACGATAAACGAGCAATTGATATTTTAAATGAAACAACGCATCGGTTACCATCCGGAAGATTTGAAACCGGTTTAATTTGGAAATCAAATATTGAGACTGTTCCTGATAGCTATCCATTGGCACGTAAAAGATTTCTTTCCCTTGAACTAAAAATGAATAAAAATAAAGCTTACGCAGATGCTTATCGTGCTAACATTGAGGCGACTATTGAAAAGGGCTATGCCGAGCCGTGTAAAGAACAACCCTCAAACGAAAAACAGCAAAAAATTGTATGGTATCTTCCCCATTTTGGAGTTTTGTGCATCCTCAAAAAAGAAAATTGCGTGTTGTTCACGATGCGGCCGCTTCCTATTCCGGAGTCAGTCTAAACTCTTTACTTTTATCTGGACCGGATATATTACAACCACTTCTTGCAATTTTAATGCGTTTTCGTGAGGGACGTTTTGCTTTAAATGCAGATATTAGAGAAATGTTTCCACAAACTAAAATTAGGTTGGAAGATCGCGATGCGCAAAGATTTTTATGGCGTACGAGTCCAGATCAGCCGTTAAAAGTTCACCGAATGTCGTCAATGATTTTTGGGGCTACTTCTAGTCCATTTACAGCCATATATTTAAAAAATCGAAATGCTGAGGAACATCGGTCTTTATATCCAGCGGCGGCAAAGGCTATTATTGAAGACCATTACATGGATGACTATCTTGGTAGCGTCGATTCTCAAGAAGCTGCAGCTAGTTTAGCTCTTGACATCGTTCATGTTCATGCACAGGCCGGTCTGGATATGAGAGCTTGGGTTTCAAACTCAAAAGAAGCCCTTTTAACACTTCCAAAAGATATTTGCCTTCCTGAGACATCTGCAGTTAAGGTCCGTATTTTAGGTGTAGCCTGGAACACTCAAGATGATACTTTTTCTTTTTCTCGTTCTAATTTAGGCGATTTACCAACCAAATTTACGAAGCGTACAATTCTATCACAACTTATGAAAGTGTATGATCCATTAGGGCTTTTAACTCCTATTGTTATGCGAGGTCGAGTAATTTTCCAACAAACTTGGAAGCTGGGTATAGATTGGGACGATGAACTGCCGGCTCATGTCATATCTAAATGGGTGTCATGGTTTACAGATCTTTTCAAATTATCATCATTTTCCATCCCTCGTCATTATTTTTCTCACAATGAGGTAACAGATTGTCAGCTGCACATTTTTGCTGATGCAAGCGAACTTTCGTATGGTTGTGTAGCATATTGGCGTTTTGTGTGTGTCGATGGAACGGTGCGGCTAGGACTGATTGGAGGAAAAGCTCGCCTAGCCCCTTTGAAACCAGTTTCAATACCGCGACTTGAATTACAGGCAGGACTTATAGCTTCACGTTTTGCTTGCTATATTCTTGAAGCACATCGACGAAAGCCTTCCCAAGTATTTTACTGGTCAGATAGTCTCACGGTCTTAAAATGGCTGAGAAGCGATGCGCGCAGTTTTAAACCTTATGTAGCTCATCGTGTAGGTGAGATCGCAGAAATAACTAATTTAGCTAATTGGCGGTATGTACCTTCAAGCATGAACGTCGCCGATGATGCTACGCGTATTGACTCTAAATTTGACATCAATTCAAGGTGGTTTTCTGGCCCACATTTTTTGACTTTACCGATAAAGTGCTGGCCAGAAGAACCGGAAACTTTACCTGTAACTCCGGAGGAGATGAAACGCTCTGCTATCATTTTGGAAGCTGTGGGGTTAACTAATACGCGCGATTCTTTTCTTCCGGTAGTTGCAGATTTTTCACGATTTAGTAATTGGCTCAGATTCTTGCGTGCAACTGCTAGAGTATTTTGTAGTGCTAGAGCCTTTCGCTCTCTTTTGGGTCATTCTCAAAAGGCTAAACTTAGAAATGGAAATTTAAGGGGGTCGGAGCAATTGTCAGAATCGCTACTACCTTTGTTAAGTGAGGACATGACGCTTGCCGAGCAACATATTTTACTCAAGTCTCAAATAGATGCTTTTGAAGTTGAGCGGTCATGTTTAAGTAATGGAAAACCGTTGTTAAAGCAAAGCAGACTTCATGGACTTACGGTAATTTTAGATGACTTTGGTCTCCTCCGACTCTCTGGGAGGATTGGCGCGCTTAAGGATTGTATTGAAATTGTAAAAAACCCTGTCGTGCTTGATGGAAAACATCCAATTGTTCGTTTACTCATTGATTACCATCATCAAAAGGCTGCTCACTCCAACAATGAACTTGTTATCAACGAACTCCGTCAAGCATTTTATATCCTTGGATTACGCCCGGCGGTGAAGAAAGTGGCAAATTCATGTCTTTTATGTAGAATCAGGAAAACTGCACCCCCTATTCCACCTGTTGGAGATTTACCCACTGAACGTTTAACCCATCATACAAGACCATTTACCTGCGTTGGTCTTGACTATTTCGGCCCAGTTTTGGTAACCTTAGGCAGACGCACAGAGAAGCGTTGGGTTGCATTGTTCACCTGTTTGACAGTACGTGCTATTCACCTTGAAATTGTGGGAAATTTGTCATCAGATTCAGCCATAATGGCGCTTCGACGCTTTATTGCTAGACGAGGATGTCCAACAACAATAATTTCAGACAACGGAACAGCATTTGTCGGTGCGAATAAAGAACTTTCTGTGCTCTATACTCAGCCTGTTCAGGACTACGCTTTGAATCAACGCATCAAATGGAAATTTATTGTTCCTGCGGCACCCTTCATGGGAGGTCGTTGGGAGAGGTTAATCCGATCTGTCAAAACTGCGTTAAAAGCAACATTGAAAGAACGTGCACCACTTGAAGAAGTTTTACATACCCTGCTTTCTGAAGTGGAGAGTATCGTCAATTCAAGACCACTAACGCATGTTTCTGTAGATCCGGAGACAGAAGAGACAATAACGCCCTTCCACTTCATTCTCGGGTCTTCTTCTCCACATTCCTTACTATCGGAATTCTCTGACGGAGATCTAATTCGTCGCGTACAATGGAGAAAAGCACAGCGTCTCGCAGACCATTATTGGACGCGGTGGGTGCGGGAATATTTGCCGAACTTAGTGCCACGTACAACAGTCCGCCCTACGGAAAATTTGAAACTCGGAGATGTCGTGTTGATTGCAGATGGAAACCTCCCCCGAGGTTCCTGGCCTAGAGGTCGCATTGAAAAGTTTTTATCCAGGGCACGACGGGGTAGTTAGGGCAGCTGATGTAGCCGTAAAAGGGGGAACCCTGCGCCGACCAACCCGAAAGTTGATTCCACTACCCATGTAAACAATGTTTATCTATATGGGTATTCCTTATATGTAGTTATGTCTGTCGCCACTTTTCTTTGGTGTTATCACACCGGGGGGGGGACGATGTTGACGACAGGCATGAAACCTTTTTTATAATTGTTTATGGTTTTGTTTATTCTTATTTTACTCTATATTTTTGATACTATCTTTTGTTTTTCACTTGACATAATAAATTCTCTTCGATCAGTAATTTGTGATTTTAATATTGTGTTTTTGTGATTTTAATAATCATCATCTTTTTCAGCATCCATACCCAACGGAAGAGGAAAAGCGCTCTCTAGCGGCGCAAACGCGTCTCACCCTCCTACAAGTCAACAACTGGTTTATAAACGCGCGCCGCCGCATACTACAGCCTATGTTGGACTGCGCTGACAAACCAGGTTAGTCGGTTTGTTTATTTTTTTAGCTACACTCTAGGTAGATGAGCGCAATAGACAGGTTAGTTGGCGCAACAGACAGGGTAGATGACGCAACAGACAGGGTAGATGGGTGCAATAGACAAGGTAAATGGCGCAACAGGAACTGTAGAGAGCGTGATAGGTAGGGGAGATGGCGCAATATAAATGGTAAGTGGGACAACAGACTAGTTATACTGGCGCGATAGACAGGGTAGATGGCGCAATAGACAGGTTAGACAGACGCAACAGACAGGGTAGACGGTCGCAATAGACAAAGTAGATGGACTTAATAGATTATATTGGTGGCTGCAACAGAAAAGGTAGATGGCGTGATAGATAGTGTTGGTGACGCAATAGACAAGGTAAATGGGTGCAATAGACAAGGTAGATAGCGCAACAGACAGGGTACATGGCATAGTATATGTAATAAGCCGAAAATTAACATTCATGTTTAATGGCTGCAATAATGAGGGTAGGTGGTAACAGACTGTTTTTAATAGGCTAAATGGAGTAACGAGAGAAGATGGTGCATCAGATTGGGTAGATGACGCAACAAACAACAAATGGTTTCGTTATATCGTTTCGTTGTAGACTACATAATAATAAATAACCCAGATGATTTTAGTATTTAAATAAAAATACTGCAATCATCTGGGTGACTATAGTATAGGCAAAGATATAGACAGGCACTGACCCGTTTGCTTCTTTCTCCTTGTCCGATTTCGTATGAATAAATCTTTATTTACATTTTCAAGTTTCGCGGTCCAACTAATGTAGTTACACCTACACTCACTAGATGGCGCTTTGCACAGTTGCCTCGCAGTGATATTGAGGTTGACTTAATAATGTAGTGCTTCTTTCTTTTTATTCGCAGGCGGCAAGAAAAGCAAAAATGGTTCCTCTATAAACAAGAGATACTGGCCTGATGCTCTCTCTAACCCACAGTTTACAGCAGGTAAAAAACTATACTACTAGTACTATTATAAAGGCGAAAGTTTGTAAGTATGGATGTATGGATGTTTGTTACTCTTTCACGTAAAAACTACTGAATGGATTTGAATGAAACTTTACCACAATATAGCTTATACATCAGAATAACTTATAGACTACAATTTTTGAGGTTTCTAATGTGAGGTCGTATAAAAACTAGACGGGACGAACCTGAAGTCCACGCGAACGAAGTCACGGGCAAAAGCTAGTTATAAAATATTTATTTTGAAAAGATAAAATCTGTCGACCACACACATCGTCATCATTATCAGCCAAAAGACGTCCACTGCTGAACATAGGCCTCCCCCACGGCTTTCCACAGAGACCGGTTGTGAGTGGGCTGCATCCAGTGCGATCCTGCGATCTTTAGGTCGTCTGTCCATCTTGTCGGTGGACGTCCTACACGCCTAATATAAAAGATTTGCCAAACATTTTGATTGCACTTTCGACAGCACTGCAACATATTGTTACCCGGATTCAGCCTAGTCTATCCTAGTTATTATAAATAATTGAAAAACATTTGGGAAATTACACTACATAGTTTGGTTGCACTACGACGACGCGTTTGGTGTATGGGTTAGCGCTCCTGGCTGACTATTACGCCGGCCGTCGCGGGTTCGAATCCCGCAAGGGGCAAATGTTTGTGTGATGAGCACGAACATTTGTACCAAGTCATGGATGTTATATGTATTTAAGTATTTATATTAAGTATTTATATTTTTTGGGGCAACTCAACTGATGTGCACGCGGTATCTGTTTTACAAAAGAGATGTCTTAGAATCATTACGTTTACAGCGCCAAGGCAAACATGCAGAACATTATTTGTCAAATATCAAATACTCACGGTGACTTGCGTTTATATCTTCGAATTATGCCGATTTATAAGAAAACACAGTAACTATTTTCAACAATTCAATAACACGTCGAGTCGTTATGCTTCGCGCCGTGCAAATGATTTCATTCTGCCTGCGGCTAGATTGGCATTATTCAAGGTCGGTCCATACTACATGGCTATAAAGGTACATAACCATTTGCCTAACCCTATTAAAGCCCTCCAAGGTATTAAATTTGATAAAGAATTGAAGAAATTATTAGTTAATAAGGCATATTATAGTATGACTGAATATTTTAATGACAAATTTTAACATATTTGGACTTGACATTGTATTATTTTATTGAGTATGAATTATTGTTGATATGATTGTAATTTGTTTATACCTAGTTTGACAATTATCCAATTTGACATAACCACATTATTATTATTTAGCATGATCGAATTAATGACTTTTAATTTGACAAAATAGTTATTCGATTGACATGTACTATTAATAAACAATAAATTAAATTGTAATTAACTTTAAAATTCACGAATACCTCGTTGAGGTCATAATGTAATCACCTTTTGCCTAAATGTATTGTCTGCTATTATATTATGAAGTGAATAAATGAATATGAATATGAATATATATGTTATGCTGTCAAATATTTATTTATTTATTTATTTTCTACCCCTTCCAGGCCTTCTCTCCTCATCAGAAGACGAGGACCAAGACGGTGACCAATCAGGGGATGATCAGGAGAACAGGAACGAAGACTCACGCGACGCTACCTTCCCAACGCTACAACAGCCGATGCACTAATCACTCAGGTCAGAATGTATTCGATGCACTAGAAACCCAGGTCAGAATGTCTGTAGTAGTGTCCGACCGAAACTGGTTTTCCGGCCGAAACCGAAACCGAAACCGAATGTTCGGCCGTGGCTTCAGTTTCGGCCGAAACCGAAACCGAAACCGAAACTCACATGGTCAAGTTTTATTGCATTACTACAGAGCTATCCGAACGGCACACGACGATTCCCGAACAGAGCCGACGGCTTACGACACAGCTTTGCCGCGGAAAACGAAGTTAGGCGAACGTGCGTGACCTTGCGAGATAAGTTTCGGTTTCGGCAAAAGTTTCGGCCGATTTTGGCCGAAAACGAAACTGCAGCCGAAACTTGATTTTTGGCCGAAACTCGGCCGAAACCGAAACCGAAACCAAAAGTTCGGTCGGACATTAGTCTGTAGTTAATCAGATTCACTTGAAGATTTTGATAGTGGTAGTATACAGGGTGTAACAAAGGTCTTAACGAAGCCGAAAACCACTCATTCCCCATATTCATACGATCATTTCTCTCTCGAAAAAACCATACCTAGGAAATAACGCGTTACTGAGATATAGACAGTCAAAGGGAATTTTTTTTACAGAGTCTTTGAAATAAAATTCTTCTATTAGTACTAACAAGTGTTTTTCTCTAAGAAACGTTCAAAATTTTCATTACTTTTTTAATAAAAAATAAATAAATAAGTTTCAACTGTGTTATCCTAACAGTTTCAGAATAAAGTGGCTGTGCCATACGGGCGGACAGACAGACAGACTTGACGAAACTATAAGGGTTCCGTTTTTTGCCATTCGGTTACGGAACCCAAAAAATGGGCCTGATCAAGTCGAAACCCCGAATCTCCCTTTTTTCGACAGAATCGTAGGGAATTAAATTGCGGCTAATAAATCAATGATTTATTTAAATGCCTAAAAATAAAAGTCGTTTCTCAGCGATTATATACGATTTGGAATGGACTGAATGCGTGGTTTAAGGCTTCGTTAAGCCTTTTGATACACCCTGTATTTTCCACCAATTTTATTTCCGTACGCTAAAATAAAAATATTTTTTTCCTTACAAAAAGGTTTAACTGAAGAATGTTGAAAAACAAACGTTGATCTCATGTCAAAAGAACTATAATCTGAAGTTTGACCAACTAAATGAAAGGAAATCTAATGAAAAGAGGAAATTAAATACACGAAACTATCCTTGACTCTATATAAGAAGTTAAGAATCAGTAAAATAAATGAAAAAATCATACAAGTAAATGTTTCTACGATTGTGACGGCATGAAATAAAATATGGGAGGAAGAATAGCTTTTTTATGTAAATTAGGGTGCGCGACGTAGCAAGGCGCGGGGGATGTATACATACATTGTGTATAAAACATTGTTATAAATTACTTACACGCGAGTTATATGTATACGCATTTTGAAGTTGCGTAGTTGACATTATAAAATTACAACATTTTGTATACACCGAAATCGAAATTGTATACAAGATTTTTCAGCTTTGAAACACGATTTGAAAGTTTGATAACCGAATAATAAGTTTTTTTATCGTGTATACTTTATTTTTTTGTATACAATTTGTGGATTTTAGTGTATTCAAAAAGTACTCAAACATGACAAATATCTTGTCCTAAACGTAGAAAAGGTTTTTATCAAAAAAAGACATAATTATACGAGCAGTATACCATAAATATTTAAGAAAAAATATATTAGAATAGTATGGCTTGAGCAATAGGTACTAAAAATAACGTTTTTTTAAAATAAACTTATCAAGTATTATTTTTATTGGTATATATCAATCAGTATTAAAAATTAATATGTATTATCAAATACCTATACAATATATGGTTATTTAGAGACACTAACAACCTCTTGGTTTCGGTTCATGAATATTAGAAAAAACACCCTTGTTAGTAAAATAACGCTTATTCATGTTTTTTACAAATTAATATTTAAGGTTGCTAGTGTTTTTATATAACCCTGTATATTTTAATAGTTATTGCTCAGCCAGCACCGCGTATACGTAATCCATACCTCAAATATTTTAAATTTTAATATTTATAAATTGTATCATAAAATTAAATTTGTATAAAGGCTGATTCTTTGTTTCAAACTATATATTGTATACATTGGTTTTATGATCAAGTTCTTCCCAAAAAGTAATTAAACACCAGTATTTATGGTTATTTGCATGGATACAATTTCTCAGGGAATAAAAATACAAGCTTTTAGGTGAATAAAGCTGTATTTAATATGTTATTTTTCATTTCTTTAAGAACTCTGGTATACTTAAATCGACAAGCAAAATTCGTCTTTCACTCTAAGAGTTTGTACTTTCATTTCGGTCTTAATGATGTTTTCTTTAAATCTAGAACCTCGGCAAGGAATCAAAATATATCTGGAACTTTTTCTTGGATTGTCAATATATTTTTAAAGACTATAGGTAGACCGCTTTATTTTGACCTCGCTTGCGGTGCGGTGGGGCGCGGGGAAGGCGAGAGCGGGGCGTGTGAGGGGTGCGGGCGACGTAGATACCCTGCATCCGCAGGCAAAGTCTCAATGAAATGGTTTATCTATAGATTTAACAATCAGTTTTTTTTTGTATTGTTAACTTATCTATAGCTGTAGATCCAAGTTTTAAGTACTCATTAAACTGAAGCATTATACTGAAGAATCAGCCTGAAATCTGGATTGTAAATTTCCCATACTTCTTTAATATTTGCATACTAAAAATCCTTCCACAAGATTATTTGGAAGAAACTCGAGTAATACGATTTATTTCAATAATTTTGACTGATTTTAGGAAAATGTTGTAAATGAATATACACTCTAAATAATCATGCTTTAGGATTTTTAAGATCTCAAGCGAAGTCTCATAGAGATTTAAAAATTAAATGCTTTTTTTAAAGATGTCGTCAATTTAAATATCCGGTTGTGAGGTAGTAGTTCTTTTCTTTTAATTCCACTCCCCGACTGAACCATAAAGAAATAGCATAAGAATATTTTTTACCACGAAAAAACTATAATACCGTCCATAGACAAGATTGTATTTATTTAAAATTGTAAAAAAAGTCTTAATATACTCATTGTAATTATTTTAATTTTTCTTTTTAAAACAGCCATATTAGCTTTTAGATTATCTTAGGGTATGCCTAAGGAATTGGAGAGGGAGCTATTTAAAAGAGAAATCACAGTATATTGTAAAGTTCCTTTAACCGTTTTGTGTCCAAATCTTTTTGTCTTAAGAGAAAAAAAAAACTATCATGTATACATAATATTTTAATTCCAATTTAAATAATAAATGTTCTCAAAATCATGTATACATATAAAATATATTAAAAAAACTTGGATTTATTAAAAAGCGTGGCCTCCTCTCCTCTTTCTACTTTTGAAACGATTATACGAAATAATTATACGATTCAAATAAAAATGTATACTCAATAAAATACTGTTCGATTCAAAAATTGTATACGCAGATGTAAGAAGAAAAAAAATAATCGGAAATTTTAAATTTAGGTGTAAATTTTTAAACCTTAAATTGAGTAGATTTTCAAAATTACCTTCGGCTTTGATGTTTATTTAGAAGAAAAGTATTTCTCTTTCTGTTTTTTTTAACATTTCTTTGAGGCCTTTGTGGTTTTTAAGAGAAGCTAGCGGCAATTTTGAAAATCTGGAGACCTTTTTCGGATGTCATGTAAACATCATAATATTTTGAGTTATTTTTAAATTAATTTTTATTTTGTTTAGCAGTTTGTATAAATAAAATGTATACTATTTAAACTAAAATTAAATGAAGATACCTTTTTGTTTCAATATGGTATCAATGAAAAAGGTCTCAGTGGGAGATTTGGGTCATAGTTAATAAAAATCTTGGAAAAATAAAGTAATAATATCATTGAATTGAATAAGTTATGCATCTGTGTATTACACACTTGTATAGTGTGTAATATACACGCATGACTGATAATCTGATTTGTAATCATAATAATGTTTCTTGTTGTCTTCCAAAATTGATTCGTTTATTATGATCTTAAAAGAAGCGTTATTAAGGTACAGTTTTTTTTTGTATATTACTTTTATATAGGTATGTATACAGTTTTTAACTATGACCCAATGTTACATTAAATATGTATAAAAAAAATACTGTAATTCAATCTGTTATACGATGCAACGGATATACGTAAAATGGAGTGGTGAAAAAAAATGATTTTTTTATAACTACTAGCCCTAAATGTAAGTATATCGTAGTCCGTATGGAGTATTTTTAAAGTATTTTAAAATTGTAACTTGGAAACGAAATCGCCTTTAATTTTTGTGGCTTGTATGTGATAATGTTTTGGGTGTTGTAAATATAGTATATTTATTCAAAACTTGATCTTAATAAAAATTATATACACCAACAAAAATATACACGAATTAATAAAAACCTGAAATACCTTCAAGCAACCAAAAATGAATTCAATTCAATCAAAAATTATTTCTTATACTAGTGACTTTTTTTTACAGAAGTGACGACGAAATAAGAACTATAATTGTAACTCCCAAAAACGTAATTTAATTTCTTTTTATTCCAAGCTACATTAGTTATAGTAAGAACTTGTCCAGTTATAGTATACATAGAGTAACCAACGCTTGCTAGCCGTAAGTTTAAAGTTGAGTATACTATTAAACGTATTATTATGGCATAATATTTTGCTAGTCAATAAAATACATTCTAGGCTCAAATATTTGCTGTTTCATTTACAAACAATTCTTTGTCGACTCTACAGTATCTGTACCGTTACTACGTTAAAAAAGTCTATGGAAAAATGCACAGCGCCCCTAGCGGTCACTTGCAGAACTAAAATTTTCCATACAAAAAGTTACGTCGTCGCTAGGCGATATCTATTACAATGGAATCACCATTCCCTGTACTACTATTAGTCAATAACTTGCGATAGTTTGTGCGATCGAATCAGAAAATGACTTATAGTGGTACGGGGGCGAAACCGAACTGTAAAATTTCGATGAAATAGTAAACCTCTACAGCTATTAGTCAACTTCTAAATTCTGTCGCAAAATCTATCGCTTATCATTGAATTATAGGAGTACGGGGATGCATAGTTTCTGTAATTTTATCGTTTGCTTTCACCCTCGTACACGATTGGTCAATATCTGAATTCTGTCGCAATATCTATCGCTTCTGAGTGAGTAGTAGTGGTACGCGACTACGGGGTTTGCCATTTCATTGTTAATTTTTTCCCCGTGCAACTATCCTATAGCCTAATAATTATTAAAATAAATTAAATTTCTCGGTTCCATTGCAAAATATATTGCTATTTAGCTCCAATAATTAATGCGGGAATGCGGTACGGCGGTTCACCATTTGATTGTTCTTTAGAGGAATTCAAAACCTATTGTCTATAGTAGTACTAGCGGTCCCAGCGAACTTTGTTTCGCCCCGGCCCCGTCCCGCCCCAGCCCCGGCCCCGTTTAACGGGATAAAAAGGATCCTATGTCCTTCTCCTGGTTCTAAGCTACCTCCCCACCGTTTCGCCCCGGCCCCATCCCACCCCAGCCCCGGCCCCGTCTAACGGGATAAAAAGTATCCTATGTCCTTTTCCTGGCTCTAAACTACCTTCCTGCCAATTTTCAGCTAAATCGGTTCAGCCGTTCTTGAGTTATAAGTGGTGTAACTAACACGACTTTCTTTTATATATATATAAGATTAAAAACTCGCTTCCTCTGCGACCATTATTCATTCGCGCGCTAGGGAGTGAGCCGTGCGCGCACGCGCAGAAGGCCGTAGAGTGTGAAAGAGAGATAAGTATGCGCTGTCGCAGTCCCACGTTTTATTGACGCAGAGGAAGCGAGTGTTTAATATTACTTATAGTATTGTTGTCGAAACATGGTCTCTAACTATGGGTCTCATAAAGAAGCTCAAAATCACACAACGAGCGATGGAGTGGGCTGTGCTCGGTGTTTCTCTACCAGATCAAATCAGAAATGAGGAGATACGTAGAAAAACTAAAGTAACGGACATAGCCCTACGAATCAGTAAGCTCAAGTGGCAGTGGGCAGCAGGGCACATAGCGCGTAGAACTGATGGCAGAAAGTTCTAGATTGGAGACCCTCAATTTAGGACGTCCACCAACAAGATGGACAGACGACCTTGTGAAGATCGCAGGATCGCACTAGATGCAGACCACTCACAACCGGTCGTTGTGGAAAGCCGTGGGGGAGGCCTATATCCAGCAGTGAACGCCCTTTGGCTGATAATGATGATGATGATGAAGTAGACATTTGATAATGAAATGCGTCATCCGATTACTCATGTTTTATTACAAACAAAATTTGATACAAAAATACCTTATAACTAATATTTACAGTTTAAACTAAGGTCACATATAAAAATAGTCCTTGATACCCTAATGATAGAATATAAATTGGGATGATTGACAAAAAAATTAAAAACTGGCAAGAAATAATGCACATTGCCCTTTAGGCTAGGCGCGCACAAGTGACTTTTTGTCACGGTGACATGTCTCTTATCTCATTCATAATTTAGTAGACGCAACAACCATAAGTGTCCATTTAGTACGCGTTCTAGCCACTGTGACGTAAAGTAACAGTACCCTATATCTGTAATTTTCGTGCTTTATAATGCCACCAGTGCGCGCCTAGCCTTAGAAACAAAATAAATTCGGCATGCTTGGATTTCGTAGAGCGCCATCTCTTTTATGTTTTGAAGAGAGTCATGAAATATATATTTTGATTTGAAAATATACCAGAACAACTAAAATTAAGGGCAATGTGCAACTTCATGTAGTTTTATAATTTTGTTCTTAAACTCTTATAAATGTCTAAATTCATTAAAGCTTTTATTGAGCTCAAATAATTTAGTTTTCTTGAAGAATTGCACCCTTGATAAAATTCGTGACATAATTTCAGTTCCACGATTTTTATTTATTTATGAAAGTAGAGTGAAATAAAATACTATGTTTAAAATTTGTTATATACATATAAAATGGTTATGTGTAACCAATATATATTAAATATAATATAAACGTTGAGCAATTTCTTTGTGTTTTAAGATAGAAAAATAGCCCCAGGAAAAAGGTACTTACTTAATATTATCACATAATAATTTACTATTACAACACAGCTTCTGATGAGACTGTTATTTAAAATGTATATATAATATATACGTAAATGTATACAAAAGCTAAAAAGTACGAACCAAGACCATTTAAACTAAAATGTTTCATAAATATGCAGTTACAAGTAATTAAGAAATTTGTTTGAATCAATAGTGTGTAGTAAAAAATATGTCAGTCCTTATGATAGCCATTAGATATTTTTATTTCAATATTAAAGCCTCAGGTTAAAAATACCCAAATCATAAGAACATGATAATACATTTTACGTTTTTAAACAGCTAAAATTTTATTTAATGATTTTTGTTAATCATCATCTGGATCAATCACTGGATTGAAAAAAACGTGATAATATAAAAAGAAAATAATATGATGTGCTGCTGATATTAAAAAAAAAATTGCATTCCTTTGATTTGCGAATAAACACTATCTATAGATTGTAAGACAGTTAGGTTAGGACTGTCCCAAAAACCCTCCCCAGTCCCCTCAAAATAGCATTTTTACCACACCGACAGCGTTATGACCACACCAATACTCATTCTAGGATAGCTACCGTTTATTTTCAATTAAGTAAAATGTTGTTGTTAAGTAAAATTAATAACAGTATGTGTACTTTAGTGTTTTAATCTAAAGTTTTTTATTTATATTGAAAAGAAGAATGTGAAATGTCTTTATTTTTACTTAATTAAAAACAAACAGTAATATTCAATTTTAATTCGACTAGCATAGTGCTCCAAAGATTCATACATTGTGTTTATTTCATTTTGTAATTACAATATTTCTATGGCTGCAAAAACATTTTATAGGATCCTAAATGTTTACTTAACTAAATATCCCTATTAAATTAATTAAAGACGAAAAAAAAGAAAATCAAGAAACCAATAAAAATAAAACAGAAATTCTTATTCGAAATGGTAAGTCACAGTCTTATAAGAAATTTATTCGATTCGATAATGTATATGCAATTTTCTATGAACTATCAAATTGGCCGATAATATCTAAGTAATAAATTCTATATAAGATGAGCAAATATTTAATAAAAACTAAAATGATTCCTCTAAAATTGGAACCAAACATTCAGTCTACACAACCAGTACAACATTCACCAAAACATTATTTTTGAAATCAATCCTATCATTCACTTTATTTACTAGGATCTTTTAATATCCAAAAATTACAATTTGGTCCCATTTAGTTTTTGATCAGATGATAAAATCTTCAAAATAAGTAACACAATGTCAAAAGGTTTCTATGAAATTGACAAGGTTTTAAAATCACCACAAAGCCATTTCCCTTATAATGAAGGCACTAATGATTCTTGTACTCATAATAGCATCACGTCAATATAGACTTGTTAAATGGCTTCCATCGAATCCCAATTTTCATTTATCCCTTAACAATACCCAAATTTGCTCTTGCAAATAATCTCAAACGACGTCATTGACTGCCAAACGGCTTATCACGTTGCCCAAACATCATAAATCGTCATACAATTCATAAAAATTTAATAAACTAACCTAACAGTATGTTTCTGGTAACTGGAAGAAGTTATACCGTCCATGCTCGGATAGTATAAACGAATTTTCTGCATGTATTAACGTTTCTCTCTCAGCTTCGCTAAAATTTGTTCTCACAAACTCTGGTTTCAGTTTCGATTTTAATTCGTCTAAACTCTGACTTAAGTCAGTTTTGACGAACTTCAGTTCTTGAACTTTGCTGTCAGTTTTCTCAGTTTTAAATTCTTGAGATGTATTTAACGGTTGGTATGTTGCTTCTTTTCCCGTTAGTATCTTATGTGATCCATGGATTATAAGCGTAGATCCCCGGCGAAGAGTTTCTCTGCCGTATTCGACAATTTCTAGAGAGTTCTGGCCTATGACGAAGCTTTTGTAAGCCCGTACGAAGACCACGACTAGTATTGAAAGACCGAAGACAATCATAGAGTAGGTGAGGAATGGCCCAGCGACAGGACCGACGGTTGTGGCAAGATAGATCCATCTCCAAATAGGTGTGGTAACTTCGTGGATACCCTGAAAGAAAACAAATAAATATCGTAGTAGCATTAAACACTCGTTTCCTCTGTGGCAATAAAACATGGCACTGTGATAGCGCATATTTATCTCTCTTTTACACTTACAGGCCTTTACACTGCCAGGTCGGATTTTCAGTTTTTATTTTTTTATTTTGTTTTTATTTAGGAAATCAACAGCGATACACTTTGAATTACATTAATAATTAAATTAAACATACAGCTAATTACAGATTTCCACAGATTTGCATACCGAGTTGGAGTTACATGCTAATTTAAAAGAAACATACCTAACACTGTTACATTTATAATATATTATTATGTAGGTGCACATGTGTGTGCGTGCGTGTGTGTGTATGTGTGTATGTGTGTGTGTGTGTGTGTGTGTGTGTGTGTGTGTGTGTGTGTGTGTGTGTGTGTGTGTGTGTGTGTGTGTGTGTGTGTGTGTGTGTGTGTGTGTGTGTGTGTGTGTGTTTACACGAATTTAGCAATTTAGTAATTTAGTAGCATTTAGCTTAAAAGTTGATTTGCTGTAAATAAATAAGTCAATCTCTCTGAAAGTCTCATTATAAACCCGCGGCAAACGAGACAGGGGTGCATTTCTAGCATAATTTGATGCAGAAAGAGGCACATTTAATAATCTTGGCTGCTGACGTCGAGAGCGGAGAGTCGGTACGCGATACGAAACACCAGCCACCAGCTCCGGACAATCTACTCGACCGCGCACAATATCATATAAAAAGCAGACATCTAATAGTTTTCGCCTATCCTGGAGTGTCAAAAGACCATATTCTTTCAGTTATCATAAAGCTACCCGTTTGAAATTATTGGTCTCTGTTAATAACGCCATTGCATGACACATATCGCTACAAGCGTCGTAGGATCAATTCTTGCTTTTATTTTATTTACAAAGTTATACATATAAAATAACACCGTGATTGTCAAAATAACATTTATTTACTGAACCCGGATCATAGGTCCCAGTTAAATTTCCAGAAAAACAAAAATGCTAGAAATACCACGATGAGCCGTTGGTCCTGCGCCTGATCTCTCACCGGTCATGTCGGAGCCGCGTCGAATTAATGAGAGTGAAGGAACAGAGAGTGCACTTGTGTATTGCGCACACATCTGGGCACTAAAATATCTCCTGCGTACCTGGCCTATCTCTGTTGAGAGAGAGAGGAGCCGCCATTACCGAAAATCGTTTGGAGAAGAATCTTACCTCCTCCACCCACATGACAGGGAAGATGGTGTCAGGGAAGCGGTTGATGTTGTTGATGTGGATGTCGGCTGCGCGGTCCACCTTCAGGTTTAGCTGAACTCGCACAAACCCTTCGATTGGCACGCCGAGTTTCTGGGAACAGAGAAAATAATAGTATAAAGTGAATTTTAGCAATTGGTTTTGGTATACAGCTTTGGCGCTACAGTTTTTGATGTGTATGAAAACGAACGAGACAAAATTTGTTTACGGGTAGGAAAACGTTATAGCCCGCAGGGATATTACTCATGGATAAAATATGTATCTTGCTTGACTAATAGCATGCTATGGAGAATTGTGTATTGCCTATGGATTTCTATATTAGTAAATTTTAAGATTTGGATTTATAATTTACTTTGTAAGTTTCTTTCTATTCAACTTGTATTTTCTTATTCAACTTGTATTTTCTTGATTATTAATATAAAAAAGGGTATTATTACCGGTTGTATCATAAAGTAGGTCTCGTGCTTCTTCTTCTGAGGGTTGAGTCCTTCAAAACCTTCCAGTAGCGAGGGTTCCGCGTCGTAGAAGTGAGGGTAAGAAAGATACACTGGCGCGTCTGAAAGATAAAGACAGATGTTAAGCTTTTGTATCATAGATGGTTAAGTGTGCGACCAGCCATTCGTGTGTAATTTTTATCATACTGAGCTTGTGACGTGACTAAAGCACGTTGCGATTGAAGTACGAGCATTTGCTCACAGATTAGGCGCGCCTGCAGCTCTGATATTATCCTTCCCTCATTATTTATCTATTCGGTGCTTGGTATGTCTATACTATATTAGACTTGGGGTTTTTTAGTACACAAGTATCAATACTGGACTGAATATGAAAAAATATGAAATTTTGCAACAAAATCAGTAAAATTCAACTTAAAAATCAATAGTTTGAAGCCAAAAATGCTCATCTTGTTATAAAATTTGGGTTATTTTATAGTAAGTCTAATAGGATACCAAGTATCTTCGAAAAGTTTTTTAAACGTGACTCTATGGATTGCATTGGTGCCATAACAAATCAGGGTGTATTTTTTCTGGTGCACTGTATGGTGGTACACTCACTATATTAACCCTCTCACCGAATTAATGAGAGTGCACTTGTGTATTGCGCACACATCTGGGCACTGTAATATCTCCTGCGTACCTGGCCTATCTCTGCTGAGAGGGGCCGCCATTGCCGCAAATCGGTAGGTTTTATTTATTTTTTTGAAATGGCTTCGCTCTTGTCTCCAGGCTAGACCAGTGGCATAGACAGAGACGACGATGGAGCAAGCTCAAGCTCATCTAGGTAAGAGAATACTCGTATTACTCACTATATTGACAAGGACTGATGTTCTGCAGCCCCCTCGGTGGACACTTCTCTCCTTGGCAGTAGCATTTGTTGTCCTCATTGACGTCAGCACTCTCAAACGTGTAGGACGGAGGCGTGTATAGCCCTGTCTGGATGCCTGGAAGATTTAGAGGGGCGTGTTTAGAACAAAGAAAGAAAGAAAGAAAGAAAAAACTTTTAATTAGTACCAACATCAATTACAAAAATATTTTTACAAAATTTTGCTTTCAGCGAACATTCATTATTCTTATCATTAGTTCTTTCATTGTTTTTAATTGTATTTTACTAATATAGGCTAAGTTAAAATTTGATATGGACCACGGACTGAAATAAATTACTTTCATTCATTCATTCATTCATAGCACCTAAAGCTAAACTAAAAATTTTGCTCTTACTTCTAATATGACAATTAATTGGCACTGAAATGATCATGAGAAATTTGATTCGGTTAAATTAGAAAAAAATCTAGTGTTATGTAATCTTAAGCCCCTGTCATAATCGTAATCTGGTACTTCGTAGCACAAGGAAGAAAATTCCTTACTTCCTTGCTTAGGATACTAAACAATAAACAAAAAAAATTAGAATAAATAAAAAAAACGAGTGACACATTAATTGCGGTTTTGATAGGCCTAATAGTTTTTTTTAAGATCTGGGCCCCTATTTTTGAATCACTCGCTTGATTATGGCGAGTGATTTTCGTTCGAAAACGATTTTTTTCTATGACTTTTGACACTACGTCGAACGAAAATCACTCGCCATCTTGAAGCGAATGATTCAAAAATAGGGCTCCTGATCAAAATTCTTCAGTTATTAAATTGCAATGGATCAGCAGGAGGCCGATTCTCACATGATTTTATTTCGTGTGGTAATTCGATTACGAGTATCACTGTTTTACCAACAAAAAAAAAACAAGTTATACCTATATCCACGTAAAAAAAACTACCACACGAAAGCAATCAAAATGCATATAAATCGTTACCCGAATAAAGCAATAAATGTCTTTTCTTTGAAAAAGAAAATTCGATTGGTGAACTTTTTCATATACGAACTGCACGAGAATTGGCCTCCAGGGGCCCCATTTTTTAATCACTCGCGTCAAGATGGCGTGTGACATTCATTAAAGTCCAATTTTGGAATGAAAACCAGTCGTAATCCACACAGGAAGGATTTGAAAAAAATCTGCTCAATTTTGTGAGTGCTTAGGACATTTTCGTTGATTTTTAATTAGTTTTCGAACCAAAATCACACGCCATATCCAAGCGAGTGATTCAAAAATAGAGCTCAGAAATGGTTCGATTACTGTTTCTATGCAATTTTCTTAAATAAAAGTTGTCATTATTATATACACTTTGTATACAACTCACCGTCTTTATAAACATCCTTCCTATACTGCAGAGGCAGTATCCTGCACAGATCCTTGTCGTAAACATGTACTATGTCAGACTTTGTCACAGCCCGTGGGGGAAAGAAGGACCCCTCTGATGCCCTGAAATAGATATATAAGGTGTTTATTTATAAACGGGTGATTTTATTTTTTATTTTTTTATTTTTACAATTCAATTTCGCTTGCAGCTTACAGTAAAATAAAATAACCAAGTCGCATACAAGCATAAACATAACTAACAGTAAGTTATATTAACTAATAACATAACCAACGTTCATGCATAAAATTATATGTCAAAACTATTAAATTAAAATTACAAGAATAATATCATTTTGTCAATAACCTAGTCATACACACAATGTCAATGTCAGCAAAAAATAATAATAAAAGAAAAGTCAAATGTAAATAAAATTGTATGTATCCTAATCTTTTTTACAATATAATAATTTTGTCAATAATATTATAGAATAATGTTAATAAATTTGTCAGACTATCGGCAAAAATGTCTAAATCGTCGTCTAATGTTTAACAGATATAGACTCAACGGGACTAAGCAGTGAACTTTAAACATAAGGGCTGCCACAATAGATCTGGTCGAGCTGGCACCAATAGGGCCCAACAACCAACAATAATAATAAATAATAACTTTAACAGAACTTCAAATTACTTCAGAGAAACCGGGCCCTATCATTTTTTTTCTTGAAAACGGGCTGGTTTTTATTTTTCCTAACAAAAAAATAATAATTTTAAAAGCATTCTGTGTCTAGTCTGAAACACCCCAACGTCATCACCTCTCTCCCTTTTCCCTCATTTCCTCAGGTGATGACGTTGGGATGTTTCAGCGAAGCGAATCCCCGTTTATCCTTCGTGTTAGGTTGACATGTAAGTACCAATAAAAGCGTAAATGCTAAACCATGTACGCAGGAGATATTATAGTGCCCAAACGTGACGCTCCTACACCCAGTGTACATAATTCCATTGGAATACTTTTACGGTTGTACTAAAAAATACCTAACTTTAAAGATTTACTTATACTTTTATTTATACTTTGTAGGAAGTGTTGAGGAAAAGGGGCATAAATATTTGTCGATATGACGAATGTTGTCAACCTAAATCAATATTGATCAGAAACACTTCGACAAGCAATGAATATGTCAATGACGAATTTATTCTTAATCAGTCAGGTATCAAACGAATGCCGAGAGTCGCATAACAATGGAATTTTTATTGTGTCTCGTTTACACATACTTGACGAGTTAAACGACAAAACACACATTGTCTACATCTTATGGGGAAATGACAGAATTAAATCCGTCGAATTTTTGTGTAACTTACAATCGACGACAATGGATTCAACATCATCATCAATAATGAAGTCATAAAAGTCATTTATTTCTGCATATAGACCAACGAATGACATGGATAATTAAATCAATTCAAACTAATTTTAAGAAAACTAATTACTATACATTACGGTTACATATATCATACATTATGACCTTATTATGACATAAGTATTAATTGCAATGTGGATCTGTAATCTGCCCATCGTTTTTCCAACAAAACGGGTTAAGCTTTAGAATATCTTGAAATGATACACGTCATGAAAATAAAAATATGTTCTTGATTCAATGCGTGGAATCGTTTCAAAAGGTACAAAAAGGCTTTATTTGTAACGTTAAGTGATGTTATTCCAAATTGATTCATTTACTTTCCATAGGTATCGTATTTTTTGCATAAAACCCCCATGTCAATTGGACATGCCAATTTAACGTCTTTATTGAATTAATTTCTCTGTTCTTTAAACTTTCCGCGTTGAGGTTTTTACCTTATCAAAATATAAAAATAAATATTAGTTCGAACTATTATCGCAGTCGAGATTGTTTACTTAACCGGTCGAGGCCTCTGCCGCCTATCCACTTTCAAACCAAAATCGCTTGCACATACGACATAAAAACTTAAAAACATACAGTTACAGTAAGCTTATGTTTTATTATGGCGGTTATTTTTAATATATTAATATTTCATGATTTTTTATTATTATTATTACCTGTATCTCAAAAACTACTGGACCGATTTTGATGATCATTTCGCTCTACTTGTTGTTTTTGAGAAATCCGTAAACAGGCATACAAACATCCGTAGACATAAGTACATAATATGAAATTTAAGAAAACCCAGGATTAAATCGTCTTCCGTTCATCATTCCGTCTCTGTCAAAAAAACTGACAGAGACGGAATGATGATTTAATCCTGGGTTAACTTAACCCTGGGTTAAATCATCATGCGCAAGTGGACCTTAGTAGATCAACGTACCCAAATATTATAGAATTCCAACGATATAACAATAAATTTATAACCTCCTATATTTGAAGTCGGTAAAAATCAGACAATGGATCATATGGCGGTGGTGACATCGATAGTACCACGAATAATTTTATTTACGACTAAAAACAAAACGTGCGAGGAAAATAACTCCAATAGTTATATGCCTTTTCTTGAAGATAAATGCATAAAGAAGCGTCAAACCAATATCGTTCGCTGCGCGATCAAAGACTAGATAAGAAACAATTGTGACAACTAGAACTGTTTTTTTACCTAATAATGTTGTTTGTCGCAAATTATCAAAGCTTAATTTTTTTTTACCCAATTTCGTTGCAGTGACTTTTGTCGCAAATTATTAACCCTTAAATAATAAACAGATGGGTAAAATAAAATCAAAACAGAAAAAGACACCCAGAAGAAATCGCAAACCTGTTTATGACACACTTCAAGGTGGAATCACCACTCGGTCCTTCCACTGGGATGCCCGGGCCTGGGCCCAGCTTGCACGGAGAAGAGCAAATGCTAATGTTTACAGCTAGTCAGGTCAGGGATGTAATTAAACGAATGAGCAGAGGCAAATCTCCTGGGCACGACGGGCTCAGTATCGAGCACCTGAAACATGCTGGTGTGCACCTGCCAAGGGTTCTGTCCCTGTTCTTTAATTTGTGCATTAGACATTTATACCCACCGGACCTAATGAAAACTATTGTGATACCTATAGTCAAGAACAGGACCCATGTAGTCTGTAATAAATAAATTTTGATTTGATTTGATTTGAAAACAGTTTTTACCCTTTACCTTATATCGTTGCAGGGTCGGTCTTTCCAATGCGGTAGGTGGTCCATTCCGTTTATCTTGTCAATGTACCCAAATCGATCCATGGATTTCTGGCCGGTGTATATCGTTTCGACTTCGTCTAGCGTCCCGTTTCTCTGTGAAATATAAATAAATAAATTGAGGTAAAAACTTTGGACAACACCATTATAAATCTACTAAGTACTTTACAAGTAATTTATTTATTTGTTAATTCGGGTCAAGGCTAAAATTCATATTGGTAATTCAATCATAATGATATAGCAAGGATTCTTAATGTATTTTTTTTCGTTTTTAAATTCACACTGAACACCACTTTTACCCTTCCATTACCAACATTTTGAACCTATCTAGAAAAACCGGGCTCGAAAATTAACCGACCAATAAAAATAGTGCCATATTGACGACATTTGATTACGGATAAATAATTATCTAATCCATTTAGTTATAATTTAACCCTGTTTTTCATTTTGTGATAAGAGTTGCAAAAAGAAAAGTGGGAGAAAAAAGAAACACAACTAAATACTTACAGCAAGTAAAAGTCCCATCTGACTGTTTGGTCTTTTACCCTTAGGGTAAAAGTAGTGCGCGAGGGTTACCAGAGGGTCGTCGTATCTGTAACGGAAAGTAGGTAAAAATAAACGACAGACGATGAATTGTAATGGGTATCGAATTGCGCATCTGAATTTACAATTCTTTGGTCAATCTTTCCAACGACCAACGTCTTATCTTTTGTTCCTTGTTCAAGTGGCGCGTCAGTATTCATCTTTTAGATCTTGGGTTGAATCCTCCAGGGTCAATTTAGAACTTTTTTTCCGTCTTGTATCTGTGTATTGTAATCGAACGTAGATAATTTTCGTTATGCTGTCTTCGTTATAAAATAATAGATGGTAGGTAAGTTAGTAAAAAAGTAAAAGTGAAGTTAGCCTGCAAGCATCCCACTGGGCAAAGGCCTTACCTTAAATATGAGGTAGTATGAGCCACGCGGGCTCAGTGCGGATTGGCGGAGGGGTGTTTGCAAGGCAAGCGACCAACCTTGCTGTCAGATTTTATCAAGCCGCCCAAAGGGCCTCTGACTAGGCTTAACGACTAATATCAACCGATATTAGCCGGGACCAACTGCTTAACGCGCCTTCCGAAGCACGGAGATAAGTTAGTATATACGTAAGAGAGAGGTAAGTTAGTATAAATAACTTTAATATTATTTAACGTATATTATACGTATATATTAAGAACTAGAAGTTTTTCATACTGAGAGTTAAATTAGGAGCTCCGCGCAAATGGGGATATTCTTTTTTTATCCACCCACGACGCAAAAAGTGGGGCTATGAGTTCAACGTGTCTGTCTGTGTATTTGTGTTGTCTGCGGTATCATAGCTGCAAGAGGGATGAATCGATTATCATAAAAAAGAAATATGTCATAGTTATTTCAAATCGAGTGTTTAGCCATGTTTTATGAAAATCTGTTCAGCCGCTTGTAGGATATCAGCTCTTTTCTAGTTGTGCAGGGGATCTGACTAACTTCCTTATATGTCTGAATAAAATGAAATCAAGCGAGTGTTTAATACTAATATAGTGCGTATTACTGTGTCAATTTTTTTGCTTTTTTATTTTATTCCTCTAATGTAGACTCTTACTTAACCACTCCCTTGAATTTGACTGGTCCTTTTTTACACCCTGTATATTTATTAACATTTTTATTCACTCACCCAAAAACCAGCTGTTCAGCAGTGACCTGAACGAAGGGCTTCGCTCGGTCCTTGTAAGTGATGGCGAGGCCGGAGACCAGGAGATTGAAGAGCCAACCAGCGAGGTTTGGGGAGAATGAGGTCACCGTCTGAAAGCCGGAGAAAAATAGGTTAATATTAAAGGTTAAATAGGAGAAAAATAGGCCATGATTTGTGCAATAAAGTCTTTAAATAAATAAATAAATAATATTGGGCAATGACACCTTGCGTACAGCACGTCAAGCTTAACACTGCATTATCGTATGCTGTTGGAATAAGGGCTATTTTTCAACAAAAATGTTTAGTCTGACATGCTGGCGACTAATACATGTCAGTTAAAAATTGCCAATGTAGAGATTTACAGTTTTTAGAATGATTTTCGTCAACTGATTCCTTTTTCGGTAATAAAACGTAGAAATATTTCATCTGTCATAATATAGATGTCAGTCAATCAGCTGTTTTAATAAGATTTTTACTTATTAATAAAATATAATGCACAGTTACGTAAATGTTGTTCTAAACTTGCTAGAGACATAGTGACAGATGTCCGCCAAAGTTGTTTTTTTTGGTCACTGCGAGCGCTGTCATCGATCCGGTTCCCCCATTACCTACTCCCCGGTAGTAGGGAGTACTACTTACCGGTGAGTAGGTAATGGGGGAACCGAACACAGCGAATACGTAGGAATAACAACTCTGTCTTTTACTCACCAATAAAGGAATGTTGGGCACAACCAACTTTTGATTCTTGTCCACCGACATTTCAGGCACGAACCTCAGTATCTTGTTGTGCTGGAAGGTGACAGTGTCGTTGTCGTGGAACTTGATGTTGACTTTCTCCATGTCTTCCCTGGAATGGAGAAGTTCATCATATAGTGAAGAAGGTCACGCGTGACGTAACGTATCTAAGAGACCAGAAATTTCGCTCTGTCGGACTGAAAGTACGGTAGCTTAATTGGTAGAGCAATTGGCTCGGTTAGCCAGAAAGTTGCAGGTTCAAGTTTTGTCCGTGCGTAATTTTTGGTTTCTTAATTCATCTTTAAGAATATAATTATGACACTGTGAGTGTTAAAAACATTCTTAACCAAGGTCAGCAATAAAAAAATAACAAAAAAAAATACACCGACTTTAAAAAAAATGTCTGAAAAACTTAAAATAACGCATTCGTCTTCTATTTATAAGAAACAAATTCGGTCGTAGTGTTTGTAGACTGTTGGTGTACTAAGCTGGACATCATGCACCGACTCCAAAAGAATTTGTTTCTCCTAAATAAAAGAAAGAGGTTAAATTCTAATTAAAACATTTTTTTTTAAATTGATCAGTACACAGACAGGTTACAGACAGTTACTTACAAAACATGGAAATGAAACATTTAGTGTACATAAAATAACATTACGTATTACATACATTATCGTAAAATTGCAACAATTTCAATGAAATAATTAATAAATTTTGAAAATAATAAAAACCGTTAACAAATTAAACCAAAACAACAGAATTAAAAAAAAAACTGTTAACAAATTTACAAACAAATTAAATTAATGTTGTTGGCAGATATCGAGAGCACTATCAATGCTCTTGCGAAACGAGTGCAATTCAGGTTTATTAATAAATGTAAACATTTTAAATGTTTATTTGTAAAGCCTAGGTCACCTTAGTTAAATATAAGAACACAGGTACATAACTGCTCATTCTCCGTTTTATCAAGAAATAAAATCGTAACTTATTAAATTACCTCGTCAAATGTCAAGTAACGTCCTTTTAAGACTAAGGCCCGGTTTCGTGGTCGATATTTAACCCAACTATCGAATGGTTATCAGAATCAAAATCAGAACAACATAATATTTGCCTACTTAGTATAGATATTACAAAAATGTCTCTGTGACCGGTGGGCTATGCTAACTAATAAAATAACACAAATAAATTATATTATTTTATAATATTTAATATTGACATTATTTAAAATAATGCGTGTTTTAAAAAAAAACCTCAACTCGAATGTCAGAATGGCTATTTTAATAACCATTGGTTAAGACATTTTCAATTACAATTTATTCTGATTGCTCTAATTTATACAACTTCTGTGATCCGTGCCTTTGTTAATTTTGTTAAACTTATGCTAAGATTTAAATTAGCCGAGCAAATAAGCTCATTCTTATTTTTTACATTGTTACTATAGTGTTTGCTTACGATACTTAAGCTTTATGTATTTTTTCTTCAAAACAGACGCATTCGTTAATATTTAACCGATGGTTGACGACATTCAACTATAAGTTGAGTTGACTATCGAACACGAAACAGGCCTTAGTTTAACTTTGTAACTTGTAATTTTCTTACATTGTTTATGAACGATCTAAAGTTATTATCGTAGGTATTATGCTAAATAGGTAGCTCTAGTTCAATGTCTAGGTTAAGACCCATTAGTTTAAAGCTAGGTAACTTAGGTCAAACAAGTCATTTTAGTTGACAATTGAATACAATTTGAATAAATGTTTCTTGCAGTGATGTTAAATTACTGTTGCATTGTATTGCGTTTGTTTTGACCTACCACAATAGTAAATATATTTCGTTGGAATAACGCAAAATCTAGCCCCCTTATTCATAATAACGCAAACAGTCTAATAAACCTGTTTTAACGATTACACTGTTTTGTCTCGTTCTTTCTTGGCGCTGTCATCATTTGACAGAAAGTGATAAAACAGTGTAATAGCTAAAATAGGTTTATTATACTGGATGAGTTATTTATTATGAATAAGGGGGTAAACATTTGGGGGTATAAATTTCGTATTTTCGCAGTCTTTTGATCATTGGACTAATATTACTAGCGTATGGAACTGACACCACGAACAAATTTTGTGCTCCATGAATTGATGACACGGTCATCAACTCGTAGTACAAATTACAATTCGTAATTGAAATTTTCAAAGAAAACGCCACAATCTTTTCGTCGTTTTTGCGACACATTTTTTGCTTGGCATAGCTTCTCTATGCGTTGTAGTAACAACTTACTGTTTTTGATCCCATAAATTTGTAAATTGATAACAAATAAAAAAACTTCTGGAAAAACAATTGATCTTTTTCATTATCCCTTCGTATTTTAATACAACAGAATATACAGCATGTGCCCTGTCATAGGAGCAAAAAATTTAATCATAGTTTCTACAAAGTATACTAGTTACCTTGACCTGGGTGCGTAATGCGATGCAGTTTTGACAGTTAAAACGCTCTTCTTTACTGTCAAACTAGCAATTCTTATTGCAATTTGCATTATATTGATAATATTACTATAATATAGCAATATACATATCAATATTCATACCACTGTAGTATTATTATAATATTATTATATTATAATACTTTTTATATTGATAATATTCGTTTACACTCAGTGGGAATTAAACTGCCTCGGAATTGAACGGATTAAGTTGGATCGCAATACGCCCCCTGGTCAAAGTGCTCTAAAATAGTTTAACTCAGAGTTAAAGTAATCCAAAGTTATAATCCCTAATCAATGTATATCAAAATCGCTAATTCGTTGTAGCAAACGACAACGTCAAGTTCTATGGCTATGTTTGCAAATAAAATTAACGAAAATGAATGAAAATGCAATACATTGCTGGTCCGATTTATTTTGTTAGAAAATTCACAGTAAATTTATTTTTCATTAATAATTTAAAATAATAAGTTAAAACCATTTAGAATTGATAACTAGTAGCTAAAAGGGCCAATTATTAAAATTTTTGCTCCAATTACAGGCCACACCCTGTATATATATTTGAATCTTAATTCTTTTCCATTATGCTTCATATTTGCACGTCTCAAAATCACATTGATAATTTCTCAATTATTGTCTTTATACGTTACGTTACGCAAAACACTAAAAATCCTCTGATAAATATTACTGCGTTTTTACTTCGTCGTATCGTACAATAGAATCTCAATTAAATTTTAGTCCTTAGAATCGCATGATTTAGTATGAATTTGTGTACATAAGTTAGGCAATCAAATGCCAATGAATGTGTTCATTTAGCGAAATTTGCGATCGCGTGGTCATATTTTGCAATATACTGATTGGGGAATTTGATGTACACTGAATTATGGTGCTGTCTTTGCCAATAAAATGAAGTGGATATCGTTCGTGAATCTACTATCAATAGGTACAAGGTCACCACCGCCTAACCACCTTAAGAGCCAAAACCGCCTCCGCTCCTCGCTTCGTCTTTTATTTGAAGTTGAGCCCATTTTTGTGTAGTAAGTGCTAGCGATTATCTTAATGTGTCTAATCCTATTAGGCTCACTTGAGCTAACACCTTTGATTAAATTAAAATAGCGGAAGATATGTGACACGCCACTCGAAAGTGGACCGCTAAAATCAGGCCCCCGTCGCCTAATTTCCATTGGATTGCGTGCGCGGGTGACATTTATAAGACGTGTAACGTAAGGAATGTGTGAAAGTAATATGTTTTTAGCTGACAATTAGTATGACATGCCGTATCTACCGCTATTTTACTTTAATCAAAGGCTAACATCTAACTTGAGTTTTAACCAGAGTTATCTAGGCTGAGTCGGTGAAAGTGGCTTCAGTAGTCATTGCCTATTTTTTTTTTTTGTAGAAAGGTACGCTTTCTTTTATTTGTCCAAATAGTGAACTTGATAATTATAAAAAAAACTTTTATTTTGTACAGAATCTATAAATGATGTTAGTAAAAATTGGCTTAAAAAAACTATGTTATGGTAATTTTGTCCTTCCTGTCGAAAAACGGCTGAACAGATTTTTATGAAAGTACATAAAAATAACTTAATGAAAATCGGTTCTTTCTTTGGGAGCTACGATAAACAGACAAGTTAGCTTAAACACCCCTCTCTTTTTGCCTCGGGGGTTAATAATAATTCAATCGAATTAAAATAAAATCAAACCCTACAATTGTTTCAAGCTCAATAAAAAAGTCCTATCACCTCTTTTTTAACGTCGGTCAAAATTACACACTAATTCAGTGTATATTTTGTAATTGTTAATAGGCTCCTAAGGCCGCGTTACTTCACAGATTGAACGTATTATGCCTAATCATAGCAGTATAGTGACAAAATACCCCATTAGTAAAATAATGGAGAGCTCTCTGCTCTAAAGTTTGACCCATTTTTCCACTTTGGAAGCGTCCATCTTGTAAATGACCTATCCATAGACGCATAGGTTTAAAAAAATGCCTTTTTCCGTGTATGGAAACCCTCCTTTTTTTTGCATTAGCATCGTAAAGAGGTTAACAGGATACATATACCTACCAAGTTTCAGCTGTGTGATGCTAACAGTTTCAGAATAAAGTGGCTGTGAATATACGGACAGACAGACAGACTGACTTGATTAAAAAATAAGGTATTCGTTTTTAGCCATTTATTTATTTATTTCAATCAGCACAGTTTTAGCTTTCAGTAAAAAAAAGTCATAAAATTTTACTAATGACTTAGTTTATGTTTGTCCAAAAAGTTTTGCCACAAGCCATTCGGCTACGGAACCCCTAAAAAAGACTTACCTATAAACAAAAGGGCCCACTTCCACCAGCTTTGGCTTTTCTCCATTCTCTAAGAAACCCTGAGGGTTTGTCACGTTGAATATATACACTTTGGTAAGGCGCGTCACGCCTGGTCTCTGCCAATAGCTGTAGCTCAAAGAGCCATTCCATAGCTTCAGTTCCTGTGGAAGAAAAAGCAATAATTCATATGGGTTAGTCCGTTTTTCTTCACTAGTTAAATATTGTAAACAATCTTGACATTCCTTTTTAACGAATATATTTATTTTAATACAAGATAAACACAAAACTAACATACATAGCTAATTCATCGTTCAACACTGAGATCTTTTTATATTAAATAGTAAATTGATTTAATTTGCTGTTACTATTTTAAAAGTTAAATATTGTTTACAATGTTTGACTGCAAAGATGAATGAAGTTTAGTTTTCATCATCAAAGGCAATTTTATTGACCATCGGCCATAAAAAATTTGGCCCATATTGGAGGACAGCATCGAATTCACTTATTTTCAATTAGCTCTAGCCCTAAATACCGATAAGAGAAGTATAATTCATGCAAAACTTCGTCCAAAAAAGTTAGCTAAAACTTTGCATTTCGCTAAGAACTATTAAAATTTTAAAAAATCTGAGAACATCTATAGGGAGATTGATATTATTTGTTTCGAGTACTTATACACAAATATATTAATAACTAGCTGTGCCCGCGACTTCGTTCGCGTGGAATAGTGACTTTGGGTAGAGTTTTTAATTATTTAGGCTTATGATATTACAAATAAGATACTTAAGTATGTACTTATAAGTACGCAAGATATAAAGTATTTATATAAGTTAATTAAAGTAAATATTAGTACTCACTTATCATTAAAATTGGCCATTGTTAGCAATGAATTGTAAAAGTTTAGGTTTTATATAAAAAAACATAATAAGTATTTAAGAAAATAGTGAGACTTCGTCTAAGACAACCATGGCTTAACTATACTACTTCCGCCTCCAAGCTTTGCACCCATCTTCAAGTCACCCTGTATTACTTCACTAAAACTAAAGAGCGATATAGAATGCTTAGTAAGCTTTATTAAACTTATTTTGAAACAAAATCAGTATATTTATTATTACAACAATAAGAAGCAAGTAGTACATCAAAGGTGATCAATTATTATGACCATACCGATTATTTGGACGTACACAATTTGTATTTTGATTAAGAGTTCCTTTGTCTGATAGGATTATATGGTTACTTTACTTTTTAACTACTAAGTACTTTGCCACAAAAAAAAAACTTCTACTTTACTAACATTTTACTTTGTTGTGTGGAAAAAATGGATCTAAATATATATTTTGTTATATTTTGGCAAGTACCAAAATTTCATTTAATTTTTACAAACCAATATGGAGGAAACACTGCACATTTAATTAAATCACTTTACAGATTCATTTCCCACACATTTATTTAAAATGAAATAGAGGGCCTGACGTTTCTAATTATTATCAGCATCCGTGGTCACAGGTAGACCAAGAAACTACCATCGCTCATTAATATCTATTGACGTTCCTAACCACCTAGAAAAAGCTCATTGTGTCTTGAGATCTTGCAGTATGAGATGTTGCTTAGGTTGGTCTAAACATAATTATGAAGTGGTTCTTTGTTACATAAATAAATCAGCTATTTATATTCTTCAATCTGCATGCCTATACTAATTGTTGATTCACCGATGTAGAAGATGCCACAGTCACATTCCTGTCTGTACTCCCCTGCATCTTGGAGAGGTATGTGATGTGTGTGACACTTGAAAGGTGGTAAAAATTGGTTAATCTTCTTGTTCAATTGTAGCGGGTTTGGCACGGGGTATGCAACAACCTTCCTTACATGTTGACAATGTTTTGGTTATCATTGCTGCCCCTTGTTCTCTGAAACAAAGTTTTTGTCGTGATAGCTATGTATTGGTGGCATTTCTAAAGACTGTGAGGCTAAGGATACGAAATATTGTTTATTGTCTGCGTCAATTTCTGAATTATCTGAATATGAACTGTATGAGAGTAGATTTTCCAAATGCAACTGGAAGAAACTCTTCAATTCTTTCTCTGGAAGAAGAGCTTCACTACTTATTAATTATTCTGAAATCCTACCAGTTGAATTTTTTGATGATTAGAGTTTAGATGAATAAGAAAAGCAGTAGGTAACATACTGGTGGGTAAAACTGTAAAAGTGATATCTACATACCGTTAATAAAACATTGGTGTTACATTATACAGGTGATAGTAAGCATCAACAGGTGATACTGGAGAGACCATTGCAACACATCAGTGTCTTATATCACTTGTGGCTTAATCCTTCACATGTGGCGTTGTTGCTCCTCCTATTATTTACACAGGCAATTTTCCATAATTTCCATGCTTTCAATCACAGATGAATATTAAATTTTACTTTGTTTCACTTTGTTTAATTTTGATAGATTGAATGACTTGACATTTGTTTGACAATGACTTTAGACATCAGTTATTTGTATCTGTCAGTATCTGTGTACAATGGTATAAGGTTGAAAAAGTGACACTTGGCGTGTTTCGTTCTACTGAAGTTTGTTTTTAATATTTTTTTACATCGCACGGAAACTTTTATTTACAGGCATTGTAAGTATCCTAAATGTTGCTCGATGGTTTAAGCTACCACTGTTCAAAATTTCATTAAAATTGGTCCAGTCGTTTCGGAGTTTATTGCGAGCAAACAGACAGACAAACAGAGAAATAAGAAATTCGAAAAAAATCTAGATTAGTGCTATTGCACTTCTTACATCCCCCTGACTCGGTTTTAAGCATTTTCTTTTATTGTACAGAAATTCGACCTCTACAATTTTATTATATGTATAGATTTAGGGATTTATTACATCCCTGTCCGTATTTTGAGCCAATGGTAATTAAATATAAATATAAATATGCGCCAAACAACACACCAATTGTCTGGGTTCGTGGTAAGGAATTTTATTCCTTGTGTTAAGAAGTACCAGACAACGATTATGACGGGGGCGTCTCCCATAAATACTTAAATACATATAACATCCATGACTTAGGTACAAATGTTCATGCTGATCACACAAACATTTGCCCCTTGCGGGATTCGAACCCGCGACGGCCGGCGTAATAGTCAGGAGCGCTAACCAATACACCAAACGCGTCGTCCGTCGTTGTTCCTTTGAAGAACTCCCGGCGAGCGGCGAGTAAGCATTTCGATCGCCATCAAACAAGCGACAGAGAGTGAAAGGAATAGAGAGTGCACCTGTGTTTGCGCACACACTTGTGCACTATAATATGTCCCGCGCAGTCGGTTAGTCTTTGTGACTGGCCACCGTAGTCGAAATTAGCTAGGGACTATTATTATTACTAAATCTATTCATTGCGTGAGTCGCGATGCGGACGCGCGTTCAAAACGCTACGCTACGCCACAGAATATATGCTACGTTAGTATCGATGCTAAGAGTCACCGTGTGTAAGGGGACTTATATGTGGAACCACGTTACCACACTGACGTCGAGATCGAGTGGCTTCATTCTAAAATGAGTAGCTTTCGGCGGCTATTTTAGGTGCACCAGAAAGTTGCAAAGTTCATGACATTTTGTATGACCTTTGCCAGATTTTTTATGTTAGATTTATTCAAATCACTCGTGTCTAGATTTCACGTCTCTAACATAGGTATTTTTGTTGTATTGTTATTTCACTATCACGATAAATTTATTTCACTTATAAAATGTAAGTACAGAAAATACAAGAAGTCACAATGTGAACAAAGGTGGGATTATCCCTAAAAGAGATCTCTTCATCCTTTTTGAATGAAAATCAGTATAGTAGTTTAAATAATTGAGCCATAGATTTCATTATTTTTCATTAAAGAATCAAATACGTTTTAATATTTTTGATACCCCTCTACTTCCATAATGTTATTTTGTTCTCTTCCATATTGTGGTGATGTTAATATTATTCAATGTTTATAAATTTCAACAATGCTTGAGACACTTACGGCCTGTTTCACAATGTCTAAATAAGTTCCCATTAGCGTTCTTTGATTATTAAATTACTCGTTGCTTAGCTTGTTTGTCGATGGTATAACAGGGCCTTATAAAAGTAAGTTACTTATTTGGGTAAATTAACTATTAATATGATCATCATTATCAGCCAAAGGACGTCCACTGCTGAACATAGGCCTTCTCCACGCTTTTCCACATCGACCGATTACAAGCGGCCTGCATCCAGTGTGATCCTGCGATCTTAACAAGTTAATTAATATAATAAGTATAAGTAAATGTGTATTAATAGTTAGTTAACAAGTTAATAAATTTTTGGCAAGCTCCGATGTGGACTGTGTTTGCGGTGTAGTGTAAACTATGGCACACTTAACATCGTGCCCGGCGTGCCCCAACACCTGCACGCCAGCGGATTTAATGAAATGCAGTCGATCCGCAATACAAGTGGCTGAATTCTGGGCTGCTACGTTGTAATTTCTCCATTATAAAATTCCTCCTATGGGTTTCCATTGACACGCTAAGAAGAACAAGTTAATTAATATAATAAATATAAGTTTATATAAATGTATATTTTACTTACTCTAAATATAATATAATCCAGCCAAGGAACGAAGGATAGGATGATTCCGAGCGCGACGGTGAATATGCTGAATGTGATAACTGCTAGGCGTCCTGCAACAAAAAAAAAACATAAATATCGGACACCAACAGTAAGTACGTAGACAAAGGTAGATATAGAAATCTATCTTTCTATATTTTGGGCGGCATTTAACCCCATCTTTATCTTCCATTCAAAATTCAATCGAACGTGAGAAGAAAATAACTCGTAATATGCTTTTGAGGGGAGCAGCTGTTTAACTGACTGTTATTATTCCGAATACTTATTACCTGTTCACCGTACATTTATGCAAAGAAAATCATTTCGAAAATATTCTAATATATCATGTAAATACAAGGGGTTAGCATTTTCCCCATACAAACAAAACTATGTCTTTTAAAGCTATACCGGAATAACCACAGACCAAATTTATCTATTTAGTGGAAATCTGAAATACTACATGAATTTAATTTGCATGTCATATTTTATTTGCTAAATATGTCTTTGTGAAAAATTTTACATCTTTGTATACCATGTTTAATGCATATAAATATTTATTTCTATTATTTCTATTTCTCACAATCCGCTCTCATTAGAGTGTTGACATTAGATAAGTCAACACTAGCGGGCGTAGTATGAAGCAAAATTTTTGTCTATTCGCGTAAACTGAGACAAAATTGATGTTTTCGTGTATTTATTGATTAATAAGAATTTTGAATGTACCTTTTTAAAAATACAAAGATTTTTTTATGAATTACTAAAGATATAGCTACGTTAGTTAAAAGGATATTTGATGCAGCGGAAAATCAGAAAATTGAAATTGGCTACGTGAAATGTCAAAAATTTTGCTTCAGACTTCGCTACGCTGGGGATGAACCTTGTCTATGGTTATGAGATCATGGTAGACAACAGATGACTGTCGTTTAATAAAATTAAATGTCTTGTTCAGATGAAAATTGATCTAATTAAATAAGATTGTTGGTATATATAGCGTCTTTCAGAAGTAAGTATTTTACCGTTGACTTTTTAAATGCGATGCAACTGTCATAAAAATAACTTAAGTAAGCTGCACATAAGCTAAGTAGCTTTACCTGGCTTATGTGCAGTTTTATAAAAATATGATGTGGTTGATAAATATTTTCCCTACATATCTAGGTAGGGAACATTATTTACGAGGTGCTTATAATAATTTTATATGTTAGTGTTTACTTGGGATAGCCTGAAAGAAGAAAGATTGCTTAACACGCTAAATTGACGAAGGAAAAAGATCTGAAAATAAGAAAAACATACATACTTTATGCCAAATTTCATATACCTCTACTTAATCAGATTCAGCATTTTCGACGTAAAAAAAGAAAAACAAATACACACAATTTGAAATAATACTTAATTAAGTATTATTTTGTAAGCTCGTCCCATAAACTAAAAGTACAATTTGTATAAGTATGTTTCATAAATGAGTAGGTATGTAAATCAAGATTGGTTTCTATGCAATTTTATAACTTGTGCTGAACCTAAAAAAAAACAATAAAAATTTTTTGACTTTGACTTATTCAAAACAATTAAATTAAATTACGACATGACATCTTCGTTTTACGTTAGACACTTAATAGGTAGACAAGAAAAACTGTTTTGCAATAGACCAAGATGATTTATTTCTATTTTGACACGACACTTTACAATGACTCACTCATTAACTCGGGATAATTGTAATAATTGCATTATAATAGCGTTGATAGTCAGAAAGATCGGTATTTTCGCGAAGTTCGCATTCGGAAGATGTTCACCGATCGAATTCACTTTGTTGAATTAAAAATAGTTTTTGATTGCACAAAAAAAATTTTTCTTTGAAAAAAAGAGAATTTAATCTAGTGAACTTTTTTCGATTGTGAATTCCACGAGAATTGGCAACCAGGGTCAAAAATAGAGCCCCTGTGATTCTAGAAAGAATACAGAAAATGACTTTACGAATGACAAGACATGAAATATTACATTTTACGTTGGCGTTTGACAGAACAACGAAGCGTCACCGCTGCGCCGTCGCTGCGTCAGCAAGTCGTGTGACTTCGCTCAAAGTCAATTAGATATAATTAATCAGTGACTTGTTATTACTACGTATAGAAAAGCTATGTTAAGCAAAATATGTGTCGCTTCTAGATGAATTTGTTTGTTTACTAACATTAGGCTAAGTCTCTTTTGTAACCAACAAATTGATTCTTTGTTCGTCGAAATAAATGAATTCAAATTGAAATTGATGACCAGATTGTAACGTATTCCTAGAAATTTGAATGTCGAATGAAACAGTTTGTATTACGACAATGGCGTCAATTTGTTCAAGAATTTGTTCGTAGTATTATTTATATAAGCTAATAGTCATCATCATCATTATTTTATCAGCCAAAGGACGTCCACTGTTGAACATAGGCCTCCCCCACGACTCTCCACAGCGAATGATTGGGAGTGGTCTGCATCCAGTGTGATCTTGTGATCTTTACAAGGTCGTCTGTCCACCTTTTCGGTGGACGTCCCACGCTGCGCTTTTGGTCGAAGGGTCTCCAATCAGAACTTTTCTGTAGTAGTAGTTCAATGATATTAAGAGGATCGTGTGCGCGCAAGCTTCCATACAAAAAGAGAAAATGTTTTCCACCCCTTTTAAACGTTGTCTGATTTTGTCATTTTTTACATGTTAGAGATATTTTGAAAAACTATGCTCGTACGTTTTTATTTTTTCCAAATATTGTTTGTTTCAGAAAATATAAGAACCTAAACATTCACTTTTTTGACTAAAAAATCTCTTCGGAATTGCGTCCATTTTTAACTAATCAAGCCTCTATACAAAAAATCAAAGACTTAAAATTTCAAGATGTATGAAAACGAATGTGACCAAATTTGTCTCATTCCATATAGGTTTACGGGTAGGAAAACGTTTGCCCCCGCAAACATATTTCGACCGTTGGCGTTCGAAATGTATGAAAACTCGCGCTGCGCTACGCCTGCACATGCTCCTCTTAATGCATCTGACTTTATCTCCATTATATCTTGTACACGCAAGTATAATGTTAAGATCGAGGTTTTTCCTATATTACGATACTTTGTATGAATAGATTTTATTGCGATAATTCAAGATTACAATGAGCGATGTTATGAAATTGTGGCATTTTCTCTATTGGTTAAACGGTGACGTCCGCCATTTTTTATTTGTCAATACATGCAAATGGAGGAAAATGACACGTTTTCAAGGTAAGGTATTCCTAACTCAGGGCCACTTGCGCAAATGATTTAATCAGTCAGGTATCAAACGACTGCCGGGAGTCGCATAATAATGGAATTTCTATTGTGTCTCGTTCACACATACTTGACGAGTTAACCTAGGATTACGTTAATCCTGGGTTAATCATCATTCTGTCTCTGTCAGTTTATTTGACGTAGACAGAGGACAGAAATAAGATTAAATCTAGGTTAACGTAACTCTGGGTTAAATCATCAGGCGAAAGTGGGCCTAACTGAATTTCATGGCTTGGTTAACCAAAAGTATCGACATTAATAATTTAATTTGAGAGCTTTGGATTTAAAATTAAATACAAAGTAAATTATCGTTTTTATCAATACAAAACTGGTCAAGGGCGAGCCGGACTCGCGCATTAATGGATCTGGGCCAAGCCAACTTTAACTGAATAAGAGGTCCACTAGTTTTCACTTATCCAAAATACCACAATATTTTTTTGCCACCAAGAATAACTTTGTTTTTCATAGTGTGTATGACGAACAAAGTTATGTTTGCGGTTGTTGAAAATGTGCCATATATCTCAACAACGACAGGTTCGATCTCGAAACCAATTTTCGTTGAAAGTATTTGTTAAGATCTAGATCGTGTATTTTTTTCAAACGCTTAGGTCTGATTAAAACAAAGTAATTTATTTTTTTAAGGTAAACTCATCCTTTTTAGAGACTGAAAAAGCAGTCACGACGGACGAAATCAAAGCATTATCTAACGTCCGAGTGCAGTGACCTCATTTGGTAAAAGAAAAAAAGATTTTTATTACTGTTACGTGCTTTTGTTGTATAATGCCTGAAGTTAAAAAAATAATATTTTGTAACTGATACTAAATTGTAGCGTTGGTTTTAACAAGCAGCGTTTTCGGAAATGGATCTTAAAATTATAATATGGCAGACTAACTAATTGAACAGGCTTGCCAATGTGTCGGTGGTCTAGTGGTATGGGCATGCGCCCGGATAGCGTAAGACACGGGGTTTGATTCTTTGTGTGACATGGTTGATTTTTACAAGTGATATTTTTAATATTAATATTTGGTTTGTAAAGTGACAAAACACTATAAAAAATAATATGGATCTAAACAATCTCAAATCTCTAAAAAATCCAAAACAAATCGATATAAATAATTAGGAATTTATTGGGAAAATTAGAAGAGGAATTAGGGATAGAACTATACAGAACGTAAAATGAGTTTTACTAATACAGTATTTGGCATGTTTCACAATATCCTAATTGGTTCTGGGTAGTGTTATCTGCCCAATACTTCATACGAAATGACGTTCCCTATCTTATATAAAAATAAGTCGGGTTTTCCTTACTGACGCTAAAACTCCAGAACGCACGAACCGATTTCCACGGTTTTGCATTAGTTAGAAAGGTCTCGGGCTCCGTGAGGTTTATAGCAAAGAAAATTCTCATAAAACGGGGCCGGGACGGGACGGGGCGGGGGGCGAAACGAAGTTCGCTGGGACCGCTAGTTTGAAATAAAATGACGGAAGAAAATTGCTCATTGTTCCGTTATGGTAATGTTTTTCTGCGATCAAACATCAGAATCAGTACCCCAATCACGAATAATTGCGTCAAAGTATTCGTATAGTAACGTAATCATTTGTATGAGAATTTGAAAGCGCCTCTATCAGACCTAAAACAAACTAAAAATTTGACACTCGAATAAAATAATACATTTCAATAATTTTAATTAAATAGATCGTTTAACTTGTTTCTGGACGTGCAATATTTACATTAGTATAACGTCATCTGCGGTAATGCTTCCGAGCTTACTACACGACACGGCTTCTTAATGCCGACTGACGTAAACTCGCCACTATTACGTGACGAATACGTCAAATGTTCGTGATTGGGGTACTGCACGTGTGTGACGGCGCTGTCTGTATCGTGACTGAAACTAGCCGCAATTACATCCATGATAAGGATTTATTCATTTGTGGGTGGAGGGGCGAGTGATAAGAGGTAGCGGAGAATGTTAAGGAATAAAGTAAGTAAGTATCTTTGATTAAAGTAAAATAGCGGTAGATACGGAATGTCATACTAATTGTCAGCTAAAAAATGGCACTACACATTCCTTACGTCACACGTCCTACAAATGTCACCCGCACACGCAATCCAATGGAAATTAGGCGTCGGGGGCCTGATTTTAGCGGTCCACTTTCGAGTGGCGCGTCACCTATCTTCCGCTATTTTACTTTAATCAAAGGTAAGTATATATGTATTACTACTTTCATTTGTTTTTTTTTCACTGCACCCGTTGCCGTCTTTCTGTATGACCTAAAGGTTTGACTGGCAGAGAATGCTTTTAGCATTAAATCCACCTTTGTACACTAAATTTGTGCAAAAAAGTCTTTAAAAAAAACTAGCATTTTTAACCAACTTTACAAAGGAGGTGGTTATCAATTTGACTGTTTTTTCGTATACAAGGTGTTTAATATAAAAAAATTTTTTACTGACTGCAAAAAAAGGAGGTATTCAATTCGTGTATGAAATGTGATATCGTTAGAATTGGATTAAATTGGAGTATGTTGATCTATAAAGACTTCCAAACACGTGTATGTATGTTTGTCCACGAATTTCTCAAAAGCGAGAAGTCATTTTCATTCTCATTAAGTTAAATCAAGTATATTTTCGCTTAGTGTACAGTGTAAATTTCATCAAAATCGGTCAAGTAGTTTTTGAAATATGGGTAAATAAATAAAAATTACGAAAAATAATAATAATTAAAACGCCTTCAAAAAACTGACGGTGAATGATGTAGAGCTTACGTACACCAACGGTATACCTACACACATCATGCACCGACTCCATTCTCCTGCGTTTTTAGTCACACACACACACACACACACACACACACACACACACACACACACACACACACACACACACACACACACACACACACACACACACACACACACACACACACAAACAAACTCACACACACACACACACACACACACACTCACACACACACACACACTCACACACACACACACACACACACACACTCACACACACACACACTCACACACACACACACACACACACACAGACAGCATACGAACACCTTCATGTACCTTAGTTTGAATATTTTACATGTTTAGATATAGGATTTCTATGTTTTTCACAAAAACACTACTCCTTCCGGGACACTACTCCAGACACAATAGATGTTTTATTGTTTTCACGCCTGTTACACACATATTTTTCTTTTCTTTTCTCCGCCATTTTCTTATAACTTGTGTAAAACAATTTGTAATAGTGTATAATGTGTCTTTTCCTTCGAGTCGAAACCATGCATCCGTTTTCGAGAAATATTCGCATAATCACGCTAGATATGGCTGTTATAACCTTGGTTTTGTACTTTAGAAAACATGGCATTCATTCAATACAAAAATATTTAATATTAAATTAATTATCTCAAGAATCAAAGAGGACGATTGCGATCCAACTTAATCCGTTGGATTTCTCATCAACAACCAACAAAGTCCTGTATTATAATAATTTCTTCATCTTAACCGATTGTTAAAATATTTGTAAAAACATTTCCTTCGGATATTGTGAGAGCAATCTCGCAACATTGATGAGGTCACGCAGCTCGTGAAAAAAGCACTTGCAAAATTCAACAGGCTTGTTAATGTGACGGTGGCCGAGTGGTATAGGCATACGCCCGGATAACGTAAGACACGGTTACGATTCCTTGTCTGTCACAGAGTCACAGTAGCTTTTTACAAGTGCAATTTATATTAATAAGTTCGTATAGTGAAAAAACACTATAAAAACAAAAATAAACTATAAAAGTGTGTAAAAAAGTTTTACAACAACGCTTTCTTAGCGAAACCATTCCACAATCATACCTATCCTGCCCCCTTACTCTGGACACAAAACCCGATCCAACGAATATAGCCATCCCTGTCACACGCATGCATGGCCTGGTATGAGTGACAGGGATGGCTATAACCATTGGATCGGATTTTGTGTCCATAGTAAGGCCTCAGGTCTAACCGCAGAATACCAAGAAAATGCATTATATAAACTCATGTTTTTCCACTTTAAACTAACAACTGTCGTTACTTTTAAAGAATTATAACCGCAGAGTAATTAACGTGCTGCGTTTATGCTAATACGGACTATAATGACCTATAAACTCTTGGGATTTTATAGTTTATACGCGTTTGTCCATGATAACAGGATTCAACATCGAGCTTGTCCTATCTGTGTTTTCGTTGGTAAAATTTTATTTGGAAACTATTAACTGCAAGCAATAACTTTCATTCATCCCATGAGCGCCTTGAGCCCTTTCATTTCGGAGCCTGTTCTTTTCCCATTTATGTTTTTAACAAGTCATTAGAGCCAAGTATTATCGAGATTAATTATGAAATATATATATTTCTCTTTCGCTTGGTGGCCAGTTCGATTTTTATTTTCTTCGCTGGCGGAATGAACTGCCTCGGTGGCGCAGCGGTGAGAGGGTCGACTTTAAAGCGACGGCTGCGCCTGAGGTCCCGGGTTCGATTCCCGAGTCGGGCCAAAAATATGTACCGGGGGTTTTCTGTTCAGATATTCTCAGCAAAGCCCGGAGTTTGGAAGTTGGCGGTGTTTCACCCCCGTGCCTCGGAAAGCACGTTGCGCCGTTGGTCCTGCGCCTGATCTCTCTCCGGTCGTGTCAGATTGCTGTCCCATCAGACTATGAGAGTGAAAGAAACAGAGAGTGCACCTGTGTTTGCGCACACACTTGTGCACTATAATATGTCCCGCGTAATGGCCTATCTTTGTTGAGAGGGGCATCTGTAGAATAAAATCAAACATCTTTTGTTTCACTCACGGCGAATATCACAGACAAGACAGTAATAACATAATTATAAAAACTTTCGCTAAGCTTTCCTAGGCTTTCAATTTCGTTTGATTGCAAAAAGCACGATAATGTTCAAGGGAAATCGGTCAATGGCATCTTATAACATTATACATAACAGTTTCTTGACGTAAGAATCGTTAAGTAGTTAGTTAATAAGCTTTAGTAAGAAGCAGGGCCCAGATTCTCAGGTCAATCGAACTTTATTCGATTAATCACAGTTTTCCAAAAAAAAGCTCCAGGGTGCCAATTCTCGTGCAGTTCACATTTGGTTGGTTGCTCAGGGCCACGATTCTATGCATTTAAATTCCGTACAGCGGTTTTTTTACGTGTTGATATATGAGTTGTTTGTTTCGTTGAAACTCGTGATCGAATAAACCCCAAAAAAAAAACAATTGACGAGAGAATTGAGGCCCTGGCCTGGGCTAGAAAAAAAGAAGAAGAGGAGAATAAGTAGAATTAAAATTGTACCAAGACTCACCAACCAAACTTTTAATTTAATAAGAAACCAAAAATTCTACACGAGTGGATTTGAAACCACCACCTCTCATATAATAGGGTTATTTTAGAGATACTTAAGATTTTATCATAATTTTGGATCTTTTTAATTTAAATTTTAAGCCAGGGCCGGCTATGTTAATTTTATTCTATTCAAAGTTTAAGCAAATTTAAAATAAATCAGTTTATCGTTAACTGATTTATTTAAATCTTGTTTAATTTAATGTAGATCGGTATTAATTATAATTGATCTTGTATGATAGTATAATTGCAGTAAACACTGAGTCACAGTGACCCAGTAATATCAACACTCGATAAAAAGACCTGAGGAAAATTTAAAACACACGGACGAATATTGTGGGCCGGACTGTGGCGAAGAAAATACCTTATCAAGTCTGCATTATAGGCAAGTCTTCTCTATATGAATGGTAAAAAAATTTTTATTTAGAAACATGATAGAACGTTGTTTTCTCTACCCGAGGGTTGAAAAAAAGTTTGTCTGAAAGAGATCGCTTCTAGCGATATATAGTTCTTATTTTTTATATATATTCTTTGTTGCACAAACAAAATGAAGTACAAATGGCGGACTTAATGCTTTGAAACATGTACTTGTGATTGGTTGTGTCCTTACTTGTGCAATAAAGAATATTTATTATTATCAAATAAATTCCTTAAACAGTCGATTCAGTAACATAGTAAGTGGCTAGTGTCTCCTTTTAAGTATTATTAGTCTGTGCATGACATGGCCTAAAAAGAGTTAGTATAACGATTAGACTAGTTTTGCTAGAGATTGGGAACGTTAATATTACTGAGTACCATTTCCCTAATTTGCGTATAGTAGCTTATTTTTTCAACTCACAGTTATACTTTATATACATATTTTATCTTTTTGACAAGCTTCAAATAAGCGTTCCCCTGGTGCGGGGTAGCTGCAACATCAGTACTGGCAGAAGGCTGAAGATATAGAATATCAAGAAAAACTTTTGACTGGGTATTAAGAGGTAAAACCTTCGGTTCTTAAACTGCAGTGTGAAATGCAAGAGGGTAACCACCACACTATCTTACATTGGCATGCTTACCATCTGCTGTCACGACTTATACTGAGCGGGGTCCTTTTTGGCACATTATGAGGCTTTGTGTTTTTTGTTCCGTCGAATTTTATTTTATTTTTAATTTTGTGTTTTGATATTTTTGTTTTTTATTTTTTTGTGTGTGTCAAATAAATAATAATTCTATTCTATTCTATTCTATCTTCCCATATTTGAAGTTTTTATGGAAAAAACTCCACCGACAAGAGTCTAGCTTTTAAATTTGATGGTGATGACAAGTTTCACGTCAGTCACTTCAATGTATTTGAAAAACCGGTACGTAAATTATTGCTAAGCAACCTCCACAAAACGCCACAGCGTGCCCGTCCGCAATAACCACCCGTATGTTCTCAGCACCTGTTCTCCTTGCCTCTTAAGTAATCAGCCCTTTAAGGGAACGGTTGTGGAGACGCATTGTGATTAAGCAATCGGCACCGTGGTTGCGAGATGATGGGTGACCGTGATGCTGTTGCTAGGGAGCGAAAAGGGTGATGGAAACGTGTTTTGCGAAGTTATGTACCTTTCTTGGAGGTATAGGGTATAAAGCAGACGATTATTTAATAGACGATACAGTATGAACGAAGTATCTGTATGTTTGTTGACTATACACTGTACACGCTTTTCAATAATTTGGTAGAGTGATTTGACAGATGCTAATGTCACTTTGTAAAAATACGTTGCCACATTTAATAAACTAACCCCTTTATTCATAACTAGCGGTCCCAGCGAACTTCGTTTCGCCCCCAGCCCCGTCCCGCCCCGGCCCCGTTTTATGGAAATTTTCTTTGCTATAAACCTCACGGAGCCCGAGACCTTTTAAACGAATGCAAAATCGTGGAAATCGGTTCGTGCGTTCTGAAGTTATAGCGTCAGGGAGGAACCCGACTTATATAATTTAAAAACTATTTTATAGGTAGTTAAATGGTCTTGACCATAAAATAATTTATTGGGATAAGGATTAATATAAACACATAAATAGCATGGTTTGAATTTGGTAAGCATTTTCATTTATGTTTAAAATGAAAAAAGTTGTTGTAGTGACATAACTACAATAGTTGGACATATGCTACCGCGGAGTTTTTTGTAGACATAATGATGATCTTCAATTTTGTTGTACATTATTTTGTTCTATCGCTTATATTAGTATAATAGTTTCGGAAGCGCATTCGACGAAAGACATTTTAAGACTCATTTTTCTACACCTTCGTTACATTATTCAAATTTTACCAAGGATCCCTATTTAAAAAAAAAATGAAATGTAGCCTATGTCAAATTGGAAGAATGTAGCATTCTATTGGTGAAAGAATTTTGAAATCGGGCCAGTACTTTTTGAGCCTATTTATTACAAACATACAGACATACAAAAATAGGTACAAATCTTTCCTCTTTATAATATTAGTGTAGATGTAGATAACTCAAACGGTCTTTTAAACCTATTTTAGCTATTACATTGTTTTTCATCTCTCCTGTTCGGAAAATAGCACTTTCCTGTGTAGATAGCCGGGTGGAAAATAGCTTATCCATCCCTAGGGTGGAAAGTAATTTAGTTTTAATTGGCATGGTATGGAGTCAAGGCATACAGTCAAAGCTTGGATCAAAGATAATTGAGTCACATCATATTATAAAAATAATAAACATTTTTGCTTAGCTATACATTGAAAAACATGTTTATTATGATCTTTGATATAAAAAATATTCAATTGATTCAATCTATAATTAAAATATATATTTACTAATCTGTGATTAAAATATTCGGCTTCCCGCCATAATACCAAGATGACACTTTTTTTTTACATTGTCAGTGTCATTTTTACTTTTTGAACTCTATGCCTACTTTTTAAAATTTTGATTATTATCTGTAGGGAAAATTCGATCGATATTTTTTACAAGGATTTTAATTATTACGTATCGTCTGCTTTTTCGTACTATTTTCATTTATTCGTGTCGTTATTCTTTCTAATCATGTTAGATGTTTGGAGAACTGTAAATTAACTGTCTTTTTGTGCAAAAACTTGAGTTTTATTTTCTCGCTGTACTACATAAAATACCTGACCATGACATCTACAACCACTATTGTAAATTTAATGCTTTTCCTCACAGTCGAAATGAAAAATAGTATGTTTAACTCGGGTGAAAGCACCATTTCACTCTCGAATTATTGGCGCTCTCACTTCGTTCGAGCGCCAGAAACATCTCGAGTGAAATGGGTCGCTTTCTCCCCTTGTATAACAATCTACTATTGTCACTTTCTGTCAAATGATGACAGCACCAAGAAAGAATGAGACAAAACAGTGTAATAGCTAAAATAGGTTTAAAATACCGTTTAAGTTATTATGAACTAGCTTTTGCCTGCGACTTCGTCCGCGTGGAATAGTGACTTCTTTCTCCCGTTTTTTTACACATTTACCACTATATCTTTGCTCCTATTGGTCGCAGCGTGATGTTTTATAGCCTATAGCCTTCCTCGATAACTGGACTATCCAACACAAAAAGAATTATTCAATTCGAACCAGTAGTTCCGGAGATTAGCGCGTTCAAACAAACAAACAAACTCTTCAGCTTTATAATATTAGTATAGTTAGGGGGGTATATCTTCAGCCTTCTGCCACTGATGTTGCTGCTTCCCAACATATAGGGAACGCTTAATTGATGGCGTTTACTCGCCATGTCACAGGATCGTCACTGATGACAAATGTTTTTTTTTCCAAGTTTCCCAAAATTAATCTCATCGACAACCTTCGTATTTTAGTGGCTAAACACGCTGGATTTCAAGGCGTCTCCGAGATCTCAGGTTCGATTCCCGGTCGGGTCAACGTAGAAATCATAATTTTCAATAATGTCCCGGGCAATGATGTTTTAAAAGTAATAGATACGTTACCCGGGCGCGCTATGTAAAGACGCAAAAAGATCCTAATTAGGATCTCTTACCCCCAGTCGCCGAAAAGCGTTACAACGAGTGTGACGTCTCGGTTCGTGATTGTGAATTGGTTTGAATCCATCAAAATGCCATCATGTGTGTTTCGAAGGTGTACGAACTATGGCAATAAAGTTAAAAAACCTCAGGGCATCTCGTATCACAAGTAAGTAAACAAGAATAATGCATAAATCATATTACATTTTATTATTTTTTACTTAAAATCCATTTCACAATACGAATACAAAGGCGAAAGAGAAAGTGAATAGTTTTTCTACAAGTTTGAAAAGGATGCAATGTCCTGCTTGGTGCCTCGATTATTGAAGTGGGCAATACAGTGCCGTGATTGGTCAATAGTGACATTTGGCAGACACTTGTGCGTAGCAGAGAGTTACCAACTATCTCTTTCGTTCTTACTGTTTCAATAATGCTATCTATTTCACCTCAGTCTAGGAATGTGGTTAATAAGAATTGCGCATGTGTGCCGTCGCTCGCGACCAGCACAGATTTGCAGTTTGTGTTGTGAGCGTATAGCGTATGTATTACTTTTAAAATATCATTGGTCCCGGGTCTGGGTGTTGTGGTACCACCGTTGTGTCTGATTTCCATAACACAAGTGCATCAGCTACTTACTTTGGGATCAGAGTAATGTATGTGATTGGTGTCCAATACAATACAATCTCTCTGGTTCACAAACCAAACCTAACTTTCTTTATACTCTCACTATAAACATCTCACGCTATGATAACGTTAGGTAACGTCAAGTTGACAATAATTTGGCATACAGCCAGGTTGCGTGTGCTTAATTTTCTAATTAATCATGATTACTTACTTTGTCTCATCACTTCCGCACTGTGAGAACAATCGTGTTGAGGTATGGCCAATGACGAACGTATGTGGTATATTCTTTATAGCTACCCTTTTATTCATTACTAGCGGACCCAGCGAACTTTATTTCGCTCCGGCCCAGTCTCGCCCTAGCCCCGGCCCCATCGAACGGGATTAAAAGTATCCTATATCCTTTTCCTGATTCTAAGCTACCTCCCCACCAACTTTCAGCCTAATCGGTTCAGCTGTTCTCGAGTTATAAGTGTTGTAACAAACACGACTTTCTTTTATATATATAGATTGAATTAAATATACAATATATACCAAAATTAAAAGGTAATAATAATAACTAAATTAATAAAACTTAACTACTTACACTACTATATATACATCGAAAAGCTCGTTGCTTTGTGAAATAATAATTTTAATATATTTTTTTTAATCAGTCAGGTATCAAAGGACTGCCGGGAGTCGCATAATAATGGAATTTCTAACCTAACTAGAAACTAAAACAAAACAAAAGAAAATACTCAGACCTATGCATGTCTATGGATATGTCTTTTAAAATGATGTTGAGGTTTCTAAAACATTTTTTTCTAATAGACTAACGTTTGAAATATAGACGCTTCCAAAGTGGTAAAATGGGCGTCGACCCATCTAACTTTTTACATAATAAAGTGAAAATGTTGAAAAAATTTCTGATCGAGACCTCAACAAAAATGGTTTGAATGAGACCGAACCACTAGTTTTTGAGATATTGCACATTTTCATCAACCGCAAAAATACCTTGGTCTTTCATACAAACACTACTAGAAGAACAAAGTTACTTGCTGTCACAAAATATTGTTATGTTTTCGTTAGGTGAAAGTAAGTAGACCCCGAATTCAGGTAAGGGCGGCATGGAACCCTCAGTGCCGCCGAATTTTTCCTTTTGTTGTTTAATTTATAATCTGATTTATCCTAAAAAAAACATGGAAAATCTCAGTAAAACCATAAGATTATTTCAGCCAATCGCAAGCAAGATTGATGTCAACTGATTAATGTCGACCTGACCTCGTATCGAATCCGCGACCTTCCGCGAACAATTAACGTTCACGGTCAACGGCCACCCATCCTTATCCAGGCCTCACAGATGACACAATTGCAAGCCTTCAGGAGATGTTATTTTTGAATCACTCGTGTCAATATTCCGAGTCATTTTCGTTCGAAAACGAGTTATTTTCTTTGACTTTTAATTCACCTTCGAGATGTTGTTGTTTTTGAAAGAAAGAATATCAATTTATCCGACTCAAATAAGTAATTAATAGTCCCCCTAGCCGATTTCGACTACGGTGGCCAGTCACAACGACTAACCGACTGCGCGGGACATGTTATAGTGCACAAGTGTGTGCGCAAACACAGGTGCACTCTCTATTCCTTTCACTCTCATAGCCCGATGGGACAGCAATCACCTCCGGTACATATTTTGGGCCTGACCCGGAAATTGAACGTGGGACCTCCGGCGCAGTCGTCGCTTTAAAATGTGACCCTCTCACCGCTGCGCCACCGAGGCAGTCAATAAGTAATTACAATTGTTACGAAACCACACGCACCCAACCTTCGTTCTGCGCATCATACACTGGCCGTACAGAAAATAATAGAAGAAGAAACACATTGACAGCGCGCGCTTTTTTGTTTTTTTTTCTGCTACTTCTTCGATTTTTGTACAATCACGTAGGCCGTGGCTTAAAAAACTTATAAATTCATTCTTAAAAGATGAAATATGAAACCAAAAATTGCGCACCGGCGGGATTCGAACCAGCATCTTTCTGATCTTTTAAGAATAAAATATGACACTGTGAGTGTTAAAAATATTGTAAAACCATTGAGTAGCGAAGCGTTATCATTTCCAAGTTGAATTTAGTCTGTAAAGAATAACTATTTGGCCCGCTGTTGCATAAACAGACGGGTAGATGGCGCTAACGTCACGCAATGACGTATCAATGAGACCAAGAATTTCGCGCGGTCGGACCGACAGCACGGTAGCTCAATTGGAAGAGCAGTTGGCCCGGATAGCCAGAAAGATGCTGGTTCGAATTCCGCCCGTGCGCAATTTTTGGTTTCATATTTCATCTTTTAAGAATAAAATATGACACTGTGAGTGTTAAAAATATTGTAAAACCATTATAAATTCATTTTCATATCAAAATTAATGTAATACCTTTGTGCCACTTTTCTTGAAATAATAACATATCAATATCGCAACCAGAATTTGATTTAAGAAAAACCGACGCCTATGGAAAAGCAAGAAACGTAACAACAATCAATATTTATTAATATACTAAAAGTAGGCTTGAGTCAAAATGGCACCCGCTCAGCATAAGTGGTGGCAGCGGAACGCATACCACGACGCTGATTGTCAGCAGTCTTTGTCGGTAGAATAATCTGTTTTTTGAATCACTCGCGTCGAATTTCAAATCAAATCAAATCAATTTTATTTGTGAAACACAGGTAAATATGGTGTTATTACAGATAAGGTGGAAAAGGTACATGCTGTGATCAGCCATATTGGCATACAAATAATTAAGATTAAAATCAAATTAAATACACAATGTCAAACTCAAACTCAAACTCAAAAGTTTATTTGCAAATATTTGGGTAGTACATTCAGATGTTCTTAAATGTAAAAAGCTGCGCCAAAATATGCTATATGTAGCGTACAAATATTTAAGAAATAAAATTTAACAGTTAGTACAGAACTATCATATTACTTGTCTATAAGGAACTATACACCTACTACCTACTACTACACACTGTAAGTACACTATATTTTTCATTATTGCACTTTACTATAAATAATTAATTTACAAAGAAAGTCAAGGTTAGTCAGATACACAATTCAGAGTAATTTTCGTTCAAAAATCAATGAAAGCCAACGAAAATCACTAGAAAATCTACATTTATCTAGTGATTTTCGTTTTGAATTTTGCAAGCGCTTTCTTTTAACGCGTTATCCAACAGGCTTGTAAATGTGACGGTGGCCGAGTGGTATAGGCATACGCCCGGATAGCGTAAGACACGGGATTCGAGTCCTCGTCTGTCACAGAGACACGGTTGCTTTTTAGAAGTGCAATTTATATTATAAAGTTTGTATAGTGACAAAACACTATAAAAACAAAAATTAACAAAAAACCTAGTATTCATAAACTTAAAAATTGAGCTAAGCTGTAACCTAAACATACCTAGATAATGTTAATTACTGTAAAAAATATCATACTTTATTCTTTTAGTTTCTTAATGATTAACTGTTTTTAAACAAAAACTATGAAGACACACACATAACGCCACTTTTTCAAATGTTTGCTAGGACACAGTTAAAATCAAAATGTCAATTTTTTCCCCGTAATTAGGTATGTCACTGAGTGTAGTTTGTCGTTTCGTTAACACATTAACCGCCATGAGAATATGGATTAAGGATGTATAGAGTAGTATCCGAGGAACGGGAAAAGACAACGAGGAAGTCAAATCAAAAGATGGGGGGACGATTTACCAAAACGATGGACAAAGTCTGCCAAAGATAGAGAAAAATGGAAACAGTTGGGGGAGGCCAATGTCAACAGACAACCATGAGTTTACGAAGGTTTTACTCGCTAGCGATTACGTTAAAAAAAGTCTATGGAAATTGCACAGCGCCCCTAGCGGTCACTTGCAGAACTAAAAATTTTCATGCAAAAAGTTACGTCGTCGCTAGTGAGTAAAACCGCGCGTAAACTCATGGTAACGGTACTGACCAGAATAGATTTTAAACGTCCCGGGACACTATTCCAGACACAATAGTTTTCACGTTCACTGTCCCGGAAAGTGTTAAGAATATCACTGTTTTGTTAGAATAGCATGTAAGTTAAAAAGGTCAAAGAATAAAGGCTTTTATTAATAAATTGGCGCCAACTATATTATTAACGCAAATGAATACAATACAAATTTTTGATCACGGTTAAACTAAGTTAAAAATTGTGCTATTTCAAAATAATACTCTACACACTTAACATTGATATTTTTTGCTGAAATAGCCCTTAAACCTCTATTTATGTAGGTGCTATTTATAGATTGTTTTTAAAAAAACAAATATTAATGTTGTAGTTTTGAATTCACTCTTGTTGTTCTGTACGATTTCATGTCAAATTAGCTACGAAACTTCTTCTTCTTCTACTAAAGAAAAAAACAGTTTAAAAAACTCTATCTCGATGACGAATGTGGGACCTTTTTGTACTAAGTATTTTGTCTTCTTTCATTTAATACTCCACTCGTTATGTGTGTATTTTTTTCAAAGTATATCCTATGTAAATAAAAATAAACGTTCGCGAAATCAATCCGTAAAATTGTGTTTTATTGTAATGAGTATTCGCGTAAACTTCAGAACCAAATATATATCCTATGTCTTTATAAAAAGGTATGTCCATTTTACCCGGATATAATAAGGAATTCATTAATCCCTCATATACAAAAATCAGTTCTGTAGTTTAGCCACAAATGTGCAACTCACAATAATACCCACATGCAAAGATACATAACACTGTTAAAATGTAAGTAGTCACAAAAAGGCGTGGCAGTAAACGTGTTAACGTGCTCAGTGAGTTGCGACAAAAGTGGGCTATCTAACAACAATGAAGGTTTTGCATTTCCCGTTGCGAAGACAATCAGACAGTGACCTTGATTGGTCTTGATTGGTCAATATGTAGATGGCGCTGCCGTCACGTTCACTTCAGCTCGTGTGATTTTTTTAAATAAAAATAGAAAAATCCTATTTAAATGCTTATAAACAATGGAAATTAACTGTAAATAAAGTGTAGTTCGAGTGTAAGTGTTAGCAACAAAAACAAACGACAGTATTGTATAAATAAATCAGTGTGGAAAAATGGTGACAAATAACTCGTATAAACAAGAAAATAGACTAAAAAGTGACTAATTGCATTAAGAGTTTCATAAAAACTAACAAAAAGTGATCATATCAAATGTGTATATATAATAAACTTACATTTAGTGGTGATAAAGTGCTAGAAGTGACTCAAAAGTGACCCGCAAAATAGTGCAAATTCTATTGACATGACTCATATTAACCGTCTTTGACTGATTTAAATAAGCAATATGAACAATAACTACCATTTTACACCATGAATCATAATGTCACGATAGCGCAGTGCGTTTCTCTTTTTGGTCTGCAATACTACAACTGACTCCGACTTCGATCCCTGGCTGCTGTCTTTTTGCATCATTGTTTGCAAGTTTTGTTTTACCTGTAACGCCATCTTACGACAACAGCGCAAACTTGTACTCTCCGTGATTTTGAATCAATAGCTGTGCAGAGAAGACGACGTACCGTGGTGTGCATGCGAACTATAACATAGTACTGCAAAATTCGGCGCAAGGTTCAGAACACGCATAGCCGAGTTACATACGACTCACGGATCAATATACAAAATCGTATGGATACCGGTTCGAACCCCACTAGAATCGAGATCTTTTTGTGTGGAGTTTAAGTTTGTTGTTTCGATTTATGAAAAATGTCTTCATCTAAAGATAAAACAACAATGAAGTCAAAATGTGACAAATGTAAGCAAAAGATACCGCGACGAGAATTTCTTACTTGCTCACAATGCAAACTAAGACTAGATCTGGATTGTGCAAATGTTCCTTTTGTAAGATTTAATATCATGGACGCAGAAAAAAAGAACAAATGGAGATGTGATAAATGCATCATAAAAATAAAACAGGTACCGAAGCCATCCAATACCTCAGAAACTGTTTCAATGGCAGAAAATAATAACATTGATACCAGGACAACGATTGACGAAAACGTAACAACGCGTCAACGTAATAAATTTCGCGCTTCTTCGGTGGAGCCAAAGGACAATACGATTGAAGACATTATGGATGACAATTCCATGACTTTACTGAACGCCACGCCCATGAGTCTCCCAGATCTTAACTTAGCTGAACACAAGGAGCTACGTGATGAGATCGACCTTCTTAAAATACAACTAGCAAGTGCCCATCTGGAAATTGACAGATTGAACTTACAGGTAACAGACTTGCAAAGAACTATCGACGACCAACAAAGGAAAACCCAAGTACTAAAGCAACTGATAAAAGAACCAGCATCACGTAAGCAGACCCCTAATAAACAACCTAGCGACACTACACTATCAGGAAGAAAGAAGAAAAAACAAAACAAGCAAGGTTCTCCATCAACTCTACAGGAACCCTGTACAGTGCAACCTGTAGCAACCTGTAACGTAGATAGCCCAAAGAAAATAACTAAACAATCTTGTAACAATACTAAGAGGAAACTATGTATTTTAAGTAATAGACATTATTCAGGCCCATTACGGTTCATTGAAAATACATTTATATATTGTTTTAACTTTTGTCGATACCTTCTGCCTAATGCAGGCATTAAGGTTCTTTTAAATAACTTGGGAAGCAAATTGTTAAATTTTAATATGAACGACTACTGCATTATTGTATTAGGTGATGCTGATATAAAGGACACTAACTGTATTGAACTTATAAATACAATTAGGAATTTAATTAAACAAATTGACTTTACTAATTTGATAATATGTACCCCTACATATGTACTCGGGGCACCAATACACAATTATAAAATTGAATTATTTAATAGCTTGCTTTATGTAGAACTTCAGAATTATCATAATGTATATTTCTATGACTCTAATATGAATTTAACTTATGAAATGTTCTCAAGGACAACAGAAATTTGTGGACTGCATCAAAAGTCTAAGTTTCAGTGAAGTTTATAAAACAAGCTGTCCAAATACAGCATTCAATTTATTTCACGAGCTTTTTACACTTTTTTACAACTTATGTTTTCCAGAAATTAAAGTAAAAATCTCGACTGTGAACAAACCTAAATGGATTTCAAAGGGAATTAAATTATGTAGTAAAAAGCGTCGTAAACTCCTGTGGAAGTATTATCTGTCTCCGACCACAATACATAAATCAGTTTTTACTAACTATAGTCGACTATATAAAAGAATAATCAATCTTACTCAAAAGGCACAAAATGACTATTATATAGCTCAGTCAAAAAATAAGTCCCAAGCAACGTGGAAAATAATTAATAAGTATAATAGCAGCCTGCCTAAGGAACAGATTACCAGTATATTATGTAACGATAGAGAGGTGACTGAACCAACAAAAATTGCGAACGCATTTAACGCCTTTTTTACTAACTTATCAGAAAAAGTTGATAAGGACAAGCCCATATCTACTAATATCCCACATAGTCAATGTAACTCAATTTTTTTGTCACCTATTATTCCCATTGATGTTGTAAAATCAATAAATTCATTAAATAATACTAATAGTGTAGGTTTTGATAATGTTTCTACCAAGATTATTAAAGCAGTAGGGAATATAATAGCTCAAATATTATGTTACATTATAAATTTATGTTTTGAAAGGGGAACATTTCCAGATATATTAAAATTGGCAATAACTATTCCAATATTCAAAAAGGATGACAAGAAGCTGTTAAAAAACTATCGTCCAATTTCACTTATTTCAATATTTTCAAAGATAATAGAAAACATTATACATAAAAAAATTAGCCATTACTTTGAAACCAACAAGTTATTTTCAAAACATCAATACGGATTTCGAAAAGACAGGTCAATTAATATGGCAATATATGAATTTTTGGAAAGGGTTGTAAGAAACGTTGACTGCCGAAAGCCGACACTAGCGCTATTTATGGATATGACCAAAGCTTTTGACAATATAAATCATAAAACATTGCTTAATAAATTAGAAAGATATGGTATAAGAGGCAATGCTCTAAGTCTAATCGAGAGTTATTTAAGCAATAGGAGACAAATTACGCATATATCCCAAATTGACCCTCAGACAGGTGAAAACAAGATTTACATATCCAAAGAGAATCAAGTAAGTTATGGAGTACCACAGGGAAGTGTATTGGGTCCTCTCCTTTTTATAATTTATATAAATGACTTTCCGAATGTAACCAACCATCACATGACAATTTTTGCTGACGATAGTACGGTTTTATTCACTTATGATAATGATAACAATATAAATCTTGACATTAATAATACATTGACATCTTTATTCAAATGGTTGACATTGAATAACCTGACTATTAATTTGATGAAAACACATATAGTTAACTTTAAACAGCGGAATAATGATCCTTTGAATTTTGACATTAACTACTCAGGGAATTCGATTAAAGAGGTTGAAACTACAAAATTTTTGGGTCTAACTATAGACAATAAATTGACATGGAAACCTCATATTAATAATCTAATAAAAAAACTTAATCAATTTTCTTATGCCCTATATAATCTAAGGAAGGTCGCCAATGTTAAAACGCTCCTAACAGCCTATCATGGATATGTTGCATCAACTTTGAGGTATGGGATAATGTTTTGGGCTAATACTACTGAAAAACAAAGTATTTTTACAGCGCAAAAAAAGTGCATTAGATCCATGTTTGGCCTAAAGCATGATGATTCATGTATACCGTACTTTCGCAAATATAAAATTTTGACTCTGCCGTGCATGTACATATGCGAGGTTGCAACTTTTGTACGAAATAACCCAATAAATTTTGAAATGAGTACTGTCGGAAGTCGTCGTGAAGGCACAATAAAAGTTAATCACGGATGCAAAACTCTCCTTCGAAGAATAAGTGTAAATTGCATGGCACCAAAGATCTATAATAAAATCCCATTAAACATCAGGTCAATCAAAGATGTAAAAAGATTTAAAACTGCGCTCAGTGGCTTCCTTGCTGAAAAAGTGTATTATGACTTAAGAATATTTCTCGAAGACAAAATTTAAAATAACTTAATTACTTAATGTTCATATTCATATACCTTTAAGGTGAACCATGGCTGTACTAATAATAATTTGTATGTGACATCCTGTAATACCCATGTTTATGAATTAATAAATGATTGATTGATTGATTGATTGATTGATTCTTTGTAGGTACTAACGCATCATTGTGTTAGAAATGCATTTATGCGTACCAAATATAAGGTCAAATCGTTTTAACTGATAATATTTTAACTTCTTCTTTGTACTTCATAGAAACAGAACACGTTCATTATTTTTTTGCAAAATAAAGATTTCATTTTTATGATTGTCTTTAGACAAAGACTATATTTTTTTTTTTCAAAACAGCACCCTGACAACCATCGGCTTCGCCTCCCTCAATTCAATGCCCAAACCTTCTTTTTTCTCTAAGCTTAGCCTTAATCAATGGAAAAATAAAAATTGAAAAAAATATGACCTAAGTCTCAAATTTTCTCTAAAACTAGCGGATAAAACCTCAGTGTTTTCTACAATAAAATAAAAATTTATTGTGCTAAATCAGCCCTTTTAATATTATCACTTATAACGAGGTGACCTTATATTATAATGTACAGTTTTGAAAATAGTCGTTACAATAAACTTTCATTAAGGAAATAAATTGTTTATTTCAGGCTATTATAGTTTAGTGACAGAGTTATTTATAGATTTTACTAATATATGCCTCGCTGGTGTTGCGGTTTGAGCTACGCCAGAGGTCCCGGGTTCGATCCCCGGGTCAGGCCATAATATGCACCTTGGTTTTTTTGTTTAGCAATTCTTAGGGTAGCCCGGAGTTTGGAAGTTGGCGGTGTTTCACCCCCGTGTCTCGGTAAACACGTGCTATGAAAGTAAAAGGAATTGAGAGTGCGTCTGTGTTTGCGCACACACTTGTGCACTATCATTATGTCCCGCGCAGTCGGTTAGTCGTTATGACTGGCTACCGTAGTCGAAATCGGCTAGGGGATTACCCAAGAGGTCCCGGGTTCATGCCGAAATTTGTTTCTGGTGTTTTCTGTCTCGAACATTCTCGGATTAATTTCCTAATCATTTGTTTCCATTTGACTGATTACATGGTTGACAGGTAGAGAATTCGCTGAAGCATTAAGTCCGACAATTGTACAAATCACTGTGCAATAAAATAAATAAATTAAGTGCTTGCTACTTCCGAATAATATACATACATGTTAGTTCCTTATTTAATGAAACTCTACGACCTCTTCAAGATAACAAAAGCATAGTTGTAGAGGCCATCAAAAGTATTTATTACAGCAAAGGAAAAAAACATTTAAAAAGCTAGCTAATCCTCACGACTTTTCATGTGTTCAATTCGGATTCATGTATGTAATAGTAGTCCCCCTAGCCGATTTCGACTACAGTGGCCAGTCACAACGACTAACCGACTGCGCGAGACATATTATTATAGTGCACAAGTGTGTGCGCAAACACAGGTGCATTCTCTATTCCTTTCACTCTCATAGCCCGATGGGCCAGCAATCTGACACGACCGGAGAGAGATCAGGCGCAGGACCAACGGCTTTGCACATACTTTAAGGCATATTATCATCACCAACTTTTATCAATATAAAGTAAATACTTAAAATAAATATGCGCTAGAACAACACACCAAATGTCGTGGTTTCGAACTGAAGAATTGTCTTCCTTGTGCTACGAATACCAGACAACGATAAAGACGGGGGACACCCTAAACCAATCATTATCATAATTTGGCAAAAAGCAAGAAGCAAGAACCCGCAAAAAGGTGACATACAGACAGATTATACTAAAATTTCGGATATGCATAAGTAGATTTAGCAAAAACCGAGGTGTCAAATCATTAGCAATAATGTGATAAAAACGATAGCGAATTTTAGTGCTAATTGAGTTCGCTAACTATGACATAACCTTCCTAACAGCGAATGTTTTATAATTAATAGATGCCTGTTGCCAACCAAAATAAATACGGGCAATGTCAAATTCAAATTCTAATATTATATTTCAGACATTGGTCCAAAGTAGGTAAGTAACAAAACCTTACAAAATGACAATAGATTACAACACATTTTCATTTCCACTTTTCGTAAAAGTAATGTTCGATTACGTCACTGCGAATCAGTAAGCTCAAGTGGCAGTGGGCAGGGCACATAGCGCGAAGAACTGATGAACGTTGGGGCAGAAAGTCCTAGATTGGAGACCCTTCGACCTAAGGCGCAGCGTAGGACGTCCACCGACAAGATGGACAGACGACCTTGTAAAGATCGCGGGATCGCGCTGGATGCAGACCGCTCACAACCGGTCGTTGTGGAAAGCCATGGGGGAGGCCTATGTTCAGCAGTGGACGTCCTTCGGCTGATAATGATGATGATGATGATGACACGTACGTCACATTGGACCGAAATATTGTGTGAAAATCCATCGCGGTCCATATGGCGTAATGAGATTTGATATTGGAAATCGTTTGAGTGAAATTGAGTACATGAACTTAGTAGATAATTATAAATTGCCACGCAAACAAAAACGAAAATCAGGGCCCCTATTTTTGAATCACTCGCGTCAAGATGGCGAGTGATATTCAATGTATAAAGTCGAATTTTGTAATGAAAACCAGTTGTAATCCAAACAAAAAGGATTTGAAAAATCATTGCTCAATTTTGTGAGTACCCACGTCTAGATTTTGAGTGATTTCCGTTGATTTTTAATGTGTTTTAGCAACACTCGCTAAAACACCGACCGACAGCACGGTAGCTCTTGGAAGAGCAGTTGTCCCGGTAAGCCAGAAAGATGTTGGTTCGAGTCCCACCCGTGCGCATTTTTTGGCGCTTAATTCATCATTTAAGAATTCAAATATGAAAAAGAAAGAAGAAAAAGAAAAGAAAACACATTTATTCGACCGAGAAATAAATAAACATTTTAAACATGCAAAGCTGGGTAGACCACTCGAGTCGAAAAGGCACCCGCTCAGCATAAGTCATGGCAGCGGAACGCATACCACGACGCTGATTTTCAGCGGATGCCTTTGTGGGTATAGTAGTCTGCTCAGAGTGAAAAATAAATCAATTAAAAAATACAAAAAAAATAATAAAAAAAAAAATAATAAAAAAAATAATGACAATCAAATAATTCAACCAATTAACAAATAAACATTATGACACTGTGGATGTTAAAAACATTGTAAACCATCAAATATTTCTGCACGTAAAGTTCCAAGTAAGGTTAAAAAGGTTTTATTACATCGCAGAACCTTAAAAATCTGTAGTTTTTTATTCATTAGTACCACGTGATGACATGCCACTCATTTATACCGTGACTTGTAAAAACTTTCTACTAATCTCTAACTCCAGAGCTGTAAGGTTCATAGTTAAAATGCGTTGTTAGTTTATAACCATAACTGGTTATAATCTAGGTTAATAGTACGAACTCGTTGCTTAACTTAGCAGTATTGTAGTTAGAATTACTTTACTTAATAGATTATTTTGAGGAAAATAACTAGAGGGTTAGGATATTGATTCGATTGGAAGTAGCTACAATTGTAAGGGCCGTTCATAAGGAGACTTCCCGTAATTTGCCGGTACTGTTCTCTGCAGGACGCCGTTTAGTCTACGCGTTTGGATACTGGTATTCACACGGACATCGCATCTGATAAGATAAGATATATTTATTTACTTAAACATGTGTACAGTACATAGTTTTTACAAATACAGTAGCAGTAGATGTAATTAATTACATTTCATTGATATCAACATGTTTTACCGAAATTCGGCATGTAAATATATAATGTCAATTTTAGTATTAAATTTGGGCAAATGTTATAATTATAGTAACTAAGTCAGTAATAATAATAGATATTAATCAATTCTAATTGTCAAAATTTATCTTCCAGAAAGTCATTTATATTATAGTAACACTTATCAACTAGGAATCTTTTAAATTTAAATTTCTGTTTTTTAATGATCCAGTTTTGTCATTAAATAGGCCAGTTCCACTTCTAAAATGACATAATATAAATATAAATGATAGGAATAAACAGCGCGCCGCTTTATCGGTTAGGTTAGTTTATTTTATATGATGTATTCTGGCAAATAAAGAATTGTATTTGTATTTGTATTTGTTAGTGCAAGCGAGATAGACTGCTCACAGGACAACCTGCTAAAAATGCCGTGTGATAAATAAACCATAATTTTCGGCAGGATCCAGTTAATGCGGTGATCCCGTAAAACTGGACTGCCATAAGAAACGTGGATTTTATGACGACTTGGACAGCGTTGCGACCGATAAGGTGTCATGAGCAGGTTGCAGGGATCAATCGAAGGTGTTGGGGGAGACCTTTGCCCAGCTGTGGGATGATGTAGGAATATAAAAAATAAAACAAGTTCTAAACTCTATGCTACTAATTGAGTAAACCAATTAAGAGTCATCTTTCAAAGAGCTCGCGAGTAGCGTTACGTATTAACTAAGATATGTATCCAAAATAGATAATGCAAGCGTTTGTATTTCTGACATCATCATCATTATCAGCCAAAGGACGTCCACGGCTAAACAAAGGCCTCTCCCACGGTTTTCCACAGCGACCGGTTATGAGCGGTCTGCATCTAGTGTGATTCTGCAATCTTTACAAGATCGTCTGTCCATTTTCTTAGTGGACGTCCTACGCTGCGTCTTTGGTCAAAGGGTCGCCAATCTAGAACTTTTCTTCCCCAACGGCCATCAGCTATTCGCGCTATGTGCCCTGCTCATTGCCACTTGAGCTTACTGATTTCCGACATAACCTTGAAATTATCATTTCCTTGCCCTGTTCCCAGTTTATCTGGGTACAGCACAGTATGTTTTTCATTTCCATACCATACTGTCACATGGCACTGAATCAGTTATTCCATTTACAATCATCTTGTTTCACAGCCCATCGTAATTTTTTTTGGAAGTAACTTGTCATTCATTTTAATTGGTTTGAGTGGACAAAGATTTTTATCATTACATCGCTATAGTGGCCGCGAAATTTTTTAGGGTTCCGTAGCCGAATGGCAAAAATCGGAACCCTTATAGTTTCGTCAAGTCTGTCTGTCTGTCTTTCCGTCCGTATGTCACAGCCACTTTATTGTGAAACTATTATCATCACACCGCTGAAACTTGATAGGTAGGTGTATCCTCTTTACCGTTTTCCGATTCAGGTACAAAAAATTTGAAAAAATGATATTATAGATACACATAAAACTAAAAACAAAAAAATTTTTTTTACTCAAACCTATACGTGTGCGGTATCTATGGATAGGTCTTTTAAAATGACATTGAGGTTTCTAAAACTATTTTTTCTAAAAGTCCCACGTTTGAGATATAGACGCTTCCAAAGTGGTAAAATGGGCGTCCCCCCCATCTAACTTTTGAACTAAGGAAGTGAAAATTTTGAAAAAAATATGTAATGTAGATCTCAATATAAACTTTCAACGAAATTTGGTTTGAGCGAAATCAAATCAGCAGTTTTTGAGATATAGTACATTTTTACCAACCGCAAATATAACTTTGTCTTTCATACAAACACTATGAAAAACCAAGGTATTTTTGCGGTCAACAAAATATTGTGGTATTTTGGCTAAGTGGAAGTAAGAATCCATATTCAGTTAAAGTTGGCACGGAACCCTCAGTGCGCGAGTCCAACTCGCACTAGGCCGGTTTTTTACACTTTTCTTTTTTTTACACACAAGGAAGAAAATTCCTTACCACGAAACCAGATAATTGGTGTGTTGTCTGGCGCATAATTATTATAATTATTTACTCTTGGATTTTATAGGGAATGAATGAATGAATGAATATTTCAATTGCTCATAAATAGTCATAATTTAATGAGACGCATTATCTACTCAGACTTATATCTAGGTATAATCTTTCGTCATATGTTTACATGAACCATGTCACTTAATCGTGCCAGAGATTATGTTGGAAATACTAACACAGAATATATATAGTACTATACTAACTCGATTAACCGACTGCGACACCATGAAGAAGGGTTATGTTTTCAATTTAGGCGGCAAATTCATCGCTATGACCGATCTATATCAGGTAATTTCTCAAAAAAATAAAACAAAATATCCGTTACATTTCACGTAACGTTAAGAGTCACAATTGAAGTACCTATGATTAATATTGCTGTTTAGAAAAAGTTCGCCAGCCAATAATAAAGCTAGCTGGATCTTAGCTCAAAGGATTAGCATAGCTATCCAACGCGGCAACGCAGCCAGCATTGTAGCCTCCTTGCAAGGAAATAGTTTCATTTTTGAATAGGGTAGTCTTATTTTTTTATGTTGCATGTCTTAGTTTTAATTTTTTCTTGTTTGTTAGTACCTACAATAATTTTGTTTATAAAGGTAAATGTTTTAAGTTTGATTGTTTGTATGACAGCCCTAATTTAGTTTTACATATTGAAATAGTTAATTTATTAACCAGTCTTGCATTGAGCTAAAAATAAACTGTGCATATTAATTTCCTTGCAACATTATTTCTTCATTTTAAACGTTATCACATTTTATTCTTCATAGTAAATGTGTCATAATTCACATTATGACTGAACATTAGAATACTAGTACAGATACCTCATCTCATACAAGAAAACGGTTCCGCCGTAACGGGCTAATATCTCCGGGCTAAATTTAAGTATTGAGAGGGCTATGTAAAAAGCCGTAGATAGCGCTACGTAGACTGATGGACTTCACGGAAAGCATGTCGATTGCTCGCAATTAGTTCATGTGTTCAACACGTCAATAAATGGCGCTACGTGTACTGGATTCACGGAAAAAGCATGTCGATTGCTCGCAACTAGTCTACGTGTTTAGTATCTCAATAGATGGCGCTAAACTCATTGCTGTAGTGGCTGTAGCACTAAAATAGGGTAAAAATAATGTAACTAAAATTCAAAGGTAAATTTCGCAATCATCGTTCATGATTCGATGGCGCAGCGGATTAGAAAGGTGGCCTCGGATATAAAACTCGCGGGTTCGAATCCCAGTACTGCATATGCTTTTTTTATGTTGTTTTTGTTTTTATCAGTGTTTTGAACTTTTTTCTCTTTTCTTTTCAACAAAATCCAGATATTATAAAATATGTCCTAAAACTAATACAATAAATAATTTGAAATGTTTTATATGTTATGACAATTTGATGTGTGTATCAATAAATATAAATTAAATGAAAACGTCGCGTTTCGTCATCATGTAAAAGTAGAGTAGGTTTCCTAAATGAATGCAATTTGTACTTCAGAAATCAAGTTCCTCCTTATCTTTTGTTCACTAGCACAACGACCGTCCAATACGGCTCTCTCAGTAGTTCTGTTTCAGTCCCCATTATGAGAGTAAAGAGTACGGATAGATTGGTTGTTTAGTAGGTACTGCAAGAGCGAGACAGAGCGAGGCTGTTGCACGGCTCGCCCGGCTCGCGTGACCTCTCGTCTCGAGGAGAGCCCACGCTAGTCTCACGCCGCGCGCCGAATTATTATTTCGACAGTGCAAGCAGAAATGTTATAAAACGTCTATGTAATTTACGTATTCTTTAAGTCTTTAATGTATTGATATTTGAGTTGATTTTCACATTCATGCATGTAATTCTGAATCATGTTTCATGTTCATGTTTGTTATTAAGCCGACATTACCTATGAAGGAAATCAGCTTTCTTTGGAATAATTTCTAATTAATTAAAAATGATTTTATTCTTCATTCTAGTAGACTGCTAAAATCTTATTATTCCGCCCGGCAGCTACAGATTAGCAAGAGTCGGCGGCTAAATCCACTGAATAGATAAATTTATCTATTCAGTGGCTAAATCAGTGTGTGGCTGGTGTGGATATGGCGCACCAAATTGTACTTAATTCCATTGTTTTCATTAAGTTAATGGTGTTGTCAATTATATATAATATATACGCTCGCAGCTTTGCAAAATGCCGAAGGAAAATGACAGCTCGTTCAATTTTCGACGTTAGTTATAGTTTTAGGGTAACCATGATTTAACAACGTTTACGTCAAAACCTTGGACTTGGTTTCAGTAATCAGAAATAAAGTCTGATTTGCGCATAGGACGAATTAAAACCAATGAAGATATTAAATAAGATTAAATTATCCGTTTTGGTTTTCGTAAAGTTCACGCCATATGGCATTCTCTACCAGTCATACCTTTGGGCTAAGCAGAAATGATTGTGGACGGTGCGACAAAGAAATGAAATTAATTATTATCATTTCAATTGTGTTCTAAGACATGGCAATAAGACAGGTATTTGGTTGTAGTAATTCGATAACATAACCGATAGATAGAGCTAATAAAAATAACCGGTGGGATTTAACACTTCTTACGACATTTAAAATTAAGTTTTAAGTCATAGCAATAAGACAGGTTTTTGGTTGCAGTAATTCGATATTATAACAGATCGACAATAACTAATAAAAATAACACTTTCCATGACATTTAAAATTGAGTTTTAAGTCAGTGCAGTAAGGCAGGTTTTTGGTTGCAGTAATTCGTTAACATATCAGATCGACGATAAGTAATAAAAATAACACTTTTCTGTTTGCAGTACCAGTAAAATAGCATAACAGTCCAGCAAGACTAATATTATTATAACGTCAAAATTAACATTTTATTTATTAGTGTGTTATATTATGTTGGCGAATTCAAGCAGTTATTCCCACTCCTACTCATTAAGTTATTTATTGTTTCCCAAATATTTTGTTGATTTTTGTAACTTAATAATATAACAACGAACAAATTGGATAAAAAATATGATATGTTAATGATTTCGATGCTTAGATATATAAAACTTCATAACTCAAAAAATAAACGAAAATTTTACAACATTTTCAAACAATAGTTTAACGTTTGAGATATAGACGCTTCCAAAGTAGTGAAATGGGCGTCCCACCCCCCTTTCTAAGCTTTGAACTAAGAAAGTAAAAAATTTGAAAAATATACATATGATTTAGATCTCAACAAAAACTTTCAACAAAAATTGGTGTGAATGAATGAAATGAATGAAAATGATCTAACCAGTAGTTTTTGAGATATTGCATAGTTTTATCAACCGCAAATATAACTTTGTTTTCCATACAAACACTAAAAACTAAGATATTTTTGCTGTCACAAATGTGATGTTTTCGTTAGGTAAGTAGATCCCGAATTTAGTTAAGAGTGTCATGGTGTACGGCATCTTTATAGAAATCATCGATTAGATCAAACATTTTATAAGGGCAGATTTAAAGTATAGTTAAATAGGTACTACGATGGAGTAAAAAATATTACTATTTATTTCATGCATAGTAAATATTATATTTTTACAAGTATATTGAATAGAGGTGATGGGCTTGTGTTGATCATGGTGGAAGAGTAATTAATAGAACTGTAAACACGACAAACATTTCTTTAAAACTATTAACTTTTAATTAGTGGCGGGCAGGTAATAATTGTATTATAGAAGACTGACTGAAAAAAGTTGTGAGCTTCTAAATTTCACCGCTAAAGGCGTGGATAATCTTCGCATCGCCAATAATCTATCTACGCATTATCTGCTAAACGAGAAAAACTATTATTGGGTGCCCCTTATCAAAAACCTTAGTCTTATTAGTCTAAAATAAAATGCAGCAAAACTAGGTCACCCAGGTACCTACTAAGCAGATAAACAAACATGTTTATATTTTTTTAAACTAACTAAACGAAAAATAATCTCATTGTGGCACTATATTACTGCCGATAACCGCAACTTTTGGGTTGGCTGGAAGAGATCTCTTTTAGGGATAAGCCCACCTTTGTTCACATTGTGACTTCTTGTATTTTCTGTACAGTCGCCAGCACATCAGACTATACATTTTTGTTGAAAAATAGCCCTTATTCCAACAGCATAAGATACCACAGTGTTTAGCTTGACGTGCTGTTGTCCGTACATCTTTTAAGTGCAATAAAGAAAGAATATAATATAATAATCATCATTTAACATCATCATCGTCATTATCAGCCAAAAGACGTCAACTGCTGAACATAGGCCTCCCCACATTATTGCCACGGCATAATAATATAAGCGGCAATAGAAATGTAAATCAAAAGTGGCGGAATTTCATGAAATGCCGCAACATTTCATGTAGGTAAAATTTAAACGCAGTATGCATAATGACGATTTTTTTGTAATTTAGTTCTTTTTCGTGCCACGGCTGAGCAAAAAAAAATGGCGTCAAGTAGCAAATTCGTGTCTGGAAAAAGTGATTAATCACTCACTCAGTCACTTGATATAGTGTCATGTAACTGTAAGTAAACGTAATTTACTTAGTTTATCTACTCACTTAGTTTTTAAGATAAATATTGCAATACCCAACAGGGTCATTAAGTATTAAGTTCAAAACTTATTTTTAAGACCTATTTATTGTACACTTAATGGCAATAAACGAATTTGAATTTGATCTTTTTAAATCAAATAGTTAATGAATGTTCCTTTATTACTGATTTCGTTAACTGATATTCTTTAAAAGAAAAAATGTTTACAACATTCGACGAGCAAAAATAAACGGATTATACATATTTTTATGAAATCGTTAGCACTAAGGGACATCTTAGTGTAGAAGCACATGTTTAACAAGTTAGTCTTTGTTGTTATCATTGTAATCATGCTTAATTTCTGAAATAAAATTCTATTTGTCCTACCAAACTGTTAGTCATGGTCACCCTAAATCTTCATAATTGACAACAAAACCAACGTCGTAGTGATGACGATTAAACAGTTATTATTATCAATCAATATTATCAATTATCATTGTGCAATAACATTTGTCATTTTGTAAACTGCAAACGTTTAAAAACAGTCGACGCCAATCATGAAATCTGTGCAAAGTTTCGGCGAAAACCGGAAAGTGCTAGAATTGTGTTTGGTTATTTATGTTCATGTGATGATGATGTTCAGAAATCTTAGAATGTTATAAACTATTTAAATATTTTACCTATATCCTATTGTTATAATAAACCTACCAATGTTTAATTTAAACGCTCACGGATGCGGTTATCAACATTATTTTGTTTACTCCACCGCCAGTGGCCTATCGATGCCTGCCTGAGCTTTTACCGAAATAAAAATAAATTCCTAATTCGTACTTGCTTAGTTTTTAAAGTTGCATTATAATCAATGGACAAAATGCGCCATCTATTACCACCTCATAAATATGCCGCAAAGTTTTATCATATACCGACAGAGGGCTCTTTGTCGTTTTAGCATGCTTTTATGTGTGATTTTATGCTATTTACAACATTTTTACTTTTTGAGATAAAATTGGGTAGTATAAAGTTTTATCTGTTTTAAACGGCTAAAAATATTTATTTACATATTTTTTGGATATTATCTTCATGTATTTTAGGTTTTTAATCCAAATTAATAAACCGTTTCACCGATGGCCAGACAGGTAGCGCCACCTATCGAGAAAATTTACAAGCTATGAAACCTATGTTCCGAATGAGACCCCGTGACTGAACTATACTATTACTCGTACTAGCGTATGGAACTGACACCACGAACAAATTTCAAGTTTCAAAGTTTATAAAAATAAATTGTATCAGTACTAATTGTAGAAATAATATTGAAGAAAAGATTTTCATACCTAGGAGCTAGCTCGTTGATGTCTTATCTATGGAAGTAAGCGAATTGTGGCTATGAAAATTAATAAATAAATCCTTTGAGTAATAAAAATATACATATCTTAAGAAGTAAACATTTACGTTAAAGGGTCTGTATCAGAATCGACAAATAAGCACTGACTAACGAATAATTCAAATATGAAACGTCATTTTGTATGAAGTATGTAGCAGATATCACTAACCAGAACTTATTACTTTAAGACATTGTGAAACGGGCCGTAAATGTCACTAGTGGACTAGCGGTTCACTGCGACTTTGTGGGCTTGTTTTTAATATAAGGCGATTCACACATTTCTCTGCGTACAGCGATGTACCTATAGTAGTTTCACAAATTAAATAAATCATGTCTATTATTTTGCTAAAGTCGTTTCGTTGATGATAAGAATAGATTTAAATTAGAGACCCTCTTACCAAAAGTGGAGCGTAGGACGTCCACCGACAAGATGGACAGGCGACCTTGTAAAGATCGCAGGATCACACTGGATGCAGACCGCTCACAACCGTTCACTGTAGAAAACTGTAGAGGCCTATGTTTAGCAGTGGACATCCTTAGATTTTGTCTTGGGCTGATAATGATAATGAATAATCGTAGTATTGTTTTACCTAATAAATAATATAAACTATAATAAAATAATAGGAATACTTATAAGATTTTTTGGGTATTCCATAGGTGGTTATCCTAGCAAACATATCTATAATAAAGCCACGCTGTCATTAAATATGTATATAATGCAATTTTGACAGAAGAAGAGTCAAAGAGAAAGGAAGAAAGAAGAAGATTTTTTTCCATACATTTTGTGTCAAAATTGTAAATGTCAAAATTTAATTCTCAGTGCAGGCCAACTATAGTTATTTATTATTTAAATTAAAATGCGCAAAGATAACAAGACAAACCTACATACATTTTAAACTGCGCAAAAAGTAAGATTTCATGTTGCATAATATAAGTAGTTATAATTAAAATAACTCAAAGGCGAAGAAGTTAAAAATACTAAGATGAATGCGAATTTTTTGGACATTTTGAGTCAGTTTTATGACTTCACTTTCGCTTTTAGTTTTTTTTTGCAAAAAGCTTCTTCTTAATTGTGATAATTAAAAAACACTTTTGATTTCATTTGAAGTGCAATATGAGTGGAGTCTGTTACTTAAATTGCATAATGAAAGAATTTTGTTACTACTACGTATAGAGAAGCTATGCCAAGCAAAAAATGTGTCGCAAAAATGACGACAAGATTGTGACGTCTTCTTTGAAAATTTGAATTTCGTATTATGATTCGTACTACGAGTTGATGATCGTGTCATCAATTCGTGGAGCACAAAATTTGTTCGTGATGTCAGTTCCATACGCTAGTAATAGTAGTTCAATGATACTAATATTGAGCAATTCAAGAGATTGATTGTTTCTTAAACTCCCGGCGCAAAAAGAGAGGTGTTACAGGTTTAACGTAAAAGCTGTTCAACAGTTTTTTTTTATTTCAACTGTTTATGACGGAAGTTTGTAATGTTTTTGTTAAATGTAATAATTATTGTTAAAGCTAATATCAGGAGGCCAATTCTCGTGCAGTTTGTATACGAATAAAGTTCACCGATCGAATTTTATTTTTCAAAGAAAATACAGTTTTTGCTTTATCCAGGTCACGATTTCTATGCATTCTTCAACCAACGGGATCGGAGTAAAATCGAATTGCGCGGGCGAAGTCGAGGGCGAGCGCTAGGTCTTACATAAATTTATCTTATTGCTTTATATTTTGTATTTCTTCCGCTTTTATATGACTATAAAACTCATGATGTTTATTCAAAGAATTTCCTAGTTGGATCCGTGATATAGATATATCAATGATTAATAATGTATAATATAAATCTTTCAAACAACTTGATCTGACAGGCCAAGCCATATAATTACCATAGTTGTGGCCGTAATTTGATATTGTTTTAGTTAAAGTAAGCTTTTATTTATTATTGCATTGATTTATCGAAAGGAATAATGAAATGAAATGAAATATTTATTTGCTCAAAACATGGTTGCAATAGGTGGTAGGTACAGGTACAAAAATAAGTCCTCACATTTTACCAAAACTATGGCATGCAAATTGTTTATATAATTGTAACATTAAAAATATCATAATTATAGGTCCAATTAAAGTCACATTTAAATCATTATATTATCATTTCCGAATTTGAATAAAAAGTCAAAATCGTATAAAAATAATTCAAATTAAATAATGTCCAGAATAAATTAAATTACTAGAAATAAATAAACAAAAATTAATTACGCAAAAATGTCACAGATTTTATAGAAATTCTTTTCTTGAAGCCATTTCCTGAGACGTGCTTAAATAAATTCTTTGGAAGTAATTTAATTTCATCCGGAATTGCATTAAAAATCTTAACACACATTGCATTACACTGTTTCTTGTAAAAAACCAATCGTGGTGTATTTTTGTAAATAAGTTTGTTTGCATGCCTTAGGTACCGATGCTGTATTTGGTGTCGTTTCTTAAAAAGATCAGTATTGTTTTTGACAAAACAGGCAACCCAACCCAATCGGTAAATGTCAAGAGACCTTACATACATGATCAACGCTACGATTAATAATAAGCAGTAATAATAGTCCCCCTAGCCGATTTCGACTACAGTGGCCAGTCACAACGACTAACCGACTGCGCGGGTCATGTTATAGTGCACAAGCGTGTGCGCAAACACAGGTGCACTCTCTATTCCGTTTCACTCTCATAGCCCGATGGGACAGCAATCTGACACGACCGGAGAGAGATCAGGCGCAGGACCAACGGCTTTACGTGCTTTCCAAGGCACGGGGGTGAAACACCATCAACTTCCTAACTCCGTGCTTCCCTGAACAGAAAAACCCAGGTACATATTTTTGGCCCGACCCGGGAATCCAAACCGGGACCTCTGGCGCAGCCGTCGCTTTAAAATGCGACCCTCCAACCGCTGCGCCAATAATACTTTAAATGTACAATTAAGATACTATTGCAAAAGTTGTTGCAAGAACCATGATGAGATACATTACAGCTGATTATGTGTATGCAACCACTGTACGAGTTATAACAATTGATAGAAACCAGATACTGACCTGAAAAGAACGCCATATTCGTTGTTGTTATTTCACTGCACTCGTTGCAATCTTTCTGCATTACCTAAAGGTTTGACTGGCGGATAATGGTTTTAGCATTAAGTAAGTCTACCGTTGTACACGAAATTTGTGCAATTAAGTTATTGAATAAATAAATAAATATTTCAGAAGCACAAAAATGGACCAAGAGCGCAGGAGTAGGTAAAAGTAGGCGCGCAAAGGGCTCAAAAGGAACGAAGTAATCTCTTATGAGGAACTCAACTCTAAAAATATTATAATTAAAATGACAATGCAACATTAAAGCGCAGAAATACGTTATGACTTTATGAGTTTTTGAGGCTTTAATAAACCTTTTTTACAGTAAATTATTGCCCGAAAATCTCTTTGAGTAAGCTCTATTGCTAAGAACGGATTCCCGCCAGATTCTATTGAAAAAAAAAAACAAAAAAAGTCATTTGTATTAGCTGTTCCATATTCAAAATCTTAGTTTGATAACCGGCCTACACGTAAACGTAAAGATACCTATAACTAACGTGCAAATCAAACCAATCATATAAAGAGTACACGCCATTGTATTAGTTCCTTACACCACTAACAGATGGCGCTAGCCTTACTTAACTCGCGCTATTATTCGAGTTTTTCGGACTGACTTAACCATTTGGTACTACATTTAACAGTAATCTTTGATGATTTTGATTTTACGAATTTTTGTACCACTAATTTTTTATCGAAAGATAACTTAAGTGGTTATTAATTAACTAAAGGTATGACTCTTTTCGGTGGAGTTAAAATGCAGACCGAGATGTTGAGTTGCAAGTGCCGATATTGATAAACTTCTCCTTTTTTGAAGTCGGTTAAAAATCCATGTGTTACAAAATGGCACTTGTAAAAAGCAACTATGAACCTGTGACAGACGAGGAATTGAACCCCGTGTCTTACGCTATCCGAGCGTATGCCTATACCACTCGGCCACCGTCACATAAACAAGCCTGTTGAATTTTGCAAGTGCTTTTTAACGCGTAGGCTGCGTGACATCATCAATATAATCTAATATTAGACGTAAGAACTCTATTACTAACACTATGGATCTAAATGTTATCTGATATAAATAAATTGAATTGAATTGAATCAATGTTGTGAGATTGCTCTCACAATATCCGAAGGAAAATATTTTAACAATCAGTTAGTCAGTCAGTAGTTTGTATGGTGACAAAACACTATAAAAACAAAAATAAACAATCCAAATATTCTCAATCCACCACAAAGATGGCGACACGCCTTGGAAAGGCCACCCTGTATATCCTATATATCAAGAGGCGTAAAGCTAAGATCCGTTGCGACACCGCAACGTTGTCGTTACGTAACCGCGACGTAACGTGACCGAGTGCCCGAGTGTCTGTGTTAATAGGATGTCTAGCTAGTTTAGTGGTTGGACAGACGATCCTGGGTTTGATTTCTAGATGAACTACTTTGGCCGCGTCATCACATATGGGAAAGTGAGTTCGTGCGTAAATATCTGTCTGTTTGACTTTGAATTTCTGGACACCCTGTATATTGGAAAAAATCTAAGGGCTTGATTCACCATCGGCTAATAAACACTGACCAATGAATAAGAATAAGTGCCTCCAGTGGCAGAAATAAATGACTTTTATGAATAATTTGAATATGGATAGTCATTTTGTATGATGAAGTGGATAGATAATGTTACGTTACTTATTAGGATATTATGAAACAGGCCGTATGACTTGATAATATATCAATTATTAGAAAAAAGCATTTTTTTATTTAGTACTAGCGGTCCCAACGAACTTCGTTCCGCCCCCAGCCCCGTCCCGCCCCGGCCCCGTTTTATGGTAATTATTGTCCTCCTTGACTCTTCGTTTTAGTTAGAAAATGTTTGTATGGGAAAAAGAAAAGGGCTGTATTTAGGGTTTTTTCGGCAATTATTCGAATTTTGCTCTTGAACTTCAACAAACGATAAAAAAAAAAGAATTGGCCAAATTGGTCCAGGGCGTTGTTGAGTTATGCGCTTACCAACACATTTTGCGATTCATTTTTATATTATAGATAAGTTTGCTATTCATTATTATCAAACACAACAACTTTTGGTGCAATTGGATTTCTTTGATTAAGTAAACTAAAGTTTAAGAAGAATAGAAAGTAGATTTGAGAATATATTTTTTTCATTACTATAACAGTCTGACTACCTACATGTTCCATTATAACTGTCAGCCAAGCTTTTGTAAATGGCGTTTGACAGTTATTGTTATTGGACACTTTTAAAAGTAACGATATTTTAGTACAGCCTGTATAATTGCGAAAGGGACACTGTCCACTAAAAATGTGAAATGTTCGTAAAAAAAGTTGTTTACAAACGCAAAATTCTATCATGCAATGAAATCGCGGAAATGTCGGAAGAGTTTTTTCGAGAATTGGCTAGTTGACCAAATATCTAAAACTACCTTAGTAAATAATTATAATGATCAAATACCTTGGTATTTTTAAAAATATTCAACGCTTACATGATTTAAAAATATATGTGAATGGGTATCAAAAACGCTCTCGAACTGTCACGGCGTACTAAATAACGTCACTTCTTATGTCGAAAGTCTTTTTGACAGCAAAATACTATGGAGAGTTGTAAATGACATGACAGAAGAAAAGTCCGCCATCGCGCAAGGCATGACGTCACATCCCCTGACAGTTACTACCTGAAACTTAATTATTGAAAATATTAATAATCCTCATTATAATATACTAGCTTTTGCCCGCGACTTCGTTCGCGTGGACTTCAGGTTCGTCCCGTCTAGTAGCGCAAAAAATGTGTTTTTTTACGACCTCAAATTAGAAACCTCAAAAATTTTAGCCTATATGTTATTCTGATGTATAAGCTAGATTGTGGTAAAGTTTCATTCAAATCCATTCAGTAGTTTTTACGTGAAAGAGTAACAAACATCCATACATCCATACATCCATACATCCATACTTACAAACTTTCGCCTTTATAATAGTAGTAGGATAAATGAATTCGTTTTTCGTTACCTCAATAACATAACTAGCGGTCCCAGCGAACTTCGTTTCGCCCCCAGGCCCCGTTTTATGCATAATGCTTTGCTATAAACCTCACGAAACCTTTCCAACGAATGCAAAACCGTGGAAATTGGTCCTTGCGTTCTGCTGGAGTTATAGCGTCAGGAGGAAAACCTTTTTTAATTTGTAATATCTTTTGAATGGAAAGTCCAATTAAATAATTTAAAAACTATTTTATAAGTAGTTAAATGGTCTTGACCATAAAATAATTTATTTGGATAGCATGGTTTGAGTTTGGTTAGCATTATCATTAATGTTTAAAATGAAAAAAGTTGTTGTAGTGACATAACTACAATAGTTGGACATATGCTACCGCGGAGTTTTTTGTAGACATTATGATGTTCTTCAATATTGTTGTACATTATTTTGTTATATCGCTAATAGTTTCGGCAGCGCATTCGACGAAAGATATTTTAAGACTCATTTTTCTACACCTTCGGTTACATTGTTCAAATTTTACCAAGGATCCCTATTTTTTTTTCAAAATGAAATGTAGCATATGTCAAATTGGAAGAATGTAGCATACTATTGGTGAAAGAAATTTTTAAATCGGCCCAGTACTTTTTGAGCCTATTCATTACAAACATACAAACATACAAAAATAGGTACAAATCTTTCCTCTTTATAATATTAGTGTAGATTAATCACTAGAGACAACCAACATTGTGATTTGTTCGTAGTGGAAACAAGCCTATTTTCGTTAGCTTACCCACGTATGACCTAGGATCAAAGGCTTAATTATATTGAATTATAGTATAATTTATAACACTTTGACGTAGTAGGTTGCGAGTAGAAAATTCCATTCATTATGTTACCATCTGTGACGTATATAAAGTGTGAAAGGCCAGAATAATTTTGCAGGCAAAGGTCTTGGAACAATTCCGACACAATGTTGTTTTATTTTGCTTTTTAGACTGGGCTATAAATCGTTCAGTTAGCGAAAGGATAATTATAGTGTTAAGTGCTCCAATTAAACTAAAAAATGTTGACAATATTGTATATATGCTTAAATAGCCGCATGTATCGATTTTAATTTCTTTTAATCTATACTAATATTATAAAGCACTGCCTCGGTGGCGCAGCGGTGAGAGGGTCGCATTTTAAAGCGACGGCTGCGCCGGAGGTCCCGGGTTTAATTCCTGGGTCGGGCCAAAAATTATGTGCCTGGATTTTTCTGTTCAGAAATTCTGAGGGTAGCCCGGAGTTTGGAAGTTGGCGGTGTTTCAACCCCGTGCCTCGGTAAGCACGTAAAGCCGTTGGTCCTGCGCCTGATCTCTCTCCGGTCGTGTCAGATTGCTGTCCCATCGGGCTATGAGAGTGAAAGGAATAGAGAGTGCACCTGTGTTTGCGCACACACTTGTGCACTATAATATGTCCCGCGCAGTCGGTTAGTCGTGGTAACTGGCCACTGTAGTCGAAATCGGCTAGAGGGACTAATAAAACGCTGAAGAATTTGTTTGAGCGCGCTAATATCAGGAACTACTGGACCTATTTTGAAAAATATTTTTGTTTTGGAAAGCTTATTTATCCAGGAAGGTTTTAAGCTATATAACATCAAGATTTGACTCGCAAGACCAGAGCAGCAATGAAAAATGTTTCGGAAACGGGAGAAAGATATTCCTTCTGAGTAAATCGTTTAAGTTACACATAAATCATGAATGACGGCATTGTTCTACATTAACTGTACCCTAATCACGAAAAACTATCGAATACGTAAGACAAATGTCAATTCGTATAGAAATTTGACTAGCGTTCGTGGCGGTGCGTAAAGAAATCACTTTTTTTAAACATAGATTTTGAGATTTCACGATACGATTACGCATTGGATAGTTTTTCGTGCTCAGGGTACAGTTCTACTTTAAAGTCCGCGACAGCATATGTCTATGTTTTATCATTTACTTACGACAACCTCCTTTGTTTCTTGAGCTAGGAACCCCAGCTGAATTTTATTTCTTATTTTTTTATACTTGATTAAGACCCGATTTTTCAATGGTCAGATAAAACATAACAGTGATACATTGTAAAGCGACAGATTTAATAAAATACAGTTACGTATGATGCTGACAATTAGGGGACGTTTTCATATAAGCCATATTATTGTACAGTGCGACAAGAATCTTCTGGCCAATAGATGACATTGACAGGGGGGTGCTAGAATTTAATAAGGAAGCCAGAGCAAGAAATTCTCCCTTGATTCAGGGAGTCTATTATTTATTAGGATCTTTTTTACTCGTCCATGGCAAAGACAAATAAAGGTTTCTTGGATGGAAATGTCGTTGAAGGTTTTTCTACCATAAATTGCATATCATGTATGTTCCACCAATTTTAGACGCAAAACAATTGTATTAATAATAAAAAACCATTAAAAATTAAAACTTTATTTTAGATGTTTAGCTCTACGGCATTTAAAAACAATCATAAATTATTAGTTTACACAGAACACGTACGAAAATAAAACAAAAGGGAAAATCGGAAAATCTCTTGTAAGAATGGGGAGGTTTCGCTACACTCGATCTGGCAGCCGCATTTTTGAATTTGACAGCGTTAGTTCCGATTGTCACCGTTGGCCAGAAGATCAGTGTCGCACTGTATTTTGTTCGACGAATATTTCTTATTTGACTATTGAAAAATAAGAAGTAAATTACATTAAAACGAAGGGCTTCAATCATTGAAGTCTATCGGAGGAAGGTCACTAAACCAACAAGGTCAATGTCATATTATCACTTCCTCAAATAAATGATTTGTAACAGTTTTTTGTCACTCTTATCTCGGGTCAGTGACTTTTGATTGTTTTGTTTTCATGAAAAGGATGTAACGAAATATTTTTCAGTTGTTATATTTTTTGTTATTCTGTATTTTTTTCAGATATTTTTTTATCAAATGTTTGCGAAAAGGCGTACGCGTTTGGCGTCATAGTTTTTAGTTATTTTTTTAAATTTAGATTGCCAGACATACCGCGATCATTTTATATGTGTAATACACCGATAAAACTATCCTATGCCTTTTTTCGTAGTTCAGAAGTAGATAACTATATCTCTTTGATAAACTTATCAAAATCGGTCCAGTAATTTTAGCTTGAAATGGGAACTTCATAGATACAGACATTAAAATGTCGTAAATACTAACATTATAAGTAGAGATTCATAAATGATTTTGCATTTTAATTATAAAGTTTTTTTACTACCTCTATTAAAGAAGTTATTTCCCAATCTTTTTAACATTTGAGTGTTGCTAATCGATACGTCACTAACAATAGTATTGACTATCGATATATGAGGAACTCTATGAAAAACTCTATCTTATGATACAAATAAGAAACGTATGTATATTCTTAATTTAAGTATATAAAACAAATAATATCGGTCAAGGGCTGACCTTCCAATGTCCGCGTTTGACGAAATAATAACTATAAATGTATTTAATAAACCCGGAGATGTAAATATGATAATTAAGTGATTGATTAGAATTATTTAAGTAGATTGACTATCTATTATTGAGCAATGATGTCTTTAGGGCCAGTTACTATGACAGTCAGATCACTGCATTACTGGTTCCCGTAGGTATCGTAGCACCCCAACGCATGAACCGATTTTCGTAAAAAAAAATTTTTGTCATAGATAATTTTAGCCGTAGTGTTCTTAGCCATGTTTCATGAAAACCTGTTAAGCCGTTTGAGGTCATTAGCTCTTCTCTAGTTGATGAGGGGATCTGACTAACTTGCTTATGTACGATCGATTCGAAATTCGGTACCGTATTAATTTAATGATATTTTTTTAGTAATTGGACCACGAATTCAATTAAGGGTGGCACAGAATCCTCAGTGCGCGGGTCCGACTCACGCTTGGCCAGTTTTTACCTTTTGAGTACGGAACCCTGAAATCCACACGTCATATTGACGCAAGTGTATCAAAAAAGGGCTTGACTAGAACCAGAATTTGGGGGCGCCCCGTGAACCTTTAAAATAAGACAGAATTATAGTAATTGATGTTTTCCGTAAACGTATGAGACCAAGATTGAAAAAGTTGTTTTCGTGCTCATACTATCTACATTCAAGGACTTATGCAGGAAAGGTGACGTTAATATATCGGGCCCTAAATTATTCCACGCCCAACATATACCTTTGTGTATAATTTTATTCGTCAGTGAATTTTGCTCTATTTATTTTAGGGTTCCGTAGTCGAACAAGGAACTTTTATAGTTTTGTCATGACCGTCTTTCCGGGGCTTAGCTAGAAACCTTAGGTACTAGTAAATTGAATCCACCTAAGGCCAAAGAACAGCTGTGGTCAGATAAGTTCGCCCCCAACAACCCATACATCCCCATAGCTGAGAAGCTGCCGCCGGGTCACAATCACCCCTGGCCCATTTGGAAGGCGTTGAACAGACTTCGTTCAGGTGTAGGCAGGTGCAATGAACTCAGGAAAAGGTGGGGCTTCTCTGAGGACGACACGTGCGAGTGTGGCGCCTTACAATCTATGCCACACTTAATGTCGTGCCCTACCTCTCCTGCCACCTGCACGCAAGAGGACCTTTACAGCGCCAACCAGAAGGCCATTGATGTTGCCACTTTTTGGGCGCAGAAAGTTTAATTGCCATTGACTCTTTTTTTTGAAGAAGAAGAAGAAGTAAATTGAAATTTGACAGCTTTTGCCTTTGACAGCCAGCTTACTCGTTAAAGAAAGCACTTGCAAAATTCAATGCCAATGTGTCGGTGGCCGAGTGGTATAGGCATGCGCCCGGATAGCGTAAGATACCGGGTTCGATACCTTGTCTAACACAGCTGTTTTAACAAGTGCAATTTATGTTGACACTCTACTTAAATTCTTTACTTAGGTATACTTAGGGCCACTGTCAGTTTGTTTCACCTATAGCCACAGCTATAGCTTAGCTAGTCCTGACATGTGTATGTAGGCCTGCGTTAATTTATAACTAGAAATTTCTTTTTATTTATTTTGTTACTAAGTACTACCTATAAAGTCAAAGGTAAATCAATATTCTTAAAAAAAATAAGAATCATACTATTATATTATGTATAAATTTATTAAATATTGAAAACAGAGCAACACATTATAAAGATGCATATTAAATAAATATGCGCCAGACAACACACTAATTGTCTGGTTTCGTGGTAAGGAATTATCTTCCTTGTGTTATGAAGTACCAGACAATGATTATGACGGGGCGTCTCCCATAAATACTTAAATACATATAACATCCATGACTTAGGTACAAATGTTCGTGCTCATTACACAAACGTTTGCCCCTTTCGGGACTCGAACCCGCGACGGCCGGCGTAATAGTCAGAAGCGCCAATACACCAAACGCGGCGTCAAATAATAAATCTAACCTCAGTATCTACTCGTATTATGGTTTAGAATGTTTTTAAACACTCACAGTGTCATATTTATATTCTTAAAGATGTAAATAAGAAACCAAAATCACGCAATGACGTATACTAAGAGACCAAGAATTTCGCGCGGTCGGACCGACAGCACGGTAGCTCAATTGGAAGAGCAGTTGGCCCGGTAAGCCAGAAGATGCTGGTTCGAATCCCGCCCGTGCGCAATTTTTGGTTTCCTATTTTCATCTACTCGTATTAATTCCTAAATTCATACTTGGCTATACTAAAAGTGTTGATTCACAAACGTATCGATCCAAAACTGCATCATAGTCGGTCGGAAGTGTTGCAACTGCGTATACGCAGCGAATTATAAGCTGAAGCGGATTTTGTTACGTTAAACAGGTTTAATCTACTATATAAAAATAAGTCGGGTTTTTCTTCCTGACGCTATAACTGCAGAACGCATGAACCGATTTCCAAGGTTTTGCGTTGGAAGGGTTTCGGGCTCCGTAAGGTTTATAGCAAAGAAAATTCCCATAAAATGGGGCCGGGGCGGGACGGGGTTGGGGGCGAAACGAAGTTCGCTGGGACCGCTAGTAGGAATAATAAATATACTTTATTGCACACCATAAATAATAAATAATACAGAAACATATTAAATATCAAATAGGAGTACAATTCAGGCGGTTTTATTGCTTGAAGCAATTTCTTCCAGATAACCTTCAGTCAGGTAAGGAAAAGCATAAAGAATGAAAGAAGTGGCATGGCGATGAAAAACGGTAAAGTGGACAGATTGTATTAAAAAGATATAAGAAAAGAGTAATAAGTACACATTACATGATAATAAATAATCATAAAATACACATCATAATACAAAATATATAACCTTTGGTTTGTTAGAAAACTAGTAGTCCCAGTGAACTTCATCTCGCCTCCGGCCCGGGCCCCTATTTTTGAATCACATGCTTGAACATGGCGAATGATTTTCGTTCGAAGATGAATTAAAATTCAAAGGAAATAACTCGTTTTCGAACGAAAATCACTCGCAATATTGAAACGAGTGATTCAAAAATAGAGCTCCTGGGGTCCTATTTTTTAATTACTCGCTTGAATATGGCGTGTGATATTGTAAGAAAGAAAGAAAAAGTATTTAATTGGATTGGTGAGACACCACAAACACACATACACAATATTACACATAAATTTACAAATAATACTACATTGTCACAGGACAGTAATATTATTACTAGTATTGTTTGATTAAAATCGAATTTTCAAAGGGTAATCAGCTTAAATTCATAGGACAGACACAGAGGAGTATCAATTACATAAATCAATAACTAAATCATAGCTTTAATAATTGAAAACATCGCTAACATCACCCCGTGCCTCGGTGCGCACGTTGCGCCGTTGGTCCTGCGCCTGATCTCTCTCCGGTCGTGTCAGATTGCTGTCCCATTGCGCTATGAGAGTGAAAGGGATAGAGAGTGCACCTGTGTTTGCGCACACACTTGTGCACTACAATATGTTCGCGCAGTCGGTTAGTCGTTGTGACTGGCCCCGTAGTCGGCTAGCTAGGTAATTAATTTTTACTGTGAATTGCAATGAACAACGTATAGCTTTTTGTTGGAAATCGCTGATTAATAAGGATTTTTTTAAATGGTCTCTCAGGGACCACATGTGTAAGCCAACGGCCGAATACGTTTTTTTCATTATGTTTACGTTTATTACATGTTTTACTGACAGCTTTTAACAAAATATGCCAGTAATCTTAACACTAGCCCAGAAGCAGAACGGTCAATGATTTCAGTGAAAGCCCACACCTTTGGCATCGTACTTTATGTATTGTGTACTTACCATTTTTTATGTATTGTGTTACAAACTCCAGAATTCGTGTTACAAACTTACTAAGCGTTAAGGCTGCTGTCACCTACCTTCTAACAAAGTTCAAATGAAAATTTCTCCCCAAAAATGACTTAACTGACTGCTTTTTTTGAATGAATTGTGTAGAAATGAACTATCTCCATAAGATGTCGACTCTGAATTTTTGATTCAATCTTTAAAATGTCTGTAATTTGCAATCATAGAAGCCAAATTGACGGTTTTTCTGGCGCACTCTTCTAGATCACTTGTTGACATCAGCTATCGAAATAACATAAACTTGAAGGGAATTACGTTCGTATACAAGGTGTCGACTCTGTTTTTTTTTATTTATCGCTCTGGTTATTCCAAATGAAGACAAAATTGAAACCATATTTTGGCATAAAATACGCACCTAAAGACAGGCGATTATCTCTGAGATACATTGCACTTATTCTGTGTTATTTGATAAAACAATGTTATAGAGGTTCCTATCTTTGACTTAGCATTTAATAAATTCTTGATTTTATCTTGTGCAATATATTCAAAATATCTTACTAAAGTAACCTATAAATTTGAGATTTGGAGCTGTCACGAACATTCATCTTCGATCGAAATTTGACAGACAGCGCCGAGCGCTCGGAGGGGAAGGGTGTGTCGCTCGTTGTCTTCGCTGCTACTCTTTTATTTCGTGTATGATACGAATTCCAAATTTGAAAATATCACGCTTTGCACAATTGGACAGTGTTATGCAAAAGGGTGTCAAGTGACATATTGGTCATTTCGAGATAAACGCGTTTTAAGATTTTCAAGGTCGTCACTTTTAAAAATTGCTGTAACTTCGTATTTACACGGTTTACATGCCTGGAAATTGGCATAACTACAGAATGAGATGTATATTTTATGTATTTGATGTTCATTTGTGTGAATTATAATTATACAAGTAGATAAATACAATTAAAACACTTAAAACCTTTTTGCTTTAATAGGATATCGTTGCAAATAATTTGCTAAAAGGTTTTAAAGTACTTTAAATCCCTTTTGCAAAACTCTTTTAAGAATCCTATTAGTATTAGTTTTATAGTCAAACAGTTTCAACGACACAGTTCTCTATATTTTTATGATTTCTTTATTAAAATTTATTTTGTTTTATTTGGTAGAAGTTTATAAAAAGCGTTCCTTTCAATAATTCTAACGTTCTAGTAAATCCACACACTTTTTCTGGATTTTTGCTATTCGTAATTTAATGTGCGTATTTCTATGCATTTTGTAATACTTGATTATCAATGAACAGTCTGCCCATGGCGAAATCAGTATAAAATACAACTTCAGGTGATAGTTTGATCAATCAAAACCTAAATTCAAAAATGTATTCTGTTTTTAATTTGTATGTACTATGTACTTCCAAAACCGCAGTAAATTGCTCCTTTTTGCCAGATTTGATTATTAAAAATACAGATATTAATCTTAAGACTCTTACATCCATAGGTCACTATTATTTTATTCAAAAATAATAAGATGCCTTCGTAAAATCATTAGAAAAATCCGTATTTTTTAAAAAGTTAATTCAAAAAGAAATTATCTTCTATTATAAGGATTTTGGAATACATAGATGATTTTGTTTAAAGTAAGTCAAACTGGATAGATTTTTAGGAGTTAGTAGGTTGAATAATCTTTTTAAAGGAATTATGACTAGGATGACTTGTCGTCCTATTCATTGGTCAAAAATCTTAAACTAAGGTCTATTTAGTCATTATTTAAAGATCTGTGCAAGAAAAAATGACAGCTGTTTAAACCTGACAGATCAACAATTCAAAAAACACAATAATTTAAGTATTTCCATTAATAAACATGGACTTGAAACCTTTTTGTTAAAATAAATTCAGCAATAATAAATCGCTAAACGGTATTAAGAACACATGAAACCTTTTTGCATATATCAGTATACTCAATGGGTTGTTTCGCAATACGTTATTTTGTGAGATAACTTTTAATATATTTTTTTCCGAAGTTCGACCTTTGGGCGACCAGTTAGAGGACATTTTTGCGAATCCAGTGGTACCAATAACTCCATACCTGATTTTAGGTCACTTGACACCCTTTTGCATAACAGTGTCCAATTTATATACGGCGACCAATTCGCTTTGAGGCTTTATGCAACAGGCATAAAGAAATTGAATTGTAAAAAAAATACAGTCATAGTGCATTTGGATCGTCGATGGTCTTTAATTATAACAAAAAAGTATTCGTTTTTTTGTATCGATTAGTAGTTGTATTTAAATGATTAATCAATGTTATGTAAACTTGCATAGAAAGGAATCCTTATTAATACTATAAACAAGAAAGATTTATATGTATGGCGACTATTTCAAGAGGTTCATGAGTTATAACGAAGATCTTTTATCATATACAATTTGTATTTTCGAAACTTGATCAAACAAAATGTGCAGATACTAGGACCAAAATTATCGACAAAAATAATAATAATAAAAAATTGACTACAAAATAAAATTGTGGTATATGATGAGCAAACTGTTTCTATCACCAAACATTTAAATGTCAATTTTAGACAAATACTGAATTAATAAGGCCAAGAATAGGCAATAGTACCAATTCTATTGCATATGTATGGGGTTGCACATAATAACCTTATTTATATAAAATAAAGTAATATCAGTAACACTACTTTATAGTTCAACAACGGTAGACCGATTTTCATGATATTTACTTTGTTGAATTGGTATTTACCTCTTAACCCTTAAGTTATTATAAAACAACGCTGGGGTGCGCCGAGGCTGGATATGAAGCAAAGTTTTCTGTGGTCGAAGTTTTTTTTTCACTAAAACTCTTCAAAGGACTCCAATTTAGGCAAACCATTTCTTTTTGAAGTCAGTGCCATCGCATGGGCTCTTTTAAGTTCCATCTTAAGCGACATCTATCTGGGCATCGACTCCAAAAAGAAATGGTTTGCCTAAAATGGAGTCCTTTCAAGAGTTTATTTAAGACTTTTTAATGTGTTTTGTTTTTGAAGTCGGTTTTATTGAAATAGTATGGTGGTGAAGTGACCATTAACCCAACAAAATTGAAGACAAATAAAAGCTTTTGTTTTAAGTATTTGACTTTGAGTACTAAACAAGTAAGTTTATAAATTTTCTTACATCATTCGTGCTTTGGATTTTGAATAAGAATAAACGGACGACAAAAAGTAAAAGGTCAGTTTTTCTTAATATAGACCGTATATAGGCGTTATTTAGTTCCAAAACCTTTGATACGCACTTGTACGTACATACCATTGGCCATTGGCGTCAATTCCATACTGTGTGGGACTTGTTCATGGCATTAATTCCATACGCTAGTAACAGTGTTTCAATGGTTTAAACCTAAATAAATAGGGCAATAATTGCTTATTTAACATTACTTTTCTTTCTACCACAATCTACAACCACAACCTAACTTATAAACTTGTATAGTAAAACGCTTGTTTAAATAGAAGCGTTTCATATGATATGTATGTAGTTAATATGAACCTGTATTCAAATTGTACGCAAATGTCATGAAGTTCCATGGTTCTATTCAAGTCCATATTCATATAATATTTCATTATTGAAAAATGTATATGGACAAAATGATATAATACCGGTGTAAACCAAATAATTAAATAAAAATTATCTTGTTTATCATCTGCTATACATGAAATACTTGAAATCTTGATCGAAATTTTCTTAACTACATTTTCTGAATGTCAGCTATAATAACTTGTGACATATTTCATATATCAAAATACAAATCATATCAAAGAACAGCGTTACACTAAAAAGCATTTATGTGTAAATAAATCCTCATAGCATCCAGCTGGTATGACACGTGGTAGATCAAGCGCAGAACCAATGGCATCATCCACCAATAACCCTTAGTCCCCGTTTCTCGTGGAGTTTACATTCGTAAAAAAATACCTACTCTGAGAAATCACGATTTGGGTGAAGACGTAAAGAGGCAGATAACCGGTACCAACCTGTACCGACTGACTAGTGATGTGCCAAGTCATCTATTTTTAATCTCGAAATATTTAAGAAATTCGTTACAACAATCCAAATAAGGACCGACTGACACTAGAAAATTGTTTTAAAACAAGATTCAAATCAAGACTTGAGTCGGGAAAGTCTCTATAAAGCATTTCAATTCCATGAAATAGCCAACACGGCACAACACTGGTTAGTCGTTGTAGGTCAGTGCGTGTTACCCGCCTCTATATGTCTTCACCCTTTGGATGCATTTCGTTTTTTCTATGCTATAAGTTTTTTACGTCATTATAACTGTACGTTTGTGTTTAAATCTGTGAATTTAGTTATATAATTATCAAAAGGAAAATGTGCGCGAACGGAATTGACGCGAGCCCTGATTCCGAACTGTATTCACTGTATTCGTAATAGGTATTTTAAATACAAAAAAACTGGTATAACATTAATTTATCACATCGACTTTTATAAGACCATCATTTTCTGTGTTCATCATACGCATAGCCTACTACCTAGAGATAAAGTATCAAAATTGTTTAATTACAGTTAACATTTTTTTGTGTCCCGGACATATAAAATCGCACACACACATTGATAAATTCGGTAAAATCTGAGAATCTCCAGACTGTCATATGGCTCTTAAGGTACTTTTAAGTTATTAAAACGTTGATTTGAGGCTTGGTCTCTCAATTCGCACACACATTGATAATTTAAAACACATGCCTTCAACAAAACCGCTTGCGTCTCACAACTTAAAAACAGACTTGAGCACGCAATAATTTTGCAACGTAAAAAATTGCACCACGTATTACCGCGCTGTCGGTCAGATTACTTCGCCAATTCAGCTATTATCGCGTTTATTTACAAATTGTATTATCTACTAGCCATTCCCCGCGGCTTCGAGTAAATGTCGGATCTCGAAAAATATAATTCTGAATTATAGCCTATGAGGTATTCTGATGTATGAGCGATATTTTTGCTCAGTTTGATCAAAATGCAAGAAGCAGTTTTTACGTTAAGGAGTAACAAACATACCATCCTCATAAACTTTCATTTATAATATTATAATATAATGAGGTGCTCGTAGCGCAGTGATGGCAGCGCTTTGGTAGTAATACCGAAGTTAAGCAACTTACGGCGCGGTCGGTGTTTTGATGGGTGACCATTCCGACCAAATAAGTGGCGTATATCACGAGCATCTCCGTGCTTCGAAAGGCACGTTAAGCCGTTGGTCCCAGCTAATATCGGTAGGTATTAGTCGTTAAGCCTAGTCAGAGGCCCTATGGGCGGCTTGATAAAGTCTGACAGCAAGGTTGGTCGCTTGCCTTGCAAACACCCCTCCGCCAATCCGCACTGAGCCCGCGTGGTGGAGTATGGCTTATACTATCTCACATTTGAAGTAAGGCCTTTGACACCTCTTGACACGGGGGTGACAAATTTTTGGAGGTGAAAGAGACCATTGTCGAAATCTTAAGTAAAATTTCAGGTGCCCCATACAAAATCAGACAGCTACATTGGCGATTATGTATGAAGGAAGAGGCAGAAAAAAAGGTTTTAAACGGCCCCATAATAAAAGTTGCAGGTATTGATGGTCGCATTCACCTCCTAAAATTTGGCACCCTCTTTCAAAGTCAGCCTGTATATTCTCCTTACGATTTTTGGTAATGGCGACCCCTTTGAACAGAGATGGGCCCGGTACACAGGCGATATTATAGTGCCCAGATGTGTGCGCAATACACAAGTGCACTCTCTGTTCCTTCACTCTCATTAATTCGGTTAGACGGCTCTGACATGACCGGGGAGAGATCAGGAAGTTGGTAGTGATGACACCCCCGTGCCTAGGAAAGCATGTTAACACGTTCCGGGATAGTGAACGCCTACAGGCGTGAAAACAATAAAACATCTATTGTGTCTGGAAAAGTGTCCCGGAACGTGTTAAGTTCATTTTGCGTTATAATATAAGTAGAATATTAAAATGATTCTATGAAAACATTTCATCGAGGCATTTATTACCCATAAAATAGTATTTATTTCAACAATTTAAGGAAACGTATAGACTTTTACATAGTATAATCTTGTGTCAGTATCATCAGTGACATAAAATGTCGGTAAATAATAATAAAATCTGCATATTTATTATTTAGTAACATCTGTTTAAACTTTATAGGTATGTAAACTTAAATAAATGTATTCAAACGTCTTAGATCAAAAGTTATTGCAACATACAGGGTGTCGATTTCAATTTGCACTGTTACTTACAGCTAGAGGTGATTCATACCTTATACTGACCACTTTTATTTATTTATAAATAATTTTCATTATAAATAATTTTGCGTCATTATTCTTATTTTTTTTAAATTTATTTAAAGCAAGTTGCTTTCATGAAGTTTTTAACCGACTTCAAAAAGGAGGAGGTTATCAATTTGACTGTATTTTTTTGTATGTATGTTATTTATTTATTTATTTAAACTTTATTGCACTGTATATTGTACAATTGGCGGACTTAATGCCTTAGGGCATTCTCTACCAGTCAACCGCTTGGGAATGCAGAAAATTTAATCAGTGGCGGAACGTTTGCAATAACTGAGTTATGATGTAACAATATGTTACATCATATCTCAGTCATTTAATGACTGATTTGATTTTTTTTTTCACCTACTTCAAGAGTTTACCTCCTTGTTGGTATCATGGTAGCCAAGTCGGGATCTGATATTAGGATCTTGGCGTAATCGAGAGATACCCTCAAATAAATAAATTTATCCTCATTCCTCAAAAAAAAAAACCAACACAACAGCCATCTCAAGTATCATCCAATAGGGTACCGACTTCAAAAAGAATTTGTTCGCCTAAAATTCAGTCCTTTCTTTTATAGAGTCAAGAGTTTTTTTTAAGAATATTAAGTACATTTTCGTTTTTTTTAAAGTGAATTTTCGTTACAAATTAACCGAGTGCTCGTGAACAACCGCGCTTGCTTGCTCGCAACTTGTAGAAAATAATTTAAAAAATAAGCCATTATTTTCATGATTCGTGGTCAGTTTAAGGTAAAGAAAGAATCACCTCTGTGAGTATTGCACAGATTGAAATCTGCACCCTGTATAGTGGAAAATGAAGTTATTTTTTATGAATAGGAAAACGAATGTAAAAATACGTGCATTCATTCATTCTTCTACGTGAATAAGTATCTATAAAATATGTCTTAGATTCTTATATATTTTTTTTAAATAGAGCAAAACAATGGAAAATAATTAGCTATTAGTAGAGAATTATTGCTCTCCTACAAAATATTTCTTTACCTATCTTCTGGAATTTGAAGTTATTTCGTGAAACTGTCGTGATACTAAACTTAGGTGTTATAAATCTCTTTTGAAATAGGGATGCACTGCGATAATGAGGGCTATCGCGTTTGTATTCGCCGCTAGGTGCGCTTGTGTAGCGTGAGGTCTCCGAAATGTCAAATGTCACTGTTAGTGGGTTATATGTGCGGGTTTATTTCTATTTAGATTAATGTTTCGAATATTTAGCAATAATTTTCATTAATTATGGCAAATACTAGTTACGGATCAATGAATAAGAGTGTTTTAAAAGAGGGACTAAGAAAATAAATGTTAAATCTTTAATAACTTGTGTGCTTACTCCTCTTTTGCTAACAAAACTGGACTGTGGCATACCCGATGTATTGTAATATTAAGATTTAATGGCAAACATGATTTTTTGTCTCTTCGTCATGACAATTACACACCATAACAGCTTTATTCTGGACCTCACGCGACAGTGGCGCCAACTAGTGAGCATGAAAACGGTAGCCCTCATTTTGGACCATAGGTGGTATGGTATGAAGTTTATGCAAAACCTTATTTTCAAACATATTCTTATCCATAAACGCACGTATACAAACAACGCGCCTGTCTTTCTTACGTCATCCATAAACAGTGCAAGTGAATGAATGAATGAATGATTTATTTTTTTGACAGACAGATACATCAACTTGCAATCAATGAGCAGTTTTCTTGTCATGAAATGTTTATATCATCGAGAGATGGCGCTAGCTTCACTTTAGGAACTAACTTTTTAAACTTCATTTAAGTTATATAACGGAGGGTAATTGCTTTTTGCCAACGTAAATATTAAACAGTAAAACAATATTAATGTAAACATTTAGTACTTATAGGACATAATAATGCCAAAAAATAAGTACCCAAATTAATCCGTAAGTCATTTACGCATTTTACAATATTTTATCTAGAGAACAGGCGAGCGCTCTTAGATATGGCCTTCTTGCATGGTATCTGTAACAGCTACATCGATTGCCCTGAACTTGCATCCAAAATTCTGAGTTTCTGTTGTCCGAAAAAGCGCACAAGCCATACTAAGTTATTTGCAGTTACAAAAACACTCACAAATTACGCACATAACTCACTCGTTCCGAGACTACACAGAAGCTACAACCAAAAATTTCACTCGACAGATATATTTCACACTGCAAAAAGTGGTTTTCAAAAAGAGGTACTACGAATAATTGGTGAAAGTAATATCTAACACACACACACACACACACACACACACACACACACACACACACACACACACACACACACACACACACACACACACACACACACACACACACACACACATACACATAGTGAGAGATATTAATACACGCCATATCTGATGACCGTTACTTAAATATAGTACATAAAATGTAAATCCGTCATTGGCTGTAAGTCCGATATGTCTGTATATTTTGTTATTATTTTTAAGAGCTGTGGATTTTGTAATACAAATAAAATAAAATAAAATAAAATTAATTACGCACCTTTTTTTTATTTGTCTATGGTTTTTCGCCATCGTGAAAAAAATGTTCCTAAAGTGACCCTAACGCCATCTAGTGAGAGCTGTAAAACGATGGGAGAAAACTGCTCATTCTGAAAGAGAAAATTATAATGTGCGCTGTCTCTTTTGCACGTTTTATTGCTACGCCTGCCGCGAATGTTTGCCTTTACTATAACAAGTGTAAGAGACACTCAAATTGAGTTTAATGATAGTGTAAAGTGTCCTTGTAAGACGAAACTACTCGTGTATGGCGTAGTAGGGTATGAAATATGTGTAATGCCATCATTGAACTACTTTACTAGCGTAAGGAACTGACACCATGAACAAATCTCGTGATCAATGAATTGACGCCACTTGTCGAATACTTTTGTTTTGTTTCATATTCAATTCAATTGGTTTTATAATCAACATTTGAAATTCAAGGAATACGTCACAATCTTGTCGTCGTATTTGCGACACATTTTTTGCTTGGCAAAGCTTCTTTATATCAACGTGTGGCCTGTAATAGGAGCAAAAATTTTCTTTTCAACAATCTCCAGTTGAGAAATAACTCGGGGTTAAAATGCCCAGTTTTTACCTTAATCCAGAGTTAAAAGAATTTTAACGTACATTTACAATTCTTCAAAGAACTGATTGTCAATAAGCTGATAAATTACTTCTAGAGGTAGATACCTTCCCCTGTTGCGAGATCAGCATATTTAAAGGGGGTCCCCTCGGGCCCATTTCAAACAGCCGAGCGCAGGCGGCCCCTGCGTCGCGGCGAGGTATTGCAAATGACATATTATGCACTTAGATACTACTTAGCTTTAACTAACCAAGGCTAGGTTAACTCTGGATCAAAACTACCGTTGGTTGACGATAAAGATGTGGTTAATATAACATCTCTTTATAAAAATGTACTCGAAATGAAAATTACAAAATATCAGGATTGAATGTCAACACTTTTGTGTGCAATCGATTGTTGACAATTAACTCTGGGTTAATATAGCAACACTTTCAATTAATGATCCGATTAACCCAGAGTCACAATGATAATGACGCCGATTCCTTTAACAATCTTCAGTTAAGAATTAACTCGGGGTTAAATTAGCTTAACTCAGAGTTAATTTGCCCGATTCTACTATAAACTTACCTCTAGATATCTTCCCCTGTTGCGAGATCAGCATATTCAGAGGGGGTCCCCTTGGGCCCAACCCAAACAGCCGGGCGCGGGCCGCCTGCGTCGCGGCGAGGTATTGGGAATGACCCATTGTGTGTTATTCTGTTTGTGTCTACATTCGGTTAAGATCTGTGGAAGAAAAAAAAGTAAAGTTAGCATTATTGAATTTAAAGATATCTGTCGTCTCAACGTGTCAGGCAAATATAATATTCGTTTTAAAAACTATGACTCTAATCACACTAGACCGTTCCGTGACCGACCAACACCGTCGCGTGTCATGCACGGAGCGTGTCAGCAAACGCGCACGCTTTATTAAAAGTGAGACAGAACGCTGTAGATCCGTTCAGTGGGCAAAGTAGAGCGTATCGTTATCGTGTTGGTTTTTGTGTCTGATACGCTCCTAGCACGGTCATGGTATGGTACGGTACAGTGGGCCCAGACATTTACTCAACTGCGAAGTCCACATAGAGAATTTTGGGACAAAAGTACAATAGGAAAAGTTTACTTTGGTATATTACATCGTACCTAAATAACAAAATAATATACATAGTTTATTATAGCTAAATATCAATAATCGAAATAAAAGAGACTGCCATTAATTTCATTTCGTGCTCATCAGTTGGCGCCACTGTCGCGTGAGGTCCAGAATATAGCTTTTATGGTGTGTAAATTGTCATGATGGAGAGATAAAAAATTCAGTTTACTATTAAATCTTAATATTGCAATGCATCGGACATGCCGCAGTCCAGCTTTGTTAGGAAAAAAGGAGTTTGTACACAAGTTATTAAAGATTTAACATTTTATTTTCTTAGTCCCCCTTTTAAAACACTCTCATTCATTGATCCGTAACTAGTATTTGCCATAATTCATGGAAATTATTGCTAAATATTCGAAACATTAACCTAAATAGAAATAAACCCGCACATCTAACCCACAAACAGTGACATTTGACATTTCGGAGACCTTCCGCTGCACAGGCGCCCCTAGCGGCGAATTCGTACGTGTGACCCTTATTGACATGATTAGGTAACCAAAACAGCCGACTGAGACTAAAATTTTCACTTCGCTGATTTACAATTTCGACATAAAAACATATTCTTATCTGCAAACTGCTTCTTCATACGAATTCCTTTACATTTCGACGTGCTAAACTTAAAATCATTCAATCATAGATTACATAAGAACGATTACATTACTTATGCTCTTGTATAACTAAATTGCGTTTATTCAATGAAGTCTAGTAGAAAACCGGTTGTATTCATCTTTACATAGTGTTACAATGACAGCAATATTACCTAGACAGAGTTTGAATTTAAGGTCAAATACAAATTCAAAATCTTTTCAAATTTAAAAAGCAAATTCAAAATCTTTATTTCAATTTAGGTCATGAAAGGACACTTATGAACGTCAAATATACAGTAAAGAAAATAAAAAAAATATAGCTAAGTTTAACCTAACTGTAACTGTCAGCAGCCATGTTTTTATTGCGGTGAAGTCAAAATATGGGTATTAATTTTAGCGGTATATATTAGGACACCTCGTTTTAAGTGATAATAATATTTATAGGGCCGATTCAGCACAATAAATATATTTTTTGTAGAAACCACTGGGTTTTTTACGCTAGTTTTTGAGAAAAATAAGATTAAGGTAATTATTTTATTTTAGTATTTTAGAGTTTTATTACAGTTATTTTATTAACTAAGGTTAAGATTAGAGAAAAAGAAGTGTTGGGCATTGAAATGAGAGAGGCGAAGCCGATGACGTAATTAACTTTTAAAATTGACAGAATGCTGTTTTTTAATTTTTTTTTGTTAGAGAAAATACAAAAAAAAACTCGATTTTCCAAAAAATAATGATAGTGGCTTGTGTCTGTGATTGTGTACAAAGACGCAGTTTAAATATTATCACTTTAAACGATTTGACTTAGTATAATTATCTATGTGTGTTCCACATTTGCATAGAAAATAAAATTGTATTTGTCCAATTAATAAAGATGGCTGGTTCCTAGCTCAAAGGATTAGCATAGCTATCCAACGCGGCAACGCAGCCAGTATCATAGCCTCCTTGCCACATGGATACGAGATTTTAAGTTTTTTTTATTTATAGTCAATGTGTTAGTTTTATATTGTTTTTGTTCTAATAAATTTTCCAATTCTATGCTTATCTCATTCTATGATCATTCGTATGCTTACATGGTCGCTGTGGAAAGCCGTGGGGGAGCCCTATGTTCAGCAGTGGACGTCCTATGGCTGATAATGATGATGATGATGATGATGTTCATCTCATATGCATTATTAGGGATTTGAGGAGTTCGATTGAAAACTCAAAGTGGTAAAAGTGAGTGACATTATTATAACCCTGAATTAAGTTAAGCTTATATTGTGCAAGTGAGCTTTAAAGGCTATATTTAAGAATGTTCAACCAATAAAGCCGAGTTCTTAAAATAGCCAGGGTTTTCCTAAAATAAGACTAAGCGAGTCAACAAAATGATTACTGAGAAAATTATTTAAAGTGGGTCAAGGTGTCTTGGTAGCCGTTATCCGGTTATTAGGTACAATATTTACGTAAGTGTTACTGTTTATAAACTTACTAGCGGTCCTAGCGAACTTTGTTTCACCCCGGCCCCGTCCCGCCCCAGCCCCGGCCCCGTTGAACGGGATAAAAAGGATCCTATGTCCATCTCCTGGTTCTAAGCTACCTCCCCACCGTTTCGCCCCGGCCCCATCCCACCCCAGCCCCGGCCCCGTCTAACGGGATAAAAAGTATCTTATGTCCTTTTCCTGGCTCTAAACTACCTCCCTGCCAATTTTCAGCTAAATCGGCTCAGCCGTTCTTGAGTTATAAGTGGAGTAACTAACACGACTTTCTTTTATATATGTATATATAGATTAAGTATAACAAATAATACAGGAGTTTAACCTCCCCACCGTTTCGCCCCGGCCCCATCCTACCCCAGCCCCGGCCACGTCTAACGGGATAAAAAGTATCCTATGTCCATCTCCTGGCTCTAAACTACCTCTCTGCCAATTTTCAGCTAAATCAGTTCAGCCGTTCTTGAGTTATAAGTGGAGTAACTAACCCGACTTTCTTTTATACATATATATGTATAGATTAAGTATAACAAATAATACAGGAGTATATCCCAATATTACACCTAAAGGTTTTGTCTACTAAACTCAGTAAGTCTAAGTCTCAGGCAAAAAAATAATATTTTTATTAAAAACTATGACACTACCTACTAGACCGTACCGTCACCGACCAACACCGTCGCGTGTCATGCACGGAGTCTGTCAGCACCCGCAAAATACGCTCTCGCTCTATAAAACGGTGAGACAGAACGCTGTAGATCCGTTCAGTGGGCATAGTAGAGCGTGTCGTGTTGCTTTTCGTGTCTGATACGCTCCTAGCGCGGTCATGGTATGGTACAGTGCAGTGGTTAAAAAACCCTGAAGAAGAAGAAATGCTGAAGAGCTTTGTAACGCGCTAATCTCAAATCTTTTTCATTATTTCCGTGATAAGTAGCCTATGTATCGCTTCGCTACGACCGGAGCAAAATCGAGCTGACGAAGCGAAGTCTGAATTGGGTCCAAATTGTCATGCAGTTTTTTTTACGTATGGATATATAAGGTGTTATTGCAAGGGGGTGACAAATTTAAAAAAAAAACTATGGGACCATTGTTCAATGTAGGGGGGGTGCTCGTAGCGCAGTGGTGGCAGCGCTTTGGTAGTAATACCAAAGTTAAGCACCTTACGGCGAGGTCGGTGTTTGGATGGGTGACCATTCCGACCATATGTATAAGTGACGTATATCACGAGCATCTCCGTGCTTCGGAAGGCACGTTAAGCCGTTGGTCCCGGCTAATATCGATTGGTATTAGTCGTTAAGCTTAGTCAGAGGCCCTATGGGCGGGTTGATAAAATCTGACAGCAAGGTTGGTTGCTTGCCTTGCAAACACCCCTCCGCCAATCCGCACTAAGCCCGCGTGGTGGAGTATGGCTCATACTACCTCATATTTGAGGTAAGGCCTTTGCCCAGCAGTGGGATGCTTACAGGCTAACTTAACATTTTTTTTTTATTGTTCAATTATTAATTTTATTTTCTGCCTTTCCATACATTATTGTCAATGTAAGTGACTGATTTTGTATGGGGAACCTGAAATTTTATTTAAGATTTTGACCATGAGCCCATAGTAAAAGTTGTTCATATTGACGGTCTCATTCACCTCCAAAAATTTGGCACCCCCTTGCAATAACACCCTGTATCAATTTATGAATCTAAATTTCCACACGATAAACACTCGAATGGCATGATCTGGGCCCCTGTTTTTGAATCATTCGCTTCAAGATGGCGAGTGATTTTCGTTCGACGTAGTGTCAAAAGTCATAGAAAAAAATCGTTTTCGAACGAAAATCACTCGCCATATCCAAGCGAGTGATTCAAAAATAGGGGCCCGGGGCCAAGAAATCCGGGACCTCTTGGGTGGACACCAGCAAAATTATCTCTAGGTTTTAGCAAGGTAGTTATTAGTAGAGTTGGCGTGTTCAAAGATCTAGTACCTAGTACGATCAACAGATTGCATTAAAAGGAAAATAAACTGATAACTAGACGCCGATCGCTCTTTAATTTACTACGCAATTAATCAAAGACACAACATACTATTATTCAGTAGCATATCAACAAACAACTCAAATATTGTCTTGGTTTTGACTAAGGAATTTTCCTCCTTCCTTTTGCTACGAAGTACCTACCAGACAACGATTATGACGGGGGAGTCTCACATAAATACTAAAATACATAAAAACATCCATGACTTAGGTACAAAAGTTCGTGCTCATCACACACTTGCCCCTTGCGGGATTCGTACCCGCGACCGCCGTCAAAATAGTCAGGAGCGCTAACCACTACACTAAACAATGTTCCGAAACGAATACCAGACAACAATTATGACGTCATAATCGTTGTCTGGTATTCGTAACACAAGGAAGAAAATTCCTTACTTCGAAACCAGACAATCAGTGTGTTGTCTGGCGCATATTTATTTTCCTATGTGTTTGATCTGTATACAAATTGACCCTTTTTGGTCACCCTGGCAGCTGTAACCAATTTGTTGAATACAATAATTACTTATTATTCGGAAAAAATAAAGTGGGTTGTATTTTAAAGCGACGGTTGCGCTAGAAGCCCCAGGTCCGATCCCCGAGTCGGGCCAAAAATATGTACCTGGGTTTTTCGGATCAGAAATTCTCAGGGTAGCTCGGAGTTTGGAAGTTGTTTGTGTTTCAACCCCGTGCCTCGGTGCGTTGGTCCTGCGCCTGATCTCTCTCCGGTCGAGTCAGATTTCTGTCACATCGGGTTATGAGAGTTAAAGAAATAGAGAGTGCACCTGTGTTTGCGCACACACATGTGCACTATAATTTGTCCCACGCAGTCGGTTAGTCGTCGTGTCCTGGCCACTTGGCTATATAATATACGTATTCGTAAGAGTGCAAGAGCGTCCTAATTAAAGTCTAAGCGGGCGAAGTAAGTCTACTACATCTTTGTATATTATGGCAGGTATATCCCTAGTCAATTAGGTCGAACCTTGGATATAATACAGCCTACAAGGGCTAATGACGAAACATCCTTTGTCGGTAATAAAAACAGTAATTAATAGGCGAAGTGATGAATAATTGATGATAATTCTCGATAAACTTCGGATAGATCGGCCTAGAATTGTGTCTAGATACTCTTTAATATCCCGTCCTGGAGGCGAAATGCGATCCAACTTAATCCGTTCAATTCCGAGGCAGTTCAATTCCCACTCAGTGTAAACAAATATTATCAATATAATAATATTACAATGGTATGAATATCTATATTTATATTGTTATATTATAGTAATCTACTATAAAAATAAGTCGGCTTTTCTTTCCTGACGCTATAACTCCAGAACGCACGAACCGATTCACGGTTTTGCATTCGTTGGAAAGGTCTCGGGCTCCGTGAGGTTTATAGCAAAGAATTATACATAAACCGGGGCCGGGGCGGGACGGGGCTGGGGGCGAAACAAAGTTCGGTGGGACCGCTAGTATTATCAATATAGTAATGCGAAATTGCATTAAAGCAGAGCTGTTTAACTGTCAAAACTGCATCGCAATACGCACCCCGCATACCCTTTGAGCTCGGTAGTAATTCTCGTGCATTCCATTGAACTAGTACAAAAAATATTAAATCAAAACAGGCTTACAGAGGTATAGTAATATAAATAACTAGCGGCCCGCCCGCGACTTCGTACGCGCGTTTTGGTTTAACTCCGTTCCCATAGATCGTAGCGAAAATGTATAAGCCTATACGCATAAACTACTTCTATAGCCTTCCCTGATAAATTAGCTATCTATCATATTATATAACCTTACCAAATAGTTTATGTGATTAGCGCGTTCAAACAAACAAACAAAAACATCCAGTTTTAAAATATTTACATAGAAATGCGTACAGATGACTATGATATTTTATGTACACACAACACGTAGCCCGGTCTATAATGGTCAAACTTACACGGGGATATTATCTTTTTATTTTACAACGAAATGGAAATACTTCCTACGCCCTATCGTCAATTGTATATTTATTCGGGTACTAAAAAGACCAGGCTACTCTCTGCGCTTACACAGCATTATGCCACATACAGGCTGTGGGAGAAGCAAATTCCCTCAAGTCTTCTCCCGCTACCTTAAGATTTTGAACTTGAGCTTTGTTTATAGTTATAGCGAATACCCTACTTTCTTGAATCAAATCAAATCAAATCAAATTAATTTATTGTGGAACAATAAATCGTAAATTCAAAGTGACAATTCTATGTAAAGATCCACGCCATCATCATCATCAACACCCAAAAGCCGTTCACTGCTTAACATAGGCTCTCCACGAAAAGTTTGCAGAAAAGTTTCAGATTGGACACCCTTCTACCACAGGAGCAGCGTAGAATGTCCACCGAAAATATGAACAAACGATCTGCAATCTACACTGGACACATACCGCTTGATACCTACCCATTTTAACACAAAAAATATTATTAGGAATAAAATCTCTTCTCGAGAGCAACATCAATAACAAACATGTGTCAAAACATTCTGTCTCAGATATGTCAAATGATTGTCAAAAATGAAATAAAAAATATTTTAAGCGTAAGCACTAAAGAGTATTTATATTAACTTCGTAGCAAATCATCCCCAAAATAACTTTCTACCCTTTTTGACCCCGTTACAAGATAAATTTCAATAAAATTTGATACACATTTTTCGTTAATATTTTTAAAGAATGTTTATGCAAAATTTGAAGTAGATCAGACCAAGGAATCACATTTTCCCATACAAACTTTGCACCCCTTTTTCACCCTCTTAGGGGTGAAATTTCAGAAAATCCCTTCTTATCGGATCCCTTCGTCATACAAAGAACACACCCTACAAGTTTCAGGTCTCTACGATCAGCGGTTTAGGCTGTGCGTTGATCCGTCAGTCAGTCATTCAGGACAAAGCCTTTTATATGTATAGAAGATGATATTTTAAATTAATGTGTGTCAATAAACTGAATGTCCATCAAAATGTTAACTCCCATTTAATATCATTAAAGCATCGACAATTAAATACGGCTAAAATGACGTCACAATTTTTAACGCTACTTAAAATGACGTGTCAAAGAGTTTTATTAATACCGTTATTCTATCGAGTTACGACCTTGTGGAATTGGGCAATCGATGTGTGTTGTCATTAATATCGGTCTGTGGATTGGGTCTGTTATCCAGTACAAGCCGTGAGTTGTTGCTACGTACAGAGAAGCTATGCCAAGTTAAAAATGTGTTGCAAACACAACGACAAGATTGTGACGTGTTCCTTGATTTACATTTGTAGAGTTATAAAAGTGAAAGTCATAAAATACTTTTATGACATTTATTTCTGTATACTGACTGACTTTGACACATTGGTATTTTTTTAAACTTAAAACCTACTCATGATTCATAGTCCCTTCCACATATTAAAATGAAAATCAATTGTTATGAAATATCATCAGTCAAAAATCGTACAGTATCACTCCGATTTCCGTTTAGGCGGAGTAATTTTTTGATACGTTTACACATTAATATTAGTAAATTTTAAAATCTTAAACAAAGTAATAAACTGTAATTAATTCGCTTAATTTGAAGCAATAATCATTTCTAAAGTGTTTGATATGATTTTTCTCAGTTTCATCATATGATACTTTTTATCAATTGATTTTCATTTTAATATATGGACTATGAATCATACGTAGGTTCTTAGTTTAAAATATTGCCAATGTTTACAAAGTCACCCTGTAAAGAACCACTGGGGGCAATTACATACGTCCCAATAAAGACCCTAACACAGCTTGGGGACAATAGGCTAGTTTTAGAACAAATCACAATGTTGGTAGTTTCTGGTGATTATTTATGGTTTGAAGATATAAAAAACGAATTAATTATGAATTTAAATAAGGATTATAAATATGAAATAATTCATTTTAATACTAAACGCACATTTGGTCCCGTGACTGCAAACGCCTATCAGAGAATGCGACGTTATGCCTTGCGTGATGGCGGGCTTTTTTTGCTGTCACTTAAGAAGAAGTGACGTCATTTAGTTAGGACGCCATGACAGTTCGAGCGTTTTTTAAGGCCCATTCAAATTAAAATTTTAAAATCATAAATGAATCATGTAAATGTGTAAAATTTTTGTATGTTTTTATCTATAAACGCTTCCAACGTTTAACTAAAACGCTGTTTAAAAGAGTGTTTTAGCGCCAGAAACTGATTTGTGGTAAGGATTTTCTTAAAATCTAACTTCGGATAACTATATCTCTGAGGCAAAGCATTTTAGAGCACTAATATGACTAGGTCAAGGTAACTACGATACTCTGTAGAAACATTGATTAAAATTTTTGCTCTCATTACAGGGCACAATCTTAAGCCTTTTGTTTTAACGTTGTAATTTAAGTTTCGAATGCAATACTGTTGTTATTCCTGAAATAAATAAATAACAGTGTAAGTATTATAGCTACAGCCTAGCAACAAATGTGCAACAAGCCTACAACCGGTTAAGTGACCTCCATTACTCAAAATGCATGTATAATATCTGGGATTCGCTTTCGTGCGAGATTCGGTTTCGACATAATTTACAAGAACTTCTACAAAACTGCGCTTTTGAAAGTATTTTTAAGATAGAAATGTCATTTTGAGCAGTCAAACAACAATTTGATAATATCATATCTATACTTAATATTATAAAGCTGGAGAGTTTGTTTGTTTGTTTGTTTGTTTGAACGCGCTAATCTCCGAAACTACTGGTTCGAATTGAATAATTCTTTTTGTGTTGGATAGTCCAGTTATCGAGGAAGGCTTTAGGCTATATAACATCACGCTACGACCAATAGGAGCAAAGATATAGTGGTAAATTTGTAAAAAACGGGAGAAAAAGTCACTATTCCACGCGGACGAAGTCGCGGGCAAAAGCTAGTCAACTAATATTAAGCTAAGAGTTTGTTTGTTTGTATGCGCTAATCTCAGGAACTACTGGATCGATTTGAATGTATATTTTTATGTTGGATAACTTATTTATCGGGGAAGGCTTTAGGCTGTAAAACATCACGCTGTGACGGGAGGGGAGGGGGCAAACTCAAAACGCGCCGGGCACCTTAAAACCTGTGCTAGAAGTCTGAAGCAACATTTTTGACATTTCGAGTAGACGATTTCAATGTTCTGATTTTCTGCTCCATTGAATATCCTTTTAACTTACATAGCTAAATCTTTAATAAATCTAAAAAATATATTTGTTATTTTAAAACTTGATTCAAACATTCTTCTCAATCAATAAATACACGAAAATACCAATTTTGTCTCAGCATTTTTTGAGTGCCACCTGGTGGTTTTACAGGGAACTATGTCGAGAAATCCGCGCCAGGTTTTCAGCAGTTAGATTTCACTTTGCTCCTAAGATAAACCGATAAAAACTTGGCAACTCTTCACATTTTATCTATGTTTTGGATGGAATAACTTTGAACATACAACTGTGACTGTAAAAACTAGTTTTTTTGTATTAATTGATATTAACATTTACACATTTTATGATCAGTGGATTTTTAGTTAATTTTCTTGAAGAACTACACCAACGAGGGAGTCAACGAGGTCCCGGGTTCGAATCCCTGGTCAAGCCGAAATTTGTTTTCTGGGGTTTCAGACTTGAAAATACTCCGAAACAGCTCGGAGTCAGGAAGTTGGTGGTAATGAAACACCCATGCCTCGGATAGCACGTTAAGCCGTTGGTCCTGCGCCTGATCTCTCATCGGTCATGTCGGAGCCGTCCGTGAGGTTTATAGCAAAGAAAATTCCCATAAAACGGGGCCGGGGTGGGACGGGGCTGGGGCGAATCAAAGTTCGCTGGGACCGCTAGTTATTATTATATTTTCATTTAATACGTATTAAGTTAAGAGCTCGCAAATGAGCTTTTTCACTAAAGTTAAAGAATTAAACTAGTTCAAACCATAACCGACCATGTGCCGATACATAACATAACCCTTTTTTGTCATTCACAACAATCTCAAAGTCAATGCTAGCCATCTGGGTTATTTGACTGAGGCCGGAACCAAACCTATGTACTATGCTCTGATAGTTTGTTGCCAAGAAACCCGAAAGGTTATAATCCGTGAAGAAATGAAGAAAACCTTTGGAACCGTTAGTTATAAATGAAGAACGTACGGTAGACTAGAACTGTAAAAAAAACCGGCCAAGTGCGAGTCGGACTCGCGCTAGTTTCGTGGTAAGTAATTTTCTTCCTTGTGTTACGAAGTACCAGACAACGATTATGACGGGGGCGTCTCCCATAAATACTTAAATACATATAACATCCATGACTTAGGTACAAATTTTCGTGCTCATCACACAGACATTTGCCCCTTACGGGATTCGAACCCGCGACGGCCGGCGTAATAGTCAGGAGCGCTAACCAATACACCAAACGCGTCGTCAAATTTTTTTGTATGGTAGCCCGCCCCCCCCAGGGTAATTGTGTTTGTGCATACTGTTCTTTTAGAAGTGAAACTGGTCCAGTTTAATGGCAAAACCGGGTCAGTAAAAAATTGGTATCCGTTTTTTGTGGGTAACTGCAAAATGGATGTCTGTGTAAATATTAGCATTAAAACGCCTATTACCCACTACTAAACGGTATACTGCAGAAAACAGTTCCTGCAAAATACGGGATGTCCCCTATAATAATTTATTTTTTTGACATGAATTTTGTAACTTTGTCGCAAACTTCTGAATAAGCTTACTGATTCCTATTTCTTCTATGATAACACCTATTTCAATAAAGTCCTAATTTGCTTGACAACGTCACGCTCCGAATGTCCAAAGATAATCTTAATTAGTATAACTACAGTGTTACGGCACTGTACTGGGCCCCTATTTTTGAATCACTCGCTTGGATATGGCGTGTGATTTTCGTTCGAAAACACATTAAAAATCAACGAAAATCACTCAAAATCTAGACGTGAGTACTCACAAAATTGAGCAATGATTTTTTAAATCCCTTTTGTGTAGATTGCAACTGGTTTTCATTCCAAAATTCGACTTTAATCATTGAATATCACACGCCATCTTGAGGCGAGTGATTCAAAAATAGAGGCCCTGGCCCATTTACACGAGGCCAGTAGACGAGCCAGTCCAATAAGCCAGGCCAGTATTGGCTTCGTGAAAATAGAGCCAGGCCAGTGCATTGGACTGGTCCAAGCCAGTGGACAAAGCCAGTCAGATAGAATAGAACGGTTTCTAATTTGCTGGCGCCAGTGCTACTGGCCTCGTGTAAATAGGCCATAACAGATTTTTTTCTACGACTGCGATACATAATACGTTGTTATAGTATTTTTATTCATTTTATTTAGGACAATAAACAATTACTACTCACAAAAATTAGTTGATTTTTGTTTTTTATTGTGTTTTGTCACTACACAAACTTAATAATATAAATTGCAAATTAAAGTGTTTTCTACAAGAAATGATTAATTTACTGCGCTGAATCGGCCCTTTAAATATTATCACTTAAAACGAGGTGACCTTATATATTTTGTTCCCCCAGATGATTTTGAGAATGATTATGACGTAAATGATTCTAAAATTGACAGAGGGATGACGAAAACGAGGAAAAATAACTTACTCGGACGTTAAAAATATCCAGTAATACATATTTAATTAAGGCATAAAATTTTATTTTGATTTAGAAGTGAATTTTAAGATTGAAGCCTGCACTTTTTGGGTCTACCTACCCCTTCTGCCGAGGAGGCGGCATGACTAGACATTTGTTACCCAATGATTGTGTGTCTAGTTGTATTTTGCGAAAGCTAAACCCATAGAAGTTAACACGTTCCAGGACAGTGAACGCATACAGGCGTGAAAACAATAAAACATCTATTGTGTCTGGAATAGTGTCCCGGAACGTGTTAAACCATAGATTACGCGAAAGTTTCGGCCCATGCTTAGCCATTAGTTTTGAATCATTGTCTGTCAAGTACTCAGGCGTTAATCATGCAGGAATAATAACTTGAGGTCATAGATATGTGTCTTAGTAGATGACGCGAGTGTGAGTTGGACTAGAGTATGGGGACATCCGTACAGTTTTGTTAATGAAGGACCATTTTCAGAATGTACAAAAAATGGTAAACCGAAATGTGATATACGGCCGGTGTTTTTTTTCCGTTTTGTAACGTTTTGCTTTAAATTTGCATAATTTTATATGATTCAAACTTTGATGAAAAAGTGGAATCCATCCATGTCCATGTATTATTTGTTTTTAAACGCGCTTATCTCAAGAACTACTGGACCAGTTAGAAAAAAAGAAAATGTGTTGTGTAGCTAATTAATCGATGATGGTTTTAGGCTATTTAATATCACTTACGACGTGATAAAATTTTCGTAAATTTTGTTTCATTAAATAATAACACATGGTTTTTATTCGGCCATTTGGAATGACACGCGTCATCTAATTATGCACGTGTCTGTGTTTGAAACATATGTTATAGAAAGCTAAAGTAGAAATTATGCATAAGTCACTATGATGAGTGTAAGCTAAGTAAAGTACTCTTGCGTCTTTCATTTTACGATTGATGTAAAACCATACTAGCTGTTGCCTATAGCGTTTTCACAGCCTACTATTACGATACTAATGTAAAATGCGAAAGTTTGGAAGGATTTATGGATATGTTTTACTCCATCACGTTTTTAATCTACTAAATCGATTTTGATCAATCTTTACAATAATAAAGCATACAAAACTTTACATTGGAATAATACATAATTACTAGCGGACCCAACGAACTTTGTTTCGTCCCCAACCCCATCCCGCCCCGGCCCTGTCCCGAACAACCTCGTAATTATAAAAGTTAAGCGGTTCCAGCGAAAATTGTTTCGCCCTGGCCCCGTCTAACGGGATAAATGAATCCTATATCCTCCTGGTTTAAAGCTACCTCTCCACCGTTTCGCCCCGGCCCAATCCCATCCCAGCCCCGCCCCCGTCTAAGGGGTATGAATGATTCTAAGCTACCTCCTTACCGTTTCGCCCCAGCCTCGTCTCACCCCAGCCCCGGCCCTGCCCCACCCCAGCCCCGGCCCCGTCTAAGGGGTTGAAAAATAGATGTTAGCTGACTCTCAGACCTACTCAATATGCTCACTTTCATGAGAATCGGTCAAGCCGGAGGAGTACCTACGGGAACGAACATTGTGACACGAGAATTTTATATTAAGATGCCTAATTTGGAATATTTTGTTAAATTCGCTATTTTCACGATAAGTCATACAAATAGAACAATATAATACTAGAATTAGCAAGAGGTTTGACATGATTTTACTTACTGATGTAATTTTTTACAAATTAATACATGATAATATATTTTAACGTTAAGATAAAATTATAATAACGACCAGCACTTAAAAATACTTTTAAAATGAAGCGATAATAATAACCATTATACTTTTACAACCTCAAAAAACTGTACATAAAATTGGGTATATTTTTCGAAAATGGTAATTTTAATAAGTTGTTGAAGATTCAATGTCAATCATTAATTTCAGTGATAGTCGATAATGAGTAAACCTTCGTCTTCCTTTATTATATAAGGTTAACACGTTCCGGGACAGTGAACGCCTACAGGCGTGAAAACAATAAAACATCTATTGTGTCTGGAGTAGTGTCCCGGAACGTGTTAAGATTTTTTATTTAACCCTTGGATGACCTGAGAAGTTGTGTCGAAAAAAAAAGGAATTCCTACTTAAGTAACTTGATAATTTATTTATGTTTTTATTTTCAAATATGGATATTATGTTCAACTTCAAAATTCAAATAATGCAAAAAGGTATGGCTGTTTTAACATCGTGTGCCAAATTCTAATAGTACGGCCCATTCGCAAACGATATTGCTGTATTGAAAAAAAAACTTAGCTCTTTTTTTACTTTTGTTTTGATTTTTTTACTTTTTTAAAGACAGGATTAAATAAAAAAATCATATCCAGGACATACTAATTTAAAAGGATTTTGGTATAAATACTTTAGAAAAATGTTACATGCCAATTTTATTTAAATCTACTGAGGTCTAAATCTGAACTACAAAGGAATGATTACTAATAACGTTTTTTTTTATTATTTTTCTTTAATTTACATTAATTATCATTAATTATTATTTCCAAAATACATTTACTTGTACTTAACTTTTTCTCATGACGTCCTTTTAATTGAAAAATGAAATAATTGGCTACTTAAGGCCAACCGGTGAATCTTTAGGTAAAAGTTAATTGTTGCTTACAAGTCAAACCGGTAAGGAACTGCATATTACAGTAATTTCTGTAATGCAATTCGCTTAATTTAATTGTTATTTTCGAAACAAAAAACCAAGTAGGTGCGTAAAAATAATGGAAATTATGATGACATCTTTAAAATTGCAGAATTCTTAAGCCTTGAGACCGAGAGTTTATAACTGTGACTAAAAATAAACTTTGCATTTTTTTGCATAGTTTTGCAATGATCTTGGTACGTGTTAAGAAAAATTATCGTAGTAATAATTCGTGGAAGTTATTCAAATATTTTAAATGACTTTATATTTATTTTAATTTAATGTATCTGCCGTGTAACCTGTCTGCCGATACGACTTTTTTTTTGTAGGTATGTTAATAAATAAAAAAAATCATTAAATTGTGAAAAAGAAAAATTCTTACAGTCATGCTTTCCTGAATTAAATGTCATGTGTCATTATCATGTAATTTATATAATCTGAGTAGAATCTTTCCCAAAAATTTAATTGTTTGTACGGGCGTGTTATTTTTACAATTTTTTTTTCGTTTTTGAACAAAAAAAAAGTTTAATAAAGTATTTGAAAATGTTATTACTTTGACAAGTAAATTAACCAAAATTCTTTCTAATTATAGTCATCAATTTGTCCGTCCTATTGTCGGCATAAATCGTTAGTGTTTAGTATGGCAGTCATACTACGCATAGATCACGCACGAGCGTGTGTCGCCGCATAACTTATTGTATGGTCAAGAGTGAGTTGGGTGGATTATAGCAAAATTTTTATTTTTGGGTTCGGTATCTACATTTGAGTTTTTATAGAAACTTTACTAACAAGAGTTTGCTGTTTTCTTATTCTGTAAAAATTAATTATAAGAAAAAACACTTCGTTCGTCGTCTCTACGTCTTTTTCTCTGTGAACGTAGAAACTTAATTATATTTTTTGTCTATATCTGAGAATATTATTCCAAAAGTAGGTATTTGTTTTTTTTTCAAGTGACAATAATTTTCGTTTCAATTTTGCATAATTTCGTAACGGAAGACTGCATTCATTTACCTATCCATTTTATGAGACTCAACTTCTAAAGTCGAAAAGGTCCCCCCCCCCCCGCGCTCAGCAAAATTCGTGACAGCGCGAGGCATGTCAAGTTGTCATGTTGTAGTATTATTATTATTTATCATCAAAGATTAGATTATCAAAAAAAATGTTTAAAGGAATCCAAGAATGACGATCGATTTTATAAAAAGTTTCCAAGAAAATAATTTACATTTATTAACAAAGTATTCATAAACATAGAAGAATAATTGAGAAAAAAACTACTGAAATTTTGCGGCGAAAAAAAAAATTCATACCAAGCGGGACCCTAAAATGGAACTTAATTTATTTTAAACTTATCATAATGTAACGCCTGAACAATACGATAATTCTCAAATTACTAAAATAAACTAGAAATCTTAATAAGCAATAAAATATGTACTACACGAATAACCCGAGTTAACAAGGTATAAATAACCAAGTCCAATTTACTTAAAAAGGTATGATTTGAATATAAATCAAGTTGTGTAGGTAAGTACGTTTTTGCGATTTATCGTTAAATATTTAACATTCCTTTGGTTTATTGGTATACTATTTTTATCAATGGGATGTTTTAAATTACATAAGATGTGTCTAATTTTATATTTATTTCGCCTTCTTACTATTCAAGTCACGATGTTTTTACTTAGTAGTAAGAATCTTTGAATATACCTTATAAGTCTGTGTGACTGTGAACACGCGTCATTGAAAAGAAAAAAGAAAAGTAAAAGGTGAAAAAAGTTTTTTTAACTTTTTTTTGTTTAATATAACACCAAAAATAATTAAGTAACTACGTTTTAACTGGTAAAGTTAAAATAAAAGCTCGATAAGTATTTTCTGTATGTAGTTGGTAGTAATAAAGATTTCTTATTATTAGCGAAGTGTCAACCTTCATAAAATAGCATAGTTTTTTATTTATTTATCTTTACTAAAAGGTTTTTCAAGTTTTTCTTACGTTAACCTTGACAATCGCTTGTGTTATATTACTCTCGTTTTCTTGGAAACCGGCTAAAACCAGTTTGTGTTACTTTCGCTATTCAGCGGCTTTTACTTAAAAACTCTTTTCTTATGGGTTCCGCATTCTAAAACTAAATCTTAACGAGTTGATGGACATCACATTTTCTGTTGCTTTTGATAAATAATAAAAAAATTAAAAATGTAGGTTACTCGGTTTTGGCTTTAGCACATTTTCAGGTCCCAACTGTTTCAAGGTAAAAAGATAAATATTACTTCCAGGTTTTTTTCTACTGATATAAAATGCGATAATGTATGTAATGTGTCCTTTCCGTTTTTACGATAAAGCGGCGAAACAGTTTCTGATCAATTTTCACTCAGACCATAGAGATGTACTCTCCTAGATTTTGATCCTGCAAATAATCCCCTAGGAAGAAGAAGAAGAGATGGATGGACTGTGTGAAAAATGATATGAATGTGAAAAGAGTGGATGATTCAGTGACGACTAATAGAATAGTGTGGAAGAGAAAAACATACTGCGCCGACCCCAGATAAACTGGGAACAGGGCAAGAGAATGATGGATGATGAAATCATCCCTTAAGAGGGTGATATAGTTATGAAATCAATGTAAATACTACAATGAATGAATATTAATATTTATGTATTCAGATAAACAATCAAATAAAATATAAAATCAGCAACCAAGCATCGTCAGTATATCACAATAATTATTATTATTATACGGTAAAATTAATACTTTAGCACCCACTCTGCAACCTAGCTGATCCAAAGGTCCCCATTATGCTGGCTGCATTGCCTCGTTGAATGGCAATGGAGACCTGCTGAACCAACCAGGACCCAGAGCGGGGATCGTTCCCCTTCTCTCTCAATCTTCGCCCTAATTCCCTAAACAACTCGAGGGCCACCCCATGGTCCAGCCGTCTCGACAGCAACCGGCACAAATTCGTACATCGATTCCAGAACTGAGTATTTAGTGTGTTTTAGCTTGGCAGCGTTTTCTGCCGCTGACCCTGCCGAACAAACAGTGTGCCTCAGGTGAGACGCAGCAAACGTGCTAACACAAGTAGCATCCCACAAGAGGCTACGACCTCGCCGCCACGGAACCAACGAAAGACCGTCCGGTCTCTTGCCGTCCGTACGGGACAGACCAGGTGGTTCTAAGACACACGGAACATCAGCCGATACCATAGCCCGACGAATGATATCGTTAATGGAATGGTGTCTCGGGAAGCGTCCCGCACTTCTTTGGCAGCTCAAACCATGATGGCCATTTTCCTCCACCTTCACACCACAAATACAAGGATGCGCTTCACAAACCTTGATACCAAGTCTTAGAGCCACTGCTATTCTTAGAGAGTCGTTATCCAGCAAAGTCCCTAATTGTGGCGATGGATAAGCATGAAGCCAAGCACCGGATTCAGGCTTAGCGACTGCCTTTAAACGTGCCAAATCGGCTCCCGAGACACCATCCAATAAGCGTGAGTAAGAGAGCTTGCAGAGAACATCATCCCACTCCCTCTGAACAAAAAGATTTTTGGGGTGATCGTCAGTTGGACAGACCGTAGCCCATTTCTCTAAAGCCTCAGACACAAAAGGTACGCGAACAGTGCTGCCATCAGTGGAAATATTTATGTTGATACTAGCTTTTGCCCGCGACTTCGTTCGCGTGGACTTCAGGTTCGTCCCGTCTAGTAGCGCAAAAAATGTGTTTTTTTTATGACCTTACATTAGAAACCTCAAAAATTGTAGCCTATATGTTATTCTGATGTATAAGCTATATTGTGGTAAAGTTTCATTCAAATCCATTCAGTAGTTTTTACGTGAAAGAGTAACAAACATCCATACATCCATACATCCATACATCCATACATCCATACTTACAAACTTTCGCCTTTATAATAGTAGTAGGATATTATATTATTATTATCAATATCAAATTGCAATACGAATTGTTAATTTGACAGTTACTGTCAAAGTTGCATCGTAATATCCAGCCAGACTGCCTATTTTACGAAGCAGAAATAGTCGAAACATATTTTAGGGTGTGACTTATAGTGATGTTAAAAGTAAATAAGAAACGAAAGTGTTGTGCACTCGACCTACTGTCGTGCCGTCGAAATATCTCTTTAAGTGAAAATAACTAAACTAACTAAATTGGCAAATAAGTTTGTGTGGATGTAAGTCCCAAATATGTCTAGAAGACACACATTAACTATGTACATTGTTCTGTTCAGCGTAAGTTTCTTAAATATGTCAATTTTAAATGCTATCGTTCTAAAATGTCGTACGACAAATCACTTGAAAAATTCTCACTACAATCTTTACAGATTAGAAGGTCGCTCCTAAGCTCAACATTTTTATATAACCTATGTCATAATTCTTTTGACTGTATTCAATTAATAAATAGTATTTATTTTAATATACCAAGTAAATCCATAAGGATTCGTAACAATTACCACCACGATTTATTCTCACTCCCAAATTGCAACACTAATGCTGGGAAGCGAGCACCGCTGTACAGGGTAATGAAGCAATACAATACCGACCTTAACGGTATTGATATTTTTGGTCTTTCATCGACTTTGTACAAAAAGCATGTCACCCTAGTTCTTTCTCTAAAGTAGCTATTGTTGTTCTTTGCTCTTGATTTTCTGTCATTAAAATATATCTTCTTGCTTGGGTAGAATAAGATTACTAACTATCTACTACTCCTACGTTTAATTTAAATAAATTATTGTTTTATATTATTTTGTATGTAACTGTCCGTGCGGTTGCGTGCGGTGAATGCTGAGTGTACCTACTGGCACTGGCAATTGTTTTGATTAACACCTAACGTGCTGCGCTCGGCCCGAATTGGCAAAAGCACCTACCAAGCATTCACGGTACCGCGGGCGCGCTGCAGAGTCGCACTATATTAAGAAATACACTAGATTGTCTTTTCAATCACACAATATGTGGATAAAGTTGTTGGTTGTGCAATAATGTTAAACATCTTTATTAAGATAGATATATTATTAAGAAGATTGTACAATTGTTTTTTGTCCCAAATAAAAATAAAATAAAATAAAAAATAAAATACATTATTATAACTTATGTTCTAAAGCTGAGGTGCTCGTAGCGCAGTGGTGGCAGCGCTTTGGTAGCGATACCGAAGTTAAGCAACCTCCGGCGCGGTCGTGTTTGGATGGGTGACCATTCCGACCATATAGGTGACGTATATCACGAGCATCTCCGTGCTTCGGAAGGCATGTTAAGCTGTTGATCTCGGCTAATATCGATTGGTATTAGTCGTTATGCTTAGTCAGAGGCCCTGTGGGCGGCTTGATAAAATCTGACAGCAAAGTTGGTCGCTTGCCTTGCAAACACCCCTCCGCCAATCCGCACTGAGCCCGCGTGGTGGAGTATGGCTCATACTACCTCATATTTGAGGTAAGGCCTTTGCCCAGCAGTGGGATGCTTACAGGCTAACTAAACTTAATCTTAACTATGTTCTAAAGCTGCATTCATTCCACAGCCACATATGAAGTGCCATCCACGAAGGCGCGCACCGTTCATATTTGATTGAGGAAAGTGCGGGGTGCGGGGTGTGTGGCAAATATTAAAATATTAAATAATAAATATTTAATAAATATTATATATCATCATATATAAGGTGTTTTTCTATAAACGGGTGAAACTTTACCAGAACTTCAAATTACTTCAGAGAAACCGGGCCCTATCATTTTTTTTCTTAAAAACGGGCTAGTTTTTTTTAAAAAAAAAATCCTAACAAAAAAATAAAAATATTTTTACAAGCATCCTGTGTCTAGTCTGAAACATCCCAACGTCATCACCCGAGGAAATGAGGGAAATTTCCTCAGGTGATGACGACGTTCCTCAGATGCACACCTTATATTGGCAAAAGCTTGTACAAATGTACTATGTCTGGGGGCAAGAGATCCTAATTAGGATCTTTTCGTCAACGATCTTTCGCCGTTCGTAGTGAACGGCGCGATGTCAACGGCATTTCAACGGCAGCCGTCTCGAGATGTTGTCAATTGCCATCCGTGTGTTACCCTCTAAACTGTGCTCTAAGCTAGGTAGGTAGCCACGAGTCGGAACCTCTACATACAGACGCCTCATCCAACCGGTTCGGAATTAATATCTAGGCCAAGGTGAAGTATAGACGAAGTACATTTACCTGTTGGTTTTTATATTTATAAAAAAACTGAACTAAAAAAGAAGTTATACCCAAGCTTTGTTAAAAATTAATTTTATTGTTTTAAACTTTCATGGTCACTAACATTAGAATATGTCTGCCAATAACAACCCACCCGCAAGTTCTCTTCAGTTACTCCGTGATCATGGCGCTTGCAACAGTGCCGAAATATCGGAAGCTCATAAATAATAAGGTGGCAATCCCGTATCTAACTATTCTAATAAATAAATTTTAGTTTAAACGAGCAATTCTGAATCTCGGAAACGGCCCAAAAGATTATGAATTTTTGTGTAATTAGGAGGTTTGGGAGGAAAAAATCGATCTCACTAGGTTTGATTTTCAGAAAATGACATTATCACTATATTTTTAGGCACTGAAATTGGGCTTAAAATGTCATTATTGCATGACAAAGTCATGCTAGCTCAGCGGCTAGGCGGTCTCAAAACCCGGGTTCGAATCCAAGTTCAACAGATTATTTGTTAATTTTGTTATTTTTTATCAGTGTTTTGAACTTTTTTCTCTTTATTTATACAATATACCGAGCGAAGCTCAGTCACCCAGGTATATAACAACAATACTATATCAGTTCCTAACTTCTTAAAGAAAACCTTAATCAAGATTTGTTTTTTTTTAAGATTATAACAACTACAATAGTTAACGTAGAGTTGTTTGATGCAATAAAAGGCATTAAAATTGTGCAAGCAATCAAGAATAAATTTTCGTTCTCCATTCAAATCCGTTCTAAAAAACCGTTACAAAGTATGAGGTCATCGACCTTCAGTAACGTGACTAGACCATCTTCGTACGTTAAGTGCACATAAACTTAAGTATAGCAGAATATTTGATGTTATTAAGGTCAAACTGAATCAGTCATCAAAATTGTATAAGCTTGTCACTCACTTGAATTTTTTAAAATAGACTTATTACCGACTTTAATAAAGAAGGTATTCAAAACGAAGTTTATGTTTGTGATAATAATAGTAATAGTCCCCCTAGCCGATTTCGACTACGGTGGCCAGTCACAACGACTAACCGACTGCGCGGGACATATTATAGTGTACAAGTGTGCGCAAACACAGGGGCACTCTCTATTCCTGTCACTCTCATAGCCCGATGGGACAGCAATCTGACACGACCGGAGAGAGATCAGCCGCAGGACAAACGGTTTTACGTGCTTTCCGAGGCACGGGGGTGAAACACCGCCAACTTCCAAACTGAGCTTCCCTGAGAATTTCTGAACATATAAACCCAAGTACATATTTTAGGTCCGACCCGGGAATCGAACCCGGGACCTCTAGTGCAGCCGTCGCTTTAAAATGCGACCCCCTAACCGCTGCACCACCGAGGCAGTTCATTGGTTTTGGATAATATTTGAGTATGATGATCTAGTTAAGTTAATTAGTTTTTCCACGGATTTCTCGAAAACGAAAGCGCAATATTGAGATGATTCATTTGTAGTTAAGTTAAGTGTGTTTAACTGAGGGAATGGTACAAGTTTCATTAAAATCGGTTCAGTAGTTTTTGAGAAATGGGTTAAAAATCAAGAAATAAAAAGTAATAAAAAAAATACACTGACTGCACGCGCTAAGCCCGGGACCCACCTACACGTCCGATTAAAAAGATACTTTTTGGAAATAAAAAAAGATAGAATGACTGTGGACAATGTAATTTGATAACTGAAAGTAAAAAACAAATAGATACATTTAGACTACGTTACATACATCGGTCTGATCCCAAAGTAAGTAGCTTAAAGCACTTGTGTTATGGAAATTAGAAACAGCGATGGTAACTGGTATAACACTTTTTTGACCTTCGATATGGTACCGTAAAAGTTTGAATTTGTATTTATGACCTCCAGAGGTCAAGGTCGATTAAACGACCTTTCATAAACAAAGTCCATGGAGTGACCTCCACTTGTCTTTGAAATTAGTAAAATTTGTGTGAGTATATAATTTAGTGTGTGAATTTTAATAATATATTAGTGATTTTTATAAATATGCTACGTTAACTGAAGAAACATCAAGTATGGTAACTATTTGGTAATCATTCGTCATCGATCTTGATCAAATTTAAGAGCTATTAATGCTCTTGTCGGTGGATTTTTTTAAAACTCCAAATAGGGAAGATAGTACGGTAACGTGGTGTCCCTGTTTGCCTTCCACATCGCAGTTTAATGACCAGGAGCTCTATTTTTGGTTCAAGATGGCGAGTGATTTGCGTTCGAAAACGAGTTATTTTCCTTGACTTTTATTTCGTATTCGAACAAAAATCACTCGTAATATTTACGTGAGTGATTCAAAAATAGGGCCCCAGGGTTCCCGCCTCTAAATGTCCAATCAAAAGCTTTTCCTGATACACTATATCTTCAGCTTACTGCCAGTACTCATGTTGCTGCTACCCAACACCAGGGGAACGCTTATTTGATGGCGGTTACTCGCCATGGCACTGAATATTGTAGCTTTTAATAGAGAAGCCCATCAATCCCCACTACTCCTATTTTTTAATTAGATAGACCAAAATGACATTTGGTGGGTGGCCAATTTTTTGTAATTTAAAAATAGTGTTGGTCCTTAATTATCGAAAGTTTTAATTTCATTCAATTGTTCTTTAAAAACGATTTTAAAATATTCTTATAAAATCTATTTAAAAAAATCAGAAATCCTTCAAAAAACATAATTATTTCAATAAATTAATTAATGCAAAGAATAAAAAGTCAAAATAGGTAAGACCATACAAAAATATTGCTATTGCAAGAGAAACCTTTTTTTTTTTACTCCTTACAAAAACTGTTTTATGTATTACGTTTATTTGTAGCTTTATGAAACGTTGACAAGTCTAAATGATCCTAATTAGTAAAATCACATTAATGAAAATTCATATAACAAGTTCAATTAATCACGTACAATTGAATTGTTACAACACTAATGGGTACTACACTAGCAACATATAAAAGTAAAAAGATCGATTGAAGCTGTCATTCTGGTCTATCTAATTAAAAATCTGAGTATACATTCTGGTAGTCCTGCCGCTGTTTGGTCGGGGACTATGGATTCAACACATTCGCAGCTAACAGTGTAATCATTCGTACATATCACCAAAATGGGGCAGCGTAGGACATTCCCAGCAAGATAGGCAGACGACCTTGTAAAGATCGCAGGATCACACTGGATGCAGATCGCTCGCAACCAGTTGCCACGAAAAACCATTTGGGAGGCCTTTGTTCAGCTGTGGACAAACATCTTATAGCTAATAATGGTGATGATAATGGTTCAATGTTTAAGGATCTCCTTTTTTGTATTAGGTAAAATTGTTAAGCCAAATATTTTCGGCCTACGGTCAAATCCATTCTCATAATTTGACCTCCATCTTGAATGCATGCTGTATCGTATTTTCTCTTTTATTGTTTCGTCTTAGCAGGAAGAGTTGGGCCAACTTGAGTTAAGTTACAATTTCAAATGTTGTCTGTTTATCTGATGGTGACTTAATCTGATGGTGGTTAATACAGCGTGTGGCCTGTAATAGGAACAAAAGACTTTGTTCCGAGTCCCATCGTTCGCCTAAGAACCAACAGTGATGAAAAGTACCTTAAAGTACCTTTCTAGGTGCGTAATGACATGTATTTGTATGTAAGAACAATAATTTTTGACTGACACTTAAATAAGAACATAATAATAGTGAATTTTAGGTTATGTTTTATTAATATGAAACATTATCCTGTCACTTCTGTCATCTGTATTTTTTTTCGTGGAACAAAGCTGATTTAGCCAATGACAGTACAGTACATACATTCGTAAGGTATTTTTTGTTTGAAACACCATTTTTTTAACCGTTTAGAATTGATTAACTCGTCAAGTATGTGTAAACGAGACACAATAAAAATTCCATTGTTATGCGACTCTCGGCATTCGTTTGATACCTGACTGATTACGGTTTTAAAAGAGCCTATATTTACAGACCGCACCTTGTGTGTAATTTGAAAGTAACAACTTATGTTTCCTTCCACTACGGACATATAAGGACTGCATTTAATTTTGGGAAAGTTTTTGGCAATTTTTCTCAGTTAGGTAGCTGTTATCTTTTTATAGTTTTAAACTTTCATGGTCACTAACATTAGAATAATCCTGATTTTCTTCAGTTACTCCGTGAACACGCTTGCAACAAAAGTGCTGATCTATCAGAAGGTCATAAATAAATAAGGTTTATGGTATCCCGTATCTTACTATTCTAAGGCAGTCAGTTGTTTTATCGATAGTAATGCTAAAGTTACGTTACCAGCGGTTGAATATTTGCGATTGTGTGTGTTTTGAAGAAAAACTACCTAAACCAAATGTCAGTATGGCAGCTATTTTAATGACCATTGGTTAAGGTTGTTTTTCTCTAAAACACAAACAATCATAAGTATTCAACCGCTGGTATAACTTTACCATTTAACATGATGGTCTATGATAAAATTCTGTTATCAAATTTACCATGTTTTGAGCAAATAAACATATTCTATTCTATTATTTTCTATTCTATTCTATTCTACGGTTCAAAAAAATATTTTAAAAGAAGTGTTTTCAATTAACTTTATGAAATCAGATTAATGTAAATGACATTGTTAACTACATACATACTTATTTTGATCATGACCAAGGCTACCTTAATAATCTATGATTTTTTAACCTTAATACTGCGATTGCATGTGCATAATTATACGAAAGAATCCCTTCGTATTAGGGTCAAGTTGGCTGTGGTATCTGTGGTTTAACGGTGTTTGTGTATTTGTCTATGGTTCTGGTCGGACGAACGTGAGTATCTTGGTCATAGACATTAATAGATGAAGAGAGGCAATCTAGCAGTATGAAAACCATGCCTTTTTTATTTCCACTGTAGTCATCCTACTTATACTATTATAAAGGCGAAAGTTTGTAAGTATGGATGTATGGATGTATGGATGTATGGATGTATGGATGTTTGTTACTCTTTCACGTAAAAACTACTGAATGGATTTGAATGAAACTTTACCACAATATAGCTTATACATCAGAATAACATATAGGCTACAATTTTTGAGGTTTCTAATGTGAGGTCGTAAAAAAACACATTTTTTGCGCTACTAGACGGGACGAACCTGAAGTCCACGCGAACGAAGTCGCGGGCAAAAGCTAGTTAAATTATACAGAAAGGAGACGGCTAAAATCCATACAAAAAAAAACAAAATTTACCCGAATTTCTTTTTCAATAGTCAGATAAGAATTATTCGTCGAACAAAATACAATATGGCTAATTTGAAAACGTCACCTAATTGTCAGCAATCATACGTAACTGTCGTTTTTTTTAAATCTCTCGCATAATAATTGATCAGTCTGATAAGTTTTATATAAGCACTAGCTTTTGCCCGCGACTTCGTCCGCGTGGAATAGTGACTTCTTTCTCCCGTTTTTTACACATTTACCACTATATCTTTGCTCCTATTGGTCGTAGCGTGATGTTATACAGCCTATAGCCTTCCTCGATAACTGGACTATCCAACACAAAAAGAATTATTCAATTCGAACCAGTAGTTTCGGAGATTAGCGCGTTCAAACAAACAAACAAACTCTTCAGCTTTATAATATTAGTATAGATTTAAAAATCGGCCCTAAGTGGTTTTAATCTTATTGTGAAATAGCAGTCCCCAGCGGCGTCGTCCGCGTAAAGCTCGGATTTCCCCGCAAAACACGTATTTTCATTGTTAAGTAGGGGCCCTTTCCCATCCCGTATTTTACTGCTTTCTGCTGGATCCCGTTTAGTATTTCACGCGTTTTAATGCTTATACTCACACGGAAAAGTTGTTTGAAGTGACCATCAGCAAAAAACTGATGCCTGATTTTTACTGGTCCTATTTTAAAATTAAATAGGGCAGTTCCACTTCTAAAATGACAGTATCAGTTCTAGACGAACTATTAAATTTTGAATTGATATCTATTTGATTCGATTACATATCATAGTGGGAACAGTGTTATAGTATTTTTTTGTCTGACACGTTCCTAGCACGATCATGGTATGCTTCTATACAATTGTAAATGTGTAATAAGCAGTACATTTTCCTTCTTTCCCACCCCACTTCGTCTAACCCATAAAATTACTATCCTTTTGGAATAGAACGACAGAGCGAGATGTCACCAATCTGTGTGATAAAAAGAGATGCGAGATGTGATGTAGCAGAACCGTTTTTGACGGCCGTCAGTCAGTTTAGAGGCCCATGGAGGCTCGCTGAAAATTTCTCTAATGTGTTTTAACAAATTCATGTAAATATGTGTATATTTTTTAGAAATAGTTACCCTGAAACATGGTGATTTGATCGGTTGTTTATTACAGCGAAATCACCCCAACAAATATTCATTTAACAGGTACCTAGATTAGTCCAAATTGAAGCCTCTTAATATTCGATTTATATTTACCTATGCGCTTCAAATTTAAAGAACGCAGTTTCATAATTATTATAATTATATTCTATAAACGTTAATTTACGTAAAAATAAAGACAGAATAACACAGGTAATGCATATCTACGAATATTTATCTCAAGAAATCATTTTTCGTTTTACACTAGGGCTGCATGTCCGATATTTTATGTCGACTGTTTATCATACAGTAAACTAATATGTTAAACTTAGGAAGGTTGGTATAAATCACCTGAACGAAAGGCTATCTCATTTTTAATAACAAATGTTACTTACATAAGTTAGTTACTGTCATCTAAAATCGGTATCGATTGACAGCTCTTAAATTGTTCTTCTCTTCCGATAGGAATATTAATCTTATGGTCTAACCACCAGTTTCTGAGGTATGTCACAACGATCTCTATATTTTAACGCAGGAATGTGTACCACAGAAAGTAGTATAATCATATAACCAACTTGGCCTTGCATGATTTTGAAATCGTTACGTAAGTTTTAAAGACTGTTTGAGTGGTAAAAATGTGTGTGGATCGCGATAGCAAATATGGGTATCCTTGGCGAGCGTGTTTGGTTTTTTTCTTAGCGATAGGCTTGTGTTTGAAGAGGCCTATTTAAATTTTAAGGTCCCATATTTCATAAGAAAAATTTTTTTGTGACCTTTAAAAAGTAATGTTAGCATGTAAGCATCCCACTGCTGGGCAAAGGCCTTACCTCAAGTATGAGGTAGTATGAGCCATATTCCAGCACGCAGGCTCAGTCCGGATTGGCGGAGGGGTGTTTGCAAGGCAAGCAACCAATCTTGCTGTCAAGCCGGTCTCTGACTAGGCTTAACGTCTAATACCAACCGATACTAGCCGGGAGTAACTGCTTAACGTGCCTTTCGAAGCACGGAGATCCTGGTGATATACGTCACTGATATGGTCGGAATGGTCACCCATCCAAACACGACCGCGCCGTACGTTACTTAACTTCGGTATCACTACCAAAGTGCTGCCACCGCTGCTCATTATTATTAGGTTTTTGAAAACATTTACTATTCAAGATGATGATCATACAACCTTAAAATTAAAGCGCCTTGTGCGAAAAAAAAACCCATACATAGCAAGGGTTTCACATATTTTTCAAACTACTATTAGGTACTAGCGTATGGAAATGACACCACGAACAAATCCGTTCGCCATGAATTGACGCTACTTGTCATCAGCTCATACAAATTTCATCAGGTTTCATAATCATCATCATCATCATTATCAGCCTATATTAGTCACTGCTGGACATAGGCCTCCTAATGAGCGCCATAGCGCCCTGTCTTCGGCTTGGCGCATCCAGCAACTACCTGCAGTCTTCCACAGATCGTCATCCCATCTGGCTGGATGGCGTCCCACACAACGTTTACGTTTGCCGAGTCGCGGTCTCCACTCAAGAACTCGTTTACCCCAGCGGTTGTCGGTTCTTCGCGAGATATGACCGGCCCACTGCCACTTCAGCTTGCTAATTCTTTGAGCTATATCGATAACTTTGGTTCTCTGTCGGACGTATTCGTTACGAATCCTATCCTTCAGAGAGACTCCGAGCATAGCTCTTTCCATAGCTCGCTGAGCGACTTTGAACTGGCGGACCAGTCCTATCGTGAGTGTTCACGTCTCAGCTCCGTAGGTCATGACGGGTAGGACGCAATAACATCATACAAATGGTTTCATAATAGAGATTAAAATTTTAAGGAATACGTCACAATCATGTCGTCGTATTTGCGAAACATTGTTTGCTTTGCATAGCTTCACTATACGTAGTAATAACAATTCACTGTCAATGAATGACGTATTTTAAGAGACACAAATATTTTCACAGCGTCAGCGTCAACACATTTTTAAAGGAATAACCCGGTTTACTGTCATAAGTACAAGGAAAATGGTCCTTTGTAAATTGTTTAAACGTCCTTTAATTATAAACAATGTCATTTTCTTGGAAATAATTAAAGATATGATGACAGATGACCGAGACCTACATTTGGTACCTAAACCATTTTTCTTACCTGCAAAAAATAAATCTTTTATGTCTTAAAACACAAGATATTTCCTTACTGTTTTTTTTTTCTTGGAATCGGAAATATTTATCAGCGAAGGTTGTTTAACTACCTGTGAAATGAGGTAAAACAACTTATTAAAATTATTTTATTTTGTATTTTTGGTTTTTTGTCCCGCATCTATGTTTCCAATTAATAACAACTAAAAACCGTTCCATCATCGACTCAGTCTTTATGATAACATTTTTGTTTTTATAGAGTTTATCACTTAAGTTTGTATCTTAATAATATAAATAGTACTTGTAAAAAGCAACTGTGACAGACGAGGACTCTGTCTTTGCCATTTATGGGTCAACAACAATACAGGGCTACCGGTAATTCGATGGGTATTGAGACGTTTCGCACCACGAGGTTTTCAGACCGTGGGGCGAATTGCCCAAGTGCAGAAGGCCTACTACGAAAACCAAAATCCGTCACAACGATAATCGTTTTGCGGATCCGAAACATTTCGTAGTAAGGATTCCATATTAAAAATGTTTCGGATTCGAAAAACGATAATCGTATAGACGGATTTCGTTTTTCGTAGTAGACCTCCTGTTTCAGAAAGGGGTTTTTCGCATCGAAGTGGTTTATGCAATGGGTCGATTTAAAAGATACTTTGGGCGATTGGCACCGCTTAACCACAAGCGGTGCGAATGACCCCATTTTGAAACAGCACTTGGTCAATTCGCACCGCGGTTCGAAAACTTTGCGTTGCGAATTACCCAAATACCCAATTCGAGGTAATACCCTTGCGCCTTGGAGGGGTAAAATTAGAGCTCGTTTGCATTTTTTTTGTATGTACGTATCCCAGCCGTTAGCAATACTTTTTGAGACATTCTAGTCTTTATGCTTTTATTTTTAAGTTGCTCGTAAATGAATGTCTCATTTTCATGTTTTTTTGTGTATGATACCTACCATCTCAAAACTTCCTCGAAGTACTGCAAAGGCTCTAGTAATACTCTAAAACCTATTAACGCTAAAGCTATTTTTTTAAATGAATAAATCCTTTGGTAATAATTCTTCATTCTACATATTTACTTCATAAGTAGACTAGCGGTCCCAGCAAACTTCGTTTCGCCCCCAGCCCCGTCCCGCCCCGGCCCCGTTTTATGGAAATTTTCTTAGCTATAAACCTCACTGAGCCCGAGACCTTTCCAACGAATGCAAAACCGTGGAAATCGGTTCGTGCGTTCTGGAGTTATAGCGTCAGGAAGGTAAACCCGACTTATTTTTATACCTCTATAGTAGATATTAAAGTAACTAGTAAGTAAAAGTTGGCCATAAGAATAACATCTAACGGAGTTCAAAATATAATTGTCTATGCCACGATTCAACAACCGGCATCTTTAGCGTCACTTATCTATGGTTAGTTTGGTCTATGGTCAAAAAAACCGGTTAAGTGCGTGTCGGACCCGCGCACTGAGGGTTCCGTGCCACCCTTAACTGAATTCAGGATCCACTTACTTTCACTTAACGAAAACATCACAATATATTGCGACACCAACAATAACTTTGTTTTTCATAGTGTTTGTATGAAAGACAAAGTTATATTTGCGGTTGATAAAAATGTGCAATATCTCAAAAACTACTGGTTCGATCTCCTTCAAACCAATTTTCGTTGCAAGTTTTTGTTGAGATCTACATCATATATTTTTTTCAAAATTTTCACTTTCTTAGTTCAAAAGTTAGATGGGGGGGGACGCCCATTTCACCACTTTGGAAGCGTCTATATCTCAAACCTTACACTTTTAGAAAAAATGGTTGTAGAAACCTCAACATCATTTTAAAAGACCTATTCATAGACACCCCACACGCATAGGTTTGAGTAAAAAAATTTTTTTTGGTTTTAGTTTCATGTAAGGGAGCCCCCCCTTAAATATCATTTTTTTTAATGTTTAGTATCTGAATCGGAAAGCGGTGAACAAGATACACCTACCTACCAAGTTTCAGCTATGTGATGCTTATAGTTTCAGAATAAAGTGGCTGTGACATACGGACGGACAGACAGACAGACAGACAGACAGACAGACAGACAGACAGACAGACAGACAGACAGACAGACAGACAGACAGACTTGACGAAACTATAAGGGTTCCGTTTTTTGCCATTCGGCTACGGAACCCTAAAAAGTGCAATCAAAACGGTATTCAGAGGTCGATGAACATATTTTTTTGTCTATGTTGACGAAACATTTTGGAAGTAGGTAGTTAGTGTTAATAAAATGCTTATCATGATAATAAGGCTTCGAAAGGTTGGTAATTCTTTCATGGGGAAATGTATAAATTTTTTCAATAAACTACCAGAATACATTCGACTTACCGATTACTAAATTTAAAACTGTTATTAAAGAAACCCTAATGACTAAAGGGTATTATAAAGTAGATGATTATTTAAAAGATAATAATGTATGGACTTGCATGATCACCACAAACATTGTAAAACTTTTGAAAAGAGGCATTGACAATAACGACTGAGTTTGTTGCGCAGCTTCTTCTCAGCACTAGCCCACAATTGTCCCGAAGCTGTGGTAGGGTCTATGTTGGGACGTGTATAAGTGCCCCCAGTGGGTCTTATATGCAAAAATAAACGACTTTTATGACTTTTAAAAACAATCGATATAGTTAAAAAAACACCTTTGAAATTCAAGTATTTACTATCGTAAGTAAAAAAAGGTTTCTTAACTGACTCTACACTCCCAGTATTTGATTGATAGAGAACAGCTTAAGGCAGTTAGTCCGTCATTTATAATTCACAGTTTAAAGTATTTGTAGAATATATTATTATATGAGAACGGGCGTGACCGTGATGAAGCAAAAACTGTATTATCCACAAAAGAAAAATCGATTGGTATTTTTTTCGAATGCAACCTGTATTAATTGATCGAGAATTAGGGCCCTAGTGGTTACTGACAACAATGTAGATGTCAAAATTTAGGTTTTAGCTTAGTAAATGAAATCGATAATTTATCAATATCATGAAATAACAACATAAGTTTGGTTGTGAACAAATAATCTTAATTGCGATGTCCTAATTTAAGCAAACCCAAACAAAAATTAATAATATATTGATAACCTTAGTGTTTAGATTTAGGCACAGATTAAGTGCCTAAAGTAACTAATGGCATACACAATTTACTTTATTTATTATGGAATTAAATTAATATAAATAATTATACAGCGTGTGTCCTGTAATAGGAGCAAAAATTTTAATCAATGATTCCACAGAGTTATACGTAGTGACCTTGACCTGGTCTTAGTGCTCCAAAATGCTTTAACTCAGAGATATAGTAATCCAAAGTAGAGGTAATAATCCCTAATCAATGTATATTAAAATCGCTAACTCGCTGTCGTAAATGACAGTCAAATTCTATGACTGGACTAATTTGTTTGCAATACATTGATAGTTCGATTTATTTTGTTAGAAAATAACAATAAATTTATTATTCATTAAATAAATAGTAACCATTTCATAATGATTACTGGTCACTTATAGGGTTTACATTTTAAATTTTTGCTATTACAGGCCTATGATAGTTCTGCAAGTGACCGCTAGGGGCGCTGTGCAATTTTCCATAGACTTTTTTACGTAGTCGCTAGCGAGTAAAACCGTCGTAAACTCATGGCAACGGTATGATGGTAAGTGATGATGTGGCCTAGGATGGATCATATCTGAATAGTAACAGCCTTTTCTTGAATTCGTCCAAATCTCAACTTAATCTTACTAAAAACCTAAGCTAACCAGCCCTATTTCAGATTTCTAGATCAGACCTAAGCTTGAGTACTCGTCAAGATGTACTTGGCCTACTTAAGGCGTGTTATCTCAACATTGTATGACATAATGGGTAAACATCATTTGCGGGCATATACAGGGTGTCACATACGTATTTAATAACGTTTATTTTTATTTTTATTAGTGTTTCGAACTTTTTGTCTCCTTTTATTAAACTAAATTTCCATAATAGTCCCCCTAGCCGATCTTGACTACGGTGGCCAGTCACAACGACTAACCAAAACTGAATTCCCATATAATAAATGTGTTTATGTCACCGTAATATTGGAAAAACTGTGTGATTACAATCTAATGGTGAATGATTGTAATCTGTCGATATATTGTGAACAAGCTCGAAAAGGTTTAGCGTTTATGCTTTTTTTGGTACCTTCATGTCAACCTTTTAGCCGATTTCGACTACGGTGGCCAGTCACAACGACTAACCGACTGCGCGGGACATATTGTAGTGCACAAGTGTGTGCGCAAACACAGGTGCACTCTCTATTCCTTTCACTCTCATAGCCCGATGGGACAGTAATCTGACACGACCGGAGAGAGATCAGGCGCAGGACCAACGACTTTACGTGCTTTCCGAGGCACGGGGGTGAAACACCGCCAACTTCCAAACTCCGGGCTTCCCTGAGAATTTCTGAACAGAAAAACTCAGGCACATATTAATGGCCCTACCCGGGAATCGAACCCGGGACCTCTGGCGCAGCCTTCGCTTTAAAAATGCGACCCTCTAACCGCTGCGCCACCGAGGCAGTTAATGTGTATACACACAATGACACTCATGTAAGTACTTTAATTTATCAATTAATTTGTGGTCAGACATACCCAATCAATACGCTTTCATTGTGGTTATGTGTGTCAAGGGCGCTTTTTAATGAGTTTTGATCGAAGAAGGACTTTTAAAGTTTCGATTCTACATGTGATTGCCTCGTTGGTGTAGTGGTTAGTTCGCTTGTCACTACCCAAAAGGTCACGGGTTCGAATCCGGGTCGGACCAAAAAAACTGCGTCCGATCTCTCATCGGTCATGTCGGAGCCGTCTCACCGAATAATGCGAGTGAAGGAACAGAGAGTGCACTTGTGTATTGCACACATCTGGGCACTACAGGGTGTTATTGCAAGGGGGTGCCAAATTTTCGGAGGTGAAAGGGACCATCAATATGAACAACTTTTACCATGGGACCATCGTTCAATTATCAATTTTATTTTCTGCCTCTCCATACATTATTGTCAATGTAGGTGACTGATTTTGTATGGGGAACCTGAAATTTTATTTAAGATTTTGACCATGATCCCGTAGTAAAAGTTGTTCATATTGACGGTCTCATTCACCTCCAAAAATTTGGCACCCCCTTGCAATAACACCCTGTATAATATCTCCTGGCCTCTCTGTTAAGAGGGGCCGCCATCACTGAAAATGGGTAGGAGAATATGATTGTTAATAATTATAACGTTATTTTTCCCATACAGAGGTGATACGATAAACCAGCCGTAGGTATTTTGACTGCAATCTGAAATGGTGGCAAGTGATAATGTAGGTAAGTACCTCACAGGGTATTGGTCATTAATTACACTTATAGCCCAGGACTATTAGATCAAAATCGACCAAATACATAAAATCTTTCCAAACTAGCTGAAATTTGGTATACTGACGATGTATCCGTTAACTAATAACTACTCAAAACTCCCCAAGCTTCCGCCTCTTGCGTCAAAAGATATACAGGGTGTTATAAAAATTAAAATTAAAAAATATATATTTTTTTTATAACAATAGTATCTCCATAAAGGAACTTCAAATAGTAAAAAAAAGAGTAAAATAGATCTGTAAATATTTATTACAAAGGAAAAAATTCAATATTTTCATTTAACATAACATCATCGTCATGTATTAATATGTCCAGTGAATTTTCACACGATTGGCCAACACAATGGCGACACATTGCTGAACACATCAAACCTGCTTTCTTACACTCGCACCAATGTTCACATCCCTTTTTACAACCACAGCTGATGAGGTTGAGTAAATTATCAGGAGCAGGGGGAAGCTCTGTAGTGATTGGAACGAGTGTTTGGCCTCGCTTTATCAAACCCCATTCGCACGAAGGAAGACAGTTTCCCAGCCATCGCTGCACTTGTAAGTATACACGATACGAGTGTTGTCGAGTTGCTTCTTTAGTAGGTGGCAGCGATCTAAAAAATTTCTTTTATGGTTTGCTTGCCAATATCTTAGCTCATCTAAATCCAGCTTGGGGTCAGACATAAAAGTCGTTTATTTTTGCATATAGACCCACTGGGGGCACTTATACACGTCCCAACATAGACCCTACCACAGCTTCGGAACAATTGTGGGCTAGTGCCGAGAAGAAGCTGCGCAACAAACTCAGTCACTATTGTCAATGCCTCTTTTCAAAAGTTTTACAATGTTTGTGGCGATCATGCAAGTCCATACATTATTATATTTTAAATAATCATCTACTTTATAATACCCTTTCGTCATTAGGGTTTCTTTAATAACAGTTTTAAATTTATTAATCGGTAAGTCAACAATGTATTCTAGTAGTTTATTGAAAAATTTTATACATTGGGGACATGAAAGAATTACCAACCTTGAAGCCTATTATAAATGTGAAAAACAAATACTTCTCCAGATTTCGCAATGTCGTTAGGTTCAGCTTGAGTTGTCATGAAAAACAGAAACAATTGTCCGTAACACTGCATTTTCTAAACATCGGAAAGTTTTTATTTTACCCTTTCTGAAAAACGCTGATGTCGTATCACAGCCTGACATAGCGTGTGCAAATAGCAATTATTCATCTTTCAAAGGGCCTATATTGTTTTGGATTTCTGCAATGTCGTAGTATATACACTCTCTTTTATGACTCCCAGGTTTTAGCCAGATATCTTCAGTTTCGGAGCATTACTCTCGTCTGGAGCTCTATTTTTGAATCATTTGCTTCAAAATGAAGAATGATTTTCGTTCGAAGATGAATTAAAAGGCAAAGAACAAAACTCGCTTTCGAACGAAAATCACTTGCCATCTTGAAGCGAGTGAGTCAAAAATAGAGGCCCTGATCTTGCTATCAATACTGTTAAAATATCAGTAATCTGTCGCGACAACAGTAACTGACAAATTATTGGAACATATCGTTGCTTCTGAAAGCAGTGTGTCTGCGTCTGCTTCAGCTTGGTGTACGACCATTTCGTTTTCCCGAAGCTTTTGTGTCAGTAAGTCTATAAGTTGTGCTTTGTTTTTTTAACAAAGAAATTCATCTTTCCCAGACACAATCGGCAAGTGGAATTCGACTTTTAAGTCTGGACACGATTTACCAGCGGATCGGTGCTTTTGTTCTTCAATTCTTGTACTTGTGTCTCCTCTGTAACCGTCAAATACTGTAATGCACGATATTCCGAATTCTCTTTGGATAAGTAATACAAAAGCATTACACACATCCACGTATGTTGCAGGACGCAGTGGCCAGTGTAGTGTGTGTATAAGATATCCCCCGTCAAAGACATATGACAACACTCTCCTGCACCCATAACAATCTCTCTGCATGACCTAAAGGTATGACTGAGAGAGAATGCTTTAAGCATTAAGTCCACCTTTTGTACACTGCAACCACCTTTTGTGCAATAAAGTTTTTAAATAAATAAATATTCTGTTGAATAATTATTGTGGATTCACTTCCACGTGAGCATTGCGCACAGTTAAACAGCGACTCATAGCATAGCAGACAAAGGTTTGAGTACTCTGCCCTTCCTCTTAAGTTTTATGTCCCCGAAATTGCCATTAACGTTTTTCATACACTCCTGGCCAATCTCCCGAGCTCTATCACAATTTATCGTTTCGTCACCGAGTAATCCAGTGGCCAAAGACACCAGTTCATATTTTCGCCTTGAAACATATGGATTATGATTTGATGACCAGTCATGTGAAATTTCAAGATCTTGATGGTCTCTAGTTTTTTTGCATCTTGCTGAGCGTTAAAACAAGTATCAACAAAAACAATGCCGACAGCCGACTGCGTGCGTGGCGCAAATTGTTTACTCGATTCCCGAAGCGCGAGCGGGACGGGAGGAGGAGGGGGGTGTATTTAGGAACGCAAGCGTCGGAGGAGTGGGGAGTTTTAGGATATTATTTTTCTAAGTAATAAGAGCATGTATGCAAAATTTTAGCTAGTTATGAAGGATTTTATGTTTAAAACCTAATAGTCCTGGGCTATTACAGGAGTTGGGTCTTTATTTATTTATATAGGTTCATCAACAGCACAGCGTACTCATTAATTTACTTAGGTTAACACGTTCCGGAACAGTGAACGCGTACAGGCGTGAAAACAATAAAACATCTGTTGTGTCTGGAGTAGTGACCCGGAACGTGTTAAGACACATTTTCTTATTTCAATTGAATTTTCCATTATTAGTAGTAATTACTAAAAAAAATTTCTTTGACACAAATATGTTCGATCACGATGAGCAGTCAATATAAACTATACATAAATAGTTACCAAAAAAATTCTACGTTATACAGGGTGTTTGACATTATAAGTAACTCTCATTTTTGTGTTATTTAGAGACCGGTTTCGCCCCCAACGGTCCCGCCCTAGCTCCGTCCCGCCCCAGCCCCTAGCGGTCCCAGCGAACTTCGTTTCGCCCCTAGCCCCGTCTCGCCCGCCCCCGTTTTATGAGAATTTTCTTTGCTATAAACCTCACGGAGCCCGAGACCTTCCCAACGAATGCAAAACCGTGGAAATCGGTTCATGCGTTCTGGAGTTATAGCGTCAGGAAGGAAAACCCGACTTATTTATAAATAGTAGATAATTAATGAATAGATTAATAAAATTAAGATTTATCTGATTAATAAGTCTGGGTGTTGTGATGCAACCGATACTTCTGATTTCCATAACACATGTGCATTAGCTACTTACTTTGGGATCAGAGCAATATGTGTTGTGTCCAATTTTATAATAATTTTATTTTTCACTAACTATTAACATAAACTTTTAACTATTTTCTTTAAACGTAGGTAGATATTTAAGTACCTGACTTCCTAAGTGACACTTATTTGATATTGCAGTGATTCAGAGGTTTCATTGCATGCAATTATGACAATCCTACTACTATTATAAAGGCGAAAGTTTGTAAGTATGGATGTATGGATGTATGGATGTTTGTTACTCTTTCACGTAAAAACTACTGAATGGATTTGAATGAAACTTTACCACAATATAGCTTATACATCAGAATAACATATAGGCTACAATTTTTGAGGTTTCTAATGTGAGGTCGTAAAAAAACACATTTTTTGCGCTACTAGACGGGACGAACCTGAAGTCCACGCGAACGAAGTCGCGGGCAAAAGCTAGTATGTCTTTATAATGAGCCTTCAGAGTTAGAGAGGTTAAAACACATGGGTTTTACTTGTGGCTAGTGATGTGCACATATCGATAGCACTTTTGAACGAGATGGGCGTTGCGGTCAACTCACGCATGCGATCGGAGCCGTCTCTAAACTTTTTTTGCCTAAATTGTGTTAAGTCATTGCTTTCAAAGAATCAATTGTTAATTTAAGACCTTTTATTGCATTTTGTTATTGAAGTTGGCTTAAATTTTAACGCTTTTCCCGAGTTCAAATCCTGAGTTTGAACTTCTACTTAATTTTCACGAAATTTTCTATAAGCTCACGTTTCAAAGAAGTGCTTGGCGAAGCGTCAAGGGAGCATTTTTAACCCCCGACGCAAAAGAGAGGGGTGTTACAGGTTAAAGTGTCTGGCTGTGTAACTGTCTGTGGTATTGTTTTTTAGTGTCATAGATAATTTTATCGGGATTGTTTTCACCCATGTTTCATAAAAATCTGTTCAGCCGTTTTTTTATATGCGATAGGAGTATTTTAAAAAGTTATAATAAGAAAAAGTAATATAACGATTTATTAAAAAAACTATCACCGTGATTTGAGGGATATTGGGAGTCATTGGCTATTATGTACAGATAAGTGAAGAGGTTTCCTAGAAGTATGCTCCATTAGTCAAACCCAACGTAGTAGAGTCGGTCAGCCATTTAGGGAACTCAGAAGAAGCCTGTTCACGTTATTAACTTTGGAATCTAGTTGATATTTTATTTGTATACTATCGATATTATTTCCATCGACAATTTATCGAAAAACCATTTCCCATCTCTACACAAAGCTTCCGTATGTACCAAGAACTAATGAGTCTCTAAACATCATTTTATTGTCTTACAACTTACAAGTTAGCAGAGTCGTTTTCCTGCATACTTATTGCATATGTGATTGCTATTTTTAGATCACTTTAGTTACTTGGTACCTACCTAAGTACTTATATAATGTAAGATTTATGTGACATTATGATTAGGTCAAGGGCAAATCCGATTTTAATATTGTGAAGAGTCTTTCTGTCCATATCTACTATCATCATCATTAGTATCACTATCAGTCAAAAGACGTCTACTGCTGAACTATGTCCGTCCAGCCTGCACCGACTGATGTACTTACCTTTGATGATTTTGATTTTACTGCAGCTAGTGGTGAGTGGTGACTGAGTTTGTTCCGGCGTTTCTTCTCAGCACTTGCCTCATTGTCTGCGTTCTGTCTCGAAGCGCTGGTAGGGCCCAAAAGATAAGGAGACATGTTTCGGCCCTTTCAGGGCACATTTATTTTTATTTTTTTCATTGTATATTTTGACGTTCATAAGTGTCATTTCATGACCTAAATTGAAATAAAGATTTTGTTTTTTTTTTAAATGGCCCCCTCTACGGCTTTTCACAGCAACCAGTTGAAAGTGGTCTGCATCCAGTTTGAACCTTACCTATAACCTAAAGGTTTGACTGGCAGAGAATGATTTTAGCATAAAGTCCACCTTTGTACTTCATGATTTGTGCAATAAAGTCTTTAAATAAATAAAAAACCTTCGATCTTTAGTCAGTCCATCTTGTCGGTGGACATCCTACGCTGCGCTTTTTGTCGAAGGGTCTTCAATCTTGAACTTTTCTGCCCCAACGGCCATCAGTTCTACTATGCTCTGCCCACTGCCACTTGAGCTTACTGATTCTCAGGGCAATGTCCGTTACCTTAGTTCTTCTACGTATCTCCTCATTTCTGATTTGATCTCGTAGAGAAACATCAAGATGGCCGTCTCCATCACTCGTTGCGAGGTTTTGAACATCTACTATTTTACTAAATAAAAATCTGATAATAATTAAAAAAATAACAATAGGCAAGGCGAAAGATTTTGAAATCCTCTTCCGTAATGCAGATAACCATCTACTGTTTACAACAAAACCTTTATTTCGGATTAAATTCGTAATAAATTTAAGATTTTGGAAATTGAAAGCCATTTTTATAATCATTTTTAAATATTGCGCGAAAACAGCTCGCCGTGTCATGGCGTCGTATGTGACGTCATACTTACGTAAACATGAAATTTGTTTACGCGCAGCTAGACAGCAAAGTTAACAAACACTGCGTATTTTTTGTGTTAAAAATGAATTCTAAAGTTTATAAGTGGTATGCAGTGCCTAAGTGCAAAAATACATCAATAACGACACCCAACAAATTTCACGTTTACGTAAGTATGACGTCACATACGACGCCATGACACGGCGAGCTGTTTTCGCGCAATATTTAAAAATAATTATAAAAATGGCTTTCAATTTCCAAAATCTTAAATTTATTACGAATTTAATCCGAAATATAGGTTTTGTTGTAAACAGTAGATGGTTATCTGCATTACGGAAGAGGATTTCAAAATCTTTCGCCTTGCCTATTATATTTTTTCTCTATTAACTACTTTTACTACTTTTTCGATCCTTCTAGAAACATTAAAATTATTCGCAAAATTTTCGGTAACTTTCCGCAAATACGGTAAATACTCCAAATAATAATATAATTTATTTACAATAGACGAAAATACAACAAAAAAATGACAGATTGACAAGAACTTAGGTCGTAAGTTAAGAAAAAGTTTGCGAATAGAGGTCGAAAATTAAGGATAAATAGTGTGGAAAAATATTATTGTTTTCAGCTTAAATTGTTGGTTATGCTTAGTAACTGTTTTGACCTTAGATACTTTTACCTATTTACCTCAGTAATTTTAGTTAATTTTAGATGAAAATAAACTGAAGTACGTAACTTTAAAGATTTCTATATTGAGTACCTACAGGTATATTTTTTCATAAACTGTCTTTTAGTTTTTTCAGTACACAATGTAGGTACAGTAATTGTACTGCCTAAAGGTAATAACGTGGTACATTTTATATATATATATATTATAAAAAAATAATAGTTTTCATACAAATAGTCAAAGACGAATTCAAATATAAAAAAAAATACTTTGCGGCCCCGGATAGACAATATTTTACTAGCAATAACATTAACTAAAAATATCTATTATTGCAGAGTTAATTCTAGCATTTTTATTCATTGGCATTTTCATGCAAATCGTTACTAGTTTTTTTTTTATCAAGCTATAGTATTACCCCCAAAGATTTAATGACCACCCTATATATTTTCATAATTATGGGCTGCAGACCTCCTTTGAAAATACTAGAGAAAATAAATAAATATGCGCCATACAACACACCAATTGTCTGGTTTCGTGGTAAGGAATTTTCTTCCCTATGTTACGAAGTACCAGACAACGATTATGACGGGGACGTCAATCGAAACATTCGACAGAAAACCCGCGTTTGAGTACAACTCAATGAAGCTGCGAAATGTTAAAACCGTTGCGTACGCGCAAAACTGGTTTCAACTATTGCATCGTCTGTATTTGGTTCAGTTATTTCGTTAAAACCGAGTTACTGAGCCGAGGTTAGCGGAGGAAAGTTAATTTTGCCGGTTCACGTATAGTATTTAATACATTGCTATGTGAAGTTTATAAACTACTAGCAGTCCCAGCGAACTTCGTTTCGCCCCCAGCCCCGTCCCGCCCCGGCCCCGTTTTTTGGAAATTTTCTTTCTATCAACCTCACGGAGCCCGAGACCTTTCCAACGAATGCAAAACCGTGGAAAACGGTTCGTGGGTTCTGGAGTTATAGCGTCAGAAAGGAAAACCCGACTTATTTTTATATAGTGAATATGAGTTAGAAAGAAAAAAAGAAAATGAATTTATTCGACCTAAATGTACAATATTCTTTACATTGAAATTACTTATATAAGTTTGAAAGTGTTATAATAAGTTAAAAAAAACAGTAAATTAATGCGCTGAATACCTGTCAAATTAATAACAAAAAAAAACTTTCACAACTAGAAAAGAATCATCCCAAATATTTATTTGACGACGACGCGTATGGTGTGGTGGTTCCTTATAATCGCGCAAGGGGTAAAAGTTTATGTGATTAGCACGAATATTTGTACCTTGTAAGTCATGGATGTTTTTATATATATTAAAGTTTTTATGGGAGGCGCCCCCGTCACAAACGGTGTCTGATACTTCGTAACAGGAAGAAAATTCCTTACTTCGATACCTAGACAGTTGGTTTGATATCTGGCAAATATTCATTTATTTTATTTATTTATTATTGTCAAAAACATAGAATTAAGTAATGTACAAAACAAGATATCGACAAAAAATTTGAATAGGTACGTCAAAAATGGCCGCCAGGTGGTTAGTTATTTTCGGGGAATAGATAGTGCATCGAAATAACTCACATGACAAAAAGTTACACCCTGTATTTTTATTAAGCTGATCAAAGTAAGTTCAAAAACTGTAAAATAATCTAACATGGTTTTGTATATCAAAGAAAGACTATACAGGATGTAAATATCTTTGCATATCAAAGAAAGACTATAACCGTGTGTAAATTTCAATCTTTACAGTACTTACAGAGGTTAACGTGTGGAAATTATTTTCAAATAAAAAACATGATTCGTGGTCAGTATAACGTATAGAATCTCCTCTGTAACTACTCCAAAAATTCAAATCCACCCTGTATAATCTGGAAATATTTATTTTTCTTTCCGCATAATAATTTGTGAACATTTTCCGACTCACACCTCCTCACAATTGGCGGACAAAAAAACATTAGGTTTGATAAATAATTTGTCAATGGTGTCACCTCTTTCAAAAGAATAACATTATGGTCATAACTCTTATGCCTTAACCACATATTGTTGCATTGTCGTAATATTTTTGAAGATTACTTGTTATTTTCCCTCTTCAAATGATTGTACGAACCGCATACGAATATGGGTGGTTTTACGATATTACAACGACCTTGTCACCTTGAAAATGTGTCATGAATTGTCAAAATTGCAGCGGTGGCAAATCATATTCAGTTGTCATATAGCAGCGTTTTAATGTACAGAGAACAAGGATCTTCTGGTCAACGGATGACATTGTCAGGGGGGCGCTTTTTCAATAAGGGTAGCCAGAGCAAGAAAATCTCCCTTGTTTCAGGGAGTCTATTATTTATTGGGGTATTTTTATTTATCACCTTTGCTAGCGCATTTTTTTTACCCAACCACGGCAAAGTCAAAGAATAGATTTTCTTGGATGGAAATGTCGTAGAAGTCATTTTCTACCATAAGAGACATATCAAGTATATTCCACCGATTTTAGACGCAAAACAACTGTATTATCAATAAAAACCATTGAAAATTAAAATTTTATTCAAGGAGTTTAGCTCTACGGTATTTAAAAACAATCATATTTACTTTACACAGAACACGTACGAAAATAAAATGAAAGGAAAAATCGGAAAATCTCTTGTTAGATTGGGGAGACTTCCTACACTCGATCTGGCAGCCGGATTTTTGAATTTGACAGCGTTAGTTCCGACTGTCACCGTTGGCCAGAAGATCCATGTCGCACTGTATGTGTGATAGTTTGTCAAAATTGCAGCGGTGGCAAATCATATTCAGTTGTCATATAGCAGCGTTTTAATGTACAGAGATATAGATATTTTTATACAGTTGTGGCCTGTAATAGGAGCAAAGATTTTAATCAATGATTCTACAGAGTACCTTGACCTGGCAATAGTGCTCTAAGATCCTTTAACTCAGAGATATAAGTAATCCAAAGTTATAATCCCTCATGGGCATTTCTACGGACCCGGTTGATTGACCTACTGGAGCAAAAAAATTACCTTTAAAATTGAATAACGTGTCTGAAAAAAATCACACGTATTTATACAACTCTTGGCCTGATGGAGAGCATACCAAGAAGACCGCCAGGTTGTACATATGGCCTTAAAAAAATCTGAAAGTTCAAAAACGGGCAGAATTTGGCCTAAAATGGAGTGTCCGATTCCCAGAATTTACTCGTTTTTGTTTCATAACTTTTAAAATAATTACTTACTTATTATTATTTCTACATTCCTGTAACAAGGAATAAATGATAAAGCCATAATAGTGTTAATATTGATTCTGGAACCTTTAGTTTTAATACAGTGACACATTAAAATATTGTCCGAGGCATGTGCCTCAATTCGGTGAAATTTACTTTTATTTACCTATAGCACTATCTACGCTTAAAAGAAACGCTCACTATGGATTCCCGCCATCTAACCGTTGCGCCCGAGCGGCCGAGCACTATAGACGGGGGACTTGTTGCATTGAGGAGCAATTTTCAGAGGTTCGAAATCATTCGGTGTTTTTGGTATAGGGTCTTTTCTCAAATTGGTGTGCCACCTCAATTATATTTCTGAAGTATTTTTTAAGATTTGTGCTAAAATTATTGAGTGTTTAACTGCATTTTGCCGTAACATTTATTAAAAATTTCTGTAACTCATAATATTTTTGAGTAATTTTATGTATTGTGTTATTTTCTCAATTACGTGGATCTCAATTCCGCGGGAAAATGGGCACCGAATGGAGATTTCACTATGATATTATGAATTTTGCTAATAGGCACTATTAATTTATTTCATAAAACGATTATGCTGGAGATTGTGTATGGCACTGTCTTATTTTTTCTAATATTTAGGCCAATTTTAGTAAAACTATCTCTATCACAATCTAATAAACAGATTGATAAAGTGTACACACAAAACTTCTTCTTCTTAAACCTAAGACCTTCGCTCTTGTCGGTGGAGAAATTGCCATAATTTTCATTCGTCGTTCGCCGCTCGTGAGAATCGGTTGCGTTCGTACGGTCACGAAATTTTTGTGCGATAACTACCCACATACTAAAATATGCCAAAATCGAAAGTGCGATGTGATAAGTGCAATAACACGGTGACCAAAACATCACCTGGTCTTGAGTGTAGCAAGTGTGACAAAGTAGTACATACAAAATCTGACTGTTCTGGACTATCAAGCAAACAAGTCTCTGCACTTCGGAACGCCAGCAATCTGGAATGGACTTGTGACGAGTGCCAACAGAATACCCCGCCGCGAAACTCGTTCATAGTCCCAGAAGACGACGAGGAGGAGAGCGAGGCTCCTGGACAAAAATTACAGCCTTCAAAGCCAGCGAACAATGCTGTGCCTACCATCGACGTTAAGAAACTCCTAAACGATATATCCATCGAAGTTGAGCGATCTGTGAGAAAAGAGCTGGAGGAAGTTAACAGCAATGTGGCGTACTGCGCAGAAAAGATGACCGATATAGAACAGGAGAACAATGAACTGAAAAACAGGATAAAACAACTTGAGAATACAAACAAAAACTTACTCAATAACAACAAGCATCTTGAATTAAGAATTGCAGCGCTGGAACAGCAACATAGTGAGTACGAACAAAGCCGCCTAGGAAAATACGTCGAAATCATTGGAATACCCCCCCACGAACGAGAGAATATAGATCTGATAGCTAAACAAGTAGCATCCAAACTAAAATTGGACACCAATCGAATCAAAACAGCGGTCAGAATAAATAAATATAAGGGACAAGCATCCCCGATCCAGCTGAAACTTCAAAACGAACAAGACCAGAACCAGTGGCTTCAAGTCGCCCGTGAATCTAATATCTCAGTCAAAGATATACTACCGGAAGAAAATATAGCTAACAACAAGATCATCATACGACCATCGCTCTCCAGCTTCAATAAAGAACTACTCTGGCAAGCAAAACAAAAACTAAAGGAATCTGGATACAAATATATCTGGCAGAAAAACGGCAGAATATTGGCTCGAAAGGACGAAAAAGAAAAGGTCTTCCCAATACGCAATACGGAGGATATATTAAAACTAGTAGGTGCCACTAACAGCAAACAAACCTTACTGTAACTTGTAAACCTATTATCTACATAAATACTTGTAATAATGGCCTTGCAAATTAATGAACTCAAAAATGTAACTAATCTAACCTCGTTCTTTAATTATTTACCTAACCCCCATCACCTAAGTATTATGCATGTTAATATTCGATCTATGTCAAAGTATTTTGCCAGCCTACTTCAAAGTATTCATAATGTAAAAAACCTCCTAGACATAATAGTTATCACTGAGGCGGGTATACAAGAAAATATAAAAACTTTGTATGAAATTGATGGGTATAGAATGTATGCAAAATTAAGAAAAAGTAAGAGGGGTGGAGGTATCATAATATACGTCAACACTAACCTAAAGTTTGAACTACTAAATACGAATATTGATCACTGCGAAAGTATGATTGGTTCAATAGAATATCAAAACACCAAAATATTATTATACGCACTGTACCGACCTCCCAAACATAACAAGCACCTATTTATGCATGAATTACTTAATCACTTGTCGTCTCACTCAGCCTGTACTGAAATAATACTTATTGGTGATATTAATATTAACATCCGAAAACACGACGGCACCACTGATAGGTATCTTAATGCACTGGCAGATGTAGGTCTCACGGGCGGAATAAGTGAATACACAAGAATTGAATTACTTGATGGTAAGATAACAAAAAGCTGTATAGATCATATTTTCTGTCGCATACGCACGGGAGACCTATTCACTGCCGCGCTTGACACCACACTGGCGGACCATCGTATGATCGTATTATCCTGCCTTGGAATGCGGCGTATACAGGGTGTGTCTAATGTTGCAACCAGGTATGACTATGTAACGCTAACTAAGGAATTAAATGAAATTAATTGGAGTAAAACAGAACAGATGGCGTCACCTACTGACATACTTGATTACATCGAGAATAACTTTTTGGAATGCTATGAAAAATCAAAGTTAAAAGACAATAAACCAATTAAATATCCCAAAGAGAAATGGGTCACAAACAAAATAACAAACGCATGTATATACCGAGACAATCTTTATAAAGAATGTAAAAAAAATATTAACAATAAAACACTAAGATTGGAATACAATAAAGTACGCAACAAAACAAATAAACTAGTTACAACGTCAAGAAATGAATACTATAATAAGCTCATAATTGATAATAAAAATAATATAAAGAAACTATGGCAAATACTAAACAAAATTTCGGGGAAAGTATGTCAATCTGTGGATGACGTCATCAAAAAAGCTTTTGATGGAACTGATGAGGTTGTTCTGGCAAATAACTTTGCAATGTCTCTCGATCAAAACGTTAAGTCTATCTTGCCAACTTGCAACACACGTTTGCTTGACCCAACGAATTACAAACGAGAGTTGAACAAATCAATTTATTTTAAAAAGGCCACCAAAACAGAGGTGTCTAAAATCGTACAAGGAATAAATACTCACAAAGCACCAGGTCACGACAAAATACGAATGATAGATATTAATATAGTACTTGAAAAAATTTTAGGTGCTTTAACTAGCCTAATAAATACGAGTGTAAAGACTGGTATCTATCCAGTAAGTCTAAAAAAAGGTGTAGTGCGACCAATACATAAAAAAGGCGCACGCAACTGTTATGACAATTACCGGCCAATCACTATCTTACCAACTATCAACAAAATAATAGAAAAATACGTCCATAAGTTAATCTCATCTTTCTATGAAACCAATGAAGTACTGAATGAGCAGCAATATGGTTTTCGTTCTAATAAGAGCACCTCTATGTTACTTTCAAGGTTTACAGACGAAATAGATGAAAATCTTAACTGCAAAAAGCATGTGCTTATTGTATTTATTGATTATAGCAAGGCTTTTGACACGCTTCAACACCCAATTCTAATACAAAAATTATCTGACTCGGGTATCAGAGGTCCTCTACTTACCTGGTGTAAAAATTACATAAAAGAACGAACCTATGTTGTCAAAATAGGTGAGTCCCTTAGTCAACCTATCAACATCACAGAAGGAACAGCGCAAGGTTCAGTACTTGGCCCCCTCCACTACCTGACATATGTCAATGATATCTCACATGTCATAACCAAGTGTTCCCTATATCAATTTGCAGACGACACTTGTTTAATATCTGCTGATAGAGATATAACAGTCGCTGAACGCAATTTACAGCATGATTTTGTAAATCTCTGTAAGTGGTCTCACGATATGGGTCTAATACTAAATGCACAAAAAACAAAAATGATGCATATACACTCGAGCCACAATAAACCAACTAGGTATGCTCGTTTGAAAGCTCACAGCCATGACTGTCTACACAACTGCCAAACGAACTGCAGTTGCGGCTATATAGAAAGAGTAGAACAGCAAACATATCTTGGGCTTGTCATCGATGCGAGGTTAAACTGGGGAAGTCATATAGAACATCTAACTAATAAACTTAGAGCCATACTAGCGAAGTTTTTTGTCATAAAAAATAAAGTACCCTTTTTTGTCCTAAGAAATATGTATCTAGCACTAGTTGAATCTCATATATCATACGGCATCACTAGTTACGGCCGCACGTACAAAACCTACCTAGATAAAATATACTCTATACAGCTTAGATTTTTGAAGTTAATAGTCCCAAAACACATTAAAACTCAGTATGAAAATAACTACCATGATCTCTTCAGCTACTGTAATATTGTACCCGTGCACCAAAAAGTCTACCAAAGATTGCTTATTGAAAATTACCATCGGAAAGAATTACACATTCCTATACAACACAATAAAAATACAAGAAAAGCAACAGATAAAAAAGTAACCACAATATCAGCTAAAAATGTATACGGTAAAAGAACAACCCAATATATCATTCCAAGATTAATTAATTTACTACCAACTGAAATCACAGGTAAAATAAACAAGAAAAATATTAAAACCGTCCTCAACAAATTCTTTCTTAGTAACGTTATCTGTTAGGCCTAGATGAATAACTCGTCTAACTTACCTAACATTTACAACACTTACCAAAATGGCTTTCACCCTGTATACGCGTTCACTTTAACGCATCCAACGCACAGGCGCATCCGCCTGCTAGTGCGATATCTATTCACCCGATAAGGCTATAGATAGGTATATGGTAGCTTTAAGCACGACTCTGATGACTCGGACTCGGTCCGTGCGCGACCGACGTCATTCATTATTATGTCATACTTAGACGTATATGTAGATACCTACTGCCCTTCTTTTCACACCTTAGGTGTAGCCTAGCATGTAATTTATTACTAATTGTAATGCGACCGGGACCCCTTAGTAGTAAACAAACATGAAGTCTATTTATTTATGCTATTATTACCTTTTATGCTATGGGCACCCGGTTGCAAGTTATCGTTGGAATTATTTTATATTGTTATATTTCTCCCGAGCGTCCAACCTCGAATGTGCAGTGTCACAACAAACACCCATGTTTAGTGACACCAAGATTTGTAAACATTATGTTAAACATTTTACTGTGAAATAAATAATAAAAAAAAAAAAAAATTTGTTTGCCTTTTTCTTGACATCTTGGTATGACATGACATTCCTCATCCCCTCATTCCTTCCACTTTCAAAAACTTCAGATAGGTAAAATAGATAAATTGGCGATTTTATGTAATAATGACAATAAATAGAGCAATACAAATACACTTCAACAAAGACTAATCCTTAGTTTTATCGAAAAATAAACATCATCATCATCATTATCAAAAGGACGTCCACTATTGAACATAGGCCAACCCCACGGCTTTCCACAGCGACCGATCACAAGCGGTCTGCATCAAGTTTAATCCTGCGATCTTTACAAGGTCGTCTGTCCATCTTGTCTGTGGACGTCCTACGCTGCGTCTTTGGCCGAAGGGTCACCAATCTAGAAATTTTCTGCCCCAACGGCCATCAGTTCGTCGCGCTATGTGCCCTGCCCATTGACACTGAAGCCTTACAAGTTTTTAGGGCTATGACCGTTACCTTAGTTTTTCTATGTATCTCCTCATTTCTGATTAGAACTCGTAGAGAAATACTGAGCATAGCCTTCTCCATCGCTCGTTATGTGATTTTAAGCTTTGTTATTATAAGGCCCATAGTAAGAGACCATGTTTTGGATCCATATGTCATCACACACCTCCGGTTTGCCAATGATATAGTCGTTGTGGCAAAGACGCTGGACAACCTTGGCACAATGCTCGAAGAAATGGATGAAAAGGACGAACATCATGTCGAGCTCCCATGTTGTACCTACTCCAGTATAATATAGTTTCGTCTCAATTACCTTAGTGTCTGAAGACGAAAGTCTTCAACCAGTGTTTGTTACCAAATATAAACATGTTGATTAGTTTTTTTGTTAATATTTCATAGAATCAATAAAGAAAGGCACAAAAAGCTAAAATAAACCTTTATCGATAGACCAGCAGTCATTTATTAAAACGCTTTAGGTATTTATTATTTTGATCATTCTAATACATTATAAGGTTACATTTTTTATAAGGTTACATCAAATCTCAATTCATTTTCTCAATTCGGTGCTTCCTCAATTCGGTGCTTAACTTTTCTCAAAAACCACTCAACAAAATTAAGGCAAATCGTTATTTTTAGATTCAGGGTGGGGTAAACTTAATTTTTTGTTATATTAATTACTTAAAAAACCAAATTACAAATCAACCACCGAATTGAGAAAAAAAGTACCCTTCTGTAGAAATGTCCTCATCAATGTTTACCAAAATCGCTAGTAGTAAATGACAGTAAATGACAATGGCAAGTTCTCTATGGCTGGACACATTTGTTTGCTTTAATACTATTTACATTGCTAGGGTTACTTAAAATGGATCTATATTTTATTTTTTTGTTCCTAATACAGGCCATTCTCTGTATAGCCACATTTGGCCACAATCTCACCAGATAATAAATTCATTTGGGACATTTTAGCAAGTTTGGCTCAGTTTATTTGCTAGTGAAAAAACAAATGAAAAATCTGAGAAATTAAATATAAAGATCGATAAAGTTTAAAATTTTGCAATAAATTGTAATAATAAACTATTTTTAGAGTAATCTCCTGTTTTCAATTTTAACTCTGATTTAGACGAAGTTAATAAATGCAAGCACCCTGCATTTAAAGCCAATGTGTATTTCACATTATTTCTACCTAACAATTCATTATAATTATTAAATTAATTTTTGAACGTTACCCCGTTGCCAATAACAAAAACGGCTGAACAGGTTTTCATGAAACACAGTTAAGACCATTCGGGATAAAAATAATCTATGACAGAAAAAAACTAAACGAAAATCGATTCTTCCGTTTGAGAGCTACGATACCACAGACAGACAAACATTTATACACGTTAAAATAATAACAATCCTCTCTTTTTGCTCTTTAATATTGCAAAAGTTCTTATGTTCCTTATTTTCGTTAAATATTATCTCAGTATTTCACTTAAAATGTTAATTTCAAGAATAACATCTCTATTTGTGTAGGTTTATCACCGTGAAATAAAGCTTCATGTAATATACTTACACATAAATTTAAACATACTGTTTCCATTATGTTAATTCTGTTAAAACATGTAACGAGAATTACACTGAGAAGGAAGGCTCACTAAAATAATAAGTTGAACATTTAGTATCTTTTATCTGCATCTTTATCATTTTGATTTTAATGGTTTAGAATGTTTCTTAACACTCACAGTGTCATATTAGTCTATACAAGTATTTACCTTAGCCTGATGAAGCCATTCATGAGGTTTAACATAGTTCTTTACGAATGATCGGACCTACATAAGTAATATGTTTAGAAATCTTAATTTTTAAGTACTGATGGTCATTGTAGAGTCGTAGATATAAAGCAAATTGTACCTTAATGTACGCTTGTCCAACTTTTATTTCAATTCAAGAAGAAACTGAAAAGGTTAAAGAAAATATATGCATAAACTAATGACTTAAAACCTAACAAACCTAACCTAACCTAACCTCAAAAATAGAGCTGTGTCCATGAGGCGAGGATGCTAGCTACGTTTACCTTACCTAGTTGAATAGCAAAACTTATTTGTTTATTTATTTATTTAAAAACCATATTGCACAAAAACCGCGTACAAATGTGGACTTAATGCTAAAAGCATTCTCTCCGAGTGATACCTTCACTTCAGGTCAATCATGCGGAAATATTGTGATGGGTGCCGAAGAATGTTGTTAACACATTCCGGGACACTATTCCAGACACAATAGATGTTTTATTGTTTTCACGCCTGTAGGCGTTCACTGTCCCGGAACGTGTTAACAGATATTTTTTTACTCTATTTTCGAGATAAGCGGTTCAAGAAATCACCAATAATTTCGTCTAGTAGAGTCACCGACTTAACACGTTCCGGGACAGTGTACGTCTACAGGCGTGAAAACAATAAAACATCTATCTCTGGAGAAGTGTCCCGGAACGTGTTAAAATTAAAACTTTTTTGGCATACTTTGTTTATGTAGGTACAGCACTGATCATTGATCTTTTACTATCAAATGTTTATTTTTTACGTAATTAATACGAAATAAGTATCTGAGGTTAGTCGGCCAGTAAACTTAGTGTCATTAATAATTATACATAATGTAGCGATTATCTTGTAGAGTTTCGGTATTAAACTGTTACTGACCTACGTCCATAAAAATTACAGTAGGTACCTAGGCTACTGTTATCTATACTAATATTATAAAGCTGAAGAGTTTGTTTGTTTGTTTGTTTGAACGCGCTAATCTCCGAAACTACTGGTTCGAATTGAATAATTCTTTTTGTGTTGGATAGTCCAGTTATCGAGGAAGGCTATAGGCTATATAACATCACGCTACGACCAATAGGAGCAAAGATATAGTGGTAAATGTGTAAAAAACGGGAAAAAGAAGTCACTATTCCACGCGGACGAAGTCGCGGGCAAAAGGTAGTTTATTATAACATAGAACTATAATAACTGCCTCGTTGATGTAGCAGTTAGTTCGCCGGTCGCACTACCCAAGAGGTCCCGGTTCGAATCCCGGTTCGGGATGATATTTTTTCTGAATATTGTTGGAAAATATTATGAAACTAGCGATCCCAGCGAACTTCGTTTCGCCCCCAGCCCCGTCCCGCCCCGGCCCCGTTTTATTCGAGTTATCATTGTTTTTAGCAAGCAGAATACATCTTTTCTGCTATTCGGGACGGAAACAAATCCAACAAATCAAAAACCATGGCAATCGGTCCAGCCGTTCTCGAGTTATAAGTGTTGTAACAAACACGACTTTCTTTCATATATATAGACTAGCGGCCCGCCCGCGACTTCGTACGCGCGTTTTAGTTTAACTTTGTTCCCATGGATCGTAGCGAAAATTTATAAGCCTATACGCATTAAACTATGGCCTTCCCTGATAAAGAATCTAAAATTATCTATCTATCTATCATATTTTATAACATTACCAATAGTTCCTGTGAGTAGCGCGTTCAAACAAACAAACAGAAATATCCAGTTTTAAAATATATACAAAGAAATGCGTACAGACAGTAAATGTTATACTTTATGTACACACAACATGTAGCCCGGTATAATGGTCAAACTTGCACAGGGATATTTTTTTTTATTTTACAACGAAATTGAAATACTTCGTACGCCCTTCGTATCGTCAATCGTATATTTATTTCAGGTACTACAATGACCAGGCTACTCTCTGCGCTTACACAGCATCATGTCACATACAGGCTGTGAGAGAAGCAAATTCCCTCAAGTCTTCTCTCGCTACCTTAAGAGTTTGAATTTGAGCTTTGTTTATGGTTATTGGTTATAGCGAATACCTACTCTACTTTCTTGAATTCAAATCGTAAATTGAAAGGGACAATTCTATGTAAAGATCTACGCCACCATCATCATCAACATTCAAAAGCCGTCCACTGCTGAACATAGGTCCCCCACGAAAAGTTTGCAGAAAAGTTCCAGATTGGACACCTTTCGACCACAGGAGCAGCGTAGAATGTCCACCGACAATATGAACATACGATCTGCAATCTACACTGGACACAGACCGATTGATACCTACGCTGTTTAAACACAAAAAAATATTATTTACTATTCTCTAAGGAATAAAATCTCTTCTCGAGAGCAACATCAATAACAAACATGTGTCAAATATGCTGTCTCAGATTATGTCAAATGACTGTCAAAAATGAAATAAAAAATATTTTAATCGTAAGCACTAAAGAGTATTGACATCAAATTCGAAGCAAATCATCCCCATAAATACTTTGCACCCCTTTTTAACCCCCTTAGGAGATGAATTTCAATAAAATACAAAACAAATCTTCCGTCAATTTTGTAAAAGAATGTGTATGCAAAATTTGAAGTAGATTGGACCAAGGGATCTGGTTGTCCCATACAAACTTTGCACCCCTTTTTGACCCCCTTAGGGGTGTAATTTCTGATAATCCTTTCTTATCGGATCCCTTCGTCACACAAAGAACACACCCTCCCAGTTTCAGGTCTCAACAATCAGCGGTTTAGGCTGTGCGTTGATCCATCAGTCAGTCAGTCAGTCAGTCAGTCAGTCAGTCAGTCAATCAATAAGTCAGTCATTCAGGACAAAGCATTTTATTGGTATAGATTATAACAATACGTAGAATTTTTATCATATTATGTATGTTATATTGCTTGGAATATTATCAATCAATCATAAGGATAAAACCTTATCGTTCTCTCCGTGATTTCTATTAGCATATTATTTTAACAAAATTGGTTCAGCATTGGGCAAGTTAATACAATAATTATTTTTACTACATAAGAAATTGAAATTTTATCTCTCTTAATATTTATTTATCGAATATATTTTTTCATAACGGAAATCATCCCATTAAAGGGGTGAAAGTTTTTTCGAGAAATCCGGGGTTGAGAAATGATGTGTCGGGGGAGCGCTATGTTTTTTAAAATAAATATAGAATTTCGCTACAAAATAACAATACTGTAAGATTATACTATCAACTGACATTGTGGTATTTGTTATTCATAAATAACCAAGTCTAGGACGAATATTGTTTATTTAAGCAATGGGTCAGGGCTCCTCAGATTTTGATAGTTAAAAGCGTTGGACATTATATATATCAGTCAAATAATATGTGATAGGATTGATAAATCAATATATTATATTAAAAAAAGTCGTGTTAGTTACACTATTTATAACTCAAGAACGGCTGAACTGATTTAGCTGAAAATTGGCAGGGAGGTAGTTTAGAGCCAGGAGAAGGACATAGGATACTTTTTATCCCGTTAGACGGGGCCGGGGCTGGGGTGGGATGGGGCCGGGGCGAAACGGTGGGGAGGTAGCTTAGAACCAGGAGAAGGACATAGGATCCTTTTTATCCCGTTCAACGGGGCCGGGGCTGGGGCGCGACGGGGCCGGGGCGAAACAAAGTTCGCTGGGACCGCTAGTATTATATAAAAAAAGTCGTGTTAGTTACACTATTTATAACTCAAGAACGGCTGATCCGATTTAGCTGAAAATTGGCAGGGAGGTAGTTTAGAGCCAGGAGAAGGACATAAGATACTTTTTATCCCGTTAGACGGGGCCGGGGCTGGGGTGGGACGGGGCCGGGGCAAAACGGTGGGGAGGTAGCTTGGAACCAGAAGGCACACCACAAAAAGGCACTTGCTGAAAATCAGCGTCGCGGTATGCGTTCTGCTACCGCGGCCAATGCTGAGCGAGTGCCTTTTCGACTTAAGCCTATTTATTTTATATTTATTTATTTCTAATGAATTACTCGAATCTGTATTTCATCTTAATTTATCTTTTTTTTGTTAATTTAGGTCGAATAATTTTTTTTTCTTTCAGAAGAAGGACAGCATACTTTAATCTCATTTAACGGGGCCGGGGCTAGGACGAGACGGGCCGGGGTGAAACAATGATCGCTGGGATTGCTTAACTTTTAGAATTACGGGACCGGGTCTGGGGCGGGACGGGGCTGAGGGTGAAACAAAGTTCGCTGGGTCCGCTAGTAATATTATAAGCTGAAGAGTTTGTTTGTTTGAACGCGCTAATCTCAGGAACTACTGGACCGATTTGAAAAAATATTTTTGTGATAAATAGCTTATTTATTGAGGAAGGTTTTAAGCTATAAAACATCACGCTGCGACGGGAGGGGAGGGGAGAAAACTCAAATCGCGTGAACGCAGTCGCGGGGTACCGTTAGTATTGTAAATGCAAAACTGATTGTGTTTGGCAACATATAAACATATACACGCAAGAATGTCATATTATGTGATCGTACGAGGTCACATGTCCTCGGTAGCTAAGTTCGATGCTTAGGAGTGGTCAGTTTGTAAATACAGGGTGTGTAGATAATCTGAGAAATGACCAGTCAATCGACCCTTTTTTCGTGTAATACAATTTCATGATGAGTGTCAACGTTCTACCAAAAAAATCAATTAATAATTACCACAAAAAAACTACCGTAAATAATTTATAGAGATGCATAAATCTCTGACCGTGACAAAGCAAAAACTGTTTACTTCGTAAAAAAATGTATTGGTGAACTTTTTACACGAGAATGGGGGCCCGGCTGCGTATAAAATATATAGGGGCCCGGCTGCGTATTGATTAAAGTAATTGGGTATCAGCAAATAAATATTTTGAACGCCGTTCAGTAAAGAAATAATTCGAAAATTTGCTGTACTCTAGAAACTAATACCCTATATTTAATTAATTATTGATCAATCAAACATAAGTTAAATAAGAGCAGAAAAGTCCTAGATTGGAGACCCTTCGACCAGAGGCGCAGCGTAGGACGTCCACCGACAAGATGAAGTCACACTAGATCAGAACACTCACAACCTGTCGCTGTAGAAAACCGTGGGGCTGGCCTATGTTTAGCAGTGGATGTCCTTTGGCTGATAATGATGATGATGAAGTTAAATAAAGTTTCTTCAAGAGCAGCGTTTTTCCTAACCTACATCCTCAACAAAATATAATAACGTTTTCATAAGTTTTTAAGTACAAATGCTTCACTAACGGTTGACTGATAGAGAACGACTTAGGCGTTAGGTCAGCGGAAGAATTAATGTATAAAATTTACAGTACCATATTTGTAATTTATTAAACTTTAAAGTCTTTACAATTCTTATTGAGTTTTAAAATGTATGCGGTCTTTGTGTTCATAGATAGGTCTTTCAGCCAACAATGTATTTTGCCAAAATCAAATTCAACGCAACCAGCAGCAAAATTGCTAAATTACAAAATATGAAACTAAAACTAACATTCTAGAATTATGATACAAAAAACTGCAGATTTAAGCAGATGTTTGACCGATTTTCGACGACTTATTATGCACATACATGTGTGATGTAACAAACTAAGCAGATACGAGTTATTCGCATAGTTGGCTTATTTCAACAGTCGGTTAGGTCATTTGCTTATAAATATGGCTACTTTTTTTGTTAGACTATAAGCAAATCTTATTTACAACTGTTAAAAAAAATATTAGGAACTGTCAACGTAAAACATTTTTGTGACGTGACACCCTTTATTTATATAAGAAATAAAAATTTAAACTGATAAATAAACTTATTTGTTTTTATAAAATGACTGAAAAAGAAAATGGCGTTTGTGTTTTGTTATTTTTTTTTCTTAATATTTTAGGGGTTTCTCTTTAAAATGGCGCTTTTTAATAAATAAATATATTTTTAATAGTAGATTTTTAACAGTACGTTGGGGAAACCATTTTGATAAACTAATTTTAAAGGATATTTTAATATGAATAAAAAAGAAAAATGAGACGTAAGAAAAAAACTAAATAAATCAACAGAAACAAAGCGTTATCGAAAAGTAGTTCAATGTCAACCCATAGAAATACATGTTTATATTTAATATGGTCTGCTTGAATAGTACTTTAGAGTATTTCCATAATTTTGCATTATTATTTAAATGATGTATTGTTCTTGCTTGTAGGAAACATCTCAATTTTCATACTCTTTACATCAATTAGTAATTTGAATTTTGACCTATGTTGCAGTTACAAATTAAATAAATGGGAAGTAAATATCATTAAAATCATATTTAGTGAATGAGATTTTTAATAAATGAGGTTTTATACTGTTATAAATTATTTTAGATATTATTTTTAGGGAATGAAGGCATTCGCATCTGTAAATACCTGTAGCAAAAATAGTTTTAAAAATTCTCCCAGCTAACATCTAAAAAGTTTTGTGTGTCGAAATAAAAACTTGGACGATTGCGACGTCGGCCATCGTTCCAAATACAAAAGTTTTCGTTTAAAAAAATGGGCGAGCCAACGACTCCCAGAGACGCAGCCTCCGTATCTCGAGATCACTTTCGGTGACCCACTGCCCCTATTCCCCCACCTGTCTGCCCGAGTGAAAGCAATATTTGCAAAAACCAATATAATGACATAACACTTGCAATACTTCATAACCTACCTTCGAAAAAATCCTTTTTGGCACTAAAAACTCCAAGGCACGGCACTAACACATTGGCACTGTTTCGAAAAAATTAAAAAGTTACACTTGACACCTGTCAAAAAGCGCGCGAAATAAAAATATGGCCCGTTCGAGTCGGAGAAGGCGTTATGTCTTTGCGGGCATTCGCGCCCGACTGCATTCGACAGAATGAACACATTCACTGGTTGCCAACTTTGCTGGCTCGATTAATCATACTTGCAAGATTATTTGTTTTCGCACTTATTTTTTATTAGCATAGGCAAGGTTCGCATCATCGGAAAACCTAGGTTTCCCAAGGTTTTTCAGGAAAAAGGTTGAACTTGAGTCATCGTTTCATGCGAGACTTTTTAACTGACGTTTACACCGAGATACAGAGTTGTCATCTGCCGAATACCTAATTAAATGAATAAAAATACAGTTTCGATACCAGAGTGTGTTTTTTTGCGAAATATTGACGTAAAAATCCTAAAAGAGTATTAAGGTTTATTTATTTAAGAACTTTATTGCACAAGTTAAAGTGTACAAAAGGTGGACTTAATGCTAAAAGCATTCTCTCCCAGTCATAGTCTCATAGTCATATCCTCGAGGTCTATAATGTAGTGAAGGTTTTTGGTTTAAACAAAGAAAGTTAATTCACAAGTTATTTTATTGGTAAGGTTAGCCGCTTGTAAGAGGGTCCAATAGTCATTGCTATAAACTTCTAAAGAAGTCAGTCGCAATGTTCAATAATATGTATTAGGTTTTCGTTTCAAAATATTTCAATAACTTATCATTCTGCAAGACAAAAATCTATTATAGATTTTTTTGCCTAACTTAATACACTGAATTCTTTTTTAACTAATGGAATTTGCTGCTAACAGGAAGTGTGATTTTGACGCGTCCAAAAAAGGCCCTTAAATTGTTTTTTTTTTCTTTCAAATATGAAATGTACCATCATAGAATACATCGTCACCTATCCAATTTTGAAAGTAGCTAAATATTATATTTTCCAGATATTGACACGATTAGATATGAAAAGTATTTTTAAGTTATTTAAATTTTAAGATATTTTTTTCCTTCTAAGAAAGCATTGTACTATAGTACCATATTAAGCAATATTTGTCCAGTACTTAGTACCAATAATGAGTGTGTTGTAAGTAATTTAAATGAACAAATATTGATAAACTACGCCCATGATTTTCTTAATCAAACAAAATGCTCCAATACTGTTCTCATTGACGTTAATAAAACAAAGTCTGGATATAGGCTTTTAATACTTTTTTTAAACAAAGTGTTAAAAATGGAGATAGGCTTATAAATGGTTGTAAGTCCCGTGGCGTTTAACCTATTTTCGACAGAAATTCTACTTACGGTACATCCTGTATCAAATATATTTTTAAGTCTGCTATATGCTAATAGCATTATTATGCAGTCAACGCTACGCCTTTGGTCAAAGGGTCTTCAATCTAGAACTTTTCTGCCCACACAGACCCGGAAAGACTAACTATCAAAGAGAGTGCCCAGATTTTAATATAGGTACTCATAGAAGAACAGTAAACGTTTTCAGTACTTAATATATGTTATTTTTTATTTGAAGATGTTTAACTCGTCAAGTATGTGTAAACGAAACACAATAAAAATTCCATTGTTATGCGACTCTCGGCATTCGTTTGATACCTGACTGATTAAGCTTTATTTGAAAATTCTCCTTAATTAATAAGTACACAAACACGAATTTGGAGTAAGCGTTTTCGAGCGCCACCTGGATGTTCGCAAACAATTGTGTCGAGACTTGCACCCCTGAAATTGGATTGAGTTGCGTGAAATCCATTTTGTAATGATGCTAAGTCATGTATTTAAAATTACTGAAATTGTAACTTGAGACTTGGTCAATGCATTTACATCCGGTTTATTATTAGAAGTAACTTACATTAGGTATTTACTACATAATATATTTACTAAACACACCTATATTTTAAATTTTTGCTCCTATTACAGGTGACTGTTTGTGAGAAAACATTTTTTTTTCTACTTAAAACGCTTTCCCTAAGAAAATAATATTCCAATTTGGTTCAGTAAACAAATAGATAATCTAATTTAGATTCATTTGATATTTTTACTTCTACCTTATTTTTTTAAGAACTTTATTGCACAAGTAACAGTGTACAAAAGGTGGACTTAATGCTAAAAGCATTCTCTCCCAGTCATACCTTTAGGTCATGCAGAAAGATTATAAGTGGGTGCAGGAGCATAATGTAGTAAAAATTTAGGAAAACGCAACAAAATTATTATTATGACGCATAACAATATTAATATTATTATCCTTAGTAACTAAATAACTATATTGATAAAATGAAAAACATATTTTAAGAGTTATTTACGAAGTAGCTTTTTGTTTTTACTTTAAAACCTTCAGTGTACCTTACAAAAAAAAATCATTGTAAGTAAAATTCCATAAGTACAGTGGAGCGTCGATTATCCGAACGTCGCTTAACCGAACGACCGCTTATCCGAACGTCAACGGCGCGGGTCAATGCCCACCCCCACCTCCGACCGCGCGGCGCGGGTTTCGCGCGCGCCGCCCGCGCTTTAGTTTTAGCTCGCTTGTCGCAGTTCGTGCACTTGTTATTGTACCTACTCGCGTGTTTTGTGTTTCGTTTTTAATTCATTCGTGCACTTGTTAATTTTGCCGCGTGAAAGTAAACTTTTTTTCATCATCATCACTTTTAGTTCAGATAATGAAGATGAAAACATAATTAGTGCTTCTGAAGCGTTTACTTGCTTAGATATTGCCTTGCGCTGGTTTGAAACACAGGCCGAGAGCGACCAGTATCAAATATCTGTTCTTAAAAAAATACGTGATCTAGCCGCTCGTAAGCGGGTAGGCTTGCTTCGGCAGACGAAAATTCAAGATTTTTTTAAGTGTTAATTGTAATTAACATAGTAAAGATTAGTTTTACTACAAATTGTCTGCACTTTTTTTTTGTTTATTTCCTATTTGTCATTAAAGATATTCATAAATGTAAATAATATGGTTTTCATTCACCTGAACGTAAATTCGTATGGCTGAATCAATATACATACATACATAATTACATTAGTTCGATTATCCGAAAATACCGGTTTTCCGAACACCCATGTCCCCCAATTAGTTCGGATAATCGACGCTCCACTGTACTGCACGTCTCATAAAAATTACAATATAACTTAAAGATTTCAATTTAAAAATCCAAACGTTTAAAAATCCAAACGTTACCGGTTAAGCGTATTTTCTGTGTTCTTAAGGGCTGTTTCACATGACCGTCCAGTTTTGCGGGATCACTGCATTACTGGATCCCGCCGAAAACGTTGTCCGTCAACTGAGTCCTGTCAACAGTCTCTCTGGCTTACCGAAAAAGCGGTGCCATGGTAGCTGTGTTTGTGCATACTATCATTTTAGAAGTGGAGCTGGTCCAATGAGGGCTACCGTTTTCGTGCTCACTAGTTGGCGCCACTGTCGCGTGAGGTCTAGAAAATAGCTTATGGTGTGTAATTTGTCATGATGGAGAGATAAAAAATCAAGTTTGCAATTTAATCTTAATATTACAATACATTGGACATGCTGCAGTCCAACTTTGTTAGGAAAAGTACACAAACATTAAAGATTTAACATTTTAGTCCCCCTTTTGAAACACTCTCATTCATTGATCCGTAACTAGTATTTGCCATAATTAATGAAAATTATTGCTAAATATTCGAAATATTAATCTAAATAGAAACAAACCCACACATCTAACCCACAAACAGTGACATTTGATATTTCGAAGACCTCACGCTACACAACCGCACCTAGCGGCGAATTCATACGCGTTAGCCCTCATTTAATGACAAAACCGGATCAGTAAAAACGGATACTTATCTGTTTTTGCGGGTCGCTGCCAACGGGAGTATTAGAATTAAAGGCATAAGCTACTAAACGGTACCCTGCAGAAAACAGGACCTGCAAAATACGGTATGTCACCGTGAGAAACGACCCTAAGTTCTGAGTCAAAGTCCGATCGCTGTTAAAAAATAACCAAAATGTTATTTTACCTGGGATAAGTTTAACTGTATGTTAAAAGGTTCTCGGTTATTTATTTAACGAATATTATTATACAGGGTCACTGAAGAAATTTACTTTATTTTTAAGATTGGTTGTTTAGTTTCGTAAATTGGCAAAAAATTGAGTATGTACTTAGATAATACATAAAGGTAAGATGTATTCTCCCAAGGGCCTTTTTTTACCGACTTCAAAAAAAGGAGGTATCAAATTCGACCTGTATGTCTACGTATGTGGTATCGTTGGAATTGGATAAAATCTGACTAAAAGGCCTAAAATTAAGTATTTTTCTTCTATTTAGAAGAAACAAATTCTTTAGGAGTCGGTGTATGATGTGTGTAGACTGTTGGTGTTCGTAAGCTTGACATCATGCACCGACTCTAAAAGAATTAAGCTTTTAAATTTTTTTTAAAAGGTGGTTTAATTTAATAAAAACGTAAATACGTAATATTAAAAACGCAAAAGTGTGTGAGGATGGATGTATGTTTTATTCCTTCAAGCGAAAACTACTGGATAGTATAAATTGCACTTGTAAAAAGACAACTGTGAACCTGTGACACGGGGTTTAATTCCTCGTCTGTCACAGGTTCACAGTTGTCTTTTTACAAGTGCAATTAATATTATTAAGTTTGTATGGTGACAAAACACTATCAAAACAAAAATAAACTATACTACTGGATAGATTTTGATGTTACACATAGGCTTCAATTCATTGTGATATGTGTAATTCATGTATGCTGTAATTCATTGTGTAATGTTTCTATATTTTGCAACTCTAAATTTCTTATGTAATTTCATAGGCAAATTGTGATCAAAGCCGGGGATTTTTCTAGTCCATCAGAAAACGTGCGTATAGCAATCACAGGTAACTACACAAGAATCTTGTTTTGATGTCACTTACGATTACAATTAGATATAGTGTTGTGATAAAACTAAAAGTTTCATTTTGTCCCGACCCAATTGAGTTCTCTGTGCGTTAAATGTGTTTTTATGAACGAAAATTTTCTTTTAAAACATAATCATTTAAAAAAGTAATGTTAGCCTGTTAACCACCTACTGCCGGGCAAAGGGCCTTACCTCAAATATGAGGTAGTATAAGACATACAAATCAGTAAGCTCAAGTGGCAGTGGGCAGAGCACATATCGCGTAGAACTGATGGCCGTTGGGGCAGAAAAGCCCTAGATTGGAGACCCTTCGACTAAAGGCGCAGCGTAGGACGTCCACTAACAAGATGGACAGACGACATTGTAGAGATCGCAGGATAGCTCTCAGATGTTATCAAGCCGCCCATTCCTGTGAGCCTCTGACTATGCATGTTGTTTACACGTTCAACTCCAGTTGGAGTCTAAAAAGTAACGTCCCATTTCTAACGGGACAGGGCACGTCCCTAGTCACGTGTTTCTAATCGTTCGTATTTAATTTTATTACTCAGTAACGTCGCCATCTAGCGATACTAATTATTGTTCATGAATGGTGGCTAAATTAAATAATTATGCTCGCCTAGGGCTTTTCCGAAAGCGGTTAGCCAAGTTTTTTTAAGGTCAAAGGTAGTCTTGGTTGGACTTTGGGCTTGAATTGACTGAAAAAAGAGTAATTAGCGTAATTATGGCTGAGCTGTAGGCTACTAGCGGAGTCACAGGTAGATAGTGAACGGCCACCAGATATGGTGGTTAGCTGTGAATACTTATGTTGAAGAAGCAGTCCCCGACCAAACAGCGGCAGTACCAGGGCCTCTATTTTTGAATCACTCGCTTGGATATGGCGTGTGATTTTCGTTAGAAAACACATAAAAAATCAACGGAAATCACTCAAAATCTAGACGTGAGTACTCACAAAATTGAGCAATGATTTTTCAAATCCTTTTTGTGTAGATTACAACTGGTTTTCATTCCAAAATTCGACTTTAATCATTGAATATCACTCGCCATCTTGACGCGAGTGATTCAAAAATAGGGCTCCAGAATGTAGTGGGGAGTCTAGTGGGATGGGCTTCTCTATTAAAAGCTACAATTTATTCAGTGACGATCCTGTGACATGGCGAGCAAACGCCGCCATCAAATAAGCGTTCCCCTGGTGTTGGGTAGCAGCAACATCAGTACTGGCAGAAGGCTGAAGATATAGTATATCAGGAGTGCCTTTTAACTGGGCATTAAGAGGCAGGAAACCTCTTAAACTGCGGTGTGGAACGCTACACTATTTTTGTTTGAAGAAATGTGTGTAAGCGATTTTCACTATAGTACATTATAGATTTTACTTTTGATTGTCTCTGGTTGCTTAAAACGTTCCGGGACAGTGAACGCCTACAGGCGTGAAAACAATTAAATATCTATTGTGTCTGGATGGAATGGTGTCCCGGAACGTGTTAATTAAATAAGACGGTACTTATGATGGCCGCAATGCGACGACTCCAAAAGTAATTTGTTTGCCTCAAAGGACTCCAGTCCTTTCTTTCGAAGAGTAAATCGTTTGATGAAGACTTTTTAGTGCATTTTGTTTTAGAGGATTTTTTTTAAAGTTGATTTATTTATTTTTATAAATCAAATTAGACGGTGCCACAAAGCCTTACATAATCTTCATGTCTGTTTGTCTGCCTCTCCGTTTCCTGTATCAAAAATTATGCTGTCTTTTTTATTGACACCCTGTATGTATCGGTTTTGTTCTTATTTCAAATTTCGCCAGCATATCTTTAACTGCGTTAGTTAACCTCAGCCGGAGATCCTGGTTCAAAACTTTCCATTCGGGTTTGTTGCCCTTTTAATAAAAATAAGGTACTCGTTTTTGGGCCGTGTCCTCTGAAGTACGGTAAGATTAAAAATGTATGTACAAAAATAGTTTTTATTAATAATTAGCTTAACAAAATAGCATAAAGAGATTACCATGGAAATAAGTTGAAAAATAAATTGATAGGAATGAGCAGTTTTCTTGTCATGAGATGTTTATATCATTGACAGATGGCGCTAGCGTCACTTTCGGTTTATAAGACAGGGTAATTGCTTTCCGCCAACGTAAATAATAAACTGTAAAACAATATTAATGTAAATCTTTAGTACCTAAAGTACAAAATAATGCCAAAAAATAAGTACCCTAATTATTCCATAAGTCTTTAAAAAATACTTACGCACTTATATTTTCTTTGTCTATGGTTTTCCGCCAACGTGAAAAAAAAAATTAACGACATCTAGTGGGAGCTGTAAAACGATGGGAGAAAAATGCTCATTACGTAGAAAAACACAACCTTTTTCGTTTTGACCGTGGTTGAGGAAAAAGGTAAGATTTCATTCAGATGAAAATACTTATGTCATGAAAACGTGATGTCTACATTAGTGACATGATGACATGCGTTTCAGTAAACGTTTCGAACTACTTCCTGTCAGCTTTAAATTGTAAATTACACTTAAAGACAACATTAGGGTAACATTTTCTTTGTCTACATTTTATAGTTTTTTTTTTAATTCTCGGCTAAGCAGATATTTCATGTGTAGATGAGGTCTAGGATAGTGCATATCTGCTTAGTAGCAGCCTGTTCACTCTTGCCTTAAAGAGACTTAGGTCATATTCCTTAGGGAAAACTTCAGTAGGCAGCGAGTTCCACTCCCTAGCTGCAAGCATTAAAAAAGTGTTAGCAAAGCGCTTTGTGCGAGTTAGAATGTCAACAACATAGAGATGGTATTATTACCTTAGACCTTCTTATTTGACACAACAAAGCTATTAACTTTTCTTTTCTCGAAGCGTACCTATTTCTTTAAAACATTGCCATTTTATGTTTAAATATTGTACAATCGAATAAGTATTTTTAGCGAACTTCTTATTCCCCGCCCCCGTCTCGCCCCGATATTTTATAGTTTTAATAGTGGTGCTCGTAGCGCAGTGCGCAGTGGTGGCAGCATTTTAATTATTATTATTATTATTAATTAAAATAATAATTATTTTTTATTATTAGTGGCATTTTGGTAGTGATTTTATTAGTTATTTAATAAATAAACAGGATTCAGTTTGATCATAAGTATTTTGTTTAATATAAATGTGTTCCCACTAGCAGCTGTATGGCAGTATGCACAAACATAGTGACAACCCAACGCTGAGAAAGATATGATTAAGCAGAAGTAGAGTAAGTAAGTGCTAGCGAGATAGACATCATGACAACTTTTTAACAGACAACCGAACCTTGAAAAAACGGGATACTGCAGTGTAAACACAAGAACTTCCTGCAGGATCCGGTAATGCAGTGACCCTGCAGAACTGTTATAGAATTGTGTAAAGCAATCGTATTCATTTGACAGTTCAAAACGTAAGAAATGATCTGACAAACGGCAAAGAACAAAAGTTTTGACAGATCTATTGTACGTTTTGAACTGTCAAATGAATACGATTGCTTTACACAGTTACCCCTCTGGACTGCCGTGAGAAAGTAGCCTTGCAACGTACAAGATACTCAATACAAGAAACTACGAAGTAAATTGGAATTTATCGAAGACCCTTTACATACTGCGACTTTTAGCAGCGATGCAAACGCGATGCAGTCGCGATGCAGCATCGATGCAGTCGCAAAATGTCAACCTTTACAAACTGCGCTACTTTTAGCATCGATGCAGTCGCGATGCTAACGCGAGTTAGTATCGATGCAGTCGCGAAATCGATAAATTATGTACTGAATACTGATGCTTCTGCATCTATACTAAAAATCGCAGTGTGTAAGGGGTCTATTAGTCCCACAACAGCTTTAACTATAGTTATAACATTGCGATTTGATCCCAACGCTGCCCCATAATTTTGTCTTGCATTGTATTAACTTGGTTGACACCAATTACATTTGATTCCAACTTGCTGTGTTGTTTCACTGAACTACAGGTTCATGGGTTCAATTGTAATTGTTAAGTTGTCCACTTTTATACGTCGTTTGTACACTGACTGCGTGGTGTAGGTACAAACATTTTTAGTTTTATAAACTACGGAATTGTCATGATACTTATTTATTGACGATTAATAGCAACTAGCGAACTGTGTTTCGCCCCAGGCCACGGCCCTGTAATATTAGTAATTATTTTTTCATTCCGAACGGTGACAAATGTAACAAAGTAAAAACCATGAAAATCAGTCCATCCGCTCAATGTTCTTATTTTTTTCTCTCATAAGTTATGAACCTTCTCCTGACCATAACAAATACTATAAAAATAATAAGCGAAATCGGTCCAGACATTAACGTGTGATGCCGTGACCAAGGAATATATGGATTGGTTTTTTTTTTAATTTATATAAAGATGATATAAAAAAAAATTACGTCGATAGATTTGTTTATTGAAATAAGGTTTGTGTACAATTTATGGATGTATGCTTTTACCTATTGTTTTAAATGAATATTATTGTGTCTGTTAATGTTTTGTAAAAGAATTTATTTATTTATTTATACTTTATGGCACAACCACAGTTTGTACAAAAGGTGGACTTAACTTCATATGGCATTCTCTACCAGTCATACCTTTGGGCTAAAAGGAATGTAGGTAATAAAGGGCTACAACCTAGAACCATAAGTTTTTTGTAACTTTTTAATATCTATTTTGGCTGTAACCTGTCGTGTAGTCTTTTTAGTGTATTTTTAAAATGGTAAGATTTTTATGATTTTTTCCTCAGTTTTAGTTCTTGTTTATATTTAAGTTAGGTACAATTACTTACTAATAATTTAATACATTAAACCTTCTCCTTAATATAACAAATACTTTACTGAAAACCGCATCAAAAAAAGTCCAGCCATACGCAAGATATTCGCGGACAGACATACAGACCTACAGGGCCCCTATTTTTGAATCACTCGCTTGGATATGGCGAGTGATTTTCGTTCGAAAACGATTTTTTTCTATGACTTTTGACACTACGTCGAACGAAAATCACTCGCCATCTTGAAGCGAATGATTCAAAAATAGGGCCCCAGGTCGAACTGAGAACCTCCTTTTTTGAAGTCGGTTAACACGTTCCGGGACAGTGCCCGCCTACAGGCGTGAAAACAATAAAACATCTATTGTGTCTGGAGTACGTGTCCCGGAACGTGTTAAAAATGTCTGAATGAACTTTATGCTAAAAGCAATCTCTACAAATGGTCAAAATAACTTGTTAAAACCCTCTGTAGTAGAACACAGAATATATAATAGTATGAATCTTAATCTTTATTATTATGACGCTAGCAAATTGACAACAATTGTAATCATGTGATATATGACGATAATTGGCTCTGTTTGCGGAAATATAAGATTAAATGTTTTTAAGAATAATGGGTATCGTGAAAAATTATTATCCTTCGCATTATTTAAGTGTAAAACAGTTTATTATTACTTAATTGTTATTAAGACTTCGTTGCAGAAGGGAACTATTAAAGGTTGGGGTCGGTTGCACTATTTTTAGCCTCCGACGCAAAAAGAGAGGTGTGTTATAGATATAAGTATAAATCGTGTCTGTCTGTGTATCCGTCTATCGTAGCTTCTAAACGAATGAATGGATTTTCGTTGAGTTTTTTTTTTTGGTCATAAATCCTTGCTGTGTTCTAAGCCATGTTTTATGAAAATCTGTTCAGCTGTTTTTTTATTTGTAATTGTGACGGTTATTTTTATTTCATGGCATCGAAAATACTTGAGAACAACTAGCTAATGTCAAACTCTATAAAAACACGAATGGATAAGGTTAGGTTATAGTTAACATACTTAGTGCAACCGAGCCACGATACTTAGATAGGTAATATGACCTAGGATTACAAAAAAGCCTGTTGATAAATAAAGCTAAGGTACTTATTTATCAATAGGTACATCTGCTTCAATACAAAGATTTGAAATCAATAGTTTCCTTATACTTTGTTTTTGTCCCAAGAAGATAAATTATGTTAATTTTCCCATTGTTGTCTGCCAATTATATGAACCATGGAAAAACAGTAATTATAGATGATTTGACCTCTTCTTAAATGAACTATTATTCTAAACCACAAATGATCATGGTTTTATTTTAATTCACGTAATTTTACACTGGAAGTGGCCTGAAACATGAAATTACTGCTAACGCCATCTATTGCGTACGTTTTCAATCACGCATGCATGCGTGCGTTTAATAAGATTCAAGATTACAAAATATGTAACTAGATGTCACTTTAAGTTATTAGCATTATAATTATACTTACTTATTTATAAAGTTGAATTTATTCTTTTCAATAACAAAAAAAAACAATAAATTATCTACAATATGTGAAAGAATTAGGATAACCCTGTATTTTGGGTTTCATTCTTATCATAAATTTAGCGCCATCTGTTGAATTACAACAAAAGTGCTTGCACCGCGAATAATCTACAAGCAAAATGCAACAACAAAGTTGTTCTCTATTTTGCTAGATGGCGCTATATTACCAAAATAAACTGTGTTCGGATACACACATCCACATGTCTTATTTTTAACATAAAGTTTTAATTTTTCGGTTGGTTTGGTATATTGATAACATTTCCATTTTATGAAGCCCTTAATCAACCTAAATTCCCTTACTAAAACGGTATATAACTTACTATACCAAATCGCATTTTTGTTTTGTTTATAAACCTTTGATGATATTTCATCAAAAATAAAAAAGTATTTTTTGCTTCAGATATCCGAACAGTCAGAATGACAAGACACAAGACAAGGAAGGAACAGCTGCCGGTACTGACGCGTCAGAATTTTCCCCGTTTTTTAGGGAGAGTGTGTTATGAAGAGACCACCAACTTTATTTGTCTTAAATTGACTTTCCTTACATACCCTACCACCTACTACTACTACTGGTAGAAGAAAATCCATCGTGACGTGATCCCTACGTACACTTTTTATAAATTCTCAAATTGGGTGTGGGTAGACTAAGTACGTATTAAATAAAAAAAATAAGGAGATCCAAAGAAAAAGGCCAACCGATTTCAATTGATAGACAGCAAAAAAAATATCAAACATTAGTTTAAAATTGTTACAGCTTCTGACGTTACAAACTCATTCATAAGAGTCATCCATTAGAAAGGTCAAGCAACAAGGGGGATTTAAAAACGAAGCGTAGCAACACCGTTAGTATGCCATGCCCTCCGACTTCCAACCGACACACGAAGCCTGTTTATGTAAACTTTGTCGCAGTGAATATTGTTTTCAAATAGTTGTCATTACGTAAAACAACATTCGACGCGACGCGTTTCCTTATTGCCGGTATATTTATCGGTTATCGACTTTCAACCTCCTTTGGTGATGATGTGAAGTGAAAAACTAAAAAAAAACGTTTCCTGTGCTACCAGTGCTACAAGTTCAGTTTAAAAAAACATTGTTTTGTTTTGTTTTTGAGTGCGTTGTCGAAACAAATCTTAAAATTTAGATTTTTGAGTTGTTTTGTAATATTAAAACACTAATAAGTGCTATGTAAGAAGTTTGTGTTAAACGTCGTACGCAAACATAACTGTAAAGTGTTAATCTGCTCCTGATAACGAAAATGCGGTCAAAATAATGATATCGCAAACAAAAAATAGAGTGCAAGCATTAAAAAGTCAGTTTGAAAACCTCAGTACTGAAAACGAAAACCAAATTGTTAGGAAAAGTGAGAAACATTTGTGTAAACAAGACAAAAGTGTGACTGAAGTTTTTACAAAAGAATCAGATAACCCAGAAAAAGAAAATGAGTCAAATATTGATGAAGTTGAGTCATTTGAGCCTAACAGCAGTTATTTGTATAGTAAAATAGACTCTAAGAAGGCTGTAAGTGACGTCAAGAAGTCTCTATCTCGACAGAGTAGTGACCCCGGTAAAAAATTGCACCGCAGCCATGCATTCCGCTGTGATCGGAGTCAAAAGGTGACCAACAGCCCAAAGAGGCACGGAAGCTGCAACGGTAGGTCAGAAACCAGTGATTTTGCTTTAAAAATGGGTGAAAAGAAACTTAGTAGAGACCGTTTGAAACGGCTTGGCAATCTGCTGGAAGATCAGATGCGGAAAGAAAACTTTGTCGTACCCAGTGATAAAATTGAACCGGTTATAGTCGGTCAAGTTTTGGAAATAATACCTACTAATTCTATCCCAGATAAAGATGTTCCGAAACACATATTGGATCAATACGCTAAAGTGATCAAACCTAAAAAGAATGAAGAAAAGCAAGATACAATGACTGATAGTGGAGTTAGTTCCGAAACTGAAAATTTAGATGACGATAAAACTAGTAAAATTAAGAAACTGACATCACACTTTGAAAAGACTGAATCAAATACTAATTTAGAGGGTATGAATGATTTGTGTGCGTCCAGTGAGACTATGCGCTTGGAACGCAAGAATCCACACCTAACACTGACTGATACACTGAAAAAGGCATTAAAACAGCCCCTACCTGCTGGTCCTCCCCCTAAAAAGCCGCCTAGAACATTCGTAACCATTCCAGAAAATGAAAAACAAAAGAAAGATACAAAAAAAATGCTTGAAAAACTTGAGCAAGTATTACAAAAGCGTGAAGCAAAAAACACTCCGTCAAAAAATATCTATGACATCGCTGAAACGAATCTCAGTATAAAGAAACCAAAAGAAATTCATTACTTATGCACAGAAATTCTAGATATAACACAAAGGACGTTATTGCCTACTCAAAATCCATCTGAATCTTTGGCAAACTGTTTTAATTCGTTAAACTGTGCTATATTAACAAATTCCACTGCTAGTCTTCCTTATACTAGATTTAGTTCTGGATCAAATTTTGAACGTTTAAAATCGTGTTCGTGTAGTAATGATAATCTTGACAGAGAGGTCAAGAGCATGTCTACATTTGGGAGCCAAAATAAATGTTCAAAATGTGTGCTAAATAATGAAAAAGACGATAGATTTAAATGCCATTTAAATTGTAAGTGTAAGATGGAGAAGTCTGAGTTTTTTGTTGAGAAAGAACATATTTATGATGAGCCGTGCATTGACTCAAAAGACAGCAGTTCGGTGATGAGCAACCGTTATGGAACAATCAACAGTTTGAAATTGAACGGCAGTTTTAGCAGGAGTATGGAAGATCTGCGGATGAAGCCAGATGATGTGAGTATTAACTCTTTTTTTTGTTATACTTTATACTTTTATATGTGTAGAGTTAAAATTTAGTAGTAGAAGAACTAAAGTAACGGACAGCCCTACGAATCAGTAAGCTCCAATGGCAGTGGGCAGGGCACATAGCGCGTAGAACTGATGGCCAATGGAGCAGAAAAGTTCCAGATTGGAGACCCTTCGACAAAAAGCGCAGCGTAGGACGTCCACCGACAAGATGGGCAGACGACCTTGTAAAGATCGCAGGATCGCACTGGGTGCAGACCGCTCACAACCGGTCGTTGTGGAAAGCCGTTGGGGAGGCTTATGTTCAGCAGTGGACGTCCTATGGCTGATAATGATGATGATGATGAGCTAGTAGCCTGGTAAGGTCCATTGGCCATAGACAGTTTGTAGTAAGTAATAATAACTATTTATGATATTACAATCATTAATTTATCATCATACCTAATTGTATTTTAAAATTGGATGTCACTAGAGTATCAAGAGTATGAATAAAAGGAAAATACTAACAGGAAAATGTATCGGATATATAGATGGGCGCCTACCCGGATATAAACCCAGCCACTGAATAAATATCCAATCCACGCTATTTTAACCCACCCAATTCCAATTGATACCGGGTATAAATTAAAGCCTGTTTTAAAAAATTAAATGAAATATTTTTATTGAATTTTGTCACTTTTATGGTGCGATTCAATTTCTTTTCAAGTAGTTTATAATACTAAACTATAAAAATAATATATTTTTATTTAAATCCAATAAAAACTGTCATTTAGTTGCAAATACAGTGATACAGTGCGTACCTGCATTTTGGCAATCCCAAAGTGGAAGAGAGAGACTGTTTAAGGTTAAACAGTTTTACAGGACAAAATTTTATTCAGTGCAGTACATTATGTGTATTTATGGATTTATGAATTAAGTTCGAACTAATTTTTTAAATCTATACATATAATACTGTTAATATTTAAGAAAGCTTATCGACAACATTTACTGCAATAATGCAGCCTAACCTATCGATGTGTAAACCATAAAGCGTTTTATGAAAGGTCACGTCAACGAGTTATTGTGAAAATACCACGAGAGTATTTAACTGTAAAAAGTGCTTGGTAAATTCATTACTTGTCAGCTCTACAATCACACAATGGCCACAATCTCACAAGCGATAAGTATGCAAACAATAACTGATTACTTTTTCAACCCCTTCCTTTATTTATCTACCTGGGATTGCCACGTGCGCAGTTCTATCACCGTTCGCTATAACTTGCCAGTTTTGAATATAATATCGCTGCGCGTAGTCTTTGTTATAACTAATTTCACAACCCCTCGACCGACGATACTTTTGAGGTAGTACTGTCAAACATCGAGTTACAAATCTTACAAAAAATGCGTAGAGTGCATTTATTGGTATGTAATACTTATAATACAAGAATGCTTTAGCAATTAATTATGGAATAATATGTCAGTGTTAAAAGTGCTCAAAATATATTAAACTCAAATACTGATGCAAAACAACAAAAAAAAAAATACGACGAGATGCAGATTTATCTTGAGTGCTGTCACCGCTACTAACTACCTCGTCATCAAGTGAAATACTGCAAAGTTGAGATAACTCCTTTTATCTCTGTGCTTTTGTAAGTTATACTCATTTCAAAAATATGGTTGTTCATACTACTCAATATTATCAGATTATGTTGAAACGAATAAAACAATTTATGATTTTAAGTGAATGATGACTAACTGTATAGCACAAACGATATTTCTAATCATATTGTAGGTCTAGGTATTCATACACAGCCAACTGATACTCATAACAATGAGTATTCAACGTAAATTTAATAAATACCCAGCATTCTTAATAAACACCCAGGTAAATTAGGTATAAATCAATTTTTACCTACCGGGTGGGAATAAATTGGATAAATATCCACCGGATTTTTACCCACCCGCCCATCTATAATCGGATAAAATATTTTGGGTACTGTTTAGTAAATAAAATGATACATTTTCATTTGGCCAGATATATCCATCTAATCAATGAAGTTATTGGATCTAATCAATTAATCAACTGTCCAATGTATTTATTTATTAACGGGGCTGAATTTCAGACTGTTTATTTTTACCATTTTATATATTTTTTAGATATTTCCTTGCGTTATTTCAAACTCATATTAAATATTTAATAAACCTATAATTGCATAAATATGAAACTTCCAAATGCATAATATCTTAAATTCACTGTAACTATTTCACCATAAAGTGCATAAAACAAAACTGAAGCCCCAATGAATAACATTGTCTTAATTTAGAACAATGAGTTGAAATTAGATGCACTTACTAACAATGTTCTGACTGGTGTAATAGCACAGTGGTTCACCTTGAATGTAAAAGGTGTCAGATTAGATTCCCTGTTTAGGTCAAGTAACAAGAAGTCATTTATATAGACAAATCTGAGTGTGAGTTTATTTTTTGTGTGAAATGAGAAAATTTCAGACACCACGAACAAATCTTTTGCGCCATGAATTGACGCCACTTGTCATCAACTCATGCCAATGGTTTTACATTCAAAATTAAAATAAAAAATAATTAAATACTGCGGAATACCACCCTTACCTAGGTGACATTACACTGATTAGAACTAAGCGCTTTTCGTCAACTTTTATAATGCGCACAGCAAAAATGTGGAACCTACCCGCATCAGTTTTTCCAATGGATTATAACCCTAAAATTTTCAAAGTTAGAGTGAACAGGCTTTTTCTGGGTGAGCTTGCTCCATCGTCGTCTCTGTCTATGCCACTGGTCTAGCCTGGAGACAAGAGCGAACCAATTTCAAATTTAAATTAAATCAAGTAATACGTCATAATCTTGTCGTCGTATGTGCGACGCATCTTTTGCTTGGCATAGCTCTTTACGTACAATCATATGGTAGGTAACTTTGTCGTTAAAATTAATACTTAGGCAGGTAAAGTCGTGAGGAACTGCAGTTAACTATAAAGACAAGACAAATAACCGTAAAGATTGAAGGGAAAAGGAAAAGAGGAAGACCTAGAAGAGCATATATGACCCAAATAAAGGAAAAGTTGGACGTCGAGTCGTACCAAGAGGTCAAGGAGATGGCTCTGAATAGAGATAATTGGAGAAAACTCCACCGACAAGAGCATAGCTCTTAAATTAAAAAGAAAAGAAAGAAATAACCGTAACTATGTCTGGGCACCCTTTAATTTACACTTCACATATTAATTGAAATCGTGAGAATGTTACAATTAACTCTTTTAAAATAACAAGGAAAAGCAAGGGAACCTATATCTTTCAATAGGCAAAAAGTATTTAATTACGTTAACTATGGGATTTGTAAAGAAAATTTATCGGTAGAAAAATGTTAACTAATGATAATGGGGAACAAGTTCGTCTTAATTAATGAAAAATCGGTTTAAAGCTATAGTTACAAATTTAATTTTGACCTGGATATAAAGAAAAAACATACAAATCTTCAGTTCATTTCAATTAATCCAGGTCTTGTTATTTTCTTCGCAAAAACTGCTAAGCTGTTTTCGATGAGTTCGGGTACGAAAATCGATTAGTAAAGCGTCTCAAAAAGAGATTGAAATGATTTATATTAATCAGCTTAAATTCCCGATTTCAAGAAACATATCATCATTAACCAAAGGACGTCCACTGCTGAACATAGGCCAGCCCAACGGTTTTCCACAAGGAGTTCCAAGCGGTCTGCATCCAGTGTGAACCTGCGATCTTCACAAGGTCGTCTGTCCATCTTTCCGCTGGACTGCAAATGTCAATAATGCTACGAAACATTAAAGAAAATATTTATTTAAAGGTCGACTAAAAATCGAATTTTCAACGCATCATTCGGTACCAATCCATCTATTAATCTCTCCCTTCCTCCCACGGTTTTAAAAAGAGATAGACTTAACAATAAACCGCATAGAATCAACTATTGTTCGATAGAGGAAAATTGAGAGCAATTTGTCGTCATTATAATGTCATTTGTTAGCATATACTTTCTCTAAGCTAGGCACTTTTATGGGAGAAAAGGCGATAAAAGGTTTAGGTTGTGTATTTGGTTTCAGTCATCATCATCATCAACAAATTAGATACACATATGACTTTTTGTACCCCATATCGTTACACTACCGAAGTTAAGAAACTAACGGCGCTGTCGGTGTTTGGATGGGTGACCATTTCGACCATTTAAGTGGTGTATATCACGAATTCACGAGCATCTCCGTGCTTCGGAAGGCACGTTGAGCAGTTGGTCCCGTCTAATATCGGTTGATATTAGTCGTTAAGCTTAGTCAGAGGCCCTATGGGCGGCTTGATAAAATCTGACAGCAAGTTTCGTCGCTTGCCTTGCAAACTCCTCCGCCAATCCGCACTGAGCCCGCGTGGTGGAGTATGGCTCATATACTACCTCACATTTGAGGTAAGGCCTTTGCCCAGCAGTGGGATGCTCACAGGCTGACTGTACTTTTTTTATCGTTACTCAATCACCATTGTGATTCCTTCAAAGATTATTCCACCCTCGTCTTCCGAATGTCAAGTGACTTTACTTTGAAACTTTCAAAGTAAATTGATCCATACTTGTGGTTAGCTACTTATTTTCATATCTGCATATCTTGTGGTCATTATTAACATATTTAGTTCCTCGATGGTGTAGCGATTATTTCGCTTGTCACCCATGAGGTCCCGGGTCCGGGTTGGGCATCTCAGTTTTTCTGTCTTATATATACTACGATAGGAAACAGCCTGCAGTCAAGAAGTTGGTTGTGATTTAATCACCGTGCCTCGGTGCTGCGCCTGATCTCTCATTGGTCATGTCGGATCTGAATAGAGAGTGCACTTGTGTATTGCGCACACATATGGACACTATAATATCTCATGTGTGCTTGGCCTATCTCTGTTGAGAGGGTCTATCGAAAATCGGTTGGAGAAAAACCCCGGTCCTTAAACAGCGATAATAGTCCCCCTAGCAGATTTCGACTTCGGTGGCCAGTCATAACGACTAACCGACTGCACAAATTATAGTGCACAAGTGTGTGCGCAAACACAGGTGCACTCTCTATTCCTTTCACTCTCATAGCCCGATGGGACAGCAATCTGACCCGACCGGAGAGAGATCAGATGCAGGACCAACGGCTTTACGTGCTTTCCGAGGCACGAGGGTGAAACACCGCCAACATCCAAACTCCGGGCTATCCTGAGAATTTCTAAACAGAAAAACCCAGGTATATATTTTTGGCCCGACCCGGGCCAAATCGATCCCGGAACCCCTGGCGCAACTGTCGCTTTAAAATGCGACCCTCTCACCGCTGCGCCGCCGAGGCAGTGCGATGTGGAAGGCAAGGAAGAAACCACCACATATCCTTATTTGGAGATTTTATAGAAAAAACTCCACCGTAAGAGCCTAACTCTTAAATTTAATAGTTATAATGAGTTCATTTATCAAGAATAGCTATAGGAACTATTGTAACATTACACTGTCTACCGTACCCCTGTGGCGATGCACATGACAACTGAACTCGGCTCCGGAACGGCTAGATGGCGCTAATAGCCTAACTCTATACAACATCCGAAACTCCATACAATCCTGAACCGCGATAGGTTAGTTTTCTATCTGACTAACTATATATAGAACACCCAGACGGTATTCCATTGGATATCCAATATAGTCCCCGACCAATTACACCTAGGTCAGCACAAAGCGCTTCTCTTTGCTACCTGATTCACATTGCGCCAAACCCTTTTCAAAATCGTCCCGTCAATCCATTTCAAAACAAAACAGATCTCAAGGGGCGTTTGACCAGGCCCTCTCCACCATGCCCAGTGTTCCGTGACTCGGAAGGCCATAGTCTTGCTTCGCTGCACACTGTCTCATGGTGTCGGGTGTCCCATACTGTTGATTGAGAGATTGTCTTAGTAACTTGACTGTTAACTTGATTGTCTTAGTATTTTTTTTTTAATTTGAAAGAAAAACTTGACTTTGGTTAAACTATAGTGGTAGATAGCTATCCTCGACCGAAGATAATGTACCACACAATCTTGTCGAATTCCCGGTTGAGAAATTTAAGAAACACGTTAAAAACACGCTTACGTCTAAAGGCTATTAAGATAAGATAAGGTTCAAGACTATCTAAACGACACGAATATGTGGTCCGTCCAGCCTGCACCAACAGATGTACTTACCTTTGATGATTTTGATTTTACGGCAGCTAGTGGTGACTGAGTTTGTTCCGGCGTTTCTTCTCAGCACTGGTACTGTACTGTACTGTGTACTGGCACTGGTAGGGCCCAAAAGATAAGCAGACATGTTTCGGCCCTTTCAGGGCACATTTATGTATATTTTTTTTACTGTATATTTGACGTTCATAAGTGTCATTTCATGACCGAAATTGAAATAAAGATTTTGAATTTGAATTTGATAGGATTCTTTACTGCCAGAAGTTTTATAGAGACAAAAAATCTGAAGGTAGATAACCATTTCTATCTATAGTAGTGAAAACCACAGATAGAATGTATAGGGAATGGTTTGTCTTTGATTAAGGGGCTGTGTCTGCGTAGACGAAGATGCTTTTTGTTAAAGCTACGGCAAACTAGTATTAGAAAACCTAGATATCTTTTTTTCATACAGCGGATTGGCTGACAGGTATTTGACAGATTTATTAGCTGGATTTTATTATTTTTTGTTACATTACCTAAAAAATGTATATTTTACAGACAAAAATCATTCTAAAAATAATTAAGCTTTACATAAGCAATTTTTTTGTGTCATTTCATTTCATTTCCTAATCTTTATATTGTTATGTTATAGTAATATTATCAATATAATGCGAAATTGCAATAATAATTGCTAATTTGACAGTAAATCAGAGCGTTTTATCTGTCAAAACTGCATCGCAATACGCCCCTTGAACTCTTAAAAGCTGTATTATACAAAATACTATATCCGGTAGGCGTCGTCACCGTTACAAAACCGTACTTGATAGCTGGTTTCAACCCGGAAGATTGCAATTATTATGTAATTTTATCGGCTTTAATATCAAGGTAGAGCCTCTTGCAATGCTGTCTGAAATCTGGTTTTAGTATTTTATTTTTGGCACTAAAACTACATTTTTTTGTATGGGGAATATGCCAACACCTTGTACTTACATGAAATAATTAAATTATAAGTAATTTAATGAAAGAAAGAAAGAAGAAAGAAAAGTGATTTGTTCGGCACACTACAAAAGTCCAAAAATAAACATAAAAATGAAAACATAGTGAAATCAAATGGGGAGGAACACGCAAAGCTAATTGTAGATGGCGCGATCGTCGACTGTACCTTGTTTACTTCTAGTGTCAAGTGTCAAGTTGCGTTTTTTTGCGATTTACGGTATTTTTTCATTGTAAAATGTATTTGTTGATGTCTGTTTTTCAACTTAAAAGCGAACTTCGTAGAAGGAATGCTTCAACTACTGGGAAAAAGGTTGTTTTGATAGAGAGGTAAGCATTTAAAATATTTGAGGTTATATCCTGTTTTACTTTGCATAATTTACGTTTCTTTGGGCTAAATCTCCTATTTCTTCTAAGTTGGAGGCGTATGATCGAAACCTTAACTTTGGTGCTGATTGCGACATTCAAGAAGACCCAACTTATAAGGTTCCAGCGTTAGTTGTTGAAAGGTATGTATGTTGAATGCCATAACATACCAATACCTGTTAATAAGTTCTTTTTTATCAGAAGAATTTATCATCTAATGTTATCTTTTTGTTGTACAGTTAAACAGTAAGCCTCAAGGGGAAATTCTCTCTCTGTTTTTAAAGTTTAAAGCGCTACACTGAGGCATTATAGTTCAGATCCTTGAAAAAGTTAAATAGAAATATTATGATTCAAATTATCCATACGATTTGACAGATGTAATGTCAAATGAAGGTACAGTCGACTATGCGCCCTCTGTCGTGATAAAAAGTTAGTTTTTCTCCCCATTGATTTCCACTCAGCTTTATTGCCATGGCAAGCCATGACGCTGGTCTTCAGTATATAGAAAGAAAGAAAAGGTTTATTGGTAGAACATCACCAACACACACATACATAAATTACAAACAAAGTAAAAAAAATAACATAAAAAAGTGAAGATTAATGTCATATTAAACCTTATGTAATGTACGGTGAACATAACCTAGATCAAATAGCTATTAGTCAATCAGCTGATTTAACTAAGGGCATAGTACCTACGAGTTATTTTCTACTTACGTTCGATTACATTTTGTATGGAAATGATAAAGATGGGTAGGTCTTCTTCTTCTTCTTCTTTTCGAGTCAATGGCAATTAAACTTTCTGCGCCCAAAAAGTGGCAACATCAATGGCCTTCTGGTTGGCGTTGTAGAGGTCCTCTTGCGTGCAGGTGGCAGGAGAGGTAGGGCACGACATTAAGTGTGGCATAGATTGTAAGGCGCCACACTCGCACGTGTCGTCCTCAGAGAAGCCCCACCTTTTCCTGAGTTCGTTGCACCTGCCTACACCTGAGCGAAGTCTGTTCAACGCCTTCCAAATGGGCCAGGGGAGATCGTGACCCGGCGGCAGCTTCTCAGCTATGGAGATGTATGGGTTGTTGGGGGCGAACTTATCTGACCACAGCTGTTCTTTGGCCTTAGATGGGTAGGTAAGTAGGTTCGTCACCCTCTGATTGTCGATGCCATCAATGATAATCTCAAAGTGATATTTGTAGTTACATTTTTGGCCGTTCTTCAGATAAATTGGTGGTACTATATCTCGATGGGTTATTTGGTTTCAGCTGTAAGCCGACGAACTGACATACTGTTCGGCATCTAGGTTAAATATTGTGTTCTACTTTATATAAAAATAGTTGATTGAATTTGAAATCATGTGCAGTTGTCAGTGGGTTGTTATTATTGTATAGAGAAGCTATAACATAATATAATTGTAATATTCTGTTTTGTATTTTAAGTTAACATCTTCAGATATGGTTTTACTTTTGTTTTTCTATTATGTTTGTAATTAAAAATAAAAATGTTTTCTTTCTTTCTATGCCAAGTAAAAAATGTGTCGCAAATACGACGGCAAGATTGTGACGTATTCTTTCAAATTTGAAATTCAAATATGGCCCCGTTTGTACGAGTTGATGACAAGTGGCGTCAATTCATGTGTCATGAGATTTGTTCGTGATATCAGTTCCATACATAGAGTGCAGTGGTAGTTGTAGTGTTGCGAGTATTATCTGTGGCGTTTGTTCAAGCCTGTTATTCTGTTGTTTCGTGTTATCCATTGTTAACTGTTAAGTAATAATCAATAATCAGGGTACCGTTGGTATCTGAATGACTTCACATTACATTTTTTAATTTATAGGATTATATAATCAGATATAATATAACGGAGAGATGATTATTGAAACCGGTTGTTTGTTTCGATTAAAAGGGCGTTGTTGACGTTATTTGTGTGAGGATAATTTGCGTTTGGCTGGACCGATTTTGCTGCGGTTTGAAGTATAAGCTTAGAGCCGGTCAATTCTAAAGCAGGATAGTTTCAAGGGTAGTTGTTAAGGTCAAAGTCAAATCAGTCAAACTAGAATTTCAAAAAACGGTCATTTAATTTTGAGATATTCTGATATTCCTTCGTGCAACAGATGGTGTTGACTTGTGTGTCATCTCTTCATCATTATCTACTAATGTTTCCATGCCCATAGCTGTTAATTGCTGTCAATTAGTCGTTTTCTCGCTCTCATACTTAATAAGTGTCTTGGTGACATGCTTTCTATCATATGACGACGTTTGGTGCAGTTAGTGTTCCTGACTATTGAACTAACGGTCGCTGGTTCGAATCTCGTAGGAGCGAATGTTTGTGTGATGAGCACGAACATTTGAACCTAAGTCATGGATGTCATATGTATTTAAGTATTTATGGGAGACGACCCCGTCATAATCGTTGTCTGGTACTTAAAACAAGGACGAAAATTCCTCACTTCGAAACCAAGCAATTGGTGTATTGTCTGGCGCATGTTTATTTATTATTTAGCATACATGTTTTGCTTGGCTAGCTTCTCTATGCGTAGTAATAAAATAAAAACCCACTGGGCTAAGTTTACATACTTTTGTGTGTTGATACATTAATTATGTACAGAACCCTCATTGCAAATTCCTCTCGATCTGCCCACTACTACAGTTCCGCCCCCACACTTTCGCTTGCGTACACGCACGGATTTCGCTACGTAATCGCCTAAACTGGATCGATAATTGATTAAACTAATATGGTTGGAAATTGTAGGTTGATAACCTATGCTACCTAAGAAATAACTGCGTCTAAACTAACCTGTTAGTTGCTTAACTGCCTCGGTAGCGCAGCGGTAAGAGGGTTGCATTTTAAAGCGACGGCTGCGCCAGAGGTCCCGGTTTCGATTCCCGGGTCGGGCCAAAAATATGTATCTGGGTTTTTCTGTTCAGAAATTCTCAGGGAAGCCCGGAATTTGGAAGTTGGCGGTGTTTCATCCCCGTGCCTCGGAAAGCACGTAAAGCCGTTGGTCCTGATCTCTCTCCGGTCGTGTCAGATTGCTGTCCCATCGGACTATGAGAGTGAAAAGAATAGAGAGTGCACCTGTGTTTGCGCACACACTTGTGCACTATAATATGTCCCCTGCATTCGGTTAGTCGTTGTGACCGGCCACCGTAGTCGAAATCGGCTAGGGGGACTATTAGTTACTTGAGATTGAACAGCAAGCTTATGAACTGCTGGTTTCTTAAACCATCACCGATGTCTTAATCCACATTCTTTTGTTTTCGTGACCGCCGGCGGCCTATTGCAATTTCGTCAATTCGTAAATATCAACTAAATCTATGATTTGGTTATGATTTGTTGAATTGTAATTTGTAACCCACTATGTTTTCTACATTACCCAAATTTTTAAGTATGTAATAGCTAATGCAAAGCTTATGACTCAGATTTTCGTATTGTGTAATTTAATTGCCTGAAAAATAAACAGTTCTTTCATTTAATTGATTTGATTTAATCGGCTTACTGATCCCTCATATCATCATCTTTCAACTTTCCGTCTGATCTTTCATAGTTATAATCTATACCTATAAAATGCTTTGTCCTGAATGATTCACTGACTGACGGATCAACGCACAGCCTAAACCGCTGGTCGTAGAGACTTGAAACTTGGAGGCTGTGTTCTTTGTATAACGTAGGGATCCGATAAGAAAGGATTTTTAGAAATTTTACCCCTAAGGGGGTAAAAAAGGGGAGCAAAGTTTGTATGGGACAACGTGATTCCTTGGTCCGATCTACTTCAAATTTTGCATAAACATTCTTTAAAAATAATAACGAAAAATGTGTATCAAATTTTATTTAAATTTATCTTGTAACGGGGTTAAAAAGGGGTAAAAAGCTATTTTGGGGTTGATTTGCTACAAAATTGATATCAATACTTCTTGGTGCTTATGTTGAAATATTTTTTATTTCATTTTTGACAATCATTTGACATATCTGAGACAGAATGTTTTGACACATGTTTGTTATTGATGTTGCTCTCTAGAAGAGATTTTATTCCTTAGAATAGTAAATAATATTGTTTTGTGTTCAAACAGGGTAGGTATCAAGCGGTATGTGTCCAGTGTAGAATGCAGATCGTTTGTTCATATTGTCGGTGGACATTCTACGCTGCTCCCGTGGTCGAAGGGTGTCCAATCTGCAACTTTTCTGCAAACTTTTAGCAGTGGACGACTTTTGAGTGTTGATGATGATGATGGCGTAGATCTTTACATAGATTTGTCCCTTTGAATTTACGATTTGAATTCAAGAAAGTCGAGTATTCGCTATAACCATAAACAAAGCTCAAGTTCAAACTCTTAAAAGGTATCGGGAGAAGACTTGAGGGAATTCGCTTCTCCCACAGCCTGTATGTGGCATGATGCTGTGTAAGCGCAGAGAGTAGCCTGGTCTTATTATACCCGAAAGAAATATACGAATAACGAAAGGGCGTAGGGAGTATTTCTATTCTATTCTATTTCGTTGTAAAATAAAAAGATAATATCCCCGTGTAAGTTTGACCATTAAAGACCGGGCTGCGTGTTGAGTGTACATAAAATATAATAAATAAATAAATATGCGCCAGACAACACACCAATGGTCTGGTACACGTGGTAAGGAATTATCTTCCTTGTGTTACGAAGTACCAGACAACGATTATGACGGGTGCGTCTCCCATAAATACTTAAATACATATAACATCCATGATTTAGGAACAAATGTCCATGCTCATCACACAAACATTTGCCCCTTGCGGGATTCGAACCCTCGACGGCCAGCGTAATAGTCAGGAGCGCTAACCAATACACCAAACGCGTCGTCGAATATAACATTTATCTGTACGCATTTCTATATATTTTAAAACTGGATGTTTTAGTTTTTTTGTTTAAAGGCGCTATAGAATATGATAGATAGCTTATTTATCAGGGAAGGCTATAGAAGCAGTTTAATGCGTATAGGTATAGGCTTATAATTTTTCGCTACGATCTATGGGAACGGAGTTAAACTAAAACGCGTGTACGAAGTCGCGGGCGGGCCGCTAGTCTACTATAAAAACCCATTAAAACAAAATAATCTCTTAAAACCACCAAAAACATAACTTGACCTAGTTTAAAACAAATTTCACCATAGTATTACACAAGTTGATAACTAGATATGATAGCGAACAAAATGCAAATACACAGCGTTGTATAGAAATTACGCATAATTTATTCCTATTAATAATACCGGACCCAATGCGCCGCCTTGAGGTAGCCGGTTTCACATCCTGCCGAATGGCGTCTGTAAGGTGCCTGTATCGGTTCATATTGATAATTGCAGATGAAAAAAACACTGCGCTCATGAGAACTGGCTAATTGTAAAATCGGAATAACAAGGTCGTTAGGCTCGGCAAAGTCTATGTCTGTGGAAAAAATATTTTTTAAGATAATATTCGGATGGAAGATAAAAATTATGATGGGATATCCACTGGCAAGATGCATAGACGCACTTGTAAAAATCGCCAAATATAAATAGTCGCAGAACGCTTACAAGTAACAACCGGTCGCTATGGAAAACCGGGAGGCCTATGTTCGGCAGTGGACGCTTTGTGGTTGATAATGATGATGAATAAGATAAGGTCATATTTTTTTAGGACAGAGCAGAGCAATAGTTTATGGGTCAAAATGTTGTGAGGTTGTTTTGTCTCTGTCAGCACTAAGGAAGCTTACAGCAGAGGTATTAACCCAAAGCTAACCCTAACCATGCCATTTACTAACGTAATTCACTACGAAAGTGTTTATTATTTTGCTGCCTTTTTAATTACATTTACATGTAATTTAACTGGCTTGACACAGTTACTATGTGATGGTTGTGTGATTAGCACGAACATTTGTATCTAAATTATGTATGTTTATTTATATTTAAGTGTTTATGGGAGACGCCCCCGTCATAATCGTTGTCTGTTATTCGTAACACAAGGAAGAAAATTCCTTCTTTCAAAACTACGATAATTGGTGCGTTGTCTGGCGCATATTTATTTATTTTCTACCAATTTAGTGCTCCACAGTCCACATTATTTATCATCAACTAACTAGTATGGCATTGACCAGTTACTTTTAGAGCCAGTTGCATTAGATTACTTCATCTGTGAATATTTATTTTAAATAATCCATTTTTGTTGCGGTAGTCATTGAAGCTTCATTGCCTATAGAAACCAAAATTAATGTTACATGATCAGCAAGCTGTCAATTCAGCAGTTTTAAATCAAAAGCCTGATCGGAAACGGAAACCCGAACCACCACTCACATCAGACAGACAACATTACGAAAAAACGCAATTTACTCTTACTAACACAGTTACCTATTAAACTTTCCGTTAATACGTCTTTATAATCCACAATCAATCGAATTTCAACCGTAATCCATTACAATAAGAACTACTAAGATGAAGTTGGTAAAAATTTCGGAACAACCGATTGTGCACCTTAATCCATTGTGTTAAGTGATCCACATGCGAGTTGACATAGTGACATGTGAATGAGGACAACTATGAGTAATGATAATGAATCAGGTGTGAAAAAGGCGACTGAACTCCGAAAAGCTAATTGTACGAAATTGCTCGGCGTTTGATTGAGATGTATGAGTTTTTCTTTTGTAACGCTGACATGATATTGATAGTGACTGATACACTAAAATACGATAAGATGAGACGTTAGCAAAAAGGGGTGTATAGTAAAACTAACGTAATTTTAAAAGTTTGAGCATTTACATACGTCAAGCTACTAATTCTATATCAAACGTTTTAAAACTTTCACACACTGTTCCAAATGTCCCTTGTCGACGTGTATTTACTGTCAAAAAGTTGATTATATTTAATCTTGCAGGAAGTTATATTATTCCAGGCTGGTTAAATGTTTTGGACTGCCTCAGGGTACCATTTTAGGTCCACCTTTTAAAATTATGATGTAACCATTAAAAAAAGTTTTAAATGACACTGTTGCTTAAGTGGTTCAATACTCTATAAACTCGTTATCCATTTAACTGTCTACTCATATACACCACAAAGAACAATGAATGTTAGGTCATTAGCTCCCACGGGCAGAACTTTAGTTATTATTGTATTGCTATTGATGTAACATTGGCAGTGAGAAAATCAAGTCGTGCATAACTGAATAAGGCTAAAAATATTCTGTACAGTCATGATTTATGAGAAAGTTTTGAAATACTTTACAGTTAATACACTCATTCAACGTTAGGTTCTTTTTCTATGGACCAGTGTGAAAAATAGAAAATAAGCAAATGTTAGTAATTGTTAGGGTTCTGTAGCCGAATGGCAAAAACGGAACCCTTATAGTTTCGTCAAGTCTGTCTGTTCGTCCGTCCGTATGTCACAGCCACTTTATTCTGAAAGTATTAGCATCACACCGCTGAACTGGTAGTATGTAGTACTATTATATATTCTGTGCTGGTAGGTAGGTGTATCTTGTTCACCGCTTTCCGATTCAGGTACAAAAAGTTAAAAAAAGATTATAAAACGGGCTCCCGTACATGAACAAAAAAATAATTACTCAAACCTATGCGTGTGGGGTGTCAATGGATAGATTTTTTAAATGACATTGAGGTTTCTAAAACATTTTTGTCTAAAATCTAACGTTTAAGATATAGACGCACTTAGCTGTTTTTTTGTTATCTTATGATTGCCCTTTGTAGTAGATTTCGTGTAAGTAAAACCATTTAACTGTCGTATTTGTGAGAATAGTCCTTGTTTCTATTTCAACAAAAATCTTCTATTAAATACTCGTTCCAAAACAGCTGTTTCGTTTTTCTCATATCGCGTCTATAAATAGCCAAGCATCCCCATACTTAACTGTATTTCTGAAACAGGATATAGTTAAAAATAACTACAATGCCTTCTTTGATGTTGACTTACTTTGAAACATCTGGCTTTGGGATGCTTACTTGACTTCGTCTGAAAGGAAAGTTATGGTTTTCTGTAGAAATTGATCGTTAAATTCCTTTGTGTTGTCCATAATTCCCGAAATTCTTAGTCTAGTTTTTGATTATCTATTTGCTTTTCAGTTCAGTTTCAGTAGATATATATTTTTTTGGTCTCATCACGATGTCTCGTAGTTTCTTGACTTTAATGGAAATGAAAACGATCTCCTAAAAATAATAATAATTGTGTTCCACTCATAAGTAAAAAAAAAAATTGCATGATTTTTTGTTTTAACCCATATTTCAAAATCTACTGGACCGATTTTGATGAAACTTACACTGTAATCCTGAGATAAACATACAAATATACAAACATACAGAAAATTTTGCACACGTGTTTAGAAGCCTTCATAGATCATACTCAAATTTTTATCCAATTATAACGAGTAACGATATCATATAAGTTTTTCTAACGACGCCATATGTATAAGTTTTTTTTGAAGTATTAAAAAGAACTCTAATGCCTAAAACGCTCTACCGATTTTGTAAATTTTATTACTACAAGACCGATTTGTCAAGAATACTGTTCTCACAGTAATCACTTACATTTGCATCTTGCACCATATTCGGATTTCGTGTTCCAATTTTGGTTCTGCGGTTTTTTGCATCCATTCAATACCGTTTTGGTAACTTATTTAGTTTCAACTATTATTAGAATGGTGCATTGTTTGAAGACCCTTTGTTAAAATGTGTGATTTACATTCCTTACATTGTAATAAAAGTAAAGTTATCCTGTAAGCATCTCACTGCTGGGCCTTACCTCAAATGTGAGGTAGTATGAGCCATACTCTACCACGCTGGCTCAGTGCGGATTGGCGGAGGGATGTTTGCAAGGCTAGCGACCAACCTTGCTGTCAGACTTTATCAAGCCGCCCATAGGGCCTCTGACTAGGCTTATGAGATGCTCGTGATATTCGTCACTTTTATGGAGGGAATGGTCACCCATCCAAACACCAACCGCGCCGTAAGTTGCTTAACTTACTACCAAAGCGCGGCCACCATTGCACTACGAGCACCTCATACATCCATTGATCTTGTTAATCTTCTAATATACAGACAGACGAATAATTGGCTGTATATTTCCAAACGAAATACCGTAGAATGATGACACTATTCAACATTGAACTTTTATCTCTTGACATTGATAATTCAATAAAGTTGTTGATATCTAAACCGTTCGCTAATTAATTACTATCGGGTCGGCCAATATCGTTAACTTTGACACTACCCTTGCTAAAATTGTTGTTGATTCAAAACACGAGTTGCTTGAGAAGTTGTAAATATGTGTTTGATTTGGAGCAAATTATGTAAGTCTTGTAGACCCCACGCAACGATCTAGAATGAACATAGTAAATACTCTGACAAAATGGCATCCTTTAAATGTTTTTTAGTACCCCCTTCCGGTACATAATAATAAGTAATAATGCACTGTTGTCTACACACCAATTGTCTTGATTTCGAAGTAAGGAATTTTCTTCCTAGTGCTACGAATACTGACAACGATAATGACGTGGGTGTCTCCCATAGAAACATAAATACAATCAATATCCATAACATAACATAGATCCCAACATAGACCCTACCACAGCTTCGGGACAATTGTGGGCTAGTGTTGAGAAGAAGCTGCGCAACAACTCCGTCACTATTGTCAATATCGTTCTTGCGTTATACTGCTACTTTTCTATGTATTTTATTTTGGAAGAACAACATTACAGTTTGGCCTCTTCAATTTTAGTAGCCTTTTCGATTCTCATGTCTTCATTGACGTCTGAAGAGCTGACCTAAAGAACTAATAAAAGTGCCTTCAAACCGTCAAGATGTAAGCCATAAAAGGTGACCTTGTAAATTTACTTTCCCGTCACAGTTAGCTGCTTAGTAATCTGGTGACAATGCATTGACCATAACACATTGCGATTTAGAATGAAGGACAGTCTTCACTTTGGAAATAAGCGGTACAATCTAATCTTTATTGTTTCTTTGAAATTGGATATGGCAAAAGCGATGGATTAGAAAACAAATTACACCATATTTACGAATCATCCATCTGTCGTATACAGCGACCTGTTGCAAGCTATATGCATCCAATGTGGTCCCCTCTTCAGTCCTTTAGGCCTTACTTCCCACATAAAAGTATATTTAGTATGTAAATACATTTTAAGTATGGAAAAACCCAGGGTCCGAGGTCATCCAAAAATATGGCAGGATTAGGAGCCTCTACAATTAAGAAACGTCACCAGCTTGAAAATATGTCTTATTCAGAAACATTTCTTAACCATCTGTTAGTCGACCTTAAAATATAACGTAACGTCCTCTTGGTCGTATCCGACCACGGCGGTATCTCAATTGAGATATAGGCCATCGTCGCGGGACATTGTTTATAGTGCTCAAGTGTGTGCGCAACACACAAGGGCACTCTCTGTTCCTTCACTCTTATTATTAGGTGAGATGGCAAATCCGACATGACCGGTGAAAGATCAGGCGCTGGACGAACGTCTTAACGTGCTTTCCGAAGCAAAACGGTGTCATCACCACCAACTTCCTGAATCCTATATGTTTCAGAGTATTTTCAAGACAGACAAACCCAGTAATTTGGGCCCGACCCGGGATTCGAACCCAGAACCTCTTGGGTAACAACCAGCGAACTAACCACTACACCAATGAAGCAGTCAAATAGATTATTACAAAGAGTAATGTTACAATGACTAACACAATACTAGAACTAGCTCCAACTATTCTTCGAGACAGTGTTTACTATTTAGCATTTATTTCTAATGCGTCATTTTTAGGGCTGTCTCTTTCACATTTGCTCTCTTTTAAGATTCTTGTAACACTTTTAGCTGATTTGTAGTCTTCTTCGTCTTCTTAGCGTGTCGATGGAAACCCATATGGAGGAATTACAATGGAGAAATTACAACGTAGCAGCCCAGAATTCAGCCACTAGTATTGCGGATCGACTGCATTTTCATTAAATCCGCTACCACGATGGAACCCACAAATCCAGCTGATTTGTAGTAATCGAGAGTCTCTGTACTGATGTTTTTGGATTACTCTGAAACAGCTCGGAGTCAGAAAGTTGGGGTGTGTGTAGCAATATCCAGGTTGTGTGTAGTAGCATCCCCGTACCTCGGTTCGTGTGTTATTATGTCGTTGGTCACTCCTGGACATGCTGTAGCTTCACGTATAGTTTAAATAGTTAGGTCTGCAGGTGCTGATGCACTAGCTTCAACCGTAAAATATTTAACGCTGTACTAAAAATCTATATATTTTTGCATAGAATCCGTGACCTGCGAATTTGAAGCAAGTCAAATTCAGGGCCATGTGTGACGAAAACTATTGTTTTTTTTTTCCAATAACTCTGATCTTGCTTGTTCGCAAAATATGTGAATACGGAAGTGTACTTGTGTAAACGTAGCGCGGAACGTCTATTATTGAGCATAGATTTCCCCCATAGTTCCACATGCGCCAGAGGTCCCGGGTTCGATCCCCGGGTCAGGCCAAAAATATGTACCTGAGTTTTTTTGTTCAGAAATTCTCAGGGCTACCCGGGTATGGTAGTTGGCGCTGTTATACCCCCGTGTCTCAGAAAGCACGTTGCGCCGTTAGTCCTGCGCCTGATCTCTCTCCGGTCGTGTCAGATTGCTATCCCATTGGGCATGAGAGTGCACCTGTGTTTGCGCACACACTTAAGTAATAATATGTCCCGCGCAGTCGGTTAGTCGTGCCTGGCCACGGTAGTCGAAATCTGCTAGGGGGACTATTATTATTTTTAGATTTCTACATGATTAGTTACAAGAGGTCTGCATCCATTGTGATTGTTGGAAGAATGTAGACAATACCCTAGCTAGCCAATTGCCAATAAAAAAGTTTATTTAATTCTCCTGTTCTCCGCTTGGTGGCGCTGTTGTACTCGCGCTCCTACTTTTTGCCGACTCATGTTAGCTTGCCTGTTTTATATTTTTCTATTAATAAAACCGTGTTGTAAAACCTAAATAGTTATTATTACGACAGGTTATGGGCCGTCCCATGACTATTTAGTAAAAGCAGCAATCTTTATTACGGAGAAAAATAATTTTGAACCGGCGTGGCGTGTACCATCATGGCTTCAAATAACCTACAAATTGAAAAATTGTCTGGAAGAGACAATTATAATACCTGGAAGTTTGCCGTAAGGACTTATTTGGAGCACGAAGAGCTGTGGGAATGCGTTGATCCGAGTACTGAATCAGTTGATACCAAAAAAGATGTCAAGGCAAAGTCGAAAATTATTTTGTTAGTCGAACCTATAAACTATGTTCACATTGAAGGTGCCCAGACGGCTCGAGAGGTATGGGGACGACTGCAGAAGGTTTTTGAGGATTCCGGCCTGTCAAGGAAAGTTGGTTTACTGAGAGATCTAATCAACACCTCCCTGGATAGCTGTACTAATGTCGAAGACTATGTGAATAAAATTATGAGTACCGCACACAAGCTAAGAAACATTAATTTCAAAGTAGAGGATGAGTGGTTAGGAACTCTAATGCTAGCAGGTTTACCGGAAAACTATAAACCAATGATCATGGGTATCGAGAGTTCTGGAGTAAAAGTATCATCCGATTTCATTAAGACAAAACTGTTGCAAGAAGTGCAAGTTTCAGAGACTTCAGCCTTTCATGCAAAACACAAGTACAATAAAAACAATTCAAATAGCCAGCCTAAGCCTAAAGGGAAAGGACCCCGTTGCTTTAATTGCAACAAATATGGGCATATTAAGTCCCAATGCACTGCGAAGAAAAATACTAATGATAATAATGTTTTTTCAGCCATTTTTTCAGCCTATAGCACATTGAATCAAGATGATTGGTACATAGATTCCGGCGCAACAATGCATATGACGAGGCGTGCTGATTGGATGTATGATTTACAACCACCTCCGATCCAAAAGATAATGGTGGCCAACAATGAATCAGTCTCTGTGCAACAGATAGGTAAAGTAAACATCCAAACGATTACAAACAACTCTGAACATGACATTCAGGTGAGAAATGTTTTACTTATACCAGACCTTAGTGCAAATTTATTATCAGTTAGCCAGTTAACAAAAAATGGTTGCAATGTACAGTTTACAAAAACAGGCTGTCACATATACAATGCAAAGAATGATCTAGTTGCAACGGCGAAGCTTACTAACAATATGTATAAACTAAACACAGCTACTGGTAAAGCATGTGCAGTTTTTTCTCATGAGAGCAAGGCTGATATTGGTACATGGCATAGGAGAATGGCTCATTTAAATTTGACAGATGTCAGAAAGTTAGAAAATTGTACTGAAGGTGTTAAAATAACAAAAGGCAGTGATACTACTGTATGTATTCCATGTTGTGAGGGAAAACAAACCAGACTTCCGTTTCCACACTCTGGCTCAAGAGCTAATGCTTTGTTAGAAATAATACATTCAGATCTCTGTGGTCCGATGGAGACTCCATCTGCAGGTGGAGCGAAATACTTCATAACCTTTGTAGATGATTTTTCACGAAAAATTTATGTATATTTCTTAAAGAATAAGTTGGATATAAAGTCACTGTTTCAAAGATTTAAAAATGAAGTTGAAAACGAAACTAATAAGAAAATAAAAATACTAAGAACTGACAACGGCAAGGAATACTGTAATAACATATTTTTAAAATTCTTAGCAGATTCTGGCATCAAACATCAAACAAGCACACCTTATACTCCGGAGCAAAATGGTCTGGCAGAGCGGAGAAACAGAATACTGGTGGAGCGAGCCAAAGCTATGCTTTTTGATGCAAATTTGGATAAGAAATATTGGGCTGAAGCAGTGGCAACCGCAGCATACATAGTAAACCGTTCACCGTCAAGGGTCCTTGATGGAGCAACACCATATGAAAAGTGGAATGGTAAGAAACCAAATATATCGCATTTAAAAGTATTCGGGTCAAAGGCTATGGTACACATACCAAAACAAAATCGTTTGAAATGGGATAGAAAGTCACGAGAACTGATTTTCCTAGGTTACTGTGACAATACAAAAGGGTATCGGCTACATGACCCTAAAACCAAACAAACTGTAATCAGTAGAGATGTGATTTTTGTTGAGAATTCAAAAACACCAGAAAATATAGAAATAAAGACCCCGGAATCTGTACCATCGCCTCATTTTATTACGATGCCACTTAGTTCCAGAAATTATACCTTAAACGAAGGTATTTTGGACCAGGAGAGTGAGGAAACCATGCATACAGATAATGATTTAACAAATCAATCACAAAATGGCACTTTATCTCCTACGAGCTCAGGCACTTCATTCAACAGTTGTGTTATGAATACAGATGACAATGACGAGACTTATTACCCGGATACTAGCGAAGAGTTTGATAGTAATGAGCTTTTCACCAGAAATATCACACTGAGGCCCCGTCAGAGACATAAATTTCAAAAAAATAACTTTTTGTGTATTGCACAGATTACAGATCCTCAAACTGTGGAAGAAGCATTGTCTAGCGCTGAAGCTCGGCAATGGGAGGATGCAATGAATGAGGAATACAAGTCATTGATAGATAATAATACATGGGAGCTGACTCACTTACCACCTGACAAGCGTGCCATACCCTGCAAGTGGATTTTTAAAACTAAAGTAAATGAAAAAGGTGAAGTTGCAAAGTATAAAGCACGACTGGTTATAAAGGGATGTTCTCAAAAAAAGGGCATAGATTACAATGACGTTTTTTCACCTGTAGTAAGATTTTCATCGTTACGATATTTATTTGCTCTTGCTGTGAAAATGGATTTAGATATTATTCAAATGGATGCCATTTCAGCCTTTCTTCAAGGCGACATCGAGGAGGAGATATATATGTTACAACCCCCACTATTTAAGGAAGGAGAGAAGGTATGTTTACTACGAAAATCATTATATGGCCTCAAGCAGGCAAGTCGCCAGTGGAACAAAAAATTGGACTCTACATTGAAAGGTTTGGGTCTAAAGCAATCAAACTTAGATCCTTGCATTTATCACAAAATTGTTGATGAGAAGAACATATTGTTTATTGCTACATATGTTGATGATTTGATTTTATTTACAAACAAACAACAGTCTAGTGACTATATCAAAAATGAACTCAATAAAACATTTAAAATGAAGGATCTAGGAGAGTTATGTTACTGCATTGGAATACACGTAGAAAGAGACAGAGAAAAGGGAATAATTTGTTTAGATCAAAGACTTTACATTCAAGAAGTATTGAATAAATTTGGTATGTCAGAATGCAAACCGGTGAAAACACCCGTAGATATGAATTCAAGACTACAAGGAAGTACTGATGAGAGTAAAATCCTGCAAGACATTCCTTATCAAGAAGCAATTGGGTGCTTATTGTACATTTCACAGGTTACAAGGCCAGACATTAGCTTTGTTATCAATATGTTAAGCAAATACAATAACAAACCTGAAATGCAGCACTGGATGGCACTAAAGAGAGTCATGAGGTACCTTAAAGGTACACAAGATTACAGACTTATCTATAAGCAAAATCCTGATGAAGTTTTGACTCATGGCTACTGCGACGCCGATTGGGCGAATTCAGAAGACGACAGGCGCTCATGTACTGGCTATGTATTCTTGTTCCAGGGAGGATCGATCAGCTGGAACTCGAGACGTCAACCTACTGTTGCTCTGTCGACAACGGAAGCAGAGTACATGTCTCTATCAGCATGTGTGCAGGAAGCTTTGTGGCTTAGACATTTTCAAGAAGATATTTGGCCACAACTGAAGAGTAAACCTTTGATAATTTATAGCGATAATCAAAGCTCAATTAAACTTTCAGGTACTGAAGGTTACCACTCCAGAACAAAACACATTGATGTCAGACATCACTTTGTTCGTGACAAGATACTTGGAGGTTCAATTGAAGTGAAGTATGTGCAGACAGATCTGATGGTGGCTGACGTGCTTACCAAGGCCACGTCGCAACCCAAGCTACAATTCTGCTCGTCTATGATGGGAGTATGTCTAAGGGAGGATGTTGGAAGAATGTAGACAATACCCTAGCTAGCCAATTGCCAATAAAAAAGTTTATTTAATTCTCCTGTTCTCCGCTTGGTGGCGCTGTTGTACTCGCGCTCCTACTTTTTGCCGACTCATGTTAGCTTGCCTGTTTTATATTTTTCTATTAATAAAACCGTGTTGTAAAACCTAAATAGTTATTATTACGACAGTGATCCTCACATCTTTAATGCGTTTGTCCATCATGCCTACGTTGCGCTATGGATCCAAGAGACTCCTCGAAAAAGTTTGCCCCAACGACTATCAGTTACGCGCCATGTCTGTCCACTGAAACTTGAGCTTGCTGATAGTTACTTATTCTTTTGGTTCTTTGATGTTACCATCATCATTATAAGCCAAGACGTCGACTGCTGAACAGGGTCCCCCAGGGTTTTCCACAGCGACCGGTTGCATGCAGTCTGCTTCTAATGCGATCTTGAGATCTTTACAAGGTCGTCTGTCTTTCTTGCCGGTGGAAGAACTATGCTGCGATTTTTACCAAAGGCTTTCCAACTTGGAAGTTGATAAGTAGATAGCCAGAAATTTGGCCACGATTTCACATGTTTTTTTAGGGTTACGTAGCCGAATGACAAAAAACGTCCCCCCCCCTCTAACTTTTGAACTAAGAAAGTGTATTTTTTTTAAAATACGAGATTTCAACAAAGACTTTAAACGAAAATTGGTTTGAATGAGATCGAACCAGTAGTTTTTGAGATATTGCACATTTTCATCAACCGCAAATATAACTTTGTCTTTCATACAAACACTATGAAAAACAAAGTTATTTTTGCTGTCAAAAATATTGTGTTGTTTTCGATACGTAGAAGTAAGTGGACCCCGAATTCAGTGAAGGGTAGCCCGGAACCCTCATGGCGCGGGTCCGACTCGCACTTAGCCGGTTTTATTTATTGTTATAATTTATTTGATGCGGTTGATAGCCCTATCCTAGCCCACATAGATAGCTATCTCGTGTGTAACAATGGCAGGCGTTTGTCGCAACGTACGGTTGGATGCCTTTACTACTCTCTTCTTGAGTCAGTCTGAGTCAGTCAAGTGCGATCAATTGTGGTCTTGAAATTATTTGTTCCTTCTTCTTCTTAGCGTGTCGATGGGATGGGTTCCCATGGAGGAATTACAAAGAAATTACATCGTAGCAGCCCAGAATTCAGCCACTTGTATTGCGGATCGACTGCATTTCATTAAATCCGCTGGCATGCAGGTGTTGGGGCACGTCGGGCACAATGTTAAGTGTGCCATAGTTTGCACTGCACCGCAAACACAGTCCACATCGGAGCTTTCCGAAAATCCCCTCCTGGCCATGTTCTCCTAACTTCGACCAACAACCTGTTTAAAGAATTCCAGATCGGCCATGGTAGATCATGTCCAGGAGACAATATATGATATTTCAGACAGTTTTTTAATACCATATAAATAAATATGCGCTAGGCAATACACCAATCGCCTGGTTGTGAAATAAAGAATTTCTTCCTTGTGTCACGAAGTATCAGACAACGATTAAATACGAGGGCGTCATAATCGGTCTGTCTGGTACATATAGCATCCATGACATAGGTATAAATATTCGTGCTCATCACACAAACAATTGCCCCTGGTGGGATTCGAACCCGCTTCTTTTTCTTTTCGTGTCGACTCTGGCGTTATATTTTTGAGGACCAGTACTCGGCGACTGACAGAGCGTTGTCAGTAGCGTTGTACAGGTCCGCATTCGAACCCGGGACCGCTGGTTAAGCAGTCAGGAGCGCTTACCACTGCACCAAACGAGTCGTTGAATGTCTTATGAGTCTTTTGATCAAAAAAACTAATCTATAAGTCATTTTTCAAGTTATGGCGCGGACAAAAAATTGGTATGCATTTCGACTGCTAATTAGCTAAATAAGCGGTGCTTACTTGTATAATTTGCTTATATATTTTTTAAATTAACTCTAGTTTTTATTTGTTGCAACGGGTCTCAATTGTTTCAATTACGTATATTTTTCTTTTTTTCAACCAAAACAAAACCGGTTTACACTTCACCAGTTTTAAACGGGACATACCGTGAAATGGAGTTTGTTGTTGATTTTCAATTAATGGCGAAATCAACTTGCAATCAGCGGAAATAGAAACCGCGGTGCTGTTGCGAAATTATCCTGGTGTTACCTAATCAATGGAGCTGTTTCTGATCGTAAAACCCTCTCGTAAAATTTAATCAGGGTGTCCCAGAAATGGTGAATCAAACTGCTATGGGAGGCAGCTTGACTAATGTCCCATCCATAAAAAAAAACTAACTTAAAACTTTTTTATGTCGGTTAAAAATGTAAGTAAGTAGTACTCTTTCATAATCTCTGCGATTCGACTTTGGAATTCCCTTCCCTATGAGATTAGAACGTCATCCAACAAATTTTCTTTTAAAAAGTCACTCCGTGCCCACTATCTTCACTTTGGCTTTCTTGAGAACTAACCTTTTCGTTTATTATTTTCTTTTATCTTACCTAGATGTCGTCAATATCTCCAGTTTCTTTGTAGGTAAATTTATTTTGCCTATACATATATATTTATATATCTTATGAATTATTTGTGTGATATAAGTATGTATGTTTATTCATTTATGTTTATATTTACATAATGCATTTTAGAATTTATTTTATATCACCCGCTCAGTTATTGCAAACGTTCCGCCACTGATAAAATTTTTCTGCATTCCCAAGCGGTTGACTGGTAAAGAATGCCCTAATGCAAGTCCGCCAATTGTACAATTCGCAGTGCAATAGAGTTTAAATAAATAAATAAATACTAGTATTCGTAAACAGTAAATGGATCAAGTAGAGTACATTAACTGCGGTGTAATGTAGAGCTCATTGTATTTATCGTAGCGCAAACATATATTTTTTCCTGTCAACCTCCATCAGTACTTATTCTCAATCGATACCAATAATTTCCTACGTAGGTTCATGGCGAAGGTTGAACGTGTTTCCATAATAATAAATACAGACAACACGTCAAATCAATCAGAAACGAGGAGATACGTAGAAGAACTAAGGTAACGGACATAGCCCTGCGAATCAGTAAGCTCGAGTGGCAGTGGGCAGGGCACATAGCTCGAAGAACTGATGGCCGTTGAAAAGTTCTAGATTGGAGACCCTTCGACCAAAGGCGCAGCGTAGGACGTCCACCGACAAGATAGGCAGACGACCTTGTAAAGATCTTTTTTTACTTACCTTTAAATTCCTACTTTATATTTGACAAAATAAAGGTTAATTTCAAAGGTTAAAACTAAAACTTGTGTACTTAACTGTACTTACACCGGTTAAGTAAGACTGAGACACGTTTCACTTTCTGTTTTGATATAAAACTATAGTGATGGGACACGTTCGGATACATAGTTGGTATTATCCGTATGCAGGATACATAAGGATCTCACTCAACTAATTTTCACATCTATTATTGTTATTTTTATTTTATTTTATTCTTTATTGCACAGACAAAAGAAAGTACAAATGGCGGACTTAATGCTTAAAGCATTCTCTACCAGTCAACCATTGGGTGAGGCATAAACGACTGAGGCGATTATTTGTTTACACCTCTACAATATCTGTTTAGTCAGGATCCGGGTGCGTATTGCGATGATTATTATTGCTTTGACTGTTATGCAGCTCTTCTTTTGAATGGATTAGCAAATTTTTATTACGATTTTGTATAATCCACTCAGTAGATTAGCGTGGGAAAGCACTACATGAGTGAGTTAAATATAAATAAATTACTGTAACATAACTATATATAAATTAATAAATTCATTGTCTTTCTTTCTAAATACTTTTAATTTTACCTAAGTTGCATCGCAATGCCAATGCGACTCAACTAGTTCAGTGGGAATTGAGCTGCCTGGAACTTGAACGGATTACAGCCAGATCGAACAAATATTTTTGGCGCTAGCAGCTCACAAGTACCAATTCATCATTATCAGCTTTAGGTCCTCCACTGCTGAACACAAGCTTCCGCCACGATTTCTCTCAGCAACCGGTTACAAGCGGTCTGCATCTAGTGTGATCCTGTGATCTTCACAAGGTCTTCTATCTATCTTGTCAGTGAAAGTTGTACTCTGGGCCTTTGGTCAAACAAAGTAAACCACACTTTACTTTTTTGCTGTCAATTGTCTCCCGATTATCACTAAAAGAAGTCCATAGTAAGATTTTACAATCCTCTCCTCCATCATTACTGATTTGTTTCGTTGCAGAATCCACGATAGTTCAACTTTCTGCTGGGAATCCATGGTCCGGGTTTTTTTTTTGAAGTTAAGGTGCAGAATTGTAGATGTTGGGTACGTAGCAGTTGTAATAGCAGGAAATTTCTCCTGCACCCAGGAAGTATGTACAATCTTATCTGAAAACAATTATGACACATTTGTTTCTATTTACAAAACTATTTTAACGTATACATGCAAAATTTTTACGTGTAATTTTAATTGTGATTATTGCTAATATCAGCGATGGTTCGTCGTGTCCACATTTTCCTGTGCTAATTTAAGGAACGGAGTAATTAATTGTCACGGATAAATTCTACGTAAAATGTTGGAATTACCCAATTAATCAATTGACCAACTTCGCCTTTTATGCATTGCGATATAACTTAAATACGTACGTATGCGTTAGTGATATGATGTGAATCATCAACGACCTTTGATCGAGTACCTAGTGTATTCAAAATGCATCAATATTATTATTATTTTCAAAGTTAGAGTGAACAGGCTTTTTCTGGGTGAGCTTGCTCCATCGTCGTCTCTGTCTATGCCACTGGTGCATAGTCTGGAGACAAGAGCGAACCCATTTCTAGTAATAAAAAAAATATCATTAAAGATAAAAATAAGAAACTTAAAATTGCGCACGGGCGAGATTTGAACCTGCAACCGCTGACAATCCGGGCCAACGCTCTTACCAAGCTAGCTACCGTGCTGTCGATCCGACACCTACCCGACTTTTTGCAACAGTGGGCCACGAAGTTAATCATTACATAATAAATTCTGCTTGGGAATTGATAACGCTTTCGCTTTTCAATGGTTTTAGAATATTTTAGAACTAAAATGTGGAAGTAAGTGGACCCCGAATTCATTTTCAGGGTGGCACGGAACCCTCAGTGCGCGGGTCCGACGCGCACTTGGCCTTTGGTTGGTTAGTTTTTTATTTTTATCCGTAAACTTTCCTTCTATCTACGATAATTCTTATCCATTCTTATCTTATCCAACTTAGGTCTAAGGAAATTTTTTCGGATATCTCCAACTTCAGGCACATCACTATTAAATCACCGGATGTTACGAACCGAGTAATAACGATACAGCACACGTGATCGATAATCATAGTTAATGATTCACGCGAATTAATACTCATCGACTATACTGCTATGTTATCGTCTTGTTCGACATGGGTTAATGGTGCTGAGAATTTGTTTACATCTTTTTTACAAATAAGCACTAAGCTACTAACCAACAAATAATTCAAAAATGGAATCTCATTTCGTATAGGTGGGATTAGACCAAACGAACAAAGAGCTGGTAGAACAAGAACATTCTTACTTGTTCTTTTGTTTTAAACGGAAGCTCGATTTCAGCGTTTTACACCAAAATATCGAGCGAGCGTTCTTATAGATTTCACTTTAAATTACCTTTTTCAAGATGCCCCAAAAACTATACTCTATTTTTAATAAGATAGACCAAAATGACATTTGGTTTGTGGCCATATTCTATAGAACAGCGTTTCCCAACCTGTGGTCCGCGGACCCGCGAGTATATGTGTGTGTAGGAGTATATGTGCAGTGTCATCTCTAGTGGTCGCGGTGTCATATTTTTCATAACAAACAGTTATAATTACCTTCTGTATTTGTTTTTTTTGTATCTGTAATAACTAAAATAAAAACCTAATCCTTTTTTTTTTGCTGTTTATTTTAATAAGGGGGTCCGTGAAAACTGTGCTTGGTTTCCTAAGGGTCCGTGGACTGAAAAAGGCTGATCTGCTGAACAACGAACGAATGCTCTGAGTAGAAGAATTTAATGAATTGGCGTAGAATGAGCATTCGCTCGTCTGATTTAAATGGGCCTTATGAAGTAGTGGAAACAGGGGCCAAATGTGATCCTGAATCGATCTTCTTTTTAAAATTTTATTTGTTATAAATTTTAATTTAACTTTATTGGTGAAATCGTCGTACCCTGAGGCGTCCACTAAAATTTAGGATCATCATCCTCCAAGTTTTTTTTGCGATAAAATATAGTTATCTTGCCACATTCAGGCTTAAAAAGAACCATCGCCGTCTTTGTTTTTGTCAACATCAAAGAAAATATCAGGAACAGTATATAATAATTTAACCCAAAGATAAGTGAACGCAAACCATAAAATAATAGGTACTGTAAGGGTTAAATAATTTAATTTCTAATACCTAATACCGAAATTCGTTTAATCGGTGTAAGCGAGAAATGGTTCCAAAATACAGAAAGTAAGATTTACTTTCAAATTGTCACTATAAGATAGTTTCTAATCTATGTTATTTTGATGCAATTTTCTTTCACTTAAAAACGATGTATTGATTTGTCATTCAATACTTTATCACACCTAATTATCTATTAACTTTTCAACCGTTCCACAAATGACCGTAACATAATAAAACCCGCAAATCACTGCTTCCCAAATCTTTTACTTAAACGTCGCAGTCATCATGTCCAATTCGGCATTACAAAAACTTTCTAACTATTGTCCTACTGTTTGTGTGGACACGGTTGAATCGTAGAAAGTCCGACATGTACGGAAAACGAAAGGAGTGCTAATGTATGACATGCGTATTATTCGGTATAGGTAAGGTTTTCTTTGAAAATATTTAAAGAGGATGTCAAATTGTTATGCAAGTATTTTTGTGTTGATTTATTCAAAGGAGACGGACGACCCGCCATACATTGCTTGCCCCAAAAGTAAAAATCCATGCGTCACGACCAAAACAAATTTTTTGGGTTCGTTTCTTCGCCTTTTAAAATAATATAAAGTAATATAAGCCGTAAATAGCGGGGTTTTCACATAAAACGAAATAAAATGTGTGGGGTCAATCTCTTGCACACTATCTAGAACAGGTCTATCTAGGTCATAGCGCCATCTGTGTCAAAAAACCGCCATCTAGGCCACCAAAACTAAAACATAGAAAACTGTCCCGCTAGGGTGCGTAACGCGTGAAAATTACGATGACGCAAACAACAGCCAACGAAAAGAAGTTCCTTGTCACAGTTTTTTTTTTCAAGTTTTAGGAAGAGGTTGGTAGGTTTAAAGGTTAGTACCTATGGGAGGCAAACGTCATCTTCATCTTAATACAGCGATGGCGAGCGCTTACTTATTTAACTAACTGCCAGTTCTATGACACAGTATGACACAATAGGTATGCCATTTCGTTAAGCGGTCGTCAGTTTGCTTATAAGTGCTCGAAACCGCTATTTTCTGCCAAACACACGATTGTTGGGGACAGGAAATTGTATTCAATCGTTATCCTATTTTTTTGTAGATTTATATGCCGCAAGATAAAAGCAAAGTAAATTAACAATATTGTATTAAAAATTCAATATATTTTTTGCAAATGATATAGTCAAGTCACTTAATGCTTTTCTTTAATCAAACATAAAACGACTCTGGGGCACGATACGACCGTCTCCTTTTAGAGTTGTATGCTTTCCACGGAAAAAGTCTTCTCAATTTGGATCTAGCGTTTATAATCTGTGTGTCATTCCTAAATGTTATTTTTTTGTTTTATGTTAGTTATGGTTGTATTTTTATTAAACTGTTTAGCTTTCAAATGAGACTACTTTGAAAAAAAAAAACGATTCAATAAAAAGAAACGACGAAAAAATGAAAAGAAGAAATTTTAAATTAAATATGGCTGACAATTTTTTTTCTTTTTTTCTTGTCGATAATTTTGGGTGTAGCTAATATCCGCACATTTCGTTTGATCAAGTTTCGTAAACGCACGTTGTACAATTCAGTGTTCTCAATAGAACCAATACTATATCAATTGAATTCAATTGACAATAAATACAACAATACCATTATTATTGCTCGACTCTGTTCCTAAAAGAGCTCTATGATATTGTTCTTAATCAACTTTGACTGCCTTGTTGGTCTAGTGGTCCGCCGCCCTCTGTTTCAAAGATCCCGGGTTCCAATCACGGGCCCGGGGTGGACCATAATTTACTATACTTACTTCTCAGCACTTGCCTAATTATTGTCTGTGTTCTGACTCAAAGCGCTAGTAGGGCCCAGAAGATAAGGAGACATTTTCGGCCCTTGCAGAGTACATTTTTTTTTATTTTTTCACTGTATATTTGACGTTTATTCGTAAATTGAAATAAAGATATTAAATTTGAATTTATGGACTATTGAATATTGTCGCTAAAAAACAACAGTTTTACAACATATTTAATTTATATGAATGAATAAGTTCTCTAGCTTGTGCCTAGGTGCGTGTGACACTGTTTGGTCCTGCGCCTGATCTCTCTCGGGCTATGTCGGGACCATCTCACTGGAATTTGAGAGTGAAGGAACAGAAAGAGCCCGTGTGTATTGCGCACACACATGAGCACTATATAAACTTCCACAGAGATAAATAGTCTCGTCCGAGATTGGCCACAAAATTGTCCCTTTTTCCTTATGATGGGTGACCGTTACATAAATTTTAACAATTTATATGGATCCACTGCTGAACATAGGCTCATGAATTTCCACAGCGATCGGTTTTGAGCGGTCTGTATCCAGTGTGATCCTGCGATCTTTACAAGGTCGTCTGTCCATCTTGTCGGTGGACGTCCTTTGTCTGATGATGGTAATATGGATCAGTGCAAATCTATGGTGGCAAATTTGTTGACCTCAATAAATGACAATTAATATTATCAGATGCAACTCCTACTTTGATTTCGTCTCAGTCTAGTCACAGGTCTCAAATGGGATACTACATCTGGAAATAAGGTGTTAAATTAGGCATATAGTATTTCTACCGTGTATCTTACTTCTCCACAGAATGTTTCAAAACTATCTGTTAAAAATTAAAAAGGAGCTACCCAGCATCAGTAAATTTACAACTTTTTCCTAGAAACGGGTCGAACTGTGCCGAAAAGATTTCGGAACATTTCGACATTCGACGAAATTTGACTCTCCACATTTTTTGTGTTTATTGACCTATGTGTTTAGAAGAAAGTTGATAAGTTACTGACTTTGAATAACTCCCTTCATTCCTGACGTGTAGTTTTGAAACACCTAAAAAAGTAAAGTCAGCCTGTAAGCATCCCACTGCTGGGCAAAGGCCTTACCTCAAATGTGAGGTAGTATGAGCCATACTCCACCACGCGGGCTCAGTGCGGATTGGCGGAGGGGTGTTTGCAAGGCAAGCGACCAACCTTGCTGTCAGATTTTTATCAAGCCGCCCATAGGGCCTCTGACGAGGCTTAACGACTAATACCAATTGATATAAGCCGGGACCAACGGCTTAACGTGCCTTCCGAAGCACGGAGATGCTCGTGTTGTACGTCACTTATATGGTCGGAATGGTCACCCATCCAAATACCGACCGCGCCGAAAGTTGCCTAACTTCGGTATTACTACCAAAGCGGTGCCACCACTGTCCTACGAGCATTTTTATTATACCTTATGTATATTTATAGGGTTTCATCGTACTTGAAATAAATGTAAAACTAATTCAGTATTATAGTAATTCCCAAACTCGACATTAATCTCTATTTCAAAAAGACCATGTCATACTAGGAATGATAATTTAAATGAATAATAGTAGTGTATTAACCATTATTTTTTTCTTTACTTTCAGGACACGAAAATCTACGACATTCCCTGTGACATCTCTCGATCTGAAACACCAGAATTCACCACTTCCAGTCCAAAAACCGAATTCCAGAAACTTCGAGAAAACTTCGAGAACCGTTTCAGTTCGGATACCCCGAAACCCGAATTAGAAACCCGAAAAATTAGCACCACTAAAGACATTCCAAAATTCGGCAATGAAAACACCGAATTATTGAACGATACCCGAAAAATAAGTCCCGATAGGAGTGATACCGTTTTGGATAATATCCGAAAATTCAGCGAAGAAATAAAAGAAGAAGATACCAAAAAAATTGATACCGAGACCAGAAAAAGCGCCGAAAAGCCGGCATTATTAACAAAGCCGGTTTTCGTCAAAAAAGTGTCGAAATCGACGGAAAACATAGCAGAAGAGTTTAAAACAGCAAAGAGACTGGTGGAGAAGAAATTCGGTACCGAAGCGAAGAGATACCGAAATAGGGCTGAAGTGGGCAACACTATTCTGAGTTTGCCGAAGAAGAATTATACGCAGTTGGACGTCGATAGAGAGAATGTAAGTAGTTTTTTTTTTTTTTATAAATATTTTAACTCTACTTTTGTCTGTTAGTAGTACCTATACGCGATGTGGGGGATTTCGGAGAAATTTGTGTTTTAAAGTAAAATGATATTTCACTGAAAATAAATATTTATCTTTTAACGTAAAAAGCAAATTAACAAAACATAAACTTGTCAAAATAATAAAAAAGAAATATTCAAAAAACAATATAATCGATCAATTTTTGGAATCGGTCATCCATCAGAGCACCGACTCCAAAACGAAATTGTTTGCTTAAAATGGATTCCTTTCCTATAAAAAGTCAAGAGTTTATTTATGACTTTATAGTGTATTTTGTATTTCAACTCGAATTTTATTGGCACATATACAAGTCGCAGAATACTCTAGTACCTAATACCAATATATTTTGCCAGATATTTCCTCATGACACTACTAATTTTCCGCTTCCAAAAGATTTATATCCCTGATAACGGGCACCTTCCATTGACCAATATTCTCCAATTGACGTTATCAGTGCAAAATATGACTTATTACCTTAATGATTAGGTTCAAAGTTCAGCAGTTAATGAATGAACGAGATAGAAAATAGTATGCAGGTGTTAGATAAGGATGGAGTATAGTGCATTGTATGTGCACTGTGCACAATGTAGAGCTATTCAAATTAGTTCAGAAATATATTGTAGTCTTTAGCATCTATGTTAAAATTTAAGGATGATATTGGAGTTAGGAAAATTCGTAGGTCTACGAATAAGTCACTAAAATTCCGAAAATATCTATATACCAGTACTAGAAGCAAAATATTGATCATATTTAATTTAATAATACCAGAAACTTTTTGTGTAAAAACTTACATCCCTCTTTTCATCCTTTTATGGGATGAATTTTACTGAGATACATTTTTAACACAAAAAAATATCTTGATTAAATCCATCAAAATCGGTTGAGCCTGAAAATTTTGTAACTTTCAAATTTATAATTATTAATTATTGCATGACATAAGCTCCTGTTTTTTTTAAAATATTTACAAGGTTATTCGTTTATTTATTTATTTATCATCTGATTAAAATTTTTCATGCTAAATTACCGTTGCGTTCCGTTAAATGCATAAACATTTGCATCATTATCGTTTAGTGACCTCGCAAGGGATATAATGGAAATCCAAGGTGATGCAGGAAAATCTAACACGAATAAATCTTTGTCGTTGTTTATCTACAACGTAGGACGTCCACCGGCAAGATGGACAGACGACCTAGTAAAGATCGCAGGATCACACAGACCGCTTGCAGTCGGTTGCTATAGAAAATAGGACGTCCACCAACAAGATGGACAGACGACCTAGTAAAGATCGCAGGATCACACAGACCGCTTGCAATCGGTTGCTATAGAAAATAGGACGTCCACCAACAAGATGGACAGACGACCTTGTAAAGATCGCAGGATCACACAGACCGCTTGCAATCGGTTGCTGTAGAAAATAGGACGTCCACCGGCAAGATGGACAGATGACCTAGTAAAGATCGCAGGATCACACAGAACGCTTGCAATCGGTTGCTATAGAAAATTATGGGGGAGGCCTATTCAATTCAATTATTTTATTTCGACCAACAATGGATCAATTTGTTAGTTGCAAAAGAGAATTAGCCTAATGTCAGTACACAAACACAGTGATACACAATAAAAAATCATTTTTTTAACAGCACTACAGGTCAGACTGCCACCACGTGAACCATGCTGCAGTAGTTTATTAATTATTTTATTTTATTTTACATTTTTTGGAAGACTTACAGCTAGAAATAGATTGAATTAAAGCATAATTAAAACGAAGGCCATTTACATGTCTCCACTGGTAGATTTATAGTATGACAGAAACGTGATGGTAAATAAACAAAACTTAAATTATAAAATATGGCTTACTTACTCATTCAAGCATGGGCAAGTTCATTAATCCAAAAAACTGGCCAAGTGCGAGTCGGACTCGCGCACTGAGGGTTCCGTGCCAACTTTAACTGAATTAGGGGGGCATTTTACCACTTTGGAAGCGTCCATCTCTCAAACGTTAGACTTTTAGAAAAAATGGTTTTAGAAACCTCAATGTCATTTTAAAAGACCTATCTATAGACACCCCACACGTATGGATTTGGGTAATATTTTTTTTTAGGTTTTAGTTTCATGTATGGGAGTCCCCCCATTAATATCATTTTTTTTCTTTTTTGTACCAGAATCGGAAAGCGGTAAACAGGCTACACCTACCTACCAAGTTTCAGCGGTGTGATGCTAATAGTTTCGGAATAAAGTGGCTGTGACATACGGACGGACAGACAGACAGACATACAGACAGACAGACTTGACGAAACTATAAGGGTTCCGTTTTTGCCATTCGGCTACGGAACCCTAAAAATGGATTAATTAAAGTAGTGATGACCTAACCTGTCGGCGAATGCTTTTAGGGCGCTACTAGAGCTAGCCCGTACCCTGCACACTAAGGATGTACACCTATGGTCAGCAGTGGACGTCCAAACGCTGGTAATTTTGTCTGTAATTTTTTGGTTTTGATTTGACGAATAGATCAAAAATATAACCATTATGTTACCATCTTGAATCTTATAAATAAAATAATTATTATTAAATCTCAGATATCCAAATATCGTCTAAGTAAATATTTTATCTACTAAGCTTCATGATAAAATCTACGTCATACTATAATCAGTGACATTGTGGCATGGCATTAACAATCCAACAAAAAAACTTAAATTACCTAGAAATGTATTAAAACCTGGAGTTCTATAAAATTACCGAGATTGGTCCGTATTTTATGTATATCAACGACTTTAAGTTAGATCGGGAGGTCTATTACGAAGTGACAAAAAATATTTATCGTCCGAACATTCGTAGCGTTTCGTTTCGTTCGTTGTGTTACGACGGTGGAATCAAAGAAAGAAATAATAAATAAATATGCGCCAGACAACACACCAATTGTCTGTTTTCGTTGTAAGGAATTTTCTTCCCTGTGTTACGAAGTACCAGACAACGATTATGACGGGGTCGTCTCCCATAAATACTTAAAAACATATAACATCCATGACTTACGTACTAAATATTCGTGGTCATCACACAAACATTTGCCCCTTGCGGGATTCGAACCCGCGACGGCCGGCGTAATAGTCAGGAGCGCTAACCAATACACCAAACGCGTCGTCAATGAAAGAAAACGTTTTTATTTGGGGCCAACATAAACAATTATTAACGAACAAAAACATTTCTGCACAGACTGTTTAGGTGAGTGTCTGTCTTTACGAATCACAAAACAGTTATTATCTCCGTGAGTCATGCCCAGTGGAAGGAATCACGGAACATCGTAGCGGTGGGTTTACATGGCGCGAAACTAAAGGGCTTAGGGATGTTACACAGATGATTCAAATTCAAAATCTTTATTTCAATTTAGGTCATGTATTGACACTTATGAACGTCAAATATACAGTAAAAAAATATAAATAAATGTGCCTGAAAGGGCCGAAACATGTCTCATTATCTTTTGGGCCCTACCAGCGCTTCGAGACAGAACACAGTCAATTCGGCTTTTCTTCGGTGAGAAGAAAAGAGATGATTTTAAGACGAAAACAAGTAATGTTACGCGTTACGTTGGCGGCTAATTTTTACAGTCGTTTTTCCACGGCAGTCCAGAAGCCTTACTCTGGACACAAAACCCGATCCAATGAATATAGCCATCACTGTCACACGCATACACGGCCTGGTATGAGCGACAGGGATGGCTATAATCATTGGATCGGGTTTTGTGTCCAGAGTAAGGTCACAGTTCTGCGGGATCACTGGATTACTGTATTCCGCAAAAGCTTTAAGTGTTCACACGGCAGTAGTTTGCAGGTGCGGTTGTCCGGTAACTGAGTCCTGACAACAGTCTATCTCGTTTGCACTTACCGATAAAGCGGCGCGCGTATATTCCTTCCTATCTTTCACGTAACTGTGTTTGTGCATACTGTAATTTTAGTTGTGTAACTGGTCCAGTTTAATGACAAAACTGGATCCGTAAAAAGCCGATACCTGATCATTGCGTTTCTCTACAAACGGGATGTCTGGGTGAATATTAGAATTAAAACGCGTATTCTACTAAAAAGCTCCTGCAGATAACAGTACCTGCAAAATTCAGGATGGATTTGAGGGAAACGGCTCTTAGCGGCTAACATGTCAACAATGTTTTAAAAACATAAGCACGCCCTTAATGGTTTATCTATGCAAACTAGTGGTAGTTTAAGAGAGTTTGTCTTTACACTTGATATTTTTATCGATTCATAAAATAACACCTTGATCCTATAAACTGTAAAGCTATGGATTAGCTATTATTGATTAAAGTAATATAAATATGAGCCAGACAAAGCACCAATTGTCTTGTTGTCAAATCTTCTCAAGCCAGAGCACAATAACTCACATTCCTTCATGGCAATCTGATGAGTGTCTATGGAATGCAACAGACAAACAAACATTTTTATATTGTTAAGATTATTATTTATCAACAAGTCGTCATTATTTCAATTTATTTCTATCATTAGCTCTTCTAATTGACATTTACTTTAACTGTTTTTGATAAGTGAAACTTGAATAAACAATCAAATAAATCTAAGTTATTACGTAATGGTCTTTACTTTTGAGATTTGTTTATTTATTTTGCCGTCATGTAAACACGCCTTTACGCACCAAGGTTTTTAACATTATGCTTCAGTTGCACGCTCATAGTGAATCGAGACTGTCCTGTTTTTCGCAAAAATCAAAATGGCGCTCCCGAAAAAGTGAATTTCGGGAGCATTTTTGAATCCGTTCGAATCATAGACAATTGTGAGTGGTTTGTGATATAAATTATCTATGGTGTTGGGTGTGGTAGTGGGGATGAGGTGTTGGTGATATTTTTTGGAATCGGTTTTTTTATTATCATGAATGGCGTCACTTAAAAGAGGTATGTTTTGACCTTTCGCTTTGAATTTTAGAGGAAGTGGCACGAAATTGGCACAAGTTTAAATAATTAAACAAAAGAACTAAATTGTTTTGTTTACAATGCATAGATCGAATGTAGATTGAAGTTGATTATATTTTCTTTTATTATAATAATATTTGTGAAAGTTAGGCTCTATGTAATTTGCTTATACCAAAAAAATATAGCGTACACAATTGTATTATGTTTGTAGCATTCCATATTTGTTTGACTAATCCTTCATATAGGGTGTATAAAACACATAACATAATAATTAGAAGTCATACACGATATTACAATACACGTTGCTCTATTATTACATTCACGTACATGATCTCATGCACCATTCATTCATTATCACTGATTTTAATTAACACACATCCAGGTCAGACTGTACCCCCATAGAAATAAAGTTCAAATTAGCTTAACAAGTCTGCCATACAAACAATGGGATGTGTTTACGTTTATGTCAAAACAATACCAAATAAGTGATTCCTGCGAATGGTGATCATACTTATCTGAATACGCATAAAGTGACGATCGTTTGTGCTAACTAGTTACAAAATTTTCGCTGTTCGATGTTTTTGGATCGATATAATTTTTTTGAGGTGCTCGTAGCGCAGTGGTGGCAGCGCTTTGGCAGTAATACCGAAGTTAAGCAAGTTTCGGCGCGGTCGGTGTTTGGATGGGTGACACATTTTGACCATGTAAGTGACGTACATCACGAGCATCTCCGTGCTTCGGAAGGCACGTTAAGCCGTTGGTCCCGGCTAATATCGATTGGTATTAGTCGTTAAGCCTAGTCAGAGGCCCTATAGGCGGCTTGATAAAATCTGACAGCAAGGTTGGTCGCTTGCCTTGCAAACACCCCTCCGCCAATCCGCACTGAGCCCGCGTGGTGAAGTATGGCTCATACTACCTCACATTTGAGGTAAGGCCTTTGCCCAGCAGTGGTACTCTTACAGGCTATCTTTACTTTTTTTACTATAATTAATTTAAGGCTGGTTGCGCCATCGACAAGTAAGGACTAACCTACGAGTAATTCAAATATGGAAGTAACGTCATCATTTCGTATGAAGTAATGGACAGATGAATCTAACCAGATCTTATAGGACATGGTGAAACAGGCCGTAGTGTAGAAATTCGCATATAGCTAACTTAGTACCTATACAATGAATTATGTATCATACAAACAACTACATATTAATAATTTTGTATCGAAATCCTATGACTGCCTTGTTAGTTCACTGGTTGCTACCTAAAAGGTCCTGACCTGAGTTCGAATTCCGAAATTTGCCAAATTTTTGGAGGTGAATGAGACCATCAATATAAACAACATTTACTATGGGATCATGGTCAAAATCTTAATTATAGTTTCAGGTGCCCCATACAAAATCAGCCAGCTACATTAACGATAATGTATGGAGAGGCAGAAAAAAAATTGAGTTTTGAACGATGACCCCATAGTAAAAGTTGCAGGTATTGATGGTCTAATTCACCTCCAAAAGTTTGGCACCCCCTTGCAAAGTCACCCTGTATGTATTTCTGACCAAATCAAAAACATTGTCCAAAACATCTATTGCCACCCTTTTTCCAACACCCTGTAAATTAAAAACTCTACAAAGTCAGCTGTCGTAACGTTCTTATCTTTCTGAGAAACTAATAACAAATTAGTTCTAAATATCTTTTGTTACGGCCGCCCTTTGTTTGCAAGTGCGTAATTGCAGTTAATAAATGATTTGATAACGTCAGACTCAAGCTGTCCGTCAAATACTTATACGAAGGACATATACTTACCCCCTTATTCATAATAACTCAAACGGTCTTTTAAACCTATTTTAGCTATTACACTGTTTTGTCACTTTCTGTCAAATGATGACAGCGCCAAGAAAGAATGGGACAAAACAGTGTAATAGTTAAAACAGGTTTATTTTGCATTGAAATTTCGCTATAAGTGGACAGGGCACATAGCGCGTAGAACTGATGGCCGTTGGGGCGGAAAAGTTCTAGATTGGAGACCCTTCGACCAAAGGCGCAGCGTAGGGCGTCCACCGCCAAGATGGACAGACGACCTTGTAAAGATCGCAGGATCGCACTGGATGCAGACCGCTCACAACCGGTCGTTGTGGAAAGCCGTGGGGGAGGCCTATGCTCAGCAGTGGTAATGATGATGAATTTCTTGAGTGAATGCTATTTATAGATGACTTTTGCGATGAGCTTGAAAACCATTAATGCTGCGGCCACACATATCGCGATAACGCGAAGATTTGCGTTGTCTGGCCAATAGTTCGTCCTATCGCGAAAACCCTTCGCGCCGCTGTCGGTAAAATGCGGGACATCAAAGGGTTTTGTCGCGACAAAGTTCGTGCGGTTGGCTACACTTCGCGCGCTTTAGTTGACTGCGAGACGCCGAGCGTGTTCAACTTAAACTTTTTGGCATCGACTGGAATAACGACAGAATTTTGGAATTTATTCAAAACTACGGATTGGAATCAGTTTTATGGAATTTATTTTTGTTTAAGTAATAAAGATGCAGTAAATAATTATTAGTAGCCATCTGATACAGAGCGACCGCCTCCTCCATGTTTTCCGCGAAATGACTTATCGCGATGCTCTCTAGATTATCGCGGCATCGCGAACCTTTTTGTAGTCTGGCCAAGCACTTCGTCATGGATCAAACATGAAGTTTTATCGCGACAACGCGAACACGAATCTTCGCCTCGAAGTGTGGCCGTAGCATAAGACACACCCATTGAAAACCTTTTAGCTTAATTTACTTCTCTACCACACGATGTGTAATGGTTTAGGGCCATGACGTCACTGGCCTAATGGAAACTATAGTTATTTTTGGAGTTATGACGCTAGTTCAGCGGAGTGCGAATGAAATACGTAGTGTGGAGTGAACTACGTACGTAGTCAAATGTAGAGCCAAATATTTTGACGCACTATTTTTTGGGGTTCCTTACCCTATATAAATAATAGTTAAAAAAACCAAAAAACACGCTTTTAACCAGCAAACCCTTTTATTTAATACCCGTGTGATTTTGAGCTTCTTTATGAGGCCCATAGTTAGCATCATGCATAGGCTCTTTATATCCTCTTAACTTAAACAGATCCTGTATCTATACATTTAAAAATTGAGAAAACCAGCTACCAAATAGCGCTATTGCACTGGGTTGGGCATACAACCCTGAGCCATACTATGACTCATTGTGGAAGTAGCTATCATTAGAGTGAAGATAATAATGCTATTGTGTCCTGTTGTTTAAAAATGCACTGATAATAAATAAATAATAATAATAGTCCCCCTAGCCGATTTCGACTACGGTGGCCAGTCACAACGACTAACCGACTGCGCGGGACATATTATAGTGCACAAGTGTGTGCGCAAACACAGGTGCACTCTTTATTCCTTTCACTCTCATAGCCCAATCTGACACGACTGGAGAGAGACTTGACTACGCGACTGCATCCGATCGTTTTGAGTTTGCCCCCTCCCCTCCCGTCGCAGCGTGATGTTTTATAGCCTAAAGCCTTCCCCGACAAATAAGTTATCCAACACAAAAATATATTTTTTATCGGTCCAGTGGTTCTTGAGATTAGCGCGTTTAAACATACAAACTCATAAGCTTTATACTATTAGCATAGATTTAAATACTCATGGTCTCAGCAGACTTCGTTATATCCTCGGCCCTATCCCGCTCAGGCTGCGCTTTATTTATGAAAATCGGTCCACCCGTTTTCGAGTTATAAGTGGTGGAGTTTTTCTAATAATATGGATTTCTCTCTCTCTCTCTCTCTCTCTCTCTCTCTCTCTCTCTCTGTGTGTGTGTGTGTGTGTGTGTGTGTGTGTGTGTATGTGTGTGTGTGTGCGTGTGCGTGTGCGTGTGCGTGTGTGCGTGGGTGCGTGGGTGGGTGTGTGTCTGTGTGGGCATACCTCTTTATCTCTTTTTCTTTCTGTCTGTCTTTTCTCTTACATGTGTGTATTGCGTCTGATTTATGTAATAAAAAAATATTCCTTTGCACTCAATAAACTCGATCTTGACCACTTTTCAAATCAGTTCACCTAGTATAGAAATAAAAATGTGCCAGCCCCCCTATCTATATGAAAACAGTTTCGGCGTCGGTCCGTCTGATGTGGCGGTTGCTTTGACGCTAATTGGTCGTAGTGAGGGGAAAAGGGGTCATATCGACATCTATAAAGATTATCAGGAATATATCTACTATAAATAAGTCGGGTTTTCCTCCCTGACGCTATAACTCCAGAACGCACGAACCGATTCCCACGGTTTTGCATTCGTTGGAAAGGTCTCGGGCTCCGTGAGGTTTATAGCAAAGAATTATCCATTAAACGGGGCGAGGAGCGAAACCAAGTTCGCTGGGACCGCTAGTTGTATATATACTAGTATATTGATAAGTTTGCGCACACACTTGTAAACTCACTTGTGAAATCGGCTAGGAGGACTATTATTATTATTATAATAGAGGGGAAAATTGAAAGGAAATGAAAAAGACGTAATTAATTTACCTGACGTTATTTACCTGCCAATAAAGATAATTAATTAATTTAGCAATTTATTTATTACTTTTTAAATAAAAATGATAATTCCTTACTTCGAAACCAAGACAATTCCAGCTGTGTGGCCGCCGGACCACTTATTTTTATATCAATTTCATAACATAATCATTTTTATTGCCCAATGTTATCGATAAAATTACCCAAACACATCCATGATTACATCACTACCTGTACATACAAAACGCTTATCATACACGTCATGTTTGATTGTATGACCCGGGGTGCTGTGTGAATGTTTGGATGGGATTATGTAAGAGTAAGACAAGATGTTAATAAGTGCGAGTGTCCTGAAAATTACTTCTATTTTTTTTAAGCAGACTTTAGATGACTTAAAAATAATCTTTAGGTAGCAAATAATTATTTGTATTGAGAACTATGTCACTTTCCTACTAAAACGTTCCGTCACCGACCAACAACGTCGCGTGTACTGATGTTCCCGGGAATTTTGGGAACTGAGTAAATTTCCCGGATATTTACAGTAAATATCTGGGAAATATTCCCAAAGATATGTGCGTAGACTGTTGGTGTACGTAACTACCGTGAGTAAATTACTAGAAATTGGGAATATTCCGCTCTTGCTCCATATAACGGCGAGACAGATCGCTGTAGATCCGTTCAGTGGGCATAGTAGAGTGTATCGTGTTGCTTTTCGTGTCTGATACGCTCCTAGCACGCTCATAGTATACGGATACGGATGGCTTCATCAAAGTGGAGCGCAAGAAGAAGAAGCCCGTCAACCGCAATCAATGCGGTACCGCACTGACCGGACCAAACATGCTGCTTCGTCCTGCGATTCCGACGACTCAGTTGTATGTTTCTCGCCTGCATCACACCACGAAGGCTGAGGAGGTCATGGAATACGTGCAGAAGAAGACCAACTATACTCTTCGGGTCGTCAAGTTGGAGTCTAGTCGCAATGTAAATTTTAATTCCTTTGTGATTAGAATTCCGACTGCAACGTTGACGACCTTCATGAAAAAAGATTTTTGGCCGAAGGGTGTCGTATTCCGGCGTTTTCGCGGAAGTCTACGCGACACCAAGAACAACACATAGAGCGTGTAAATTTAATTTGTTTATTTTGATCATATTGTATGTATGTTAGTCTGTAAGGTATTTATTTTATGGGCCTGTATTTCATTATCTGTTGCCTGAAATAAACGATTATTATTATTATTATTATTATAGTATGATACGGTACAGTGGGCTCAGACCTTTACACGTATTACTTTCATTCATTTGTCCAAACTTGACCTCCATTCCTTACCTTCAGTTTTACATTAATTACAAAAAACGATTGCCAAAACTTGCTTACTAGTGCATAAACACATTCATAGTGTAATCACGAATGATATCACAAATTCCAAACGAAACGTTTACGATCATATGAATTAGATCACTCTTTAACGACGCACGTCTGTTCTTTTGAAGTTCTATTTTTAAAAAATTTGAGACGTAGTTTTAAAAAAAATTGAAAGAAATTGAGTGGAATTATTGGATTGTGCAGTGTTGTGTTACAACATTCAATATGGAGTGCTCAGGTAAATGCAATTTTATTTGTGCACCGTAAGGACTATATTGGCTCGATAGACCTTATTTGACCCGAGTGTCAGATCTCCCACTAGGTGGCGTTGATTTTTAACCCACGACGCAAAAAGATAGGGGTGTTATAAGTGTTTGTTTGTGGTATCGTAGCACCCAAACGTATAAATGGAGAGTTCAAAAGACTGCACAGATTTTTATGAAACACTAGCGGTCCCAGCTGACTTCGTTTCGCCCCCAGCCCCGTCCCGCCCCGGCCCCGTTTTGCGGATAATTCTTTGCTCTAAACCTCACGGAGCCCAAGACCTTTCCAACGAATGCAAAACCGTGGAAATCGGTTCGTGCGTTCTGGAGTTATAGCGTCAGGAAGGAAAACCCGACTTATTTTTATATAGTAGATGTCTAAAAACACTCGGGATGAAATTATCTGTGACAAAAAAAAACTAAACGAAAATCGTTTCATCCGTTTGGAAGCTTGATACACAGACAAACTCATTAAACTTATAACAACTCTAACTTTTTGCGTCGGCGGTTAAAATCATTATAAGTAATCTGGAAAGTGTTTACTAAAAAATGTTCCTAATACAGGACAGGGTGTTGTTTTGGTCAGTGACATCCAAATCAGGGATGATAAATATTTGTTATGCTCTATTTTTTTTTTAATTATATGCAAGACTAGCGGTCCCAGCGAACTTTGTTTCGCCCCGGCCCCGTCCCGCCCCAGCCCCGGCCCCGTTGAACGGGATAAAAAGGATCCTATGTCCTTCTCCTGGTTCTAAGCTACCTCCCCACCGTTTCGCCCCGGCCCCATCCCACCCCGCCCCGGCCCCGTCTAACGGGATAAAAAGTATCCTATGTCCTTCTCCTGGCTCTAAACTACCTCCCTGCCAATTTTCAGCTAAATCGGTTCAGCCGTTCTTGAGTTATAAGTGGAGTAACTAACACGACTTTCTTTTATATATATAGATTTATAAAATAAAAACTTCTTTACAACATAAAAAAAATGCAAAACGAATGGGGAAACGAAATACTACGCTGTAGGTAGCTAGTAAGCTACAAAGAGGCGACCTGGGCCCCTATTTTTGAATCACACGCTTGGATATGGCGAGTGATTTTCGTTCGAAAACGATTTTTTTTCTATGACTTTTGACACTACGTCGAACGAAAATCACTCGCCATCTTGAAGCGAATGAATCAAAAATAGAGGCCCTGGGCCCCTATTTTTGAATCACTCGCTTGAATATGGCGAGTGATTTTCATTCGAAAACGATTTTTTTTTCTATGACTTTTGACACTACGTCGAACGAAAATCACTCGCCATCTTGACGCGAGTGATTCAAAAATAGAGCTCCTGGCGTTGGAAGTTTCGCCTCGCTCGCTAGTATCGCAATAAAGTAACTTTGTGAGATTTTTGTACAAAAAAAAATGTTTGGCATCAGTATCGTTTGAACAGCCACCCCTGAGACGGCGTGACCAAAACAACATTCTGTATAAACAATTCTTTGTTTATACTTTGTTTACGTTGCTATCTTAACCTCGTTGTCATGGTGATGCTTAGGTTTGTTTTTGTTTACCTATTGAGTGTTTTATCACACTCAATTTCAATTTCAAAATATAAGATATATTCATAAACACCGCATGTATTGTACCCTACTTAATGGCAAATAAATATATTTGTATTTGTATAAACTACATGTTAGGGTTTTACAATTCCAGTGTTCATTTTAAATCCTAGAATGTTATATTTGATTTATTTTACTGTTTACTAAGTTGTTGCACTTATATAAACTTACAAAAAATAAGTATTACAGATATACTGTTTACAGATCGTAAACTAGGTACACTTATATTCCTAAAACTGATTTGTATGTCTATGCAAGCTTTAGTTCAGCATTGCATTACTAAGCAATATTTAAATTTTTAGTTTTATCACACTAGCTTTTGCATGTGACTGTACTTGTTGTATGCATCTTATACTCAGAATTTTAATATTTTGAGATATTTTTCACATTGTGAGGAGTCAAGCAAAACAAATTATTTATTATTTAATTTTATAATAACAAATTTGGTATGAATGTATACAGGATGTCCTAAAACAATACTTTATTCTTATGTAATACTAGCGGACCGAGCGAACTTTGTTTCGCCCCCAGCCCCGTCCCGCCCAGCCTCGTAATTCTAAAAATTGAGTGGTCCCAGCGAAAATTGTTTCGCCCCAGCCCCGTCCCGCCCCAGCCCCGGCCCCGTCGAACGGGATAAATTCATCCTATGTCCTCCTGGTTCTAAGCTACTTCGCAACGTTTTGCCCCGGCCCCGTACCACCCCAGCCCCGGCCCCGTCTAAGGGGTAAGAATGGGTCTAAGCTACCTCCCAACCGTTTCGCCCCGGCCCCATTTAAGGGGTATGAAAAATAGATGTTGGACGATTCGGAGGAGTGCGGGAACGAACATTGTGACACGAGAATTGTATATATAAGATTATAGAACACAAACATTTTAAGACAAGCTTCATAAAAAATAACTTAATTATATTCAATAAACAGGTAGATATAAAAAAATCTCGTTAATGCACAAATATTATCCAATTCTAACGATATCACATACATACAGGTAGAATTGATTACCTCTTTTTTTTAAGTCGGTAAAAAGAAACCTCTCCTGCACCCATCACAATCTCTCTGCATGACCTAAGGTATGACTGGGAGAGAATGCTTTTAGCATTAAGTCCACCTTTTGTACACTTTTATTTGTGCAATAGAGTTTTTAAATAAATAAATAAAATAAGGAAGATACAAAACATTAATTTAGAATCTTATGAAAAACAAAGAACAAAATATCTTTTGTGTAGGTCATCACTCATCTATAAAGTAAAATGTACTTTTTTTCACAAATACATCCAAAAATGTATGTACATTTTTAAAAAGACGGTTAATCAATAAAATCTTAACCGCGAGGCGTCCCACGTGATGTGATTTAATAAAACGTATAATTATGTAATCTTAATTGTATATTATGTTACGATAACCATTATGTAAAGGTCTCCGAACTGATGCGGATTTATACATAAATTGATATTTTGTATATTTTACTCTTTAAACATGTCTTGTACTGCGGCGTTGTTTGATATTTTTATTTTTTAAACAACCGTTCCATTCGACTTCGTCCGCGCGTATTGAGTTTGCCCCCTCCCCTCCCGTCGCAGCGTGATGTTTTATAGCCTAAAGCCTTCCCCTATAAATAAGCTATGCAACACAAAAAAAAAAATTCAAATCGGTCCCGTTGTTCCTGAGATTAGCGCGTTCAAACAAACAAACTCTTCGCCTTTATAATAGTAGTATATAAGGTCAAATCATTTTAAGTGATAATATTTTAACAGTGTCTTTGCATACATCATAGAAACAGGATTCAATCATAATTTTTTGGAAAATCGAGATTTTATTTTTAATTATTTTCCTTAACAATGACAATATCGTTCTTTAAAACAGCATCCTAACAATTTAAAAAGTTATCTACGTCATCGGCTTTGCCTCTCTCATTTCAATGCCCTAACTTTCTTTTCCTCTTATCTTAACCTTAATTAATAAAAAATCAAAAACTGAAAAAAATAATTATCTTAGTCTTCAATTTTCTCAAAAACTACCGGGTAAAAACCTATAGTGCTTTCCACAAAAAATGATTAATTTATTGTGCTGAATCGGCCCTTTAAATATTATCACTTAAAACGAGGTGACCTTATAGATTTTATTGGGTGTCATTGGCTGTAGGAAAGACAAATATTTAAGATTGCGGGAGACCTTTGCCCAGAAGTAAAATAATATAGGAAAAAAAAAAACAATTTATTTTTTTCATGCCCAAAACAGAATATACATGTAAATAATATCCTCACTTAAAATGTTAATTTGTAATTTTTTATTTTGTAATTTATTGTATTTTTTTATTTCACAACAAAAGTTATTTTATTTGTTAGTTATTGAGTCAGTAAAACACGTTTCACAGGCTTCAGATAAAATGTTGTTTGTTACTAACTAAAATAATCATCTCACAAACATAAACAAAAAAAAATGGTTGCCTGTAAAGTCGGTTTTACGGGCGAAGATTTTACGTGACAACGAGAGACGCAAGGCATTCGACGGGCCTCTCTCTCGTTCGGTGACTCATTGTAACGTTACCGAGCGTTACACTTTTTCATAAGTGACTCCCAGCCGCAACCTAATTTAAGACGTTGTCACGTCAAAAAACTATTTGTGTATAAACGTGAGTGACACGCACGATTTTTATCGTATGAGGTGGAATTTTTAAACATACGTCAATCTTAAAAGATGAAATAAGAAACCAAAAACTGCGCACGGGCGGGACTCGAACCAGCATCTTTCTGGCTAACCGGGCCAACTGCTCTTCCAATTGAGCTAGTGCCGTCGGTGCCAAGAATTTCGCGCGGTCGGACCGACAGCACGGTAGTATGTAGTACTATTATATATTCTGTGACGGTAGCTCAATTGGAAAAGCAGTTTGCCCAAAAAGTCCCGCCCGTGCCAATTTTTGGTTTCTTATTTCATCTTTTAAGAATAAATAAATATGACACTGTGAGTGTTAAAAAATATTCTAAACCATTTACGTCACTGATAAAAATAACAAAAAAACTTATCAGCACACGCCCTGTCGTATTGACCCAATACATGGTCATTTCTATAAAACTTATCTCAGGGTAAATATTCAATTTGCGCGCTATTTGGGTCAAAAACACATTATTTATCCGAGGCCGGTCGTAAAAATGAGTTGGGTCATTGGTATAATTCGCTTAGAAAACATTTGTATGTTCTATTTTTAGATTTATCAAGCTTTTACCAGCGTTCTGTATTTTTTTTATTCAGACTATAAGTACTTCTTATTTTTTATACCCCGACACAAAATGGGGTGTTTTTGTGCGTCTGTCTATGGCAACGTATGGCGCACAATTATTGTCCTGAAGCTGTGGCAGGACACTACGTGCCCCCAGTGGGTCTACATGCAGAATCAAATTAATTTAAAGCACCGGCATTTTTAAAAATTAAAATTTAATGTAACAATTATTTATTTTAAGCTTGATCGCACAACCAAAATTGGCACAAAAGGTAGACTTACCACCATGTATATTTTTTTACGATTCGTAAGCATGTTTTGACAGAATTTCATATCCTAGTCTTGATATGTATAATTTTTTTAAGAATATTTAAATTTAAATTAGTTTCTCGAACAAATGCTACGAAATACTTAGCTTGTGCAACGTTATTTAGCGCAAGCTTAGATTTAAAAAAAAAACTAAAGGCTTTCACACGCTATATTTAGGGTGAAAATAAATCTTGACACCGTTCAGGGTTGAAATAATGCTTGTTTAATGTTTTTTAACCTGACTTAAAAACGAGTTTAAATAATTTTCATTTTTTGTGTAATTTTTGAAAGGTCCCGTAAATGCAGGTAGTTTATAGTTCTCTCTTTGTTGTTATAGCTCAACCGTCTCATGAACGAGATATACGAGACAGTAACTGCTGCGTGCAACATGGACGAACGGAAGCCCTGCAGCTTCCCCACTGAGCAGTCAGATGGCAGCACTAGCGAAGGTATTAATTATAACAGTTATACAAGGGTGTAAATTAAAGTACGAGCCAAATTTAAGGGGTTGGTTGTCAATCGAGTTTGGAATGCAGGAAAAATATTTAAAAAATATTATTTATTTAAAGATTTTTTTTATTTTCTTTTCCTTTATTATAAACTTGACTAACCGCGCCCTTGAATTGGGCTCGAATTTGATTTTTACATCTTATATAAAGAAGAAAAACAGTATTTAGAAGATAAAATGCTTTGATGAAAGATAAAATGTCCACAAACCCCTCAAATTCTACACAGGGTGTAAAAAAGTACGAGCCTTAATCAAGGGTCCACCAAGTAAGTCGCGTCTAGAATACAGGAAAAAAAAATATATCTTTATTTTTTATTTTTCCTGTATTCTATTCTCGATTGACGACCACCACCTTGAATTTGGGCTCGTACTTTTTTTACACCCTGTATGTTAGAAGAGCTGTATGAGACCTGAATAACAGCTAGGTGCTAACGAGTTTGCAGCATCCCTTCTAAGTAGACAGATAGCGACATATAAAGGGAGGTAATATAACATCATTACTAGCCAGGACTTAGGATTGAAGAGGTGTAAAATAGCTCTAAAGGCTAAATGCACAACTAAGATTGTTTTCATTACTCAGTTTGTAATGATCTAATAACTAATAGTCCCCCTAGCCGATTTCGACTACGGTGGCCAGTCACAACGACTAACCGACTGCGTGGGACATATTATAGTGCACAAGTGTGTGCGCAAACACAGGTGCACTCTCTATTCCATTCACTCTCATAGCCCGATGGGACAGCAATCTGACACGACCGGAGAGAGATCAGGCGCAGCGGTAAACTGCCTTGGTGGCGCAGCGGTGAGAGGGTCGCATTTTAAAGCGACGGCTGCGCTGGAGGTCCCGGGTTCGATTCCCGGGTCGGGCCAAAAATATATACCTGGGTTTTTCTGTTCAGAAATTCTCAGGGAAGCCCGGAGTTTGGAAGTTGGCGGTGTTTCACCCCCGTGCCTCGGAAAGCACGTTAAGCCGTTGGTAATGATCTAATAGATGAAACAAAATGGAGCCTATAATAGAAATATCAGCACGAAAACATACTATAAGGCGGAAGCTTTCGTGTATCTATAAATTAAATACAAGTGCATTTGTTTACATTAGGCACTGATAATGATGAAGGTCTGATAATAATAAATGCATAGTTCAGTATCGTGAACTAAGTGCAGTCTGTAGGAAATAGACACAAATTGTTACTAAGGAGTTCTATACATAGAAACCGGCCCAATATTGTAACAACTATTCTATTGTGACATTTTCTGAAATGACATAGTATGTACAAAACACGGCAATTACCATGGCAACGCTTTAAAAGATGCTCTATCAGGCCTCAATTTTTTGTACAAGAAAGTTTGTTCTGAACAGCCTGTCTAGTGTAACATTGAGGTCGTTGCATGTACTATATAAACCCATACCATATACACAGCAAAAATGTGGAACTCTCTACCCACCGCAGTGTTTCCAATGGAATATAACCCTAAAATTTTCAAAGTTACAGTGAACAGGCTTTTTCTGGGTGAGCTTGCTCCATCGTCGTCTCTGTCTATGCCACTGGTTCTAGCCTGGAGACAAGAGCGAACCCATTTGAAAAAAAAACTCTACTACTTACTATTCACCTTTAGGTCAAATAAAAATCTATACTAATATTATAAAGCTGAAGAGTTTGTTTGTTTGTTTGTTTGTTTGTTTGTTTGTTTGAACGCGCTAATCTCTGAAACTACTGGTTCGATTTGAATAATTCTTTTTGTGTTGGATAGTCCAGTTATCGAGGAAGGCTATAGGCTATATAACATCACGCTACGACCAATAGAAGCAAAGATATGGTGGTAAATGTGTAAAAAACGGGAGAAAAAAGACACTATTCCACGCGGACGAAGTCGCTGGCAAAAGCTAGTAGTTACAATACAAAAATAGACAATGAGAGAGAACGAGAAAACACAAAATCTGAATATGGAATCCAAACCACTAGTATCTGGAAATCTTACGTTGGCATTTAATAGCCACAAATTTAAACTAGTATTATTGAGTCTTTATCTTTATCTTTTTTCGGATTTGATTTGATTTGATCTCATATGGACATTTATAAGCTCAGTTTTCTAAACCAAATTATTAATGTTTTCAGACTCAATCAAACTCACAAGAAGTTTAACCGAGAAGCGAAAGAACTACGTACGCCGGGTCTCCTCCAGGGTAGCATATTTGGACCAAAACAATATAAAGCGCCCACGGCATAGACACCAAACTTCGGTCTGCTCATACAAATCAGAAATCATATACCATCCCTACTCCACATTCCGGTCTTGGAAGAGTTTTAGAACATCTCGAACGAATCTGGACTCAAAAATGGATACGACAGATTCTAAATTCAATCTGACAGATTCGACGGGGAATATTTTGTCTATGAAAGATGAATTTGACAGCGAGAGCATAGATAAGTTTAGTATAGATGAGAAAACGGGTTGTGTGGATATAGAGCTTCCTTTTGAGCCAAGAGAAAGGGGATTGTTCAATGTGTGTCTGTTGGTCGGACTGAATTATATGACGGGGGAGGCGTATGTGAAAAGTGTCTTTCCTAACCAGGTAAATATGTGTTCTTCATTTAATTAATGAAGTGATAAAAAAAATCAATTCAGCGCATTCGTTTGATTAGTTGACGATGGTTTACGGGTTCAGACCTATGTTTTGATAAAAAAAATACAATTATTATCCAAAAGATTGCTACAATTGACTGTCATTTTATAGTGATTAAGCATTTTACTTGCACAGCGACAGTGAAACGAAAACTAAAGATATAAATTGACCGGGGGAAAAACCGGTGTTTGGGTGTTTGAGTGGTATAGGCATGCGTTCGTATAGCAGCGCAGTGCAGGGGTTCGATTCCCCGCCTCATTTTTTTAAAATTAATTAATTTCTTTTGACTGCTACTTATTATCAATGTATTATTTTACACGATGTCACTTAGTTTATAGCTAAGTTATATAAAGGTATGAATTTTTTTTTCCTCTAAAATGATTCTCTACAAGTAAAATTTTAACTAATTACAGGTACAAGTACCGCCACACATAGAAAACCTGATCTTCCCTGAAACGCTCAGCTCAGCGTCTAAAGGGGAATGGGCGGCTGACGCCAAAGGGGCTCAGTGCTACTCGCTAGTGCTCACCGATGAGAGAGGAGAGAGGTCTTATGGGTAAGACACGCTTTTTATTTTTCCAGAATTATATCTCGCACGCACGCACACACACACACACACACACACACACACACACACACACACACACACACACACACACACACACACACACGCCCACACGCATACACACACACTCGCACAGACACACACACACACACACACACACACACACACACACACACACGCCCACACGCATACACACACACTCGCACAGACACACACTCACACACACACACACACACGCACGCCCACACGCATACACACACACTCGCACACACACACACGCACAGAGACACGCACACACACACACACACACACACACACACACTACACTATTAGTTCAATAGTTTACCGATTACTCTAACATCAGTCGTCTGTCGTACACCTAAAGAATATGGTCGTATATGTGTCGTTTAATTTAATACATTTTCCGTCACACTCTTGCACACGCTTATTAATTAATTATTCATACTTACTCCGCTTTCGCGATCTGAGGGGTAATTGTGTAAAGCAATCGTATTCATTTGACAGTTCTAAACGTACGATATGATCTGTCAAACGGCAAAGAACAAAAGGTTTGACAGATCATATCGTACGTTTTAACTGTCAAATGAAAACGATTGCTTTACACAATTACCCCCCTGATTTATAGACATACAAGATTTTTGTTTGTTTGAACTGTACTAAAGACCGATTTGAAAGGCCAGAAGGTCTACTACGATAAACGAAATCCCTCAATACGTAAATTGTTTTGCGGACTTCGGAGTAGGGATTCCATACTAAAAATGTTTTGGATCCGAAAAACGATAATCGTTTTGACGGAATTAGTTTTTCGTAGCAGATCTACAGGTTGCGTATTGCGATGCAATTTTGACAGTTCAAACGCTCTGCTTTACTGTCAAATTTGCAATTCTTATTGCAATTTCGCATTATATTGATAATATTACTATAATATAATATAAATATTAATATTTATACCATCGTAGTATTATTATAATAATATTATATTGATAATATACGTTTACACTGAGTGGTAATTGAACTGCCTCGGAATTGAACAGAATCGTTCACATGAATGGACTAGTTCCTAATAGTACATAGAACGTGTACTACATAAGCATACCACAGAATATATAATAGTATACACAACAGCTTGTTTTCATTTACGCTCAAACGTTATTTTTATTTACAGTTATTGTCGAAGAGTGCTACCGGAGGGAGCGTCCACTTGCCTGCCTCTATGCTATTGCCTCATCGGAAGGTATAGGGCACCTGGCTTTTACTATAAGGTAAGGTAACAGTAACATTTTGTAGGGTATTTGGATTTTTTCTATGGAGCGTGTCTTACTTGGCTTTTAGAGTTCCGTACCAAAAAAGAAAAACGAGACCCTATTAATATATTATTTTAAAAACGCGCCAGACAACACACCAATTGTCTGGTTTCGTGGTAAGGAATTATCTTCCTTCTGTTACGAAGTACCAGGCAACGATTATGACAGAGGCGTCTCCCGTAAATACTTAAACACATGACTTAGGTACAAATGTTCGTGCTCATCACACAAACTTTTGCCACTTGCAGGATTCGAACCCGCGACGGCCGGCGTAACAGTCAGGAGCGCTAACCAATACACCAAACGCGTCGTCTAACTAACTAAGACTTCGCTGTCTGTCTGTCCGTCCGTCCGTATGTCCGTGACGTCCTATATCTCAAGAACCGCGATAGTTGAAATTGTCACAAATTATGTGATTCTGTTGCAGCTATAAAATACTAAAAACAAAACAAAATAAGTAGTAACAAAATAAGTATAATTTGAAGGGGACTCCCTTACATACAGCATAGTTAGGGACATACAACATACGCGATTTTTTTGCCCTTTTTAGGGTTCCGTAGCCGAATGGCAAAAAACGGAACCCTTATAGTTTCGTCAAGTCTGTCTGTCTGTCTGTCTGTCTGTCTGTCTGTCTGTCTGTCTGTCTGTCTGTCTGTCCGTCCGTATGTCACAGCCACTTTATTCTGAAACTATAAGCATCACATAGCTGAAACTAGGTAGGTAGGTGTATTTTGTTCACCACTTTCCGATTCAGATATAAAAAGTAAGAAAAAATAATATTTAAGGGGGGGCTCCCATACATGAAACTAAAACCTAAAATATTTTTTTTACTCAAACCTATGCGTGTGGGGTGTCTATGGATAGGTATTTGAAAATGATGTTGAGGTTTCTAAAACCATTTTTTCTAAAAGTGTAAGGTTTGAGATATAGACGCTTCCAAAGTGGTAAAATGGGCGTCCCCCCCATCTAACTTTTGAACTAAGAAAGTGAAAATTTAAAAAAAAAATATATGATGTAGATCTCAACAAAAACTTGCAACGAAAATTGGTTTGAAGGAGATCGAACTAGTAGTTTTTGAGATATTGCACATTTTTATCAACCGCAAATATAACTTTGTCTTTCATACAAACACTATGAACAACAAAGTTATTTTTGCTGTCGCAATATATTGTGATGTTTTCGTTAAGTGAAAGTAAGTGGACCCTGAATTTAGTTAAGGGTGGCACGGAACCCTCAGTGCGCGGGTCCGACACGCACTTAACCGGTTTTTTTGCGCGATATCAATAATGGCAACAGGCGGGCACTAAAAATATTCAAAACTTCTCTATTGTGTTTTAACTTTAGAAATAAATAATAAAATAAAATAAAAACATATTTAAGAGGGGCTCCCATACAAAAAACACATTTTTACAATCTGTTAACATCAAAGAAGAACAACTGCAATAAAATGATAAAAACGTATAGCTTTGCTTCCCCATAACCCCATTTTGGGCCTTACAAATGTATTTTTTCAAATAAATTATTTATTTCCCATTACTCAAAACAAAACTATTTCTTTTCCAGGTATTACAAGAAATAGAATCTCACCACGGCAGCTCAGAAGTGGAAATCCATTCGATCCTCCAACAACTATTCGAGACAGATTTCCCTAACCCAGGAGAAGAAATATCAATAACATACAAACACAGAATAGAATCTGATATCTGTATATCTGATAAAACATTCAGAAACTCCATCAATTTGGGTGATATACTCAAATGTAAGACCATGCCGGACATGAGAAGAAGTGGGGGGAATGATTACTCAGAACTCAATGATTCGAAAGAACTCGCCGATGGTTCGAAAGAACTTTCTGATGGTTCGAAAGAACTCGCGAATAGGTTGGACTGTACGGAGGGCAGGGATTATTCGGAGTTGCCCAAGTTCTTGGATTTGGAGAATAATAATGGACCGAAAAAGGTTCTGTTGAGCTTGGAGAATCCAAGGTTTGTAGTTTGACTGTTTTGTAATTTGTCTTGCGCCAAGATAGTGCTTAGGGACACTTTCTTGTTATGCTTATTTATACCTTGACGCCTTTTGAAAAATAAAAAATAAATTAATTGTTAATATAAATTAGTTTTGACGTTGATTATAATGGCAAATAAATCAGGTTTATAAGCTAAAATGCTATTCCACTGCAAAGATAGTTTCAATTTAATATTTACGTAGTTGATAATTTATTAAATTAATGAAACGCATGCACTGCTACCTGCTTAAAGTCCATTTTTCTTCACTAGTCGAATATTGTTTTGTAAACAATCTTGACATTCCTTTTTTGCTAATAATATTCCTTTAAAAACAAGATGGTTATGGGTTTCCATCGACACGCTAAGATGAAGAAAAACAAGATAAACACAAAACTTACAACATACATAGCTAATTCATAGTTTAACACTGAGATCTTTTTAAATTTAATCGTAAATTAATTTTATTTGCTGATATTATTTTAATAGGTACAAAAAGATTGTTTACATTGCTGGATTAGCAAGCTTAGTTGCGACTCCGAATTAAATAGCCCGCAACACCATACTTCGTTATCCTCTCTCTCTCTCTCTCTTTCTCTCTCTCCTTTCCTAGCCTTATTCCATCATTTGGGTTCGACTCTCCTAGTCCTTTTTCGCCTAGAAATGTCCTGGGTCATCTCCGGTGTCACAACCGCCCCCTAATGTCCCTTAATTTTATAGAGGCCATCCATATCTACCTTACTACTTTATTGTCTGATCATTTTTTTTAGAAAGCACACTATGAAGAAATCATGATTACTCACATTATAACAATATTTACCTTATTATTTTCAGAACGAAAGTGATAAAGCGTCCGATCGAACCGCGGGTAGATGAAGACAATCTATGCGCGTTGCTAGACGCGCTCGGCGCTGGTCTAGTGGTGAAGGTGTTTGGTTCTTTACTGCTGGAGAGGAAGCTGGTTGTCTGCAGTGATCAGCTAAGGTAAGTTCTTCGGTGTTCCTCAAGGGTGTATCCTTGGTCCTGTACTCTTCCTATTTGATTAATCTATGATTACATTAGCCCCCAAGCATCCGATTGATAGTTTTTTTTGTATCTCGAAACTTGGTGCCTCATCGATTACAGGTATATCTCAAGGTCCTATTCTTGGTTCCTTGTTTTTCCTCATCATAGATGTACATACTATCGAGATCACTGCTGCCTAACGACCTTAAGAGCTATAATCTCTTGCACCTCGTGTTGTCTTTTGTTCGAAGCCACGCCAGTTAGTGTGTCGTGTGTGCAAGAGATTTTCGCTCGATAGTAGTAAGGGGGCAGAGACCTTGACCTTACTTTTCAGTCTCCTTAATGAATAACTTTTACAACAAAGGCGTGGCTCATTAAGATCACTGTATTTTTGGTCTACTGTAGTTTAATTTATTTAAACTTTTTTGCACTGTGAGTTGTAGTAGCACCGTTAGCCGACTTAATGCCTCAGACAATTTTCTACCAGTGACTAAAACAACGTTTGGAAACGTCAGGCGTTTAATTACAAATAAATGTGCACGAAATCAATCCGTAAAGTGTTTTAATCAATAAGAGTAGTGTTCGCGTAAACTTCAGAACCAAATATTGTACCAGTTAACCGCTTGGGAATAATAGTAATAATAAAAATACTTTAATGCACACTATAAACAAAATAATTACACAGGAAAGCATCTTATATATTCGCTAGTAGTACAATTTAGGCGGTCTTATTGCTTGAAGCAATTTCTTCCAGACAACCTTCAATGTTATTTTTTTTACATTAAACAGTAGGTCAAATACCTTACAATTATCATTTGTTTATCCAGCGCTGTCTCATCGTGTATGGAAGCGCTACAAATGGCGTTATACCCGTTTGTATGGCAACAGCCGCTGATAGCCGCCATTCCTTCGGAAATACAAAGAGATGTGCTAGAAGCCCCCCTGCCGATATTAGCAGGCATGCTGAAAACTGGCCCTGTGGATTACAGTGGAGTTAATTTTGAAGAGGTAAGGATGACAAGTATTTGTATTATATAAATTGTACTTGTAAAACCGGCCAAGTGCGAGTCGGACTCGCGCACTGAGGGTTCCGTGCCAACTTAAACTGAATTAGGGATTCTTTCTTCCACTTAGCCAAAATACCACAATATTTTGTTGACCGCAAATATAACTTTGTTTTTCATAGTGTTTGTATGAAAGACAAAGTCACATTTGCGGTTGATAAAAATGTGCTATATCTCAAAAACTACTAGTCCGATTTCGCTCAAACCAATTTTCGCTGAAAGTTTTAATTGAGATCTACATCATATATTTTTTTCAAAATTTTCACTTCTTTATTTCAAAAGTTAGATGGGGGGACGCCCATTTTACCACTTTGGAAGCGTCTATATCTCAAACGTTATACTTTTAGAAGAAATGGTTCTAGGAACCTCAATGTCATTTTGAAAGACCTATCCATAGACACCTCACACGTATAGGTATGGGTAAAAAACTTTTTTTAGGTTTTAGTTTCATGTATGGGAGCCCCCCTTAAATATATTTATTTTTTATTTTTTGTATCTGAATCGGAAAGCGATAAACAAGATACACCTACCTACCAAGTTTCAGCTGTGTAGTGCTATTAGTTTAAGAATAAAGTGGCTGTGACATACGGACGGACAGACAGACAGACTTGACGAAACTATAAGGGTACCGTTTTTAGCCATTTGGCTACGGAACCCTAAAAATCAACTGTATCAAACAAGGATTTGAACCCTGTGTGATACGCTATCCGGGCGCAAGCCTATACCACTCTGCCATCGACATATTGGCAAGCCTGTTCAATTTTTGCCCGGATAGCGTAAGACTCGGGGTTCGATTCCTTTTGACACAGTGCTTTTTACAAGTGCAATTTATATTATTAAGTTTGTATAGTGACAAAACATTTTAAACACAAAAATATAATTATACATTAATATATTTTTCAGGGCATGTTAATAGACCTCACACACCCGTCAAAAGCGATATTCTACCAAGGCGACGAATCCACCATCCTCCCCACCTCTTCATATAAAACGTTAAAAACATCACTACAAATGGAAACTAACAAACAATCAAACAGACAAGACACGAAGACAAGGAATGTAATGATTTCTGAAGCGTTTCTGAGGTTTTTCGTGGATATTTTGGGAGAGTTTTGGCGATTCTTCTCGTATGGGGAGCTAAAGGATGGGGATCTGGGGAAAGGGAACGTTGTTTTTGATGTGAGTAAAATTGTTGTTTTTTTTTTTCAAATATTATTACTTATTAAGATGTTAAATGGTTTGAAAAGAGAAAGATCAAGGATTCTATTCCTGAGACACAAAAAGCTGTTTCCAGTTTCTTAAAACGTCAAAATTGATATTATTAGTCAGTCAAATTCTATGTTATTTTTCGTAAATATTCATAGCTATGAAAAAATAAGAAATATAGAAGTAAGATGAAAAACTAAAATATGAAAAAAAACAACAGCTTATAAAGGTTTGGTATTGTAACGTGCGTGTTGTAAATATTTTTATTAAATATTTTTAACTTAGATGGTTACTAAGATTAAAATAGTACTTATGGAGTTGATAATTTTAATCTTATTTATCAAAAGAACTCGACGACTCGAAAGAACTCACCAGTGGTCTGAAAGAACTTTCTCATGGGTTGAAAGAACTCTCATATAGTTCATTAATCGAAATATTTTCTCTCATTACAGAAAGAAGCCTACATCAAAAGCGTGTCATCCAAACAGAACCAGTACTTCCTAGAATGGTTCACAGAAACGGCGATGTTCAACCATTTCATCCAAAACATGGCCGTCAGCATCCGATTGAACTCGAATAGTTCACCGAACTCAGTGAGTTCGATTCTACCGACATCACTACAGTTCGAATTTGATGACGCGAAATTAGTTGATACACCTTTGCCAGATTTTTATGAACTTTTCAACGAACGTTTGTATAGGAATAGAAGTGTGAATAAAAGTGTTGATAAGACGAACTATAAGAGTGCAGTGAATAAAAAAGTTAAGATGCTGAAAACTAAATTGAGAGATTTGATAACTTAACACGTTCCGGGACAGTGAACGCCTACAGGCGTGAAAACAATAAAACATCTATTGTGTCTGGAATAGTGTCGCGGAACGTGTTAAGTTAGTTTTGAAGTTGGTGAAGGATTTTTTTCTACAGATGAAGAAAATATGTGTCTCTAGCACTTATGTTAAGAGAAGTGACTTAAAAATATTTTCTGTGGTTCACTTACACATTGTGTTACAGTTTGGCCAGTCAGATAATGCTATTCTGACATTTTAAATAAATAATAATTCTATTCTATTCTATTCTATTCTATTTTCAAATAGCATCCTCAGAGCCGCTAATAAATTATAGGAGTGAGAGAGGTATAGTAATTAAAAGTTGTCATCTCTTTCGCACATAAGCTGTAAGAGCGAGAAGGGTATACTTGAGAAAAATGAGTTTGTACTGCGGCTAAACTATTGGAGTGAGAGAGGTATAGTAATTAAAAGTTGTCATCTCTTTCGCACATAAGGTGTTAGAGTGAGAAGGATATACTTGAGGACAAAATAGTTCGTACACTAAGGAAGTTAGTAAATATTTTGTTTTTACTTAAATTGAAGGAGTTTTTTACTTCTCTCACTCGCACTTATATGAAAAATGAGAAAGGTATAGTGAAGAACACCAATTTTAATGCTACTGCAGTTGTATACAGAGTGTGGCCTGTAATAGTAGTTTTTTTTAACTAAAGACCCTATCAGTAACCAGGCGCGGAAGTATCGACATAGTTCCATGTAAAACCACCAGGTGGCGCTTGAAAAATGCTGAGACAAAATAAGTATTTTCGTGTATTTATTGATTAAGAAGAATGTTTGAATCAAGCTTAAAAAGTAACAAATATTTTTTAGATGAAAGATTTAGCTACGTAAGTTTAAAGAATATTCGATGCAACAGAAAACCAGAATACTGATATTGTCTACGCGAAATGTCAAAAATCTTGCATCAGACTTCCAGCACATTAATCAATTCTAAATGGTTTTAATTAACTATCATGACGACGCGTTTGGTGTATTGGTTAGCGCTCCTGACTATTACGCCGGCCGTCGCGGGTTCGAATCCCGCAAGGGGCAAATGTTTGTGTGATGAGCACGAACATTTGTACCTTTGTCATGGATGTTATATGTATTTAAGTATTTACGGGAGACGCCCCCGTCATAATCGTTGTCTGGTAACACAAGGAAGAAAATTCCTTACCACGAAACCAGACAATTGGTGTGTTGTCTGGCGCATATTTATTTATTATTATTATTATTTATCATAAAAATATATTTTTGTTATTTTCTAAAAATAAATCGAACCGGCAATGTATTGCAAACAAATCTGTCCAGTCATAGAACTTGACATTGTCATTAACTACAACGAGTTGGCGATTTATATACATTTATTAGAGCTTATAACTTTGGATTAATATATCTCTGAGTTAAAGCATTTTAGAGCTCTATGACCAGGTCAAAGTAACTGCGTATACTCTGTAGAATCATTTTTTAAAGTTTTTTGCTACTATTACAGGCCACACGCTGTATAACTATCCTGTAAGAAATATAATGGAATTTAGACCGTATTTCGTACGCACCAAGTATAAATTTGAGTAGTGTAGTAATAGCCCCATATTTTATAGGCAAAAAGCCAGTGATGTTACGTAATCGAAAATGTGCCTTATTTTATTTAGTTAAAGCTTACATTTGTATGTCAGAATGTATGTTTTTTCATATTTTTGTTTTGTTTTTAATATAAAAGTGCCTTCGTATATGAACATTTATTTCAGTAGTTAGATTAGCTTTTAAAATCTACGTTCTGATATACGAGTAATATTTTTAATGAAATGTAATTATTTATTGCAAATATCAGTAGTACGTGTAGATTTTTAGTATTATAGTGATATTAATAAATGCCTTTAAATGTCCTTGAAAATATAAGTTACTATTTTCGCGATTGTAAAACCTTTTGAAATCTAGCCATAATAATTTGATATGTAATCTCTTTGAATCACATTAACCGTCTTTAAAATGAGTGACAATTGTTTTACTTTATATAGAGTTGACACTCGTTTGAACAGTTTATTGGTCTACTATAAAACAGCCGCTCAGAAATTGCTATTTAAACGTTTTCAATATTGACACAAAATGTATGGAAAATGTCAAACTCCAAGACTTTTTCTGATATTTTTTTTATAGAAATTGAAAATGTCAAAATAGCATTATCTGAGCGGCTGAATTATATACATGTTATTCACTTGTAAAAACTGTATAAAAAAGTTAACAAAATTGCTTTAGTATTTTAACTCGAATTAGCAGTAACAATATATGTATGTCTATGTGATATTCTAAGGTAACACATTTCATAATCATTAAAATATAATTGAACATTTAAGCTGTCTGGTACCTTTTAAATAATTTTGAGGCTCGAGTTTTTTAAGACTGGCAACACGTATGACATATTTTCAGTACTAAATGCATGCTAACACCCATAATTGTTATAAACGTAAATAAAAAAAAACACATATTGTCAAATATTTTATCGACTGGAAACGGTCAAATACTGTCTTGTTTTAACTGAGATATACAACATATTGTAAATATACATTTATATAAACTTGTATACATTCCTATATAAACGAACATGTATTACTATATTTTGTAAGGTTTTAAGTGATATTATGAATGGACTACATTCAAAAATATTAATTCCACAAGTATTGAAACTTTGAAATGATCGAAAAATAATGAAAATACTGTTTCATTATCATGAGTGCGTAATAAAAACAAGTTTTCTTTGGAAGAAAATTCAACCTAACCAACATAATGTCTTACAGTTTTCTAATTTTGCCACCAGGGGCCGTACTCTTGAGACTTTGCCAAGATTTTTGAATATCGCCATCTCTTTCCCTCGCAAGGCCATCCTAGTATGAGCGACAAAGACGGCTAGATTGGGAAACACAATCTTGTATTGCAGAGTAAGGCCTCAGATGGCGCTACGATCCTTGGAGAGAAAACTTATTCTTAATCAGTCAGGTATCAAACGAATGCCGGGAGTCGCATAAGAATGGAATTTCTATTGTGTCTCGTTCACACATACTTGACGAGTTAAAAGATGAAATATGAAACCAAAAATTGCGCACGGGCGGGATTCGAACCAGCATCTTTCTGGCTATCCGGGCCAACTGCTCTTCCAATTGAGCTACCGTGCCGTCGGTCCGACCGCGCGAAATTCCTGGTCTCATTGATACGTCATTGCGTGACGTTAGCGCCATCTACCCGTCTAGACGGGTAGAATTCTGGTTCGAATCCCGCCCGTGCGCAATTTTTGGTTTCATATTTCATCTTTTAAGAATAAAATATGACACTGTGAGTGTTAAAAATATTGTAAAAACCATTGAGAAAACTTATATTAAATATATCCTACGGTTTTTTATATAAATAAAATGGCAACATTTTAAAACTGAACATTTTGAACCCACCTTCAAAACTGCCTTTGATTATATATTTTTTTTAACATAAAAAAATATCAAATGGTGTCGAAAAGTGCCTCTTTTTGTATATTGCTGTAATATTTTTAATGTTAGGTCTTTTATGCAATAAGTTATTTTTATGAAATAAACTTTATTTTATAAAATAGAATGTGGTATTTTTATTATACTTTTATTTATTCGTTTTCTACATACATACTTATAGACATAGGTCTATTTAGATATTTTCATTTAAAATGTCTATAAAATAATTTTCGTCTCATTTTTTTTATTATTATTACTTTGTCGAATCTGTTTGCATGTATAACCCGAGAAGAGAGGGATGTCTGAGGCTGTGGTATCGAAGCTCCCAAACGGATGCACCGATTTTCGTTTAGTTATTGATTGTACCATAGATTTGTTTATTTATTTGGGTACCTACATCAACAGCATTTACTTAGATTAAGACAGTTAAGCTCCAGAACATTTCATTAATAGTTAATTTCATCCCGAGTGTTCATGAAAATCTGTTCAGCCGTTTTTTTTTTCATTTACGACGGTTAAAAAAAATGGCGGTGTTTTTTTTTCTATCTTAGTCACTATAGTTTCCTGGCGGAGGTACAAAGCAATACTTATCAACTCATAATTTCGTAATATTACATCTGACACCAGAATGCAACAGAACAAATAAATTGACCATTATCCCACTAATTGGAGTCAATAATTATGCAAATATATGATTATTAAATTATCAACAGGAAATGGTTAAAAAAAGTTGACACATGTCAATAGTAGTGATGTGATGAGTTAACTTTCTGTCACTTGGACTTAAGGTTACCAACACCCCTCCGCCAATCCGCACTGAACCCGCGTGGTGGAGTATGGCTCATACTACCTCATACTTGAGGTAAGGCTCTGCCCAGCAGTGGAATGCTTACAGGCTAACTTTACTTACATCTTAGCATACCAAGACCTTGCTAGGAACGTGGCAGCCAAAAAAATATTCTTTGTGTTGAAAATTATGACACCTATCCCACTAGACTGTTCCGTCACCGACCATCACCGTACGTGCCATGCAAAGAGCGTGTCAGCACCGGCTAAATAGGCTCTCGCTCTCGCTCTATATAACGGTGAGACAGAACGCTGTCAATCCGTTCAGTGGGCAAAGTAAAGAGTGTAGTGTTGCTTTTCGTGTTCTGAATGTTCCGATACGCTCCTAGTATGGTCATGGTATGATACGATGTAGTGGGCCCAGGGCCCCTATTTTTGAATCACTCGCTTGGATATGACGTGTGATTTGCGTTCGAAAACACATTAAAAATCAACGGAAATCACTCAAAATCTAGACGTGAGTACTCACAAAAATCAGCAATGATTTTTCAAATCCTTTTTATGTAGATTACAACTGGTTTTCATTTCAAAATTCGACTTTAAAAATTGAATATCACACGCCATCTTGACGCGAGTGATTCAAAAATAGAGGCCCAGACCTTTAACATTACAACCCCGAGTTGATCACTTTTACTGTCCCAAGGCAATTGGCAATACAATTGACACACGTCCAATAGTGCCTATATGCAATGCACTGACAGTATTCACTATTCTTGATTTTAATAATGTATTGTATTTCATGCACGATGTGCCGAGCTAACTCATCAGTGCATCACATGTGATGCATGGACAGTAAAAGTGTTAAATAAAATACTACTGTCAAAAAATTTTGAAACTGAAAATGACAGGAAATTTCTGCAAACTGTAAAACGTTTCCTCTATTCCCATCACTATTCTGATTTGCACATTAATAACAAAGCAATCTCAGATAATTACAATTGTAATTATCGACCTATTGTACTAATCCTAACTGTAAGTAATTGTAGGGACAAACAGAGTTCGATTCATTGAAGATGAAGATTGGATTTCCTATTGATTTCATCTTCGTATCGAGAAAAACGTCTGCTATTCTCTACAAAGTATATAAAAGAACCCCTAGTTAGTATTCCCTACTAAACAGGGTGTCCTGTCAAAAAAGGGGGATTTGCTAAACAATGACAGTTATTAAAAAAACTAACCGCCTTCAAAAACTTTCTAAAAAGCTTTAAATAACGCATTTTGTCTTCGATTTAAGTTAGGTTTAAAGATATTTATTCTCATAAAAGACAATGTACAGTCACTTACATAAAATACATAACTAAACTAAAGAAGAATCATATTGATATGTCATTTCGTTTTTGAGATATCAAACATATTATGTATTAAACTTACGACACTTGTTTTTTTTTAACTCATACACCACAAGTATACTGTTTTGAACCTACGTACATTTTGATTTTACACTTTTCCACCTTGTTATGGTTTTTCGACTATATAACTAAATATTATTCGTTATCAAAATCTAAAACAAAAGTTATGTCTCTATTTACGAGACGTATGAAAAGTATTACACGCAATGAAATTATAATTTGATTATTTATATTATTAAGACCTCATTCACAGATGAATTCGTTTATCATAGAATTCAAAATATTTATTTCACAACACCAAACTCATTTAATATCATTATCATAAATGATTATACCAATGTCGTTTGCGAAATATGTGATCTGTTTTATTGTCATGTGAAATACATGAATATTTTAACAGTTAGCCTTCGCTGAATTTTCCTATAGACCTTATATATTTAGCTAGCTTTGCTATTTTGCTAGAGGTGATTTTTGGCGTCACTACCCACTGGCACAGATAATATAATACCAACTGGTATTCTAGGGAAGAGGGAATCAATAATTTTTTTTAAGTATGCACAAATAACCAAATAACGGTACATATTATAACGGAATTAATGCTAAAAGCATTTTCTACCAGACAATTAAAAAAAAATTGCGGACCCAGCGACCTTTGTTCTGGCCCTGGCGCCCTATTTTTGAATCACTCGCGTCAATATTACAAGTGATTTTCGTTCGAAAACGAGTTTTTTTCTATGACTTTCAATTCATCTTCGAATTGCAAGTCATACCGCCCCGGGGCCCCGTTCTTAAATTTTCTAATTTTCCGCATTTTTTTTATAAAAACTTTCTCCTGACAATATAATAATAATAGTCCCCCTAGCCGATTTCGACTACGGTGGCCAGTCACAACGACTAACCGACTGCGCGGGACATATTTATTGTGCACAAGTGTGTGCGTGAACACAGGTGCACTCTCTATTCCTTTCACTCTCATAGCCCGATGGGACAGCAACCTGACACGACCGGAGAGAGATCAGGCGCAGGACCAACGGCGCAACGTGCGCACCGAGACACGGGGGTGAAACACCGGCAACTCCCAAACAGTTGACAATCACAATCACAACAATACAAGAATTAGTGAAATCGGTTAAGCCGTTCACGCAATTTATTTTTATACAAATAACACATTAGGACTTTGTGAAACGAGGAAACAAACCATTAAGACTTTATGCAAGGCACTAAAACTTAGATAAGTAGATATACATTCTTAAATTAAAAAAAATTAGTAAAGAAAAAAAGCTAATTAATGGAAGTGTCTTTATTTTATTTTTATTTTTATTTATTTGGTACACATAACATATTACAATCTTTATATCATTTAAACATATTTGCATCACAACATATATGTTCTGGATTGTATCACTAAAACATGCATACACAGAGAAACAAAATCAAAGCATACAAAAACAGCACCTAAGTTAAGCAACTACTTAGAAAAAACAAAAATAACGACAAAACCGGTTAAGTGCGTGTCGGACCCGCGCACTGAGGGTTCCGTGCCACCCTTAACTGAATTCAGGGTCCACTTACTTTCACTTAACAAAAACATCACAATATATTGCGACAGCAAAAATAACTTTGTTTTTCATAGTGTTTGTATGAAAGACAAAGTTATATTTGCGGTTGATAAAAATGTGCAATATCTCAAAAACTACTGGTTCAATCTCCTTCAAACCAATTTTTGTTGCAAGTTTTTGTTTGGATCTACATCATATAAGTTTTTCAAAATTTTCACTTTCTTAGTTCAAAAGTTAGAGGGGGGGGGGACGCCCATTTTACCACTTTGGAAGCGTCTATATCTCAAACCTTACACTTTTAGAAACCTCAACATCATTTTAAAAGACCTATCCATAGACACCCCACCCCACACGCATAGGTTTGAGTAAAAAAAAAAATTTAGGTTTTAGTTTCATGTATGGGAGCCACCCCTTAAATATTATTTTTTCTTACTTTTTGTATCTGAATCGGAAAGCGGTGAACAAAATACACCTACCTACCTAGTTTCAGCTATGTGATGCTTATAGTTTCAGAATAAAGTGGCTGTGACATACGGACGGACAGACAGACAGACAGACAGACAGACAGACAGACAGACAGACAGACTTGACGAAACTATAAGGGTTCCGTTTTTTGCCATTCGGCTACGGAACCCTAAAAAAGCTAACTAATTGAAGTGTCTTAGGAAACAGTAGGTACGGTTGTGAAGGGTTTTTAGCCTAACCACCTTAAGAGTCAAAACCGCTTGCACCTCTCTTTTGTTTCAAGTGGCACCCCATTTGGGTCATGTGCGCAAGCGATTTTCGTTCAAAAGTGGAAAGGCGGTAGACATCTAAAAAATAAGGTTCACTCTTTTAAAAATATTTTTGTCTCAAGTTCCTATAATAAGTTCAACATGACATATTTTGTTGTTGTTATGTTATAAAATATATCCTTTATTAATCATAATATTCAAGATAAACTGTTATTGCAAAAACTTACTATGATAAATGTCATAATTTCACGGACTATGATTTTGAAAAAAGGTTATGGTTCTGCCTTAACGCTCTTATTTAGTTGTATTAAAGATTAAAATCGTATGGCAAATGAGCTTAACCATTAAAATATGAGTACGATTTGATATTATCTACAATCTGTAACTTTAACAAAAACAAAGACAATTGCTAGTCTGATTTATTATACGAGGGTTCAATATCTATAGTACTTAGTAGTAGTAGTAGTAGTCGTCCCCCTAGCCGATTTCGACTACGGTGCCGCGGTGGCATATTATAGTGCACAGGTGTGTGCACAGTTCTATTCCTTTCACTTTCATAGCCCGATGGGACAGCAATCTGACACGACCGGAGAGAGATCAGGCGCAGGAACAACAGCTCTACGTGTTTTCCGAGGCACGGGGGTGAAACACCGCCAACTTCCAAGCTCCGGGCTTCCCTGAGAATTTCTGAACAGAAAAACTCAGGTACATATTTTTGGCCCGACCCGGGAATCGAACCTGCTTTAAAATGCGACCCTCTCACCGCTGCGCCACCGAGCATATCTAATCTAATATTATAAAACTGAAAAGTTTTTCTGTTCGTTTCTGTTTGTTTGAACGCATTTTTTTAATGAATTAACTAATTAATTAAGTTGATTATTTTTGTGTTGGATAGCTTATAGTTGATTTGTGTTTTTATAGTGTTTTGTCACTATACAAACTCAATAATATAAATTGCACTTGTAAAAAGCAACCGTGCGTGACTCTTCTGACAGACTAGGATCGAACCCCGTGTCTTTCGCTATCCGGGCGTATGGTATGCCGGATAGCGTAAGACACGAGGTTTGATTCCTCGTCTGTCACAGAGTTACAGTATGTTGGATAGCTTATTTATCGGGGAAGGCTTAAGGCTGTAAAACATCACGCTGCAACAACAAACAACATCTAATGTTGTCACTAAGGCTCCATAATTTAGCCACGGATCTCCAAAAATAGGTTATCAACCTCACACAAACGGATCTTAAGTCTAAATGAAATAAAATAAAGAGAGAAATATTGTTGTTGTTACGGATTTGGTAATTTCATTGTGGTATTCCCAGTGAATAAGAAATCTATTAAAATACAAAAAAACGCATGTGAAACCACAAATATTATAAGTAGGTTTAATATCTGTTCATGGCCACTACCTTAAGAGTAGTGTTTTTTTTATTGACGGCTACTAACTAACTACATGTGGTGTGTATTTTTTGATGAGTCAGTTATGTCCGATTCCCATGGAGACATCCCGTATTTTACAGGTACTGTTTTCTGCGGGATACCGTTTAGTAGCATACGCTTTTAAATGCTAATACTCACACGGACATCTCGTTTGCAGTTACCCGCAAAAACCAATACTTTTATTTTACTGATCCTGTTTTGTCATTAAACACATGTAAAATGATAGCATGCAGAAGCACAGTAACCATGGCAACGCGGCTTTGTCAGTAAGTGCGAGCGAGATAGACTGTTGACAGGACTCAGTTGACGGACAATCGTATATCGCAAAAAACTGCCGTGTGAACACACCAACGGTTTTTGCGGGATCCCGTAATGCATTGATCCCGCTGAACTGCACTGCCGTTGGAAACCTTTGGCTGTGATCAACACCAATAGGTGACAGGTGGCGGATAGTGAACGGCCATCAGATATGGTGGTTAGCTGCGAATATCCTACTACTATTATAAAGGCGAAAGTTTGTAAGTATGGATGTATGGATGTATGGATGTTTGTTACTCTTTCACGTAAAAACTACTGAATGGATTTGAATGAAACTTTAACACAATATAGCTTATAGTTTATTTTTGTTTTTATAGTGTTTTGTCACCATACAAACTTAATAATATAAATTGCACTTGTAAAAAGACAACTGTGAACCTGTGACAGACGAGGAATGTGACGGTGGCCGAGTGGTATAGGCATACGCCCGGATTGCGTAAGACACGGGGTTCAATTCCTCGTCTGTCACAGGTTCACAGTTGTCTTTTTACAAGTGCAATTTATATTATTAAGTTTGTATGGTGACAAAACACTATAAAAACAAAAATAAACTATAAATTGGCTTTCATCATCTTAACTGATTGTTAAAATATTTGTAAAAATATTTTCCTTCAGATATTGTGAGAGCAATCTCACAACATTGATGATGTCACGCAGCCTACGCGTTAAGAAGCGCTTGCAAAATTCAACAGGCCTGTTAATGTGACGGTGGCCGAGTGGTATAGGCATACGCCCGGATTGCGTAAGACACGGGGTTCAATTCCTCGTCTGTCACAGGTTCACAGTTGTCTTTTTACAAGTGCAATTTATACAATATAGCTTATACATCAGAATAACATATAGGCTACAATTTTTGAGGTTTCTAATGTGAGGTCGTAAAAAAACACATTTTTTGCGCTACTAGACGGGACGAACCTGAAGTCCACGCGAACGAAGTCGCGGGCAAAAGCTAGTGTTGAATAAGCAGTCCCCAACCAAACAGCGGCAGGATTACCAGAATGTAATGGGGAGTCTACTGGGATGGGCTTCTCTATTTAATAATAGTCCCCCCGATTTCGACTACGGTGGCCAGTCACAACGACTAACCGACTGCGCGGGACATATTATAGTGCACATGTGTGTGCGCAAACACAAGTGCACTCTCTATTCCTTTCACTCTCATAGCCCGACCGATGGGACAGAAATCTGACACGACCGGAGAGAGATCAGGGGCAGGACCAACGGCTTTACGTGCTTTCCGACACCGCCAACTTCCAAGCTCCGGGCTTCCCTGAGAATTTCTGAAAAAAATCAGGTACCTACATATTTTTGGCCCGACCCGGGTATCGAACCCGGAACCTCTGGCGCAGCCGTCGCTTTAAAATGCGACCCTCCAACCACTGCGCCACCAAGGTAGTTAGTTAGTTAGTTCTTCTCTATTTAAGGCTACAATAGTCACTGACGATCCTGTTTCATGGCGAGTAAGCGCCAAGCGTAGATTTACATGAAACATGGTAGAGAACCTCGAAATAAAATTATCTATGACACAACAAAAACTTAACGGAAATCGGTTTATCTGTTTAGGAGTTACGATACTACAGACAAACACGTTAAACATAACACTCTCTTTTTGAGTCGGGGCTTAGAAACGAAGTAGGTAATTTTACAGCCCTAATTTTACTAGCGCGAAGAACTGATGGCCGTTGGGGCAGAAAAGTTCTAGATTGGAGACCCTTCGACCAAAGGCGCAGCGTAGGACGTCCACCGACAAGATGGACAGACGACCTTGTAAAGATCACAGGATCACACTGGATGCAGACCGCTTGTGATCGGTCGTTGTGGAAAGCCGTGGGGAAGGCCTATGTTCAGCAGTGGACGTCCGTTGGCTGATAATAATGATGATGATGATGATGATGTATTTTCTGAATTCCATAATAATGAAATACTCAAACACACTTCCAACATAGGTGCTTTTAACTTTAAAGGTAAGGTAGGCAGATTTTGAATGATTCATGCAATTTCAATATTATGCTGCCTTATTTGAATCGCTTTTATAAACTTTTTTAACTTAAACCGTTGATAATCGGTTAGCTACGCTTTTGGGCAGCTTGATTCAGAATTTTAGAGGTCCTTAGTGAAATAAAAAAAGCTCGGAAATTATTTTTTCTCCTTACTTTAAGAATTTTTTCTCTATTGTAATAGCCGGAAAACAATACATGAGTTTTATAACTGATGTCTGTTACTTCCTCACGTTTAAAATGCTGAACTGATTTCGATGAAATATAGTAAGTGTAAATAGCTTGAGTCTCGGACAATGACGTAGATAGGATATTTGGGTGCGAGTGCCCCCCGACAAAGCCTAGATTTTTCTGCAATAATTCAGGGGGATGATAGTTTAAGGAATCAAAAACGACTAAACTGATTTAGATAAAATTTATGGAGATTTCACTTTGAATCATCCCTAAGTAGGTGAAGATGAGGATTAATCTTGAAATCCGCTTTTTTGAGCTGGAAATGCGTGATGAATTACATCTTTACTGATATAATAAAGCCGTCTGTTTGTTTGAAAGCGCTAATCTCAGGAACTACTGGACCGATTTAGAAATTATTTTCGTGTTGCATAGCCTATTTATCGAGGAAGACTTAACCCCCTTATTCATAATAACTCAAACGGTCCTTTAAACCTATTTTAGCTATTACACTGTTTTGTCACTTTCTGTCAAATGATGACAGCACCAAGAAAGAATGAGACAAAACAGTGTATTAGCTAATATAGGTTTAAAAGATCGTTGAGTTATTATGAATAAGGGGGTTTCGCAATAAAACATCACGCTACGAAGGGAGGGGAGGGAGTAAACTCAAAACGCGCGGACGCTGTCAAAATATAAGGAACCCTTATGAAAGTGTTTATTATTTTTAAATATATAATCCGTCGGCGTAACTGAATCAGGATAAGCTGATACATTTTAGGCGCGTGATGTCACACACGATACAGGGTGACTACTGAAACTTGCGACATTTAGGATGTTAAAAGCAAAATTCCACTCAAAAAAATTGCGACTAAGTGAAATCTTCTTACCGTCTTAAAAATCGAATGCAAACTTATTAACATTGGTTTTCATGAACAAACGTATGCCGAAAAAAATCTAGAATTTTTGCTATCAATGTCCGGTATACAGGTGTTTAGGTACCTAATATACTTTCAATAACTGCAAAAGTAAATAGGCTCCGACTGATACCTACACCATCTTACTTTAATTTAAATACGAAGAACGAATATTACCATTATAATGTTTTAAATCAATCAATCATTGTGTGGTTATCATTGAACATTATTATTAGCGCATAGAACTGACATCACAAACAAATTTTGTGCTCCATGAATTGATGGCACGGTCATCAACTCGTAGTTACAAATTCATAATCCCAAATTCAATATTTCAAAGACACGTCACAATCTATTCATCGTAATATTTGCGACACATTTTTTGCTTGGCATAGCTTCTCTATACGTAGTAGTAACAACTCACTGGTAGTTATAGTTTTTCTTCGTATATAGTTTGTCAATTTTTATCTTTATCTGGATAATTAATAAGTATGAATGTAAATGTTATATGTTTTCTATTTTATTTTTTTATAATTAGATAGCCAGACATTTGGCCTGATGTTAAGTGACAGTGTATAGTATATTGCCTAAGTTGAAACCATTTACCGAAAAAAAAGACAATGTTCACACTTATACCGCCCAATCTTTAAAAAAATGCCGTAGGTGGCGCTGCTTTCACTTTTTTAACTTTTTCATCAGACCACCACACGCTGTGCTTATTCCCTTTTTAGTTACACTACCATTTAATTAAATTTTGTAGCCCATTGTTTTAGTTAAACATTAGGTTCGCTTACATAACTCACCAAAACGGAGTGCTATTGCTTTATGAACAGAAGCTAAAACGTATGTTTGTTCATAAGTTAGGTAACTTTACAAATCAGGAGCTCTATTTTTGAATCACTCGCTTGGATATGGCGTGTGATTTTTATATTTCGAATAAGAAATCAACGAAAACCACGCGAAATATAGACGTGAGTATTCAAAAAATTTAGCAAAGATTTTTCATTCCAAAATTGGACTTTAATTGATGAATATCACACGCCATCTTGACGCGAGTGATTCAAAAATAGAGCTCCAGATGACTCATCACCATCGTCATAGACTAGCGATCTTGCATCTCTATCCGCCGCACAAATTTTAATGACGCCATTGTTTTTTCCAATAAGAAGGATCATTTACTACGCAATCTTTTGGTGACCGAATTTACACCGAGGCACTATTATATATTCTGTACCAGGGCACCGAAGTATTTTGTTAAAAAAAGGTAAAAATACTCAAAACACTGATGAAAACAAAAAGAAAATTAAAAACAGAATCTGTTGTACTTTTATTCAAACCCGGGTGTCCGTGTTTCGTGACCGCCTAGCTTAGAAGTTAAGCTACCACGGCGATGTTGGTGGGAGCAAATTTATCCTTTGTATTCTAATGACATTTTAGCCTTGTTTCAGTGCCTAAAATACGGTGATAGCATCGTTTTCTGGAAATGAAACCTAGCTTGGTAGCTTTTTTCCTCCGAAGCTCTAAGGCACAGATTTATAAAAAAGAAGTCACTAGTCATTATCAAAACTACAAAGTAATTTGATTTATTAGTCATTCATCATTATCAGCCAAAGGACGTCCACAGCTGAACATAGGCCTCCCCCACGGATTTCCACAGCGACCGGTTGTGAGCAGTCTGCATCCAGTGTGATCCTGCGATCTTCACAAGGTCGTCTGTCCATCTTGTCGGTGGACGTCCTACGCTGCGCCTTTGGTCGAAGGGTCTCCAAGCTAGGACTTTTCTGCCCCTCTTTTTATTATTCTTCCTGTTAATGCGAAAGCCTTAGATATTTGTTATCATAATAAGTACCTTATCATTATTTACGTTACCATGACCCTCAGTATAATATTTATATGATGGTATTTACTACCACAAAAAAAAAAATACTTTAAACCTACCTATTAAAAAACGAAAACGTTTTTTTGTGACAAGGAGGCTATGCTACTGGCTGCGTTGCAAAGTGTTCAGTTGTGTATTTATAACTTTACGGTATTTCCCTTTAATGAATCATAATCTTCGGTTACCTATCGTGGTTTAAAGGAAATAAACTCAAGTCTATAAAATATCATCAGAATTGTTTTGGCTACCGACTTGGAAAACCAGAATTTGAAATATGGTAATTATAGTCTGTCGGTTTAGTCACTGCAAACATACCGCCGACATTTCTGAGTAGGTAGATGCTGTGTTGCTATGTAGGTATACTTCATTGATAGGTATCTGGTGTATCTTGGCTAGGAACCAAAAGCATATTATTTGATTTCTTTTTTTTTCACTAAGATATTTTGAAGAAAATAATTCTTCTAAGCTTACTTGAAAAAAAAAATACCGCCTCTATAAAGCAACATAAGGATTAAAATAACACTAATAAGAGAAACAAATTAAAAGTTAAGAGGGGCCGCCATTACCGAAAATCGGTAGAAGAATATTACTATACAGGGTGACATTTGAAAAACAATTACTATGGGGTCATGGTCGAAATCTTAAATAGAATTTCACCCGTTGCATGGGTTGGCTTGTCGCGTCGCGCGCGACGCGGTATAGATAGATATAGGTATATAAACGATCGCAAGATGTCGATATAACTGACGCTATGCTAACTTTCCTAAACTGTCAAACTTGTATAAAAAACGGCAGCCATAATGCAGCCATTACGCACTAGAGACAAATTGTCTACGACCTCGCGTTATAGATATATTAAAAGACTGTACCATGCACGTGGAGATAAATTATCTAGGTAGACGCGGTAAAACGCGCGACAAACGGGTTTATCGATGTGCCATGCAACGGGTGCAGGTGCCCCATACGAAATCAGCCAGCTACATTGACGATAGTGTATGGAGTGCAGAAAAAAAAAATAGGTTTGAACGATAGCCCATATATCTATACTACTACTACTAATATTATAAAGCTGAAGAGTTTGTTTGTTTGTTTGTTTGAACGCGGTTATCTCCGAAACTACTGGTTCGAATTGAATAATTCTTTTTGTGTTAGATAGTCCAGTTATCGAGGAAGGCTATAGGCTATATAACATCACGCTACGACCAATAGGAGCAAAGATATAGTGGTAAATGTGTTAAAAACGGGAGAAAGAAGTACTACACTAGTACACTATTCCACGCGGACGAAGTCGCGGGCAAAAACTAGTGATATTGATAAAAGATGCCGGTATTGATGGTCTCATTCACCCCCTAAAATTTGGCACCCCCTTTCACCGTCTACCTGTATGTATCACTAGATTCGATAATTGTAAACTCTGTAGTAGATGTACAGTGATCGTTATGAATTATATCATTTTTATCCTTGACATTAGAATAACTTTCAAATAGTAATACTTTACATAAGGTCAATGTCAGAGTATGGTGGTCTTCATTAGGTACTTATTTCATTTCAAAAACAGTAGGCCAAGCAATAAAGAGTCGTTAAAACTTATTGAGGGAATTTCAAGAACCACTATTTTGGATTACGTTACTTCGTATGGTTTGACTAGTTAGGAGGGCGACGACGCGTTTGGTGTATTGGTTAGCGCTCTTGACTATTACGCCGGCCATCGCGGGTTCGAATCCCGCAAGGGGCAAATGTTTGTGTGATGAGCACGAACATTTGTACCTAAGTCTTGGATGTTATATGTATTTAAGTATTTATGGGAGACGCCCCCGTCATAATCGTTGTCTGGTACTTCGTAACACAAGGAAGATAATCCTTACTACCACGAAACCAGACAATTAGTGTGTTGTCTGGCGCATATTTATTATTTACTAGTGGTCCCAGCGAACTTCGTTTCGCCCCCAGCCCAATCCCGCCCCGGCCCCGTTTTATAGGAATTTTCTTCGCTATAAACCTTACGGAGCCCGAGACCTTTCCAACGAATGCAAAACCGTGGAAATCGGTTCGTGCTTTCTGAAGCTATAGCGTCAGGAAGGAAAACCATATCATATCATATTTTTTATGTCATCGATATTGACCAACGATTTCAAAAGAAATCGTCTATTGCACGTAACACCCAGTACCTACAAGAATTTCACTTTTCAATAGAAGCTAAAATATATTAAAAAAACATTTGAGTTGCCTATCCGGATTGTACTTTATCCAGGGACACACTGTAGGTTTTTTTATAACTTAGTATCTCTAAGACCCAGTTTTTTCATCGATAGTAATTGTAAAGTTACGAACCTGGTAACTACCAGCGGTTGAATATTTGGGATTGTGTGTGTTTTGAAGAAAAACTACCTTAACCAAATGTCAGAATGGCTATTTTAATTATCATTGGTTGAAGTATTTTTTCTTAATTTAATTAGTCAAATGCATATTTCACACACACACACACACCTACACACACACACACACACACACACATCACACTTGCCCCTATATTTTGTTATAATATTTTTATTTATCAAAATCACTCTACGTACAACGATCTAAAACCTTTGTATTAGTCTTAACACGTTCCGGGACACTATTCCAGACACAATAGATGTTTTATTATTTTCACGCCTGTAGGCGTTCACTGTCCCGGAACGTGTTAATAATAATATGTATTCGCCATACTTGATCCCCCAAAAAAGAGGATCACCTAGTTTGGGAACTACCAATCCCTTTAGATAAGTTATTTTAATCTTGAACATCTCTCTCAAAATTGTTGTGTTACTGAATGCTTTCGTTAATAATAACTTATTATATTCTATTAACTATTATTCTATTTAACAACTTTACCATTACTACGGCGGATCAAAAAACTGGCCCTAAGTACGGAACCCAGAATTGGTAATACAGTTAAATTAAAAACAACCTGACCTAGTTATTTATTACATCTTCAGATCATCAAAACTGGATGAGTAAAAGAAGAACCATTATCCTTATAGTGTTTTCAATATCATTTCACGGCCAATTCAATTATGCAATGATTATTTTTATTACTTGCTTATGCAATTGACATTTTATCAATGACATAACATCTTTGCCTTTCTAGATCAAAATACTTATCCAGTTAGTCATGTATTTGCAATGACAAAACTTTTCCATAGATTTCGGTTCGGTTTAGGCCCGGTTTCGTGGTCGATAGTTAACTTAACTGATGGTTAAATGTTAGATACTAGCGGTTGAATATTTATGATTGTGTGTTTTGAAGAAAAATACTTAATTGCCTACGGTACAAGTTTCGCCTCCTGTAAGCGGTTATCGGTTAATATGTAATTAAATGTTATGTGTGTGCTAAATAGATATATTTGTATTTGAATTGTACAGTATTGTAACCAATTCAAATAACACAATCGTAAATATTCAACGAAAAAAATCATTGATAAAACCGGCTAAGTGCGAGTCGGACCCGCGCACTAAGGATAGATTAGGTACTAGATTCGGGGTCCACTTAACGAAAATATCACAATATTTTTTGACAGCAAAAATAACTTTGCTTTTCATAGTGTTTGTATGAAAGACAAAGTTCTATTTGCGGTTGATGAAAATGTGCAATATCTCAAAAACTACTGGTTCGATCTCATTCAAACCAATTTTTTTTTGCCATTCGGCTACGGAACCCTAAAATTGAACCCGCTGTGCTTTAAACAACCCGTAAGAAAAATGGGCCGAAAAACGCCAAAAAAAGACACCATGACACATGAACCGTCTGATTTATATGGACAGTCTATTTTTTTAATATAACGACCCATGTTTCTAGGAGAAAGTTGTACTACTGATTCTGGACAGCTCCCTTCATTCCTAATAAATTGTTTTGAAACAGCTTGTATAAAGGGTTCTTTTGACAGGCATGGTGGACACATCTATCAAGACACCCTGTATTATGTACAACTCTTAAAAAGATACTATACTTGACATGAAAAATATATGTCATTGAGTGTAAACCGTCTACAGCCTTATTTAAATAACATCCTACACAGGCGCCAACATTTTTTTATTTGCTACCAATATTTTTATATCTGCGAACGTTTGCAAAACCTTAATGACACCTACTTTAAGAACCTTTATGGAAATTTTGTTATGTGCGTATTTAGTTAAGTAATTTTAGGATTCGAAACGAATGCATCCGACAGAGAACCAAAGTTATCGACATAGCTCAAAGAATTAGCAAGCTGAAGTGGCAGTGGGCCGGTCATATCTCGCGAAGAACCGACAACCGCTGGGGTAAACGAGTTCTTGAGTGGAGACCGCGACTCGGCAAACGTAGTTTGGGACGCCCTCCGGCCAGATGGGATGACGATCTGCGGAAGACTGCAGGTAGACGCTGGACGCGCCAAGCCGAAGACAGGGCGCTATGGCGCTCATTGGGGGAGGCCTATGTCCAGCAGTGGACTAATATAGGCTGATGATGATGATGATGATGATGATGATGAGTTTTAGAATTTAGTTATGCTACCATTTAGGGTTAGACTATAGTCCTAATTAGCTAAGGACTTTATAATCTATATCTACTATATAAAAATAAGTCGGGTTTTCCTTCCTGACGCTATAACTCCATGAACGCAAGAACCGATTTCCACGGTTTTGCATTCGTTGGAAAGGTCTCGGGCTCCGTGAGGTTTATAGCAAAGAAAATTACCATAAAATGGGGCCGGGGCGGGACGGGGCTGGAGGCGAAACGAAGTTCGCTGGGACCGCTAGTTAATAAATAAATAAATATTCGCCAGATAACACACCAATTGTCTGGTTTCGAAGTTAATAATTTTCTTCCTTGTGTTACAAATACCAGACAACGATAATGACGGGGGTGTCTCCCATAAATACATATAAATATCCATGACTTAGGTACAAATGTTCGTGCTCATCACATAAACATTTGCCCCTTGCGGGACTCGAACCCGCGACCGCCAGCATAGTAATCAGGAGGCTAACCACTACACAAAGCGCGTCGTCGAGTTAATGACTTCAAGTTAATTAATGAATTAATTGAAGTAACTATTATCCTTTGCGGTTTTAAGATCAACAGGATACGGAAAATACTTTAAATAATACTAATTATAAACTTATGATATTGATATTTTCATAAAAGAAGAAATCTAGTACCTAATACAAAGTTTTAAATGCAAAAATGTGTCCTATTTTTACGCTAAAATTGCTGAATTTATCTTTAAACGTAGGACTGGTAGACAAGGCAATTCTTGAACTATAAATAATTTGTTTATTATTATTATTATTTATATTTTTTGTTTATTATTATTATTATGTTTTTTTAATAAACTTGTTTTTACATATCCTATTTCCGAACTGTTTCCGAGTATTTTCAAGACAGAAAAACGCAGAAACAAATTTTAGCCTGACCCGGGATTCGAGCCCGGGACCTCCAGGGCAGTGACCAGCGAACTAAGCGGTACACAAAAGAGGCAAAGTTATCTTATTATAACGTAAATCAGGAGGCCGATTCTCGCATGATCGAACTTATTTAAATAAATAAATAAATATGCGCCAGACAACCCACCAATTGTCTGGTTTCGTGGTAAGGAAACTTCCTTGTGTTACGAAGTACCAGACAAAGTATTTCGTGGTAATTCGAATACGGGTATCATTGTTTTGCGTAAAAATCAAGTAATATAACCACGTAAAAAAATACCGCACGAAATAAATCAAAATGCATAGAAATTGTGACCCGGATAAACTTTGATTAAAGTAAAATAGCGGAAGATAGGTGACGCGCCACTCAAACGTGGACCGCTAAAATCAGGCCCCCGTCGCCTAATTGTGTCCAGTTACAATCGGGATTGCGTGCGCGGATGACATACGTAAGACGTGTGACGTGAGGAGAAAAATATATTTTTTTCGGGTTAAACGTAACCAAAATGCCTTCGTGTGCTTTCATACGTTGCCCAAACCATTCTAAAAGGAAAAACTAATCGCATGGAATCACATTTCACTCGTAAGTACACGAAAACTTTAATTTCTAAATTTATTTGTAAACGCAGTCTTTTTTTGACAGCCATTTTTCAGGGCGAGATAGAAATATACGATTCATTGATGTGCGACCAGTTAGGTATGATGATGATTGATGACACATAACGCAACATGTGCTGCTTGTTGAGATTTGTGTACGCGGTACCGTTAGCATAAAATGTCGATCATAATAAATTTATATAATTTAACTTTTACCTGATATTGATTGTTGCTTCTTGGTTAATTTTTGTAAAATAGTATTCAACTTCAATAATGTAAACAATAAAATAATTATGTACTCAAGTTTGTTACAAAAATGACTGTATTAATGTGAAGCTTTTTTAAATACGCACCTAATCTGTATAATTGCAGGTCTCTTACGGATACATCGTTGCGTGACGTCAGCGCCATCTATTCATCATGTCAACTGCAGCGGGCCAAGTAGTTATTCATTACAAAATAAATTAAACTTGGAAATCATTAATTGGAAAAATCATGTTTTAACAATAAATATTTAAAAATAAACCTATATTTTGTTTTATTTTTGGTAACCCTACTCACGCCAAACATCACTCGACATTTCAAAATAGTAAAGTAATAATAACAAGTAATTTATTAGTTTTCACAAAAAAACATGGAACACAATTTCCATCCGATTTGTCTGCTGACGCTTCTTGATTCTTATTGCAAGGAGACGTCAACGTGACAAGAGACATCTCAAAGCGCGCGTTTGTTTCGCTCGCACTACCGTCGTAAGAAATGGGTTTGTCTCTGTCGTCAGTAGCGTAAAATTACACAGCTGTGTAGTGAGTAGTGCCATTTTTTAGCTGACAATTAGTATGACATGCCGTATCTTCCGCTATTTTACTTTAATCAAAGCGGATAAAGCAAAAACTGTATTTTTTGAAAAAGAAAATTCGATCGGAGAACTTTTTTCGTATACAAACAACACGAGAATTTGAGATAAGAATAGCATGTTATGTTATAGTTCAAATGTTCAAATAAATGAGGAACTAATAAATAACATGGGTTTGGCCATCCTTGACATTAAAATCTACAAAATGATACGTCAATTACATAACATGAAGACAACAATATTTGACAACAATAAATAGTTAGGTATTTGAGCTTTTTTGCCTGCTGCTTCGCATTGTTATTTTATTTTGTTTGCTCTTATTGGACAGAGTCTACTATGGAACGAGCTCACTAAGAAGAAGCCTGTCTACCCTGAGGGCCGTTTCCCGCGGGTACATCCCGTATTTTGCAGGTACCGTTTTCTGCAGAAGACCCGTAAACGGCATCCTGCAAGTTGCCGTTTAGCAGCCGTATGGGACATCCCGTTTCCAGTGACCCGAAAAAACCAATGTCTATTTTATTAATGATTCATAAAAAGTAATAAAAGTCGTTTATTTTTGCATATAGATAGACCCACTGGGGGCACTTATGCACGTCCCAACATAAACCCTACCACAGCTTCGGGACAATATTGTGGGCTAGCCTGAATCCAAATTTGTCTTTAAACTGGACCAGTACCCCTTCTAAAATGACAGTATGCACATTGTTACCATGGCAACGCTGTGAAAGATAGGAATAAACAGCGCGCCGCTTTATCGGTACAGTGTGACACGTATCTTCTGGCCAACGGTGACAGTCGGAACTAACGCTGTCAAATTCAAAAATCCGGTTGCCAGATCGAGTGTAGCGTAATCTCCCCAACAGGAGATTTTCCCTTTTGTTTTATTTTCGTCCGTGTGATGTGTTAACTATTGATTGTTTTTAAATGATTGTTTTTAAATACCGTACAGCTAAACTCCAAATAAAGTTCTAATTTTCAACGGTTGTTATTGTTACTACAAATGTTTTGCGTCTAAAATCGGTGGAACATACACGATATGCCTGATTTGCCTCCCATTACCGTTCCCATTGGTCCTATTTGTCTTGTTAATCGAGAAAACAATATGAAGATAATAAATAAACAGAACCTAATAAATAATAAACTCCCTGAGTCAAGGGAAATTTTCCTATTGGCTACCTTATTGAATGCCAGCGCCAAGGCCAGCCATTGACTGTCAATGTCATCTATTGGCCAGAAGATTTTTGTCGCACTGTATGTGCAAGCGAGATAGACTACTGACAGGACTCAGTAACGGACAACTGTACATGCACATAACATTTATGCGGAATACAGTAATGCGGTGATCCCGCAAAGGATCCCGGTCGAGGGAAAAGCTCTTTGAACACTAGCGGTCCCAGCGAACTTCGTTTCGCCCCCAGCCCTCTCCCGCCCCGGCCCCGGATTATGGGTATTTTCTTTGCTGTAAACCTCACGGAACCCGAGACCTTTCCAACGAATGCAAAACCGTGGAAATCGGGTCGTGCGTTCTGGAGTTATAGCGTCAGGAAGGAAAACCCGACTTATTTTTTTATATAGTAGATTTTCGGGTAATTATCCACAGGAAACACAATTCATATAGACACAATAGGTAATGTTATAGGACACAATAAACCAAAATTACTTTACAATTGAATCACTACTTGTTGCTAAAAATGTTATTGCCCATTCAATATATTACAATAACATACGGAAACATGTATTCGCAAAGACGATCCTTCCTTATTGAATTATTGATACATGATGATCTTTTAGATCTTTCAGATCCTAAGTACGGAACCCTGAATTTGTTAATGCAGTTAAATTAAAAGCAACCTGACCTAGTTATTTATTACATCTTCAGATCATCAAAACTGGATGGGTAAAAGAAGAACCATTATCCTTATAGTGTTTTCAATATCATTTCACGGCCAATTCAATTGTGCAATGATTATTTTTATTACACGCTTATGCAATTGACATTTTATCAATGACATAACATATTTGCCTTTCTAGATCAAAATACTTATCCAGTTAGTCATGTATTTGCAATGACAAAACTTTTCCGCTGGTGTCGGTTCGGTTTAGGCCCGGTTTCGTGATCGATAGTTAACCTAATTAATAACCTAACGAAAATAATTATCACAATATTTTTTGACAGCAAAAATAACTTTGTTTTTCATAGTGTTTGTATGAAAGAGAAAGTTCTATTTGCGGTTGATGAAAATGTGCAATATCTCAATAACTACTGGAGCCCAATTTTTGAATCACTCGCTTGGATATGGCGAGTGATTTTCGTTCGAAAACGATTTTTTTTCTATGACTTTTGACACTACGTCGAACGAAAATCACTCGCCATCTTGAAGCGAATGATTCAAAAATAGGGCCCCTGGTTCGATCTCATTCAAACCGATTTTTTTTTGCCATTCGGCTATGGAACCCTAAAATTGAACCCCTGTGCTTAAAAACAACCCGTAAGAAAAATGGGCCGAAAAACGCCAAAAAAAGACACCATGACACATGAACCGTCTGATTTATATGGACAGTCTATTTTTTTAATATTTCGACCCATGTTTCTAGGAGAAAGTTGTACTACTGATTCTGGACAGCTCCCTTCATTCTTAATAAATTGTTTTGAAACAGCTTGTATAAAAGGTTCTTTTGACAGGCATGGTGGACACATCTATCAAGAAACACCCTGTATGTACTACTCTTACGAAGATACTATACTTGACATGAAAAATTTATGTCATTGAGTGTAAACCATATTAAATAACGTCCTACGCAGGCGCCAACATTTTTTTATTTGCTACCAATATTTTTGTATCCGCGAACGTTTGCAAAACCTTAATGACACCTACTTTAAGAACCTTTATGGAAATTTTGTTATGTGCGTATAGTTAAGTAATTTTAGGATTCGTAACGAATGCATCCGACAGAGAACCAAAGTTATCGACATAGCCCAAAGAATTAGCAAGCTGAAGTGGCAGTGGGCCGGTCATATCTCGCGAAGAACCGACAACCGCTGGGGTAAACGAGTTCTTGAGTGGAGACCGCGACTCGGCAAACGTAGTGTGGGACGCCCTCCGGCCAGATGGGATGACGATTTGCGGAAGACTGCAGGTAGATGCTGGATGCGCCAAGCCGAAGACAGGGCGCTATGGCGCTCATTGGGGGAGGCCTATGTCCAGCAGTGGACTAATATAGGCTGATGATGATGATGATGATGATGATGATGAATTTTAGAATTTAGTTATGCTACCATTTAGGGTTAGACTATAGTCCTATTTAGCTAAGGACTTCTTTATCTATGATATAAAAATAAGTCCGGTTTTCCTTCCTGACGCTATAACTCCATGAACGCAAGAACTGATTTCCACGGTTTTGCATTCGTTGGAAAGGTCTCGGGCTCCGTGAGGTTTATAGCAAAGAAAATTACCATAAAATGGGGCCGGGGCGGGACGGGGCTGGAGGCGAAACGAAGTTCGCTGGGACCGCTAGTTAATAAATAAATAAATATGCGCCAGACAACACACAAATTGTCTGGTTTCGAAGTTAATAATTTTCTTCCTTGTGTTACGAATACCAGACAACGATAATGACGGGTGCGTCTCCCATAAATACTTAAATACATATAAACATCCATGACTTGGGTACAAATGTTCGTGCTCATCACATAAACATTTTCCCCTTGCGGGACTCGAACCCGCGACCGCCAGCATAGTAATCAGGAGGCTAACCACTACACAAAGCGCGTCGTCGAGTTAATGACTTCAAGTTAATTAATGAATAAATTGTTGTAATATCCTAGTAATCAAATATTATGTAAGCAGATAGATATCTATTCTAGGGACCTAAAAAACTTAAAATGTTTCATAGTAATAAAATAAAACACAAAGTAACTATTATCGATTGCGGTTTTAAGATCAACAGGATACGGAAAATACTTTAAATAATACTTATTATAAACTTATAATATTGATATCTTTCTTAAAAGATGATTATCTGGAACCTAATATAAAGTTTTAAATGCTAAAACGTGTCCCATTTTTACGCTAAAATTGATAAATTTATCTTTAAACGGTAGGACAGTAGGATAGGCATTTTTTACAATAAGTTTTTTTTAACTTGTTTTTACATGTCCTATGGATTGCCGAGCTGTTTTCTAGTATTTTAAAGACAGAAAAACCCAGAAACAAATTTTAGCCTGACCCGGGATTCGAGCCCGGGACCTCTAGGGCAGTGACCGGCGAACTAAGCGGTACACAAAAGAGGCAAAGTTATCTTATTATAACGTAAATCAGGAGGCCGATTCTCGCATGATCGAACTTATTTAAATAAATAAATAAATATGCGCCAGACAACACACCAATTGTCTGGTTTCGTGGTAAGGAATCTTCCTTGTGTTACGAAGTACCAGACAAAGTATTTCGTGGTAATTCGAATACGGGTATCACTGTTTTGCGTAAAAATCAAGTAATATAACCACGTAAAAAAATACCGCACGAAATAAATCAAAATGCATAGAAATTGTGACCCGGATAAAGCAAAAACTGTATTTTCTTTGAAAAAGAAAATTCGATCGGTGAACTTTTTTCGTATACGAACTACACTAGAATTTGAGATAAGAATAGCATGTTATGTTATAGTTCAAATGTTCAAATAAATGAGGAACTAATAAATAACATGGGTTTGGCCATCCTTGACATTAAAATCTACAAAATGATACGTCAATTACATTACATGAAGACAACAATATTTGACAACAATAAATAGTTAGGTATTTGAGCTTTTTTGCCTGCTGCTTCGCATTATTATTTAACTAGCTTTTGCCCGCGACTTCGTTCGCGTGGACTTCAGGTTCGCTCCGTCTAGTAGCGCAAAAAATGTGTTTTTTACGACCTCACATTAGAAACCTCAAAAATTGTAGCCTATATGATATTCTGATGTATAAGCTATATTGTGGTAAAGTTTCATTCAAATCCATTCAGTAGTTTTTACGTGAAAGAGTAACAAACATCCATACATCCATATATCCATACTTACAAACTTTCGCCTTTATAATAGTAGTAGGATTTTGTTTGCTCTTAATGGACAGAGTCGACTATGGAACGAGCTAAGAAGAAGCCTGTTTACCCTGAGGGCCGTTTCCCGCGGGTACATCCCGTATTTTGCAGGTACCGTTTTCTGCAGAAGACGCGTATGCTGCTAAACGGCATCCTGCAGGATGCTGTTTAGCAGCCGTGTGGGACATCCTGTTTCCAGTGACCCGAAAAAACCAATGTCTATTTTATTAATGATCCATAAAAAGTCATAAAAGTCGTTTATTTTTGCATATAGTCCCACTGGGGGCACTTATGCACGTCCCAACATAGATCCTACCACAGCTTCGGGACAATTGTGGGCTAGCCTGAATCCAAATTTGTCATTAAACTGGACCAGTACCCCTTCTAAAATGACAGTATGCACATTGTTGCCATGGCAACGCTGTGAAAGATAGGAATAAACACGCCGCTTTATCGGTACAGTGCTAAGGTACAGTGTGACACGTATCTTCTGGCCAACGGTGACAGTCGGAACTAACGCTGTCAAATTCAAAAAACCGGTTGCCAGATCGAGTGTAGCGAAATCTCCCCAATCTTACAGGAGATTTTCCGATTTTCCCTTTTGTTTTTTATTCGTGCGTGTGATGTGTTAACTATTAATATGATTGTTTTTAAATACCGTAGAGCTAAACTCCAAATAAAGTTCTAATTTTCAACGGTTGTTATCTTTACTACAAATGTTTTGCGTCTAAAATCGGTGGATCATACATGATATGCCTGATTTGCCTTCCATTACCGTTCCCATTGGTCCTATTTGTCTTGTTGATCGAGAAAACAAATGAAGATAATAAATAAAAAGACCCTAATAAATAATAAACTCCCTGAGTCAAGGGAGATTTTCCTGTTGGCTACCTTATTGAATGCCAGCGCCCCCCCATTGACTGTCAATGTCATCTATTGGCCAGAAGATTTTTGTCGCACTGTATGTGCAAGCGAGATAGACTACTGACAGGACTCAGTTACGGACAACCGTACATGCACAAAACTTTTATGCGGAATACAGTAATGCGGTGATCCCGCAAAGGATCCCGGTCGAGGGAAAAGCTCTTTGAACACTAGCGGTCCCAGCGAACTTCGTTTCGCCCCCAGCCCCGTCCCGCCCCGGCCCCGGTTTATGGGTATTTTCTTTGCTGTAAACCTCACGGAACCCGAGACCTTTCCAACGAATGCAAAACCGTGGAAATCGGTTCGTGCGTTCTGGAGTTATAGCGTCAGGAAGGAAAACCCGACTTATTTTTATATAGTAGATTTTCGGGTAATTTTACATAGGAAACACAATTCATATAGACACAATATTGTTATAGGACACAATAAACCAAAATTACTTTACAATTGAATTACTACTTGTTGCAAAAAAAATATTGTACATTTAATAATTCTGTATACAACAATAACATACGGAAACATGTATTCGCAAAGACGATCCTTCCTATTGAATTATTGATACAATAATACTGTTGCCTGAAGCGAATGATTAAAAAAAAAGATCTTTTATGTTTTTGAGGCCAGAACTATGATAAAGTCATATAAGTCATTCATTGGAAACTGCTTTGGCTAATGTATTAACAACATTAAGAAGCTATTCAACAGTAATATAAAAGCTGTATGTTTCTTTGATAAATAAAAAAAAAGACTAGAAAGTCATTAACAGTAATTACTTGTACTTACAAATTAAATTATAATTGGATAGGGAAATGTTTGAATTTTTATGTTTTGATTGCATTTTTCATTGCGTGACTTTTGATTGAGGATATTGTCAACTTCTTTTTATAAAACTATGACAAAGTTAGGGAAGTAACTTAAATTACGGCCTCTTTCACAATGTCGTACTTAAAAGTTCTGTTTTTACGTTATCTGCCCAATACTACTGAAATACTCTTACTAATCTGTGCTACTGAATACAAAATGGCGTTCCATATTTTAATTGTTCATTCAATTCAATTCAATTTCAAAATATCTTTATTCATCAAGTACATGTTAGGGTTTAACAGTTCCAGTGTTCATTTTAAATCCTAGAATGTTATATTTTAGTTATTCTACTGTTTACTAAGTTGTTGCACTTATATAAACTTAAAAAAAAATAAGTATTACAGATATCACTGTTTACAGATCGTAAACGAATTGTTCATTGGTAAGCGCATATTTGTCAATGGTGAAACTGGGCCTTAGTCTGAGTCTAGTAAATTATGTTAATTTATCATCTACTTAGTGGCTACCGCAGTGGCACCGGTACCAAAATCGGACTTCTTGTAAAAACAGCCATCTTAATTTTCACCCCTTTAGTGGATGATTTCAGGGATAACTATCTTTCCTGGGACTCACACTATCTTTATGTACAAATTGAATCTTAATCAGAGCAGGACAGTTCTACTTAGATAGAAGATTCTTTGATCAAAAGCGCAGCATAGGACGTCCACCGGCAAGATGGACAGACGACCTTGTAAAGATCTCAGGATCACACTGGATGCAGACCGCTCACAACCGGTCGCTGTTGAGAAGTGGCCTATGTTCAGCAGTGGATGTCCTGGGGGCGTATTGCGATCCAACTTAATCCGTTCAATTCCGAGGCAGTTCAATTCAGACTCAGTGTAAACGAATATTATCAATATAATAATATTATAATAATACTAAAATGGTTAGAATATAAATCTTTATATTGTTATAAGTATTATAGTAATATTATCAATATAATGCGAAATTGCAATAATAATTGCTAATTTGACAGTAAATCAGAGCGTTTTATCTGTCAAAACTGCATCGCAATACGCCCCCTGGGTCTGATAATAATGAAGATATCTAGGTATAATAACATACGAGTACATTGAAGAAAGTTAGTTAGGTACACTATTTATAACTCAAAAACTGCTGAACCGATTTGACTGAAATTTGGTGGGGAGTTAGCTGAGAACCAGGAGACGGTCATAGAATACTTCTTGTCTTAAACTGGGCCGGGGCGGGATGGGGCCGGGGCGAAACGAAGTTCACTAAAACCGCCAGTTAGAAATAAGTATAAATATTGATCCTGCTTATTTGAAATTGAATCGCCATCTTACATTTAATAAAAACCCGACCTAATATCTATACTAATATTATAAAGCTGAAGAGTTTGTTTGTTTGTTTGTTTGAACGCGATAATCTCCGAAACTACTGGTTCGAATTGAATAATTCTTTTTGTGTTGGATAGTCCAGTTATCGAGGAAGGCTATAAGCTATATAACATCACGCTACGACCAATAGGAGCAAAGATATAGTGGCAAATGTGTAAAAAACGGGAGAAAGAAGTCACTATTCCACGCGGACGAAGTCGCGGCCAAAAGCTAGTCATTTTATAAAGGTCACATATGAGTCAACCCAATCATAATCTATTCAGCCGCGTATTGTTTAAGCACAAGAGTGCAGATTATCAATGATTTCATCTGCTTGCATATTCATAGTGACAGATGGTTTTTGATAAAGGTCGCGTTCTTGAATGTAGAATTTAGACTAAGAATTGCGGATAATAATAGGTAAGGTAATAAGTACTTACAGTCAGGGCCGTTACAGCCCAGCGGTCCAATTCCACTATCAAAATCGAACTTAACGTAAACTCAACCGGTGACGATAATCAACTAAACGTCACATTTCCTATTCCACTAAAGCGGTTCGGTTGTGGTTTAGCTCAACTTTATCGTTCGACCGAACATTAGCCGATTCATATTCTACTAATGTTTTGACGTTTAGGTCGACCGAACCGCAACTGAAGAAGAACTTTACGAATCCACCAATAGATGACGATTATTTCAACCAATCATTGAACGTCTGTTAGTGGTGCTCCGATGTAATTTTAATAAATCGAAAGTTGCAAGCATAGATTATAAAAAATATATCGAGTTTGTAATGAATCGATTCATCACGTTACGATTTACAATGTTAAAATAAAAACCATTAATGAGAAGCAAGAAAGTAACCATATTAAACAACCGCTCATCATACCATAGATATGAATCAATCAATAATTATCGACAACACGACTTTAGAACCATAGCCGATTTGATGTGTAAACCTTTAATGAGCGAGCACTTTTCTGCCACCGTTTTACAGCAGATGGCGTTATGGTCAGTTTAGGAACTTTTTTTTTCACGTTGGCGGAAAACCATGGACAAAGAATAAAAGTGCGTAATGAAATATTGTAAAATACGTTAATGACTTGACTTATGTATTAATTAGGATACAATTGTTTTGCCATTTATATGTCCTTTATGTACTAAAAGTTCACATTAATATTGTTTTACTGTTTATTATTTACGTTGGCAAAAAGCAATAGCCCTTTGCTATAATTCTTGAATAAAGTTCTAAAAGTTATTTCCTAAAGTAACGCTAGTGCCATCTCTCGATGATATAAACATCTAATGACAAGAAAACTGCTCACTGATTTTACCGTCTGCCAAGTCAATAGGTAAGTTATTCTATAAATAGCACGTGAGTATTTTTCAAAATAGATAACGGAATGTTTAGGGTACTTATTACTTGCCAGCTGTAAAGCTGTTTAGGATAACACAATAGCTAGCTAGATTGGCAACGTCACGCAAGCGGTAAAGGTACGCAAACAAGAACAATAACTTTTAACCCCTTCCCTTTGTCTTTTTATCTACCTGGGATTGCCACGTGCGCCACGCTAGCGCCGTTTCCTATAGCCGGCCAGTTTTGTCAAACTGAACTATGTATGAATGTCTTTGTAACTAAAATAAGAAAAGAAAAATATTTACCAACAGTCGAGTCACTGACAAATACTTGATCATGAGGGAGGATCAAGTGAAATATTGAAAAGTTTAAATAATTTAAATACCTCAAGCAAGAGCCGTCGAAAAAATTGCTGTCTCAAATTATTTAGATTATGTTTAATGATCGACACTACACATTTTTTTTAAAACTACAAGTTACAAGTATTTAATATAGCTCATTTTTTAGTTTCAATTAGGGTGTTATTTAAAATCCAATCCTGTTATTAATGAGAAATACAATTCTATAAAAAAACAAATCTGCACAAAATCTGCTAAAATATAAATAAAACGACGCTAGCGACACCACAGGTTGCATTTCAAATCTTTCTTAAGGTCCTAAACGCTCAAAGGGCTTTCCAATCTAAGTATCTGTCTATGGACATACTCTTACTAATCTGTGCTTGCCTGTTTGTTTACGCTGCGTTTCGTCTTGCGTTTAGCTTAAGTTCGGTAGAATGAATAGTGGAGTACTGTTTTGTGTCATATTTTTGAGCGTAACTCTAAACGAACTGCTACCTAAACTAAACTCAAACGATTCGTGTTGTAAATAGTGGAATTGGGCCCCAGTTCTGCGGGATCACTCATTACTGGATCCTGTTACAGGATGTAAAAATGTACGAACCAAATTAAAGGTGGTGGTTGTCAATCGAGTTTGGAATACAGAAAAATTAAAAAAAAAAATGTAAAAAAATCTAAGAATGATTCTAAGATGTTTATGAATTAATAAATGATTGATTGATTGATTGATAAGATTTTTTTTCCTGTTTTCTAGACGTGAGTCTTAACTACCTCCTTGAATTTGGCTCCAACTTTTTTTTACAGCCTGTATAAGAAAGAATAACAGTATTTATAAGATAAAATGTCCACGGATCCCTAAAATTCTACACAGGGTGTAAATTATAGTACGGTTCTTAGACCTGGTTTTATGTCCGTTATTCAACCGATGGGAACGACATTTATCCAATAGTTAAGCAAACTGCCGATCACGAAACTGGCCCTTAGCCTGGTCCTAGTTTTTGGAATAAATAGAGCTTTAAAGTTTATCCTCAAAAACAAATCAGAATTCTATGACTGTATTCTATTTAAAGGAATTGAATAAAATACCAATTGATACATTTATGAGTATATTACTTTATCTAATGCCAAACTATCTGAAAGGTTAACATGAATGAACTTTAAAATTGAGACGGTAATAAATAATGAGAAGGATTTACTTACCTACCTCAAAAGTTGCATAAATTTATACTAATATTATAAAGCTGAAGAGTTTGTTTGTTTGTTTGTTTGTTTGAACGCGCTAATCTCCGAAACTACTGGTTCGAATTGAATAATTCTTTTTGTGTTGGATAGTCCAGTTATTGAGGAAGGCTATAGGCTATATTACATCACGCTACGACTAAAAGGAGCAAAGATATAGTGGTAAATGTGTAAAAAACGGGAGAAAAAAGTCACTATTCCACGCGGACGAAGTCGCGGGCAAAAGCTAGTATTTAATATAATAGTCCCCCTAGCCGATTTCGACTACGGTGGCCAGTCACAACGACTGACCGACTGCGCGGGATATATTATAGTGCACAAGTGTGTGCGCAAACACAGGTGCACTCTCTATTCCTTTCACTCTCATAGCCCGATGGGACAGCAATCTGCCACGACTGGAGAGAGATCGTTGAAATTGAACTACCTAGAACTTGAATGGATTAAAGCAATCGCAAAACGTCCCAAGACTAGGCAGCATCAATTAACCATGAGTAGTTCATACTTAGCTGATGATGGTCGGCCTTAAGAGGATCGTGTGCGCGCAAGCTTCCATACAAAAAGAGAAAACGTTTTCCACCTCTTAAACATTGTCTGATTTTGAAAAATTTTGTACATGTTAGAGATATTTTGAAAATCTATGCTTGTTGGTTTTTATTTTTTTAAATATTGAATGACTAGCTTTTGCCCGCGACTTCGTCCGCGTGGAATAGTGACTTCTTTCTCCCGTTTTTTACACATTTACCACTATATCTTTGCTCCTATTGGTCGTAGCGTGATGTTATATAGCCTATAGCCTTCCTCGATAACTGGACTATCCAACACAAAAAGAATTATTAAATTCGAACCAGTAGTTTCGGAGATTAGCGCGTTCAAACAAACAAACAAACTCTTCAGCTTTATAATATTAGTATAGATTAGTATAGATTCGAACCAAAAAGAGAACAAAAACATTTACTTTTCTGACAAAAAAATCTCTTCGGAATTTCGTCAATTTTTAACTAATCAAGCCTTCATACAAAAAATCGAAGACGTACAAGCTTAGTTCAGGATGTATGAAAACGAATGAGACCAAAGTCTCATTCCATAAAAGTTTACGGGTAGGAAAACGTTTTCCCCCGCAAGCATATTTCGACTGTTGGCGTTCGAAATGTATGAAAACTCGCGCTGCGCTACGCCTGCACACGATCCTCTTAAAGTAAATGACAAATAGGTATTCATACCTATCTACTTAGTAGATGGGCAACCATTTGCATAAAGGCTGTCCTGAGAGATAGCGCCTGCTTTCACGGTCGGTCAGGGTCTGATACATCCGGTCTGGTGTCGTAACCGGCCTTATTGTAATAGGGACAGTCGAGCACAAAAGGGTTAGGGAGAAAACTGCTATTATTACCTTAAAAGCAAGCGATATTCAGCAAATGTCTTCAATCTTAACATTTTATTTGCGTTGGAGTTTTTGCTGGCTAAAAGACGTGATTTGGACATTAAAACTATTACTACATTTAGGGCTTGATTTTGCAAACGGCAGTTTAAACTTATCATACTGAATAAGTATAATAAATAAATAAATATCCTTGGACATTTCATTTAAGCAAAGCTTGTACTATGGTAAACAGACAACGGTTATAAACATACTTAAATACTATTTTTTGTAAATACATACATATTATACATAGAAAACACCCAGACCATTACAAACAGACATGTTCATGCGCAGTAGCCAATTTCTTAACCACTGCGCCAAATCGGTCGTCGAAAACGACAGATTTTAAAATAGGTGATTAATGATGCTAAAAATAGGTGATGTTTTCAAATTATAATAAGCCCCCGTCTTAATCGTTGTGTGGTAACACAAGGAAGAAAATTCTTTACCACGAAACCAGAGAATTGGTGTGTTGTCTGGCACACATCTATCTATATCTATTTAAGTTAGCTATTCTGCATTTTAATGCATGAATATTTTTATCTGATTTGAAAAATCAGACATAAATTAAAATAGCTATTCTGCATTTTATTGCATGAATATTTTTATCTGATTTGAAAAATCAGGCATAAATTAAAATAAAAACCAGTTGCAAATAAAAAACGCCTGAATATTGAACTAGTTGGAACCATGGCTAAAACACTTGGTATTAAATTATCTATGACACATAAAAAAGTAAACGAAAATTGGTTCATCCGTTTGGGAGCTATGATACCATAGACAGACACGTTAAACTTATTTTTTTTTCGCGGGAGTTAAAAAGGTTAGCCTCTTCAGAGATAACTCTGTTTTAGGGCAGTAACTGACAATGAGTGTATTTGCGTGAGTGTACTTTTTTTCAATTTTATTTTTATGACTTCGAACTAATGAAGAAGTCTTGAACTTGGTAAAGGAAAAGAGAAAACTAATAAACAATTGAGAGTAGAAGAGGGAGAATGCTGGGACACTTGATACGACACGACAGTTTCATCAGAACGATAATAGAGGGAAGAATAGAAGGAAAAAGGAAGAGAGGAAGACCAAGAATAAGCTATATGCATCAAATAAAGCAAAAGTTGAATGTTGCGTCGTATCAAGAGGTCAAGAGAATGGCGGAAGAGCGTAAAGAATGGAAAAAACTCCACCGACAAGAGCTTGGCTCTTAAATTAGATGATGATGATGACTTCGAATGGTTACAAATCAAGGTAAACTTTATATACACGACTGTACATAAGCGGAAAACGCGGATGCATGCATCCTTGCGTTTTCATGCGGACGCGCCAAGAGAACGATTCATAAGATCACTCATTATACCTAATTGCTATCGTGTGACGATTGTTTACACTATCGTAGCGTAATCGAAGCTTTTTACAAGATGTATGTAGCCATGAGATATAATGTAAGGCTTAGATTATAGTCTGTTGGTGAGAGAGGAAAAATTTCAAAGGGTCAACACATAGTAAGTAAACAAATAAATATGCGACAGACAATACCAATTGTATGGTTTCGTGGCAAAAAAAAACATTTTCAAGAATGCCCTTTCACTTTTTTTTTTTTTTTTCACTATATATTTGACGTTCATAAGTGTAGGACCTAAATTGAAATAAGGATTTAAAATTTGAATAATAAGAGGGGTCTCACTGAAAAAAGTTTTTCCCAAGGTAAATGTTCTGTAATTAATTAACTGCCTCGGTGGCGCAGCGGTTAGAGGGTCGCATTTAAAGCGACGTCTGCGTCTGCGCCAGAGGACCCGGGTTTGATTCCCGGGTCCTGCGCCTGATCTCTTTCCGGTCGTGTCAGATTGATTTCCCATCGGGTTATGGGAGTGAAAGGAAAAGAGAGTGCACCTGTGTTTGCGCACACACTTGTGCTATGAAAAACCTAGAGTAATTTAATTAGTTTTCCTGATTATATTGATTTTTCGAGCTGGCAAATACTGCATTTGATTTAATTGGATGACAATAATCTAATTCGTACCGTCAACGAATGATGTATAGCATTCATATCTTTGATTTTTCCGTACTATTGTACATCGAAGACAATTATATCAATCAGTGTGAAATAAAAATTAACTATTGTGTTCTACAATCAACTGGAACAGCCGTCGATTAATTAAGTTACAAAGATAGATGTTATTTCTTAAGTTACATTTGATTCTACAATTTGTAACCTTAGGAACAGAGATGGCGCCACTTTAAAAAAACAACACTTAAAAATTACAAGTCAAACTACGAAACCTATTTTGATAAAAAAGGTGTCAAATAAAAGATAATGACATCATCTAAGATAATAGAAAAAAACATTGACCTGATAAGTACTAGTACCTTCAAAATATGAACAAAATTTTTTTAGTTAAAAAAATGATTTCTCGTCTTGTTTGAAAGATGATGGGTGACCGTTCGAAGGCACTGTCTAGATCACTGCCGCCTAACCACATTAAGAGCCACAATTGCTTGTACCTCGCGTCGTCTTAAGTTTAGTGAGCACAAACAATTTTCGTTTGAAAGTGGTTAAAGTCCGTTTTTCTTCACTAGTCGATTAATGTAAGTAAACAATCTTGACATTCCTTTTTAGCAAAAATATTCCTTTTAAAACAAGATAAACTCAAAACTTACAACATACATAGCTAATTCATCGTTCAACACTGAGATCTTTTTAAATTAAATAGTAAATTAATTTTATTTGCTGATATTATTTTAAAAATTACAAAAAGATTGTTTAAAACGTTGGACTACTTAGCAAAGATGAATGGAGTTTAAACGGCAGTGACATTGACCGTACTTACTTACATTCTTACATAAAAAGGATTATAATAATACTAGTATACATTTATAATGATTCACACTCATAATAACCCGGCTATTTTGAACTTCTCATCTTACATTTATAGTATTTCTACGTAAATACACCATATAAGTAAAATAAATGATTACAATGTCATATCTATTTTATTCTTAACGTTTTTTCCCCGAAGACTCATGTTTAGTATATTTATTGAAGTTATTTTGCATTGAACATCGTATTTTATAGTTTTCGATTATAGCGTTACTATTTTAAGTGATTTTGTGTGGGGAGAGGTTGGCATTCCATAAAAACCGGCCAATTGCGAATCGAAATCGTGCACGAAGGGTTCCGTAGATGCAATTGTCTAGCTGGTCAAGACTCAATAAAAAAATAAGCTGTCAATCATGTTGTGTGACGTCTTATGTCACGTGACATCACACGCATGCGTGGTGTCGGATTACACTTACGTAAACACACGTAACTTCTTGGAAGGACAACCGATTACAAATCTGTAAAGAGGGTATTGTGACTGAATGTTATGCCTATACTTGTGTCAAAACAAATTAAAATTTAATGCAGGTAGTTATTTTATAATGGGCCATAATAAAACAACTACCCGCCCATAACGACAACATTTGTTATTGTTGTCGTAAGTACTAAAATAATGACGTAATATAAATAATCTTTCAACCGAAATCGTCTACAAACCGCAAACATTCAATCCACACACAAAAACACGCATATGTAGAATGTTTATTTTCAAGTATCACCACTTGAAATTTCGAGAATCAAGTATCAAGCCCCTAACAGTCCATGGTCACTATTGTTGCCAAGTGCCATACTCCTTACAGTTGTTGTTTTCGGCTGTTTTTGGTGTCTATTGTATAGGATTCGGTCTCATCTATTTAAAAAAGTCAACATGGCTAAGATCAGATCAAAAATACCGCCACAGTACGAGTTTGAAACACTCCATAGGCGAGACCGTACGCCGGCGTACGGTTGGGCCTATCCGGCCAGAATCAGGCAAATTTGACAGCGTACGCCGGCGTACGCCACGGTCCCCAACCGGCTAGGTAAATAGTCAAAAAATATAGTTTTTTGTAAAGCCCCTTTAAATATTTATTATATTAGTAGTTTTAGTTTTTGTTGTTATAGCGGATACAGGAATACATAAACATCACAATTTAACCTTTTAAACAAGTGAAAGTTGCATAACATCCCGTTAAATTTTGAAGTTTAGTTCAAAAATGCAACAAAGTTTAAAATCTTATATAGGAATACATAATTTGTGTAAATATCAACTGTCTAGCTATCGCGGTTCTTGAAATACATCCCGGTGAAAGACAGACGGACGGACAGACATACGGCGTAGTCTTAGTAATGCGGTCCCGTTTTAACCTTTTTGGATCCGGAACCCTAAAAATTAATCACATTTCAATATTTTTATTATTATTTTTAGGTAATTTCCATGAAACTGCGCTAAAGTATATATTTTAAAGTTGTACATATCATTACTTCACCTCTTATGAAAAATAGAAAAGTTCAGTCAGGTAGCATGGTAAAAACAAACTGGGCCACAATTCTCGTGTAGTTTGCATTCGAAAAAGTTCACCAATCTAATTTTATATCACTTTAATCTAACTTTCAAACAAAATATATTTTTACGGAGTCATCTCGAGATACCCTGTATATTGTGAAAATAATGAATGTTTATTATTTACATCGAAACGATAACTACGTCAAAATCTACGTATTCTCTTAAGAAATCATTGACTTCCTCATTTATGAATCACAAAACTAGGCCAAGGATGTATGACAAAGGAACGAACGGTTGGAGTTTCATTAAAACGAATCATTAATATTGATTTTAGGAAATTGAATCACTTTACGTAACAAAACCAAACAGTTGCTAAGTAGAATGCACTAAAACTTACTAAATTATTAGTAAATCGTATTGAAAATTGTATTTTACACATTAATTTGCATTTTTTGCTCCGATTCTCGCATCAATCGAACTTATTCCGTATGGTAATTCGATTAGTACGAGTTTCACTGTCTTACCGAAAAAACATAAAAATAGAAAAGCATAGAAATTATGACCGTGATAGATAAAGCAATAACTGTATTTTGCTTCGAAAAAGAAAATTCGTTTCGTGACCTTTTTTCGAATGCGAACTGCACGAGAATTGGCACCCTGAAATGAGACCGACAAATTTGGTACCAATGATGTATTATTTAACTTTCTAGGTACCAATTGCTTTTTTATTTTTGATCCCGTTAAAGTGCCAAAATGTAGGCCTAAAATAATGCAAGTATCTTTTATAAATGTGGTACAGACATAAGAAATCTTATTTACATATACTTCCGGAAATTATTCTTTGTTAAATCATTTAATAGAAGACTCTTTGGATGTAATTTTAGAGAGATTTCATCATCATTCGCTTGCCCTGTTCCCAGTTTATCTGGGGTCAGCGCAGTATGTTTTTCTCTTCCACACTATTCTATCACTCGTCAATTAATCATCCACTCCTTTCACACTCATATCATGTTTCACACAGTCCATCCATCTCTTTTTCGGCCGGCCTCTTCTCTTCCATCCATTAACATTCATACTCATCACTCTTTTTGTTACATTGCTTTCTTCCTTCCTCATTACATGGCCGTACCAAGACAGACGATGTCCCACCATCTTCTCAGTTATCGGTGCCACATTCAAACTTCCTCGTATATACTCATTCCTTATCTTGTCCAATCTTGTAACCCCACACATCCATCTTAACATTCTCATCTCCGCTACATGCATTCGCTTTTCATCAGTCTTCTTAGCAGCGAGAGAGATTCAAAAGGGTTAATAAAAGATAAGATAAGGAATTTAGAGACGAAATTGTCTTTCAAGAACAAACTGCGTAAGTTTCTGGCTGAATAATTGCGAAACTTGTTAATATGTATGTATGTATATATTTTTATATATTTATGTATTACAGTATTTGGTAGTTATACATATAATATATATATTATACTTATGTTTATTTAGTTTATTGTATTAAATATATATTATAGTATGTAATAATATAATATTGTTATGCTTCATAATGATATTTTTGTTGCGTTTTCCTAAATGTTTACTACATTATGCTCCTGCACCCACTTATAATATTTCTGCATGACCTAAAGGTATGACTGGGAGAGAATGCTTTTAGCATTAAGTCCACCTTTTGTACACTGTTACTTGTGCAATAAAGTTCCTAAATAAAATAAATAAATAAGTTAATGTTATGATCGGTGCAGATGTTGATGTGGAGGACATGAAGTGAGTAGATGCTCCCAAGTTTGGACGGTAGAATCGTCACATTTGATTTGATTTGTCCGTAGCTATGATGTGGAAGCGATTCAGTTACTAAGATAGGACCGTCAGCTGTTTAAAAGTTAGTTGTAAACTCCTTGGGGTTGAAAGTCTTTACATGAAAACAGATAATTTCGAATCAAAGTCACGTGGAATCCCCTGTTTTTATATCTTGTTTAAAACCAAGGTAATAGAGGAATAAACATTTATTAAATAATCTATGCAACTTAATTCTGCGAAGCTGTGGCGCCTCATAATGTATTCCCAATATTCATACTAAACGATGAACATAGTTAGTCAACGTTTATTGAGAATTTCACTACAGCCTTGCTCGTCTGACTCAGACGCTGTGTAGGTTTGAATAATATCTTCAACCTTGGCTATGTTAACGCTACCATTTTGACTAAGCTTTCGTGGGTTAGGTCACGCTCCGATTGTTAAATGGTCCTGATGACTTGAGTTAGGCCATAGATTAGCTATTAAGTTTAAAAGATGAAATATGAAACCAAAAACCGGTAAGTGCGTGTCGGACCCGCGCACTGAGGGTTCCCTGCCACCCTTAACTAAATTCAGGGTCCACTTACTTTCACTTAACGAAAACATCACAATATATTGCGACAGCAAAAATAACTTTGTTTTTCATAGTGTTTGTATGAAAGACAAAGTTATATTTGCGGTTGATAAAAATGTGCAATATCTCAAAAACTACTGGTTCGATCTCCTTCAAACCAATTTTTGTTGCAAGTTTTTGTTGAGATCTACATCATATATTTTTTTCAAAATTTTCACTTTCTTAGTTCAAAAGTTAGATGGGGGGGGGGACGCCCATTTTACCACTTTGGAAGCGTCTATATCTCAAACCTTACACTTTTAGAAAAAATGGTTTTAGAAACCTCAACACCATTTTCAAAGATCTATCCAAAGACACCCCACACGCATAGGTTTGAGTAAAAAAAAAATTTAGGTTTTAGTTTTATGTATGTGAGCCCCCCCTTAAATATTATTTTTTCTAACTTTTTGTATCTGAATCGGAAAGCGGTGAACAAAATACACCTACCTACCAAGTTTCAGCTATGTGATGCTTATAGTTTCAGAATAAAGTGGCTGTGACATACGGACGGACAGACAGACAGACAGACAGACTTGACGAAACTATAAGGGTTCCGTTTTTTGCCATTCGGCTACGGAACCCTAAAAATTGCGCACGGGCGGGACTCGAACTAGCATCTTTCTGGCTAACCGGGCCAACTGCTCTTCCAATTGAGCTACCGTGCTGTCGGTGCTGTGTGTCGGTGAGTGTTAAAAATATTGTAAAAAGCTATTAAATTGATACATTATCTATGAACTTACACAGGTATGTACTTGGCTGGATGGACATAGTCTAGAAGCCGTTAAACTCATACTGAAAAAAAAAGATATGTACTTGACAGGTGTCCCGCCATCTTTCAGACGTGTTGACTGAAGAAATAAACTAACCTATGACAAGGCAGCATGGTCCTAGGACCTTAGCCTGTTCCTTAAGGAACAAAAATACAAAAAAAAACTTTCAGACGTGACGCTGTCATTGGTCATACGCGCGCTTCGCGGACTCTTTTGTAAAAACTCGTGTTAATATTCCGAGTGATTTTTGTTCTAAATCAATTAAAAGTCAACGAAATTCACGCAAAATATGGACGCGAGTAGTTAAAAATTGAGTTATCTTTTTATGATCACTGCTTAGTAGAATTCAACTGATTTTCTTTTGAAAATCGCACATCAATCTAGGAAAATCACAGGCCATTCATTAAAAAAGGCTCTCTGATTGTATTCTTTTTTAGGGTTCCGTACCTCAAAAGGAAAAAACGGAACCCTTATTTGAACACTTTGTTGTCCGTCTGTCCGTCCGTCCGTCCGTCTGTCAAGACCCTTTTTCTCAGGAACGCGTGGAGGTATGAAGCTGAAATTTATATCAATTACTCAGGTCTACTGTCCCTTGAAGCTGTGAAAAAATCAAACTTCTAAGCCAACGCAATCAAAAGAAACAGCAATTTAAGCTGCATATTTTGAAACTCGCAAGTACTCGCAAGGGAATCAAAACCTAAAGGGTACTTCCAGTCGACCTAGAATCTTGAAATTTGGCATGAAGCAACGTTATATAGCACACATAAAGGAAAAATTCCGAAAACCTTAAATTTTTAGTTACATTACAAAATATATATTTTTTAATAAATATAAACTTATTACTTTTTTCCTCATGAACGTGTAGAGCTATCAAGTTGAAATTCATATACTTTGTAAACCTTGCAGGTTTGTACGGAACCCTCGGTGCGCGAGTCCGACTCGCACTTGGCCGGTTTTTTTTGTAAGGAGGTACTTAGTATTAAATTAAGTAAGTAGTGCATTGAAGCCTTATATCTACTATATAAAAATAAGTCGGGTTTTCCTCCCTGACGCTATAACTCCAGAACGCACGAACCGAATTCCACGGTTTCGCATTCATTGGAAAGGTCTCGGGCTCCGTGAGGAGGAAAATTCCCATAAAACGGGGCCGGGGCGGGACCGCTAGTAATATTAAATTCTGACGTTTGATTAAGTCATAAAATCTGCTTTAAATAGAGCCTATTTGCCCTTTTAAATTATGCACTGAATAATATTATATGACATTTACAAGTAACCTTTTAGAAAACGTTAGCGTAACAGTATCATAGTCATTGAAACAATTTGTTACACTTGAGACATCCATCTAATAATGGTAGTATAGCAAATCGTATAATGAATCATAGTGACATCAGTCAATCATAGTTCAGGATTATTGCTTGTACAGTACCCCTATCACGAATAATTGAGTCAAAGTATTCGTATAGTAACGTAATTCTTTGTATGAGAATTTGAAAGTGCCTCTATAGGACGTAAAACAAACTAAAAATTTGACACTCGAATAACTTAATATATTTTAATAATTCTAATTAAATAGATCGTTAAACTTGTTTCTGGACGTGCTATATTTACGTTAGTATGACGTCATCTGCGGTTATGCTTTCGAGCTTACTACACGACAAGGGAGTGCTTTGTGCTGCCGAATATGTCAAATGTTCGTGATTGGGGTACAGTTCAGGATCTTTGCTTGTTATGATCATTGACATAAGAATGTGCTGATCTTGTAGTACTTAAAAATATTTTATGTCTATGACACATAGCATGCGATTTATTATGAGAATCTAAGACATTTTTCTCCTTTGGTCTAAACTAGAATCATGGAGGGGTAGAACAAAATCCAGGTTCGTGTTTGCCTTTCAAACTTTCATCCCCATTTTTACCCCATTAAAGGATGATCTCTGGAAACCAAACTCTTGAAATGGTTTTGATATTCACCAAAAGAGATTTATATCGTTTCAGCCGGAAAAGGGACTTACTTTTATTAGGCACATTATAACGAATTATAATATGAGTGGGTTAATAAAGTAACGAGAAACATTACATCACAATCTTTCTCAATGACCTTAAATGTAAGACTGGTAGAGAATGCTTTTAGCATTAAGGCCACCTTTACAGTTTTCTAAGTAAAGGTTTAAAAAAAATAAGCTAAGTAAAAGGGCCACCTACCATAAAAACCATAAATTCCAACGATAGGTATAATTAAATTTCTGTGGGGGTGGCCTATGTTTAGCGGTGGACGTCCTTCGGCTGATAATGATGATGATGATAAGTAAATGTCGAATTGATATCCTCCTTTTTTGAAGTCGGTAAAAACAAGCGTTAAATAGCTGTCAAGCTCCATCCGAAAAAATATCAGTGACAGTTGTATTCAGTATTTTAAAAACTGAAAATCTTTTAACCGGCCACCAAACTGGGAAATAACTGAAACTGGGCATCAAACCTACGTCTTGGTCGTCACGATTGATGAATGCCATTACTAGAATAAGTATTCAATTTCACTGTGGAGTGAACTTTAGTGTCTAAGAATAAATTGAGTTTAAAGATACGAGTCAGGTTTCACCGTCAGTTCAGTTAAGTCAACTAAGTTTAAGGTTAACAAAAATTGCAACAGATCTTACTGAAAATGAATGAGTTATTGATCTGTATGAAAATAAATAAATAAATAAGAGCTTAACAAATTTCTTGCGATTTGTTTTGATGCCACTTGGTATCAACGCATTCAAATGGTTTCAAATTCAGTCATTTCAGTCATTCAGTCATTCAAATTTCAAGGAATGCGGCATAATCTTCATCTTTTGCTTGTCATATTAATAGCTTTTCTAAACGTAGTAATAACGATTTACTGTTTTTAACTCAAAAAAATAATATAAATAAATAGATAAATAAATAATTAAATAAATAAATACATAAATAAAATAATAATTTATAATAAATAAATAAAATAATAATCTAAGTATACCAATAATATTATAAAGCTGAAGAGCTCGTCTGTTTGTGAACGCGCTAATCTCAAAAACTACTGGACCGATTAAGTATTTTTTTTAATTCTCAAAGATGAAATAAGAAACCAAAAATTGCGCACGGGCGGGACTTGAACCAGCATCTTTCAGACTAACCGGCCCAAATGCTCTTCCAATTGAGCTACCGTGCTGACAGTCAGTATTTTTAGTCAATACTAGCTTTTGCCCGCGACTTCGTTCGCGTGGACTTCAGGTTCGTCCCGTCTAGTCTAGTAATAAGTAAGAAATACGGTAACTAAGCACTGCAGAGCCCTAAATTGTAGCCTATATGTTATTCTGATGTATAAGCTATATTGTGGTATAGTTTCATTCAAATCCATTCAGTAGTTTTTACGTGAAAGAGTAACAAACATCCATACATCCATACATCCATACTTACAAACTTTTGCCTTTATAATAGTAGTAGGATAAATATGACACTGTGAGTGTTTAAAATCAAAATATTTTTTCTGTATAAGATTTTAAACTTTGTTGCATTTTTAAACTAAACTTCACACTTTAACGGGATTTTATGCAACTTTCACTTGTTTAAAAGGTAAAAATGGTGTTTACCTTCCCAATAACAAATAAAATAAATAAAAATAAATAAAAGTTTAATCCAGTAATAACAAAGTGCAAATCGTGTGTTGTGCCGTCAGTAAATAATCCAGATACTGTTAGTGTTGTTTGTCGAGCTGACTGTACTAGTGCAATAAATATTCAAAGTGTGCGGGTAGAAGAAAATATTTCAAGGCGCACAGGCAGACGACGCCGAGCTTCAACAGTCGCCCCGAGACCATGACTCGTGTAACCGGGTCGAAACGTCGGGAAGGTAAACACCATTTTTACCTTTTAAACAAGTGAAAGTTGCATAAAATCCCGTTAAAGTGTGAAGTTTATTTTTTCTGTGTTGGATATATTATTTATCGGGGAAGGCTTCAGGCTATAAAACATCACGCTGCGACGAAAGGGGAGGGAGTAAACTCAAAAAGCGCGAACGAAGTCGCGGGGGAACGTAGTTTTATTATAAATTGCACTTGTTGAAAGCCTTTTTGTAAAATATGGTCATCCTAATTCGGCAACCCAAGTGTATTTTTTTACCTTTTTAAATTTTAATAAAGGAAGTAATTTAAGTGTTTAGTACCATTAATTGGTGCTAGTCATGCTAAATCCAATCTTAATATGGATTGTATCCAAATTTTGTGGTAAATTTAATATTTAAATAGTTAATAATCTAAATATAGAATTGATAAATAAATAAATAAATAAATAAATATCCTTGGACATTTCACACAGCGCCATCTGGTCCCAAACTAAGCAAAGCTTGTACTATGGTAACCAGACAACGGTTATAAACATACTTAAATACTTTAATAATTTATCTGTTAATTATTTGTCAAATTAAACGCTTGACTTTACGAGTTTACTTCGTTATGCAAATTTATGGGGTAGTTATTTATTTATTTATTTAAAAACTTTATTGCACAAATAAAAGTGTACAAAAGGTGGACTTAATGCTAAAGGCATTATCTCCCAGTCATACCTTTAGGTCATGCAGTTATGTTTAGCAGTGGACGTCCTTCATGATAATGATGAAGATTTTTGAGAGATTTATAAAATTTCACTTCGGTTAACTTTAACCGTAACCGACCTCTAGTGCAAACCATCTTAAACTTTAACTGTCTAAAGCCAGTATTAGAACCCGGATCTGGTGGGCGGACGACATATCACTGAACTATTGACATATAGATCAGTTTTACGACCGAGTCTAGATTTAGGCTCTGCAGACGCCATTTTGATTTTTGATAGGATAAGGTCTGGTTCTCACATTTGAGGTAAGGCCTTTGCCCAGCAGTGGGATGCTTACAGGCTAAACTTAACTTAACTTTAAGGTCTGGTTACTGTAATGTTAAAACCTTTTTTGGCCGAAAGCTTAAGTTTTAAAACCGTTTTATTTGCAAAAAAAATTGGTTCTTCTAGCAACATGTTATCCTACAGATTTGCTACAAAAATGAGCTTTTAACAATTGAACTACTATTAATATGGAACTGACACTGCGAACAATATTTTTGCGATTTGTTTTGATGCCACTTGGCATCAACGCATTCAAACGGTTTCAAATTCGTCATTCAAATTTAAGGAATACATCTTGTCTTCTAAATTGTGACACATTTTTTGCTGTGCATAGCTTCTGTTTATGTACGTGGTAAAAACAATTTAATGCTTTTGAACCAAAAAATAATATAATATAGGTAATATTAGTAACAAAATCTTCTAACACAGACGAATAGATACAAGATGATAACGATCGAATGATAACATCATTAAAAAAGCGTGAAACATCTTAAAAACATTATTCTAGTGTAACTTTTTGTATGGGACTAACATCAATTTATAGAATAAAAACTATTCATACAAATTGCAAATCGTAATTGGAGCTATTTTATTAAGAATAGATGACGATAATAAATGCAACTGTAACATAAAACAAATAATTATGAAAACGCATGCATACATCGAGAAGGCTTTCATTGAAGAAACATGTCTACTTGAATCAACGATAGATGGCGCCACTTGTAATGAAAATGACGACAGCTTCGTAGTTTACGAGATTATGTTACGAACTGCAACAAAAAAATAGTTTTTTTTCTAAAAGAAGTTATTGGGAACTAGCCCAAAGGTACGCCTGGTAGAGAATGCCATTTGGCGTTAAGTCCAACTTTTGAACAAAATTTGGTTGTGCAATAAAGTTTAAATAAAAAATAAAAAAACTTTATTGATTATCGAGACATGTTGTATTGAGTTGATACTCACTCATAGGTTGTTGGAAAGAAATCGATATTGATAAGGGATTCACCCCTTTTATTTAAAAGATATTACTAATAAAAAAAGATTGCGAAAATATTTGTATATTTTGCTTTGCTTGATAGATGATAAACGCAGAGCGATGGCACCATTAATTACATTTTTAAGAAGGTTATCACTATAAAATAAATAGATTTAAAAACTTCTAGGTTCGTATCTGTATTTCAAAAAATGTCAGTAAGTATAGTCTTGTTAAAACTTCATTTAGATTCGTAACTAAAACATAAATGTTATTTATCTTTATGTTATGATTTCTATGTTGACTAGGCCGAAGATCGAACTCAGGACCCCAAATAATAAAAATAGTTTAATTACTTAAACATTCTCCCAAATGTAAAAAAAATACTTTACTTACTGAAAACCGCATCAAAATCGGTTCAGCCAAACGCGAGATAATCGCGAACAAATATACATACATACATTTGAAGTTGGCTACAAATGATAGTGGAATGGTGATTCAAAATCACAGCGTAGGACGTCCACCGACACAATGGATCCCTTGTAAAGATCACAGGATCACACTGGATGCAGACCGCTTAGGACTCGCTGTGAAAAACCGATGTTCAGTGGACGTCCTTTGGCTGATAATGATGATGATCAGGAATGATATTAGGTCATTTTTGTACAATAGTCCCGACATCGCATCCCGGATTATTATAACATTTCTTAGGTCAATTGTGTACAATAGTCCCGACATCGCATCCCGGATTATTATAACATTTCTTAGGTCAATTTTGTACAATAGTCCCGACCTCGCATCCCGGAATATTATAACATTTCTTGGGTTTTTCCTCGCGTAATGTTTTCGACGCTATAAAAGCTACAGCTCCAACTTCACATCTTCTTGTTGTCATTCGAACTCGAACCGCTTACGACAAGCGGTGACGTCACAAAAATATTAAATACAGAGAAACGGCGGAACACATTTCAGTGCGTGCTACGTATTTATAGTGAAGGTGTGTGTAACTGGTCGTAATAAATGTGAGTTTTTTTTTCACTATTATTTTTTGAGTGATTTTTTACGGAGTGCATTTTTTGAGTGGATTTTTTATTTGTATTTTTTTTTATTGTGTAGGTAGGTGTGATGTCAATGAGAGTGCATTTATTTATTTTTTTAAATATTACGTCATAAAAAATTTAAAAAAAAATGCATTGTAACGGAAATAAAAGGAATTTGAATATTAATTTACGTCAAAATGAATCCTCAATGATATAAAAGATAAAATCAATGAATGAAAAGATGATAAAAGCGTAATTTAACAAAATGATAATAACATTTTTAAATACAGGTACACTTATTAAATTATTTAATTACCTTTTTTTTGAGATATCAAGATAAATTTTAAACCATCTTCGCATATATCTTAACATGATTTTAAGCTGTTAATTCTCAGCAAATAAATGATACTGATTAATAAATAAATATTTTAATAATAATATCAATATTTTAATAATAATATCAACGTATTATTTTGTAGTATATTACATACGTTATAAGTTATTTAACAGAAGATCTTTATCTTTTACTAAAACAATATTTTCGGAAGTAAACTACACATTGCGTTGATGTCTTTTGTATGTATAATTCTTAGTTCAAGGCTTGGAAACATTTTTGACACATTTTTGTATTTATAATGCTTGCATAGCTAAATATGTATTTTGTATTTTAGTGAAGTATCTTGACATAAACGGAAGAAATAATTTATGGGAAGATAAAATGTTTTCGCGTTGAATTTTTGCGATGCGCAAATTTTTACGTAACTGTTGTAATATTTTTTTATGAATGCGAAAGTGTGTATGTTCCGTTTTTACTTCAAAACGACTGAACGAATTTTGATGCGTTTTAGCATAGATGTAGTTTAAATGATAGACGGGCACAGAGTACTTTTTATCCCGGAGATTATTTTTTGTAGAGATCAAAATGTATATTATATCTAACTTGGGAAATCTGAAAGAAGGCTTACGAATTTCAAGTTGGTAGGTCTACACAGGAAAAAAATAGTTAGTCCCCATTTTGTGTAGTGAAAATAATTAAGCTCTGAATGAGTTTGATACTAGAATAGTATACTATCGGCACTTCTTAACCCAATTTCCTAAATTATGAAATGTCCTAAATTAATAAATTCATTTTCTTTCTTTCTTTCTTTCAATTTTTGAACTGTCCTGTTTATTTAAGGTTAGTATGAGAAAAACGTTAAGACTTAGTAATTCAAGAATCAGTAAATAAATATTTAGAGAACCTAAGTTCGAAATTGCCAGTGGTTAATTCTGGGCCCAGATTCTCATGCACTTCGCATTTGAACAAAAAATCTTTAATTGAATTTTCTTTTTTGAAGAAAATACCTACTGTTTTTGCTTTCTCAAAGTAATGATTGCTATGCATTTTGATTACTTCCGGGCTGTAGTTTTGTACATATATATATCCGAAGTAGGTAAATGAATAAAGTTTTTCGGTAGTGCGCTCAAACTCGTAGGCAATAGAATTACAACATGGAAAAGTTCGATTGACGTGAGAATCGTGGCCCAGGAATGTAATAAAATAAAACTTTAAACTTTAATGACCAGATGATCAAATTTCAGTGTCAATTTAATTTTTGGCGTAAAAGAGGTTTAGAAAAAAGGTAGATTCCTTAATTTTTTGCTACACATTAAATACAGGGTGTGGCATTATTCTCATAAAAATGTATAAGTTCTATAGAGTATGTCAATAATACAAATATAGGACTGTAACAATATTATTACTAATAAAATTGTTATTATGTATGAGTCTAATTTTTATTCTTAGACATAATATCTCGATAAAAACAAAAAATATATATTTACCGATTGTACTAGGTAACAATCGGTAAATATATTTTTTTTGCTCCGAAAACTATTATATATTTTTTCGTATTAGAATCAATTTGATTAAGCAATTTCACATTTTATAATATTACATCTTTCAATAACAGGATGTTTAAAAAACAGATTACCCATATTGAGCAATCGACAAGGAATCTATATAAAAGTATCTTTTGAATATTAATGATGTAAATTTTTATCATATTTACATTGTTTTTTTCTCGATATTACTTAAATAATAATCCCCTGAAGTAATATATTACAAATCAAACTTATTATATATTCCATATCATCGCATTTTAAAGTATAATACACAATCTGTGTTATAAAATAAAGCATCTTATTGAAAATACATTAGAGTTGAATATCTCTTATATTGTTGAGTAATTTTTGACCAAATGATGTCATACCGGATATTTTAAATATTTGAAGATATGTAAATTGTCTAAGACCATCATAAGATTAGTATAAATTATATGTTTAAGAATTAGCAAACTGAGGAGGTAATAGACATTTTTTTTATGCACAAAACCACATGCAAAGTTTTCGCAACGCATTGGTATTTTCAAGAATTGAGTTTTTTTACATTGATTTTACTTTTTAGCGTGTTGACAAACTTAAATTTTACAAAAAAATTGCGCTCCCTTAAAAAATATATAATTCAATTGGTTAATATATTTTTTTTTGTTTTAAGCCGATTTTTTACGTTTTATCAACCAACTTAGATTTTTCTGTCAATAAGATTGGCACATAACCTCAATTTTTTTTAAGTATCTAAATGTTGGTGTCTGTAACATATCTGCCGGTAAACTTATAATAAAATATATAAATAGTCTATTTAAAAGATAATCAATTATAATTAATAATAATACTAAAGTCTTAACAAACATAACATGCAAACAAAGCGAGCTATAAAACATGGAGGTACGTAATATTCGTCGAAGTGCTGTAAAATATGTATATTTTAGCATACTAGTCAAAACAAATAGCTTTTGGCTCATACTCATACTTACAAATACTGTATGTGTAAAGTTTAAAAGCAGTTCTAAGAAGCCGAGTTGCACCAATCACAAATAATAATATTCTCCTACCGATTTTTGGTAGTGGCGGCTCTCAACAGAGATAGGCCAGGAGATATTATAGTGCCCAGATGTGTGCGCAATACACAAGTGCACTCTCTGTTCCTTCACTCTCATTAATTCGGTGAGACGGCTCCGACATGACCGGTGAGAGATCAGGCACAGGACCAACGGCTTAACCTGCTTTTCGAGGCGAGGGTGTCATCACCACCAACTTCCTGACTCTGAACTGTTTCTGAGTATTTCTAAGAAAGAAAAACCCAGGAAAAATTTCGGCCCGATCCGGGATTCGAATCTGGGACCTCTTAGGTTAGCGAACTACTCCAACGTTTTTGCTCTACTCGCGATAGAAATAGTTTTTAGTTTTCTTTTGTTCCTATAAACCTACCGACGGTCGGAAATCTTCGCCTAACGAAGTCGCGTCTTTTTTTAATAATCCGTTCGACCTTTAAACTCGTTCTATTTATCTATGACTTAATATTTTATGAAACAATGTCACACGTCTTGAGAATGGATGATCTAAATTCTCAACGGTCATGTCATGCAAATAATAATCTTATACATAATAGGAAATAGAGGCCAAAGTGCAAAGGCTAAGTTTGTTTTGTAATCTGTCGATAGATTCTTTTCGCAATTTATTGAAGTGAAATATTTTTTTTCTAAATCTTTTTTTTTTTTTTAAATATGTAATAATGATACAGGGTGGCCGGGAGTTGATGTTACAATTAAATAAGCATTACAATAAGTAACAATGAAAATTTTGATAAATAAAAAAATATGTTTTAATACAGGCATCTTGGCCTATAAGTTTCAAACAAAAATCATTTAAATTTCAATTATTAATCAGCTTTGCATTGAAGTGTAATTAGGAGATATTTTAAATTTTTAATTTAATTTAATTTTATTGGTCAATGACCTGGCCAGTTTTTATGAATACTTAAAAATATCAGGGCCCATTTTTCACACATTATTAAACCATATTTCCTAAACTAAGAAAAATTGTGAAAAATATACTTACATGGCTGATGTGTATACCAAACCCGTTAAGTTATCGATACTTAAAAAACTGTGAATAAAAACGTCACTACATCTTGTCATAAATGGATTAACCAAAAAAGTGAACCAAAACAATAATAACCATACTCATATTGTCAGTAGATCGAAACCATTTACATTATTGTTTTAATATGCTAATACAGATCTCTGTATGGAAAAAGAATCCAATAAATTCATCTAAAAACGTTTTTTGTTACAGCATATGCGATAAAAGTTAAGTTTTGCGACATAATTTTTGGTAGTCCATTTTTCTTTACGACGTTTTAATAGAGCGTAGCAGTTGTAAAATATTAGTTTAAGAAACATAAACAACTGAACAACTATTTCATTAACTAACAAAAAAACAGTCGAATTGAGTTACATACAGGCAGGTGAATTTGTCCCCCTCCTTTTTGAAAAGAGAAGTCTTGAAATCTTTAAAAGAAAACTTTTTAATTTTTATAAATAGATTTAAAAAAAAATGTTTTATTCATCAGGCCCGCTTTTAAAATTGGGTAGAGTAAGGGAAAAAATAGTATACAGGGTGTAAAAATTACAAAAAAATACTGTATACTATTTTCCAATACTCGCGTCATAAAACAAGACAAATGTTGTCCAACGCCAAAAAATTTGTGACCTACAATCTATAACATTACTTATGCATTGATGACTAAAGTGTGAAACGATGTGTGACCTCTAGCGAAGGTGAGATGGCTGAATCTTATTATCAAATAGGCGTCTTTGAATCTAAATATTAAATTATACGAGATTCAGTGCCACTCTTAATTATTAACATGATTCCTGAACTATTTTTCTTTACTACTCAGCCTTACCATTAAAAATTGCACTTGTAAAAAGCAACTGTGTCAGACTATTAAAAGGGAACCCATGTCTTACGCTATCAGGGCGTATGCCTATACTACTCGGCCACCGACACATTGGCAAGCCTGTTGAAATTTGCAAGTGCTTTTTTTTAATGCGAAGGCTACTTCATAGACTTTAAAAACGAAACTAAAATCATAGTCTTTGGCATTTAAATTTATGAATCACTCGCACTCAAATGTAAGTTTCTACTACATTGCGTTTGATGAATCAATTAAAGAGAATCACACGAAATTCGCAAGATTTAGGTACTACTTTGAATGGGAGCGTCGACAACATTACAAATCAATGAAAAAAAAATGTCTTTCTAAAATGAAACTCAATTTTATGGAAGTTTTTTAGTTTTTTTTATAAGTATTTTTTTTTCAGTTAGTATTCAGTAAGACGAGTCCCTTTTTAGTAGCGTAGAAATGAATTCACTATTTTGTTTTTTTTTACTATTGGTGTGATCATTCGTTCCAGTTTAACTGAAATAAAAAAAAAACAATTAAGTAGAATAGTTCAAATTCTAACCTTCTTTAAAAGCTCGTTTAGTTAAAATTCATTTGTTCAAATGTTAAATTATCAATTTATATAATACTCATTCATTACTATACGGATGTTTGTACAAAACTTTTTGCGTGAAAAAATTTTTCTTAAGTCAGCGTACTTTTTGCACACAATACTTTAATTTGATGTATTATGTCATTTTGTGTCTAGTTAGAAAATGAATAATGATTCGAATTATGATGAATCAATTTCGTTTCCCGGATTTCAATTGTAATTTGTTTTATCTGTGGTTTTTACGGCTTTGCCTTATGCTAAATAATAGTTCGTTGAATTTTGTAAACGTCAATTAAGTAAAATGAATAGCTTGTTTAAGATTAAAATAGAAACTTAAGCTTTGACCACAAAAATAAGTAGACATTTTGTGTTAATAAGATCTGGCAATCAGACAATTATTACATTAAATTAAAAAATAAAGGTTCCTAATAAAAAAACGGCTGAACAGATTTTCATGAAACATGGCTTAAATCACTCGGGATAATAATATTATCCATGACTGAAAAAAAATAAACGATAATTGGTTCATCCGATTAGGAGCTACGATACCACAGACATGCGTTCATCATATAACACCCTTTTCTTTTTGCGTCCGGGGCTTAAAATATGCCCCAACATCCAGAAATATTTAAATTTTTAACCTCCTGAATTAAAAGTTATTAATTTAAAGCCAAACAAAAAAATATGGACACCCTGTATTCATTTAGTTACATTATGAGTTGCTATCAAATGTCACTTTTTTAATGACATTACAAGAAATAAAATAAAAATAAAAAATGTACTCCACCTGCTTTTGTGACCACGTTCGCAGAACATCGCATAAATATAAAAATAAGTGTTATATTATGATAATATTCATCTTTATAGACAGGTTTTAGCAGGATCTCGTGGTTATTTATTGTTTTTGTTATAGACAATAATACAATTTATGTGAAATTTTATTGTTTTTATTGAACTTTATTAACCTCTGGCAAAAAGTAAAGTTAGCCTGTAAGCATCCCACTGCTGTGCAAAGGCCTTACCTCAAATGTGAGGTAGTATGAGCCATACTCCACGCGGGCTCAGTGCGGATTGGCGGAGGGGTGTTTGCAAGGCAAGCGACCAACCTTGCTGTCAGATTTTATCAAGCCTAGGGCCTCTGAATAGACTTAACGACTAATATCAACCGATATTAGCCGGACCAACTGCTTAACGTGCCTTCCGAAGCACGGAGATTTTCGTGATATACGTCACTTGTATGGTCGGAATGGTCACCCATCCAAACACCGACCGCGCCGTAAGTTGCTTGACTTCGGTATCACTACCAAAGCGCTGCCACCACTGCGCTACGAGCACCTCTGGTAATGTTTTATTATTACATCTAGCTTAAGTCACGATTGGCATTTCTTTAAAAAATTTTAAACTAATAAATGTCTGGGCCCACTGCACCGAACCATACCATGACTGTGCTAAGAGCGTATCAGACACGAAAAGCAACACGACACGCTCTACCTTGCCCACTGAACGGATCTACAGCGTTCTGTCTCACCGTTATACGGAGCGAGAGCGTATTTTGCCGGTGCTGACACGCTCCGTGCATGACACGCGACGGTGTTGGTCGGTAACGGAACGGTCTAGTGGGAACAGTGTTATAGTTTTCAACACAAAGTTTTTTTGGTCTGACACGTTCCTTGCACGGTCATGGAATGCTACAGTGTGTAGGCAGAAACCTCAAATGGGATATATAAGGTTACCTCGTTTTAAGTGATAATATTTAAAGAGCCGATTCAGCACAATAAATTAATCATTTTTTGTAGAATACACTTTGGGTTTTTCTCCGCTAGTTTTTGAGAAAATTTGAGACTAAGATAATATTTTTTTTTTCAGATTTTATTGTTTTATTAATTAAGGCCAAGATTAGAGAAAAAGAAGGTTTGGGCATTAAATTGAAAGAGGCAAAGCCGATGACGTAGATAACTTTTTAAATTGTCAGGGTGCTGTTTTAAAAAATGATATTGTCTATGTTAAAGAAAATAATAAAAATGAAAATCTCGATTTTCCAAAAAAATATGATTGTGTCCTGTTTCTATGAAGTATACAAAGCCACTGTTAAAATATTATCACTTAAAATGATTTGACCTTATATATACCAAACCGTATGTGCGTACCGTAGGTGTATAAACTAAGTACTCTTCTTTTTTTTTACGATTCGAAAATAGAGCTCCATGAGCTCATCCCACCAGCCCCCCTTCTTCCACCGTTCGTCGAGGCGTACCGCGGGATACCATCCTTACCTTGTCGATATCCCGCTGTTTAGAACTAAGCGCTTATCATCAACATTTATAATGCGCACGGCAAAGGAGTGGAACTCGCTGCCCGCGTCGGTGTTTCCTACTGACTACAATCCGAATCTATTCAAAGTTAGAGTGAACAGGCTTCTTCTGGGCGAGCTCGTTCCATCTTCGACTCCGTCTTAGTCGCACTTGGCTTGGCCTGGAGCCATACTAAATAAATAAATAGTATTTTAAAAATTATTATCAACCATTTAAAACGATTGAAGCCATTTTTTTCAAGTCTAGCTATGAATTTGTATTTGCAGTTACAGAAACTTTAAAACCAGTTTTGGTAATGATTGAGATTCAATACTATTTTATCGACAATAAACAGCTTATACCGTCAGATAAATCAGGCTAATTATATGTATTTAATACGGTATCTGAAATAAAGCTATCCTGAGAGGTTTATTTTAAACGTAAGACTTAATCACGTTTGCAATTAATTACTAATATATCGTTAACATCAGAATCCGTTTAGCGTTACACTTTAAAATGTCCTACTTTTAAAGGAGTTTAGAATAAATTGGACGACCAACGTACTGTAGTTGGCTAACACCGAGGTTCCAGGTTTGATTTCTGGTCTGGTCAATATAGGAATCATAATTTTCATTGTTATTTAGAGTCTGGGAATTGTGGTGCCAGTGTTATTTCTGATTTCCACTATACAAGTGCAATAGTAATAGTAGTAAGTGGTTACTTCGGGATCAGAGCAATGTGTGTTGGTGTACATATCTATTTATTTTTTTATTTTATTTTGGTTCTGAAGTTTAAGCAAATACTACTCATTAATTAAAACACTTTAAACGCCTGACATTACGAATGCTTTACAGCGTCTGTGGTCACAGGCAGACTAAGATGTTATTTGTCATTACATAGATGAAATATTAAACTAACATTAATGGACGTTCCTATCCACGCAGAAAAGCTTACTGTATCTTGAGATATTGCAGTATGAAATGTTGAGTCTTTAAAAGAATAGGATCTGCATCTTTTTTTATGCAGACCAAATCAATTTTCATATCGACAAAAAATCTTGTTTTATTTATTGACATGTCTGACCATATATATGAATCCTATTTGTACGCACGACCGTTTGTGCAATTGTTTCATTGAAGAATTTTGATTTTGGGAGGTGGAACAAATTGATTTCAAACTGTACCATAAATAAACTATGAATGAGATTCACTTCAACCATCTGTTAACAACAAAATTGCTTATACTTTTTTAAAAATTACCACCAAAAGGAAGTTCAAAAATTTGTAAAAAATACCGAAATGGTGTAATTTTTTTTTTCTCATGAAAATGATTGTGAAAATATATCTTTATTAAGAGTACTACGGGCAATATCCTTTGCGGTAACTAGTGTTTAATTGCTTTCGACAAATATTTGATGTTTGTTTTTTAATATAGCTACATTAATTGCTATATTTCCATATTTTATTATCAAAATGAATAGCAAAAATGTAAAATCCCTACATTGAATTTTTTTCTATACGTAGATAGTTTGTTATTAAAAATTTAAATCTTTAAATTAGCACTCTCTATACTTATCAAATGGCGGACTTAAAAAGCATTCTCTACCAGTCAACCATGGTGTGAAATGTAGTTTATTAGACAATTGAGTGGTGATTGACTTGATGTCTCCGTTAATTGTCTATGGATTCTTAAATTTTCTTTGCAAGTGACAGCTGTTTAGTTTGTCGTCTCTGAATCATTGTATTATTATCAGCACCATCATTATCATCTAAAGGTCTGCATCCAGTGTATTCCTGCGATCTTAACAAACTGTCCATCTTGTCGGTGGACGTCCTACGCTGCGCCTTTGGTCGAAGGGTCTCCATCTAGAACTTTTCTGCCCCATCGGCCACCAGTTCTTCGCGCTATGTGCCCTGCCCACTGCCACTTGAGCTTACTGATTCTCAGGGCTATGTCCGTTACCTTTATTCTTCTACTTATCTCCTCATTTCTGATTCTATCTCGTAGAGAAATATATATTATAGTAGGTATTAATTTATCTCTTTTCATTTATTTAGAGGAGAAAGAGATTCTTAAGCTTCAGTTTTAGTCATTAAATTTGTAGGCCCAGTGTAGACTTTACCCGTCATTCATAAAAACTCATGTCTTTTAAACCTATTTTAGCTACTACACTGTTTTGTCTTATTCTTTCTTGGCGCTGTCATCATTTGACAGAAATTGACAAAACAGTGTAATAGCTAAAATCTATTTTACTTTAATCAAAGGCTAAAATAGGTTTAAAAGACCGTTTGAGTCTATGAACTAGCGGACCCAGCGAACTTTGTTTCTTCTTTTATTAAAGTAAGTATTCATATAAATATTTGTTTCATAAGAACCTTCTCCTGTCAATAACAAACACAACAAAAAAAGAATTGGCCGAATTGGTCCAGGCGTTGTTGAGTTATGCGCTTACCAACACATTTTGCGATTAATTTTTATATTGTAGATAAAGGTTTTTGAATTTATTGAAGTAAAATAGTGTAACCGAATCAATGTGTAGTTAAAGATTTCTTAAGGATGTATAAGGATGTCTTGACGAATGGAACTTACGTAAAACGTTGATGCCGGTTGCATGTTAGTGATGTTTATACACCGATTAAAGTTTTTATAGTCCACATTGTTTTATTGTTTGTCTTATTCCGTTCAGAAAGCGGTGTGACGTGAGCATTTCGAAATTGCATCTTGATGGAGTTTTCAATCTATAAATGAAATTACTGTCAGCAATAACACCGCTTTGTACAATCGTGTGTAATTATTTTGAACGATGTCAAACCGGTAGTCTTTTAAGAATATAGGTAACTAGCGGTCCCAGCGAACTTCGTTTCGCCCCTAACCCCGTCCTGCCCCGGCCCCGTTTTATGGGAATTTTCTTTGCTATAAACCTCACGGAGCCCGAGACCTTTCCAACGAATGCAAAACCGTGGAAATCGGTTGGTGCGTTCTGGAGTTAAAGCATCAGGAAGGAAAATCCGACTTATTTTTATATAGTAGATATAATAGAATCGTTTATTTGCGGAAAACATGGTTAATTTTATGTGATCTAAGAGATTCATTTCAAACCTCATGCTTTGCCACAGGCGGCATGCAAACTTGGAATATATAAGTTATACAATTAGTTAAATTACATTATTTAGATATAGCACATTTTCAACAACCGCTAATATAACTTTGTCCTTCATACAAACACTATGAAATACAAAGTTATTTTTGGTGTCAAAAAATATTGTGACATTTTCGCTAGATGAAAGTAATTGGACCCCGAATTCAGTTAAAGGTGGCACGGAACCCTCAGTGTGCGGGTCCGACTCGCACTTGGCCGGTTTTTGTGTTTAATTTTTACCACCCAAAGTAGATAAATAACTATTGTATATGTGTTTGTGAGTCGCATAAATGTATTTTCTTTCTTTCTGTCTATGTTATCCAATATTCTTTCTTCTCTGTACTAAATTTCATAAAAATCAGACCAGCAGTTTAGGCGTAAACATAAAGTTTCAAATTCAACAGCAAAATTCTGACACTATCGAAATCGGTCCATTATTTTAAACTCCGATGACACTTCATAAGGTCCCTCGTACTAAAAATAACAAATGTCAAGATTGTATCGCTTACAATAGCCATATTACGTAAAAAACGATATAAGAATAATAATGCTGAGGAAAGTGACATACTTACTTTTGGTGTCAAAAGCAATATAATATCACTTGGAGTCTAATGAATACTTAAGATTTTGGGGACATCTTTTTGTGAATTGGATCCATAATGAAATTATGCAATTTGATCGTGATTTTCTGTTTACCTTCAAATATCTTCTATTATATAAAAATAAGTCGGGTTTTCCTCCCTGACGCTATAACTCCAGAACGCACGAACCGATTTCCACGGTTTTGCATTCGATGGAAAGGTCTCGGGCTCCATGAGGTTTATAGTACAAAACGGGGCCGGGGCGGGACAGGGCTGGGGGCGAAACGAAGTTCGCTAGGACCGCTAGTGTAATATATTTTTCGATACAGGTAGGACAGGGGCCCTTTTTAGGGTTCCGTAGCTGAATGGCAAAAAACGGAACCCTTATAGTTTCGTCAAGTCTGTCTGTCTGTCTGTCTGTCCGTCCGTATGTCACAGCCACTTTATTCTGAAACTATAAGCATCACATAGCTGAAACTTGGTAGGTAGGTTTATTTGGTTCACCGCTTTCCGATTCAGAAACAAAAAGTAAGAAAAATAATATTTAAGGTGGGGCTCCCATACATGAAACTAAAACCTAAAAATTTTTTTTTACTCAAACCTATGCGTGTGGGTAGTCTTTAGATAGGTCTTTTAAAATGATGTTGACGTTTCTAAAACCATTTTTTCTAAAAGTGTAAGGTTTGAGATATAGACGCTTCCAAAGAGGTAAAATGGGCGTCCCCCCCCCCCCCTCTAACTTTTGAACTAAGAAGGTGAAAATTTTGAAAAAAATATATGTTGTAGATCTCAACAAAAACTTGCAACGAAAATTGGTTTGAAGGAGATCGAACCAGTAGTTTTTGAGATATTGCACATTTTTATCAACCGCAAATATAACTTTGTCTTTCATACAAACACTATGAAAAACAAAGTTATTTTTGCTGTCGCAATATATTGTGATGTTTTCGTTAAGTGAAAGTAAGTGGACCCTGAATTCAGTTAAGGGTGGCACGGAACCCTCAGTGCGCGGGTCCGACACGCACTTAACCGGTTTTTTTTTGATTACTCGCGTCTGTATGGCGGTGACTTGCTTTAAATAATGTTTAATTAAAAATCAATTGATACGATATGACGTTTCTTATATGAATAATTTGTTTGTTAGTGCTTTTTTGTCGATAAAGATTCATATTCACATTGTTTATATTAAGAATGAGTCCTCTCTCAAGTATTTATTAAAATTGGCAAGCGAAACCAGGATATTACACTAGTATGTCAAACCCTGAGGCGGGCAGCGGACACAAAACAAGTATTTTACATACCCGATTGTCATAAATAATACAATACTTAACGTAAAGGTTGGTGAAAGTGATACTTATAGTATGATGGCATTTTAAGTTACGTACGATATTTTTTTCCACAGGGTGCTTGGTACTTCAATTTGGCACACGATGTACAAAACACCCTGTTTATTTAAAACAGTAGGTAAAATAGTGTGTCTAACGGTCCCAAGTAATAAAAGATAAACCAATCTACATTCTCGTAAATATTGATACAATTTAGAAACCATTTTTTCATCGAATTTCGTCTTAATTAATAATGAAATAGGTTTTCTTAAACATACTTGGTACTAATTACTAATACCTACTCAAATGTATAAAAAACTTTATTATAAATTGACTAAGAGCTATTATATTTGTAGATTACCATCAATATTTTATGTATAAGGAATCTCAATTAATTATATTTGTAATATAAATAGTAATATATACAGTAAATAGACTACATAAGGACAATATAAATTAACTGTTACCAATTAATTTGACCAAAAACAGTTATTTTCCATACAAAACCGTTTGGCCACAATTTAAATGTTATGGCATCCTGTAGGTATGTTTTTTAATTTGAAATTAAAATATGGCGTCTACATCCGCCTATTAATAGCCTCAAATTATCTGATAAAAAACTAGTTCAATTGACAAAACGGTGATTAGTATATTGATTAATTATTTACTGGTTTAGATAATACTGAAAAGTGTGTCTGTCTAAAGTTCCTTTTCGGTACTATTAATGAATGTAATTCAGCTTTTTAGAGAATGCTATTATGACATTTTAAATTTTGACACAAAATCTATGAAAAGAATGTGAAACTTCCAGACTTCGAAAATCTTCTACTATTTATAAATAAGTCGGGTTTTCCTTCCTGACGCTATAACTCCAGAACGCATTTACCGATTTCCACGGTTTTGCGTTCGTTGATCTCGGGATCCGTGAGGTTTATAGTAGTAGTATTATATTATCTGTGTTTATAGCAAAGAAAATTCCCATAAAACGGGGCCGGGGCGGGACGGGGCTGGGGGCGAATCGAAGTTCGCTGGGACCGCTAGTTTCCTATAATTTTTTTATCAAAATTAAAAATCTAAATATCATTATCTGAGCGGCTATAAAGCTATATATTCAATGATCACCGTGTGCCGCCCCACTTTCTACCGAACCCGCACAGGCCAGACGTGATCTTTGGCGCGAAAAAGCTTCTCTGCCTACTCCCTTTGTCCCACTTGCCGAGAATCTCCCTCCTGGACATGATCTACCATGGCCGATCTGGAAGTCCTTAAACAGGCTTCGGACTCAGGTTGGCCGAAGTAAGGAGAACATGGCCGGGTGGGGATTTTTGGCAAGCTCCGATGTGGACTGTGTTTGCGGTGTAGTGCAAACTATGGCACACTTAACATCGTGCCCGGCGTGCCCCAACACCTGCACGCCAGCGGATTTAATGAAATGCAGTCGATCCGCAATACAAGTGGCTGAATTCTGGGCTGCTACGTTGTAATTTCTCCATTATAATTCCTCCATATGGGTTTCCATCGACACGCTAAGAAGAAGAATGATCACCTCCCTATTTTCAAGTCGGTTAAAAGTAGTACATAGTTTGGCAGATTTTAGTCGTTTTTTACTGTTAAAAAAACTTATATTCGATATTGATAGAGAATACCAGTAAGGTTGTATTTACTTGTAATGTCAAACATTGGAAGGTCGTACCAATATTTGACAGCTATGTTGACATAATCTGTGTAATAATTACTTTAGGAATTTGAGCACGAACACACACACTTGGATTCCTTAAAGAAATATTGTATGATTGTATTTTTTATTTTTTTTGTAAGATGCCTGAAATAAAAAAAAATATGTTTGTAAATCTCTCCTCCATCTCCTCTCCTCCTCCTCTCAATCCAATAAATCTCCAAAATTTTTACAAATATTAATGCTTCGAAATCAAAAAAATAATACGTAGGTATGAGAAGTAATTTACCTATTTAACAAACTTTACTTGTCCTACTATACTTATAATGTACATTGTAATTTTTTTGCTTTCTCACACTCTTTAATTTGTCACACTTATGTTACACGTCAAAATTAGAACCTTCCTTATTTGGTTGGGTAAAACGATTTAACCTTTTTCAACCCACATTCATGTGTCATCAATCTAAATATGACTTAATTTACAAGGATCTTAGTCAAGATACTATAGCCAAGACTTTGAAAAACACCTCAAAATAAGTTTAGCTAAAATCAGCTACTTGAACTATTGAAATCTCCAATCGGTGAAAGCTACAGTCATGGTTAACTTTATGTTATTTTATTTGTATTACAAAATCCACAGCTCATGAAATACAGACCGATTTACATTTTATTTTCAAAATTTTGTTACGGTCATATTTTTACCATATTTTTAATTATCCCAATAGTAGTTTTACTATATTTTTCTTATTATATCTTCCTAAAATTACAGTATCATGTGTTAATAAGGGAAACCTATTATTGGCGATACTATCATATACATACTTTTAGTTTATTTATATGTCTGTGAAGCTGTTGGTTTTCTGTTTAAAAAATATATATAAATAAAATATGTCAAAATCTATTGCTAGATGAGCTCTCCTTTTAACCATCCAAGGAAATATATCGAATAACCGGTAACCCTGTATAAAAATACTTTAAAAACTAGGCTCCACTTGCAAAAAATCGCACAACCAAATTCTCGACGCATCTCTTAAACACACACATGCGTAGGCCCAAGGACGTTTGGCCCAGCCACTGGTGAGGCTTGTTTACTGAATACTTTTATGATGACGACGCATTATGCAAGAACCGAAAGTTTTGTATCGAGGCTTCGATAGGTTAAATCTTAAGATGCAATTTACGCTTCTGATTATTTCGGCTTCTGTGTGTTGGCTAGTAGAGTATACTTTAAGGCATTTACCCTAGATTGCACTATTCTAGTATCCTAGTTTCTACTTATATTACAAATGCAATCAAATGAAATCAAATATTAATTTATTGCATCTGTTATTAGTGTGAACGTTTGTGACGATGAATGTATGTTTGTTTACTCCATCACGAAAAAACTACTGGATGGATTTTAATGAAACTTTACAATAATATAGCTAATGCTTCGGAATACCACATAGGCTGTAATTCATTGTAATAATTTTTGAGATCCGATATTTACGCGGATAATGCAGCGGGGAACCGCAGTGTGAAAAATGTGGTTTTGATACAGATATTCATGCTTTCTTTCTTATGGATTTTGACTTCTATTCAACGTTTGTTAAATACATAAGATTGTGCAACTCACCCTAAGAGTACTGTCAGCGAAAAAAATTGATTTCCCATACTTTCACCCACATTAAGAGGAGATTTCAGCATCAGATTGTCCAAAATCATTTTATTCATTACATTAATTAAAGAATGATCTTCCAGTCAAATCCCTTTTGATGTAACTGTGAACTTTCTTATCAGAAAATAGTTCTTGCGCCAATTTTTTACAACATCACAATACGCTCTCAAAAAGTGAAGATAATATCAATAAGTTACGCTTATTTATTACAATGGATCATTATTTTAATGATCTAACAAGACATTGCGAAGCTAACAATACTTATCGACATAAACGATCTATAAGCAATATATTTTGATAGCAATCATTACTCTTATCACCAAATAAGGATACCCAGTCCTCATGCAAATGTCGATTGACACAGTACAGATATAATCCGGTAATTTAAACTACCATTAATAACGAAAAATCACCACTTTTTTAACCGACTTCAAAAAGAAGGAGGTTATCAATTTGACAGTTTTTTTTATATCTATGCTACCTCATATCTCAGTCATTTGTGGATCGATTTGTTTTTTTTTTCATTTACTAAGAACGTTTACTTTCTAGTTGGTCCCATTGAGGCCAAATCCGGATCTGATGATGGGGTATAGGTGGAATCGAGGGAAACCCTCAAATCTAAAAGGCACGTATAGTGTTTTTGTACTAAAATATCAATGTTGACATGTTGTGGAGCTGAACTGATAGGGGAACTCCTTAACGCTTAGGAGTTCAGTGATTATGACGCCGGAACTTATGTAAGGTACTTTGTAGCTTATAAAAGAACAGAGTCAAAAGGTGAAACCCGCTTCCCCTGATTTTAATCACCAAAAATTTGCAAATAAAATTAACTTTTATAAAAAAGTAAAAACATAGTGACTAGGAAACTCTAGTGCATGAGAAATGTAGATCGAAATCTATTAGTGCGTATGTTATACCTATCAAAAAGCTAGATAATAAATCATGGATGTTTATATGAACTTAAGTATTTATTGGAGTTGCCCCCGTTATATTTTTATTCTGGTACATACTTAGTAACACAAGGAAGAAAATTTGTTACTTCGAAACCGTACAATTGGTTTGGTGTCTGGCTCATATTTATTTAATTAAATAAATTTAAAAACTGTTACATTATTGTACAAATTAATTTTTTTTAGTTCAAATATAAACAAAAAATAAGACATGCAACATAAAAAAAAGACTAACTTATTCAAAAACGAAACCATTTCCTTGTGGCAAGGAGGCTATAATGCTGGCTGCGTTGCCGCGTCGGATAGCTATGCTAATCCTTTGAGCTAGGAACCAGCCAGCTTTATTATTGGCCGTATCAGAATTTAGTTTTGTTTTAAGTTGAGATACTGACTCAAACATACTTGCACTATAATCACACCTACATCTAACCTTACATGTTGTTTGTTAATGATTCATACAACCTCACTTGCATACATTTTGTACAATCTGTGCTAACAATTGTGAGATGAACCAATGTACTCTAACTTAAGGCCACATTCTCGTAGCTCTTGATTACGAGTGATGGACAAAACAGACAGTATCGTTACCATGAGTTTACGGCGGTTTTACTCGTTAGCGACGACGTAACTTTTTAGGGTTCCGTAGCCGAATGGCAAAAAACGGAACCCTTATAGTTTCGTCAAGTCTGTCTGTCTGTCTGTCTGTCTGTCTGTCTGTCTATCTGTCTGTCTGTCTGTCTGTCCGTCCGTATGTCACTGCCACTTTATTCTGAAACTATAAGCATCACATAGCTGAAACTTGGTAGGTAGGTGTATTTTGTTTACCGCTTTCCGAATCAGATACAAAAAGTTAGAAAAAATAATATTTAAGGGGGGGCTCCCATACATGAAACTAAAACCTAAAATTTTTTTTTACTCAAACCTATGCATGTGGGGTGTCTATGGATAGGTCTTTTAAAATGATGTTGAGGTTTCTAAAACCATTTTTTCTAAAAGTGTAAGGTTTGAGATATAGACGCTTCCAAATGGTAAAATGGGCATCCCCCCCCATCTAACTTTTGAACTAAGGAAGTGAAAATTTTGAAAAAAATATATGATGTAGATCTCAACAAAAACTTGCAACGAAAATTGGTTTGAAAGAGATCGAACCAGTAGTTTTTGAGATATTGCACATTTTTATCTACCGCAAATATAACTTTGTCTTTCATACAAACACTATGAAAAACAAAGTTATTTTTGCTGTCGCAATATATTGTGATGTTTTCGTTAAGTGAAAGTAAGTGGACCCTGAATTTAGTTAAGGGTGGCACGGAACCCTCAGTGCGCGGGTCCGACACGCACTTAACCGGTTTTTGTATGGAAAATTTTAGTTCTGCAAGTGACCGCTAGGGGCGCTGTGCAATTTCCTATAGACTTTTTTTACGTAGTCGCTAGCGGGTAAAACCGTCGTAGACTCATGGTGACGGTACTGATCTAAAATTGTTATATGTGCACTAGCAGACTAAGAAACCTTGCTATGCCCCCGCCACTTTCCCACCCCGGCCCCGTTTTAAAATTTTCTTTCATAAAAACCTTTTTCTGACATTAACAAACCTAACAAAAAAATTGCGAAATAGGTCCAGTTCACACGCGATGGCGTAACTAAGGGAAATAAGTATTCTTTTTTTCTCAAAGGTTGTCTGGATGGGATCGCCTCTCGCGATAAGACTGTCTAAACTGTCAATCTCCTTCAAACTTGTAACTAATCTATATGCGATAAAGAATTTGGTAGCTTATCATAAAAGAATGAAGGAACAGAGAGTGCAGATGTGTATTACGAACACGCCTGTGCAGTATAATATCTGACTCGTATGTACGGTCACGGTCACTCCCGCCTAACCACCTTAAGAGCCAAATCTCCTGCACCTCGCGTCTTTTGTTATAACGCCCATTATTGTGTCATATATGCAAGCGTTTTTCGTTAAAAAGTGGTTAGGCACGAGAGTCCTTGACCATACTTAGCCGATCTCACCGAAATCCGTAGAAAAGACTTTTACCTTGGATGGAAGGTTTTTGAACATTCTTTTTTTAAACTTTTCTGATGACATAACCTTACTCAAACGAAAAACAAATGTGAATCATTGTTTTGTTGCGTTTGTCGTTAAATTTGTTTACTTTAAAATGTTTTAAATATAAACACATACCTACATTTTATTTTAGAACATCAACCATAACATCCTCCTGGGGCTATATCTACTAAAATAAGTCGGGTTTTCCTTCCTGACGCTATAACTCCAGAACGCACGAACCGATTTCCACAGTTTTGCATTCGTTGGAAAGGTCTCGGGATCCGTGAGGTTTATAAAAAGAATTATCCAAAAAACGGGGCCGGGGTGGGACGGGACTGGGGGCGAAACGAAGTTCGCTGGGACCGCTGGTTTTTGATAAATTTTAGATGCAGTATATAATAATGAAGGTACATTTTTGATTTGTGTGAATGAATTGCTGGTTCGAGTCCCGCCCGTGCGCAATTTTTGGTTTCATAATTCATCTTTTAAGAATTCAAGTATGACTGTGAGTGTTAAGAACGTTCTAAACCATTCAGTAGATTTAGCTATTTTTAATTTACATTTAACTGGAAATTCTTAAAATTTTCAATCAAGAAAAAATTAAAACTTAGACATGCAGCATAAAAAATAAGACCACCATATTCAAAAACAACCATTTTCTTGTGGCAAGGAGGTTATAATGCTGGCTGCGTTGCCGCGTTGGATAGCTACGCTAATCCTTTGAGCTAGGAACCAGCCATCTTTGTTATTGGCCGTAACAGAATTTAGTTTTGGCGAAATTTTTCTAAACAGCAAAATTAGCCGAAGGCCCCCACGGCCCATTGAAACAAAATAATATTTTTCAATTAAATATTAAGTTATTTCGGAAATAAACCTAATATTTATCAATAACAACACGTCATCACAGAACTCTTGACAGAAGACCCAAACTTGATCTTGCGTATAGTTCAAGGCTGTATATATTAATACTAACTAATATACAAACTAAGGTGCTCGTAGCGCAGTGGTGGCAGCGCTTTGGTTGTAATACCGAAGTTAAGCAACTTACGGCGCGGTAGGTGTTTGGATGGGTGACCATTCCGACCTTATAAGTGACGTATATCATGAGCATCTCCGTGCTTCGGAAGGCACGTTAAGCAGTCAGTCCCGGCTAATATCGGTGGATATTAGTCGTTAAGCCTTGTCAGAGGCCCTATGGGCGGCTTGATAAAGTCTGACAGCAAGGTTGGTCGCTTGCTTTGCAAACACCCCTCCGCCAATCCGCACTGAGCCCGCGTGGTGGAGTATGGCTCATACTATCTCATATTTGAGGTAAGGCCTTTGCCCAGCAGTGGGATGCTTGCAGGCTTACTTTACTTTTATTTTTATACAAACTTGGCTTTGCAGTGAGAGTATGGATTTCTAACTTTCCGGATTAAAAAAGTTAGTTAAATCCTGTTTAAACCATTGAGTTGCTACTACATTAACTACATAGTATAGAGAAGCTACGCCAAGCGTGTGTCGCAAATACGACGACCAGATTGTGACGTATTCCTTGAAATTTTTAATTTCGAATATGAAATTCTATTATTGTTACTTACACTAGAACGTTAGTTATTATTACTAACCCACCATGGACCAATGTCTGTAATAAAATATTTGAATTTGAAACCTGAAAACGCTTGTGAGTTGATGACAAGTGCAGTCAATTTATGTAGCACGATGTATGTTCGTGTTATCAGTTCCATACGCTAATAATAGTAGTTCCAAATTTAAAACATATTGGACACAAAAAATGTTGGTAAAGTAAATACTTATTATACGTTTAAATATTTACATTGTCTGTATTACTACATTACTACATTACTACATGTTCTAATATGATTTTAATAGCGTAGCAGGGTCTACTACATGTTCAATTAAATCTCAGAGACGAAGCAGAAAAATTAAGTATCTAGTACTAATCATTGGTCTTGTTAAAAAGACTAATGATTTTATAAATATCACAAAATCTAAATATAGCTCAAAGGGAAGATTTAAATTACTTCCACATATAGAAAAATCCGTTAAGTACATAATATTCCACTCGCAGAAGTTAGAAAAAATAGTTTTTGTTACATTACTCAGTGATCTAAATAGAACCTATGCACTTTCATTTTCACAACTAACCTGAAACTAATAATTGATCATTTTTGTATGTGACTAATAGGTTTGCTTTCGAATAAACTGATTTCTAGGCAATTTTATATCCAGCAACATCACAATTTCCAAAAATTCATGACTTTCGACTTATTTAATATTCAGCATCATCCCAAATTCCAAAAATCCGTTAAAAAAATCTCTACTTTTTGACTTATCAAACTTAAACTAACGGATTCCTTTCTTTGTTCCAGAAATATGAAGCCACTACATGCAGTGGTGGCTATATGCCTGGTCTTCACCATCAGAGCCCACCCTGAAAACATTAAACAAGTAAAAGAACTTCCCCAAAGCAAAGAACCAATCGTTGAAGCGGAAGCCAGTGAGCCTCAAACAAGAACTGAAAGATGTACTACATGTAACGGAAATGTTAAACTCGGCTTTAAGAGTCCAAATGATGTGCTAGCCGCGTTAACAGCCTTGCCAGGAGCAGAGGTTCACACACAGCAGTCTTTTGAGAGCTGCTCCAGTGACCAAGGATGCGCCGGTCTAAAAGTCAAAGATGGCCGCGTTATCGAGAAGTTCGGAAACGTAGATGCTTTCAAAGCAGCAGCAGCGGCTGATGCAGGCAAAGAGTTTACTTTCCACGCTGGAGGTGCCTTAGGAAACGTGTTCGAGGGCGGCATCCCTGATGGTGGTCCGTTCTGGTGGATGAACCAAAACTCACCCTTCAAAAACGGCGCGGGCGGAAACTTTGAGAAGTTCAGCAAATCTTCCAGCTCCTTTACCAGTTCTGGTGCTGCTGGTGCCGGGGGTGCCGGTGGAGCAGGCGTTGATATTGCTGCTAACCCCTTCTTGAACGGAGACTTCTCTAAACTGTCTGCTGGATTCGCTGCAGGAGAGACCAAGCCTGCTTTCTCATCATCATCCTTCGAATCATCTTCATTCAGTTCTTCGAGCAAAGGAGACGTTGATCTAACGAAAAACCCATTCTTGAATGGAGGAATCAAGCTCGGACAAACCGGTTTTGGTGCTCAAGGAGCCTTCGGAGCTAATGGAGCTCAATTCGCAGCAGGAGGAGCAGGAGCGGGCCAAGCTGGTCAATCGGGCCAATTCAGCGAATCTAGTCAAAGTTCCTTCGCTGCTAACAACTTCGGCCAAAACCAGGGAAGCCAAGGGTTTGGTTCCAATGCTGGTTTGAGCGCTCAAGGTGGAAACTTTGGTCAATTCTCAGCCAACTCCAATGCGAAATTCGGCGCAGGATACACGGGATCATCACCCAGTCCCTTCACGGCATCAACAGCTGGTTCCAATGTGAATTTGATCCAGAATTCGCAGAAAGCCAGTGAATTCGACTTCGAACAGCAGCAGCAGACACAACAGAACATTGATGAGGCGTTCCAGTCGACTGGGAACGTTCATGCGCATGAGCATTCTGGTGGTGAGCTGCAGCAGACGTGTGCTGGACAAGGATACGTGTGTGTGCATAAAGCTCAGTGCAACAATGGTGTGGTCAACACTAATGGAGCCGGCGTACCGCAGGCGAGAACTCAGGTGAGTCTTCTTGAGACTTTTTGAGCCACTTTGAGACTTTTTACACTTTTTGAGATTTTTGAGAGTGAGTTGTACCAAGTACCACCTGCCCGCGTGAGGACTTACTTGTCAGTAACCAGAGGGCTACCACGGTAGCCGCTTTCTGGGCAAGTAAGATTTAGCCCGTGTTCCTGCCGACACGAAAGAAAAAGAAGAAAAAGGTACCAAAAAATCTTTTGCTCAGATGTAATCTATCGTTAAATACCTGTCAAATTATATATAAAAACATTGAGTTGCCGTTATAAAATGGTGCTACTGAAATCCGAGAGATAAGTTATTTTTTGCCGCTACTAATATAATTGCCATTTTGGCAGTTCGATGCTGTAAATTAATGTTGACTTAAAGTAGTTAAGTACATGTTTGCTTAGTGCAACTCACTCTATTTGTATTCCTATAGGTTCCTATACAAATATATTTATTTGCCATTAAGGAGGGTACAATACATGTAATTGCGGTCTTATGTAAGAGAAACAGTGCAATGACCTACTTAGCCATATAAAACAGCATGCAAACATTCAGGCAATTAATATACCATTTTAAAACTACTACAGAACTCATCTTAGTTACTGATCCGAAATATAAATGTTCTTTCAAGCTTTTTGTGACTGTCAAAGTTTTATGGATACTTCAGGATAATTGTAGAGACTAAACTACTTAACAAAAGGTCAGTTGACATTAAGTAAGACATACAAGTAATGTCGGCCCACACACAGTAATCTAGGTTTGAAATATTACCAGACTATGATACCTAACACGACCGTTATTTTGAATTTTAATAGCACTTGCTCTTTAGTTCCTTACTTTGGGATCAGAGCAATGTATGTGAGGATGTCCAATATTTATAAAAGGTCACCTCGTTTCTATACTTTAATATTATAAAGCTGAAGAGTTTGTTTGTTTGTTTGTTTGTTTGTTTGAACGCGCTAATCTCCGAAACTACTGGTTCGCATTGAATAATTCTTTTTGTGTTGGATAGTCCAGTTATCGAGGAAGGCTATAGGCTATATAACATCACGCTACAACCAATAGGAGCAAAGATATAGTGGTAAATGTGTAAAAAACGGGAGAAAGAAGTCACTATTCCACGCGGACGAAGTCGTGGGCAAAAGCTAGTTAAGTGATAAAATTTAAAGGCAGCCCGATTCAGCACAATAAATTAATATTTTTTTGTAGAAAACGCTTTGGGTTTTTATCCGCTAGTTTTTGAGAAAATCAATTGAAGATTGAACACCCCTCTATCGATGGTTTTCGTTTGGACCACGTGAAACCCGACACCGTGTATTTAAATAATAATCATTACAAATGATACGCTTATTATTTCGATGATACTTATCAAAAACGTATCCACAGTTTATACAATTTAAATGTCGTTTTATTCAATTGTAGCTTCAGGCGTTTTCTACCGGTCAAGGTATACTAGATTCCGTCGTTTTACGAGAGGTTGTTATTTCTAGAAATTAGCTAAAATAAACATGTTTAAATGCCGCTAACAATGTAAAAGATAAGGCTTTTATTTATTCTTTTAATCATTCAGTAAATAGGAGTAAATAATAAATAATACAAGCATACAGAGTTGATATGTACAAGCATATAAAAATGGCACCGGTGTCACTTGTGCTTAAAAGCTACAAGAACCTACCTCAAATTTGTGTCATGAAATTCGTTTATTTTTGTATATAGACCCACTGGGGGCACTTATACACGTCCCAACATACCACAGCTTCGGGACAATTGTGGGCTAGTGCTGGGAAGAAGCTGCGCAACAAACTCAGTCACTATTGTCAATGCCTCTTTTCAAAAGTTTTACAATGTTTGTGGTGATAGTGGAAGTCCATACATCTTTTAAATAATATCATCTACTTTATAATACCCTTTCGTCATTTGGGTTTCTTTAATAACAGTTTTAAATTTAATAATCGGTAAGTCAACAATGTGTTCTGGTAGTTTATTGAAAACTTCGTACATTTCCCCATGAAAGAATTACCATACCAATTAATTAATTGAGGTAAGGCCTAGCAGTGGGATGCTTACAAAAAATGCTATACATGAAAAAATTGTGGCAATCTCTACCAATCAGACTCTTACTTATTTTAGACATACTAATATTTGAATGCGAAATCAAAACTTTTTCTTGTATAAAGCTTTTTAGGTAGTTTCTTCAAGGCGCTTTTACTCTTTATTTCTTGATTTTTTGTTTTTTACCCATATCTCAAAAACAACTGAACTGATTTTGAATAAACTGATACTTTTCCTTATGTTAGAATATACCTGACTGAAATAAAAAACAATCATCGTGACATCACTTTTTGTTTTCGAGAAATCAGTGACCAAACGCATACACTAACGAAACTTTGCATACGTTTTTAGAATAATAAATATCATACTCAAATATTATCCAATAACAACAACATCACAAACATACAAGTTGAATTGAATACCTCCTTTTTTGAAGTCGGTAAAAACAAAAAAATAATTTGAATAAAATAAACCTGTGAATGTACAAGGATAGTTTTTACCCAAAAACCATAAGGAGTTGAATATCGAGAATGAATTGTTACGAAAAATTGTACATAAAAGTCGCTAGTAGGATATGAAATCAACTTATACCTTATATTAATATTATATTCCGTGCTTAACAGAATATACCGGGTATCCCAAAAAATAGTGTCAAACTGAAGTCAAAGGTAGAGCATGACTGGGGCTATCCGGATCACCCCCATGTTCGTATGTTCCGCGATTTTTGATAGATTTCCAGTTATGATTTATTTTAAATTTCTGTGCTAACGCACTTTTTTGGTAACTGTGGCGCGTATAGACAAAGTACAAGAATGCCTGCTTTTTTCTTCATTAGATGATTATTAGAACTAGGTGATTCTGAAGTTTTTGCATCCATTACTCTAATATAATCCAATAGCTCTAATTAAACCTTTTGAAAAAATATTCAAACATCCTACTACTATTATAAAGGCGAAAGTTTGTAAGTATGGATGTATGGATGTTTGTTACTCTTTCACGTAAAAACTACTGAATGGATTTGAATGAAACTTTACCACAATATAGCTTATACATCAGAATAACATATAGGCTACAATTTTTGAGGTTTCTAATGTGAGGTCGTAAAAAAACACATTTTTTGCGCTACTAGACGGGACAAACCGTAAGTCCACGCGAACGAAGTCGCGGGCAAAAGCTAGTATTAAAATAAATAAACAAAAAACATAACTCGAAAACTATCAACAACTGCGCAACACATACACAGTGGTAATTCAGGTAGCTCCAGTGACTGAGAGTGGCTTGACACTATTTTTAGACACCCTATATAATGCCTAAAGTGACAAAGTAATAATTGCAATCAACCTTTGTCAATAAAGTAAATAAACTTAACAATGTCATCGTAAGAATTGCACCTTTCGTACATCCTGGTTCGAATTATGTTTTCACCTTGACTTTTGAGGTTTTGAAACATCTTCAAGTTCATTCATGGCACAAACTTAATGCTTTTTAGTTCCGTACATAAATAAATATTTGAATAAATAATGTATTTAAAAATCTTTCAAATTTTATCTTTGTACAGGCTGTAATAAAGTACGAGCCAAATTCAAGGGGGTGGTTAAGAGTCGAGTCTAGAACAACAGGAAAAAAAAATTAAAAAAATATTGTAATTTTCTCAAAATTTTCCTGTAATCTATTCTCAATTGACAACCACCTCTTTGAATTTAGCTCGTACTTTTTTACACCCTGTATATTATTAAAATATTTCTTATTTCAATTGATCACGACATCACGTGTGAACCGCTGGATTGATTTCACTAATTCTTATTTTGTTGTTTTTATTGTCAGGAAAAGGTTCATGTAAAAATTAAGAAAATCACGCGGGATTTTTCTTAAGAATATTTACTTTCTAAGTGGCCCGAGGCGGAACAGGGGCTGGTTGCAAAACAAAGTTCGCTGGGGCAGCTAGTTGCTTTAAATTTTAGTCACTTTAAAATAATCATGAAAAAATACTTTGTCATTCAGGTTTTCGCTTTAGTAACGAAGCATATTTTGAAAAAAAAAACTGTTTTATAATAAATATTATTGCATAAGTTAGAACACAAGAAACAAATTTGCTATGTGTTTATCTTAATTTCAAAAATAAATAACAAAAACAGTTTTTTTTTGTTATAAATTCCTTTTTCGTCCGGGTAGCTAACAAGTTTTCACTCTGTACATATACAGTAAATGCATATTTTTATCGTTTAACTTTGCTATTTCGAGCACGGAATTAAAAAAGTAGTTTTATGATTAACTTCAGCCGACGAACCCTAAATAAAATATCAATAAATGTCTCTGTATGGAGACATCATTTATTTTTACGACTTCCTGTATCTTAAGAATTTTTGAAGTCTTCTCACAAATGCTAATTTATCAGACGTCCTTCTGAAGGTTGTATTGGTGATAAAACTTTAATCAACAGCTGTGAATTGAATGCCATTGAAAAATTATAAAATACATTATTTTTTATTGTAAAATAAATTATAACAAAATCAGGGTGCGCATTGCAATGCAGTTTTGACAGAAAAAAAAGCTCTGCTTTACTGTCAAATTAGCAATTCTTATTGCAATTTCGCATTATAAATATTAATAATCATACCATCGTAGTATTATAATATTATTATATTGATATATTCGTTTACACTGAGTGGGAATTGAACTGCCTCGGAATAGAACGGATTAAGTCGGATCGCAATACGCTCCCAGGAGCGTTTACAGCCAAGGGAATATTTTCAATATTATGCAGGCAAAATGTTCAATACCTACGCAAATTTTTTTTCGTTTTCGATTCATCATGCAATGAAAGTTTTAGTTTTATGTTTTCTAATATGGGATGCCGTTTTAACGTTTTTTTCTAAAATATTTTCGAAGATACACCCTGTATTCACTACTTTGGAAAGTCCCAAGATAAGGAGCTTTATTTATTCAAAATTTCTTTCACAAAAAACCTTGTTTATGTCGAGTCAGAGTCAAAAGTCTGACTCAAATGCCAAAAGAATTCTCTACCAGACAACTATCTTTTGATCAGAGAAAACATGGTATAAGATTTTATAAGTAAATGACAATACCTATTTTATGCACAGTTTTCTTCATTAACTCTATATTATGTCGTACATTTAGGCAATCTTATTTTTTTATCTCTTACAATATCGTAACAAAACGCAGTCCTAACAAAAGGTATCGTTTCGTTAATGACATAAAGGTCATACACATCTTATCTTTTGTTTGTGATCTCTTGATATTATGCAATGCGGATACTAAATCTAAAGTAAACAGATTTCATTTAAAAGCAGTTTCTTGTGGCTTTATGTTACATAGATGATGCGATGATAAATATAACTAATTTATAATCGACTTCAAACAAAGAGGTTATTAGTTTGACCTGTATGTATCGAGGCCTCTGGTGCCTAACCACTTTTCAACAAAAATAGCTCGCGCACATGACAAAAACGGGCGTCACTTCAAGAAATGCATAAGAAACAAGTTTTTATCAAACATATTAATTACTGGCAGTAAATCGCGGGTTACTCCACTTAGGTACTCGTATGTTTATGAACAAAAATCACCAAAATCGTTTTAGCTGATTTATGTGGAACATGGCCTCACAAAGAAGCTCAAAATCACACAACGAGCGATGGAGAGGGCTATGCTCGGTGTTTCTATACGAGATCGAATCAGAAACGAGGAGATACGTAGAAGAACTAAGGTAACGGACATAGCCCTGCGAATCAGTAAGCTCAAGTGGCAGTGGGCAGGGCACATAGCGCGTAGAACTGATGGCCGATGGGACAGAAAAGTCTTAGATTGGAGACCCTTCGAACAAAGGCGCAGCGTAGGACGTCCACCGACAAGATGGACATACGACCTTGTAAAGATCGCAGGATCGCACTGGGTGCAGACCGCTCACAACCGGTCGTCGTGGAAAGCCATGGAGGAGGCCTATGTTCAGCAGTGGACGTCCTTCGGCTGATAATGATGATGATGATGAATGAATGATGTGGAACATTCATACTACTTTTGAATGTATAAAATAATATGTTTATTAGTAGGATTTCTTGTCTAAATCAACGTTGCTAAAGAATACTTATTAAGAAATAGGTCTGATTCAACTTTGAAAAGATTAGGTCTAGATTCAGCTTAAGATAAAAAGGAAGCCTAGTGCTTATGTTAATACTGAGATAGGTAGACTTAGGCAATTGTAGAAAACATCATTTTAATAGCCGGCAAACATGTAAGTAAGGTCAGCATAAAATCATAAGAAATTCACATTTAACACTCATTAAGTATTTATTTACTTCATAAACCAATTTATTTCGGACAGGGTCAATGTAAAACAGGTGTCAAATACAAAATTAAAACTAAAAACAATGAAATAAAAAAAACTTTTTAAATGTTTCAGTCAATTTGAATTCATAATTAAATCACTAAAATTTTTTTAGATTTTAGAAAAAGTGTATTTGGTTAATACAGGGTTACTAGTTATTTTTAACATTGGATTACTTAACATCAGTTTGCGAGCCTGTGATTTTTTTTTTGTTTGATTACACAAAGATGCACTGTTGCACATATACATTGCAGCAGTAGCTTGTTAATAGGCTTATAATTAAAACTTTATACTATTTTCTTTTAAATATATTTTCATTCCTATTTTGCTGACCGTACACGACACTGGCTGTCCTTTCAATGTTTACAAGATTTCGTCAGTCGAACCAACGACCTAGCGGCAAAAGGTTTTGAGCCACCACTCTTACGTTGACATTTAATAGAATGATCTATGGATAGATCGATAGTGATCTGTTGAAAGGTTATCTATACTAATATTATAAAGCTGAAGAGTTTGTTTGTTTGTTTGTTTGTTTGTTTGTTTGAACGCGCTAATCTCCGAAACTACTGGTTCGAATTGAATAATTCTTTTTGTGTTGGATAGTCCAGTTATCGAGGAAGGCTATAGGCTATATAACATCACGCTACGACCAATAGGAGCAAAGATATAGTGGTAAATGTGTAAAAAACGGGAGAAAGAAGTCACTATTCCACGCGGACGAAGTCGTGGGCAAAAGCTAGTATAAATATATGATCAGATTTATCTTTACATAGCTTTATAATATAAATATAGTGTAATCTTCTATTTATAAAAGAGTCGTGTTAGCTATACACCATTTATAACACAAAAACAGCTAAAGGATTTTAAACTTTCGCGTTGCATTGCAATTACTATTAGACATGACGGGTCTGAACAAGTAAGTAATAGCAACATGAAGAAGAGATGGATGGACTGTGTGAAAAATGATATAAGTGTGAAAGAAACTTTTATAAAGTTAGTGACATTTTTAATCAATAGTATATTTATTTATTTATTTAAAGACTTTATTGCACAAATTTTGTGTACAAAGGTGGACTTAGTATATAATGACGAAATTGACATAAATAAGATAGGGGTTCACAATTAATATTAACATTTGCATGCCATATAAAAAGGTAAAACGTGAGTGCTATATTTCTAATGTTATCAACACCATCTGCATATTACCATGTTTTTAGCAAATAAACAATTTCATTTCATTTCATTCATTTCATTTCATTTCATTTCAAAAGAGTGGATGATTCAGTGACGAGTGATAGAATAGTGTGGAAGAGAAAAACATACTGCGCCGACCCCAGATAAACTGGGAACAGGGCAAGAGAATGATGTTTAGACCCGTCATGTCTAATAGTAATTGCAAAAACGGCTAAGCCGAATTGGCTGAAAATTTGTAGTTTATTAGAATTAGGAGACGGACATAGGATACTTTTATCACTTTTTATTACTAAAACTGATGTATTTGATTACTGTATTCTTGCAAATAAAACATTTGACTTTGAAAAACGGGTGGATTGATTTTCGTGATTTTACTTTGTTGGATTCGTCTTGGACTGGAATAGGATTCAAACCATAAAACGGGGCTGGGGCGGGATAAAGTTCGCTCGGGCCACTTTATTGCCTAAATGTGGGGAAAACCGGTAGTTTAAAAGTAAAAAACTACTAAGATATTGACATAAGTTTTTTTTAAAGTTAGCGTCTGGCAAAAGGTCGTCTTCTCAACACAAACATTGCTCAACAAAACTGGTTGAATAATTAACCTTTAGATTTTAAAATAATTTAACTAATAACAAGATGCAACCTTTAATACATAAATAAACAACTAATTAAACGAATGACGTAAAGCTACCTTATTAATTGTATTATAAGCAAATAAGTTTATTTTGCAATACGTACTTTACCAATATTTCTGTACCCCAATCACGAACACTATCGACTTTCCATACGAATTGTCATTTCTCGATACGCTTACGCAGTCGATAGTTTTTCGTGATTGGGGTACTGTTGTGAAGAGTTAAAAAAATCTACCTATATGAGCTATTTAAAAGTATTCCTCTTTAATTTATATCTCATTCATTAAATATTTACATGCCGGCTATCGGCAAGACATGTTGATACTTCAACTGAACAACACCTGGTATGTACATGACTACAAATGTTATGAGTAAATAAACGCATCTTATCTTATCTTGCCTTACTAATGGATATTAGTGCCATCTTTAGATTTTAGCTTGCGACTATTTTTGGGGAGTTAATCGTCATCTCGCTGGCAATAAAGTCCACAGATGAATAATATAATTAATAAAATCACAGAGACTCGCGAGTTGGCACCTGATTGTACCAATTTTTTGTCATCAACTCTTGGGGTTGTAAAATTCGGTACTCTATAACTTATTTTGAAACTGGCTGTACCAAAAATGACAGAATTTCAAATTGCTCATTTAAAGTATAGGATGTGCCATTCCAATGTATTAGCTATATGCCTGTAAAGTTTCATCAAAATCTATTCAGTAGTTTTTGCGTGAGAGTAACAAACACACATCCATCCTCAGAAACTTTCACGTTTATAATAGGTACCAGTATTAGTATCTAGAATTGTAGGGGTTAAGTTTCAAGAAAGACCGTACGATTTTGAAAGCTCTTTACAGTTAGGTACTTATATCTCTTACGAATTTAATAATATTCAAAGTAAAATTCCGCTAGATAGACAACCGTTGCCAAGCGGTTGGTCCGGCCATAACATATGAAATTCAAACATTTATATGTAAAACATACAAGTTTCTGTCTATCCGTTCGTGAGTCAGAATAGAAATATGTGACATGTTGGTTATTAGCAAAATTTAAGATTATTTTCGTGTGTGTTTTCGCAAAATGTTGACTTGTTGATATTTTACGTTGTAACTTGGCTTTAAAATATTATGTTGTGGGATGTACTCTTGAGATATTTGACGTTGATATACACAGTAATTTTTAATTGCAGCATTCATCACTATTATAATTTAAGATATAGTAATGATTTTTATCTATGACACTTCTTTGTACATAGTGTCATTTTCGTTTAGGACACCCTTTATAATTATTCGTAGTGTATCTTAATTTATATAATTTTTAAGACTTTGTCTTAACTCTGATATAATATTGCTCTAATTATTTCCAAACAGATCGATTTTACCAAATAAAAACAATTAATCATGTTTTTAACCCCCAAATCAAAAAGAGGGGAGTTATTTGCCAGCTATGTGTTCAAAGCATAAACTTATATGTATTTTATACGAGACTCCCTGTACAGAACACATTTCGTGTCACATTTTCTAAAATGACAAAGTATGCACAGACACGGCAGTTACCATAGCAACGCTTTGAAAGATGCTCCATCTGGCCAAAATTTTTTGTACAACAAAGTTTGTTCTGAATAGCCTGTGTGTAATCAAAAAAGAATCAAGACATTACATGACGCAAATGATACTATACTAATTCATGAACACAAATATACAGGAATCCATAAATAATTATGTTACTAATTATTTTTTTTACCGTGAGAACCCATTGTGCATTGTCTGTGGTCGCTCTGTTTTTTTTTCTCCGTATTTTTTAATCAAATCGTCGCTCTAACGAGAAATCTCGTGACTTCCGTTTTGATACTGAGAATTCTATTTTCTATGGAAAATAAGTCGAAATGAAAAATTGTTTAGATCAAAAAATGTGAAAAACTGTTTTTCTGACTTGACTTTTATGGAATGATATTTCAACTGGTATTTTTTTTGCATACAAAACAATTGACACAGTGTTTTATGTTTTGCATGATTCTGTGAAAAAACAAGTTATTCTAATGTTAATTAAACAATTAGTTTTTTATTAGTACATTCAAACAATACTTGACATTAGTATTTATTGCTTTAATTAAACATTATTAACATATTTACATCTTGTAAAACAGTGTTTTTAACGCGCCTTTATTTTATTTTTAACTAGGAAAAAAATACTTTGTTATCGTTCAGCAAATATATTTGCATAGCATAGTATAACGTAACATAATTATGTTTTAGTCAATTAGGTTGTGCCTTTGTCTTAACTGCTATATAGATTTGTATGATAAAAAAGGTTAATGCAAGTATTTGGGTAGGATAACGTAATTTTATCTTTTCTTACTTTGTCAATTTCTTTGCTGAAATTAGAACTTGAACATGGAATGACTTGGAATGTAAGGAGTATTAATACTTTTGTATCTAAATAATTGAAACGATATAGAAATATAATAGTGAAAAACGAAGTTTTAAGCAACTTACAGCGCGGTCGGTGTTTGGATGGGTGACCATTCCGACATTTAAGTGGCGTATATTACGAGCATCTCCGTGCTTCGGAAGGCACGTTAAGCCGTTGGTCTCGGCTAATATCGATTGGTATTAGTCGTTAAGCCTGAGGCCTTATGGGCGGCTTGATAAAATCTGGCAGTAAGGTTCGTCGCTTTCCTTGCAAACACCCCTCCGCCAATCCGCACTGAGCCCGCGTGGTGGAGTATGGCTCATAGTACCTCACATTTGAGGTAAGGCCTTTGCCCAGCTGTAGGATGCTTACAGGTTTACTTTACTCTACTAATAGGTATGTTTCACAATAGTTACCTTATGGTTTCCAGAATCATTTGGAGGGAGCTCGCCCCATCTATTCCAGCACTTCACACACAGTTTTAAGTCCGCCTTTCGTAGTAACAATACATTATGTCCCACCCAATGTCCTCTTTTTAACACCGTTCACACCGAAAATACCGATTATTGTAAATATTTATAAAGAAAAACCGAACCTTTTTATCACATTACCCTACAAAAGTTTTTATTTTCTACCCTCTAACTTAGCCATAGTTTTGACAAGTAAACTTGGCTGTCTAAGGGCCAATTTTTCAATGAAACTTAGCAGACTGATAAATTATAAAGCTACGGATTTAAAAAAATACAGTTACGTATGATTGCCGACAATTAGATGACGTTTTAAAAGTAGCCATATAGTATTTTTTTCGGCAAATATATCTAATTGGCTAATTAAAATCAGCCCTAAACGAAACAATATTTATTAATTTGTTTTAATGTCAAACTTTGTTAGAATGGATCAGTACCGTAACCATGATTTTCTGGCGGTATTTCTCGCTAGCGACGACGTATCTTTTTGACATGGAAAATTTTAGTTCTTCAAGTGACCGGTAGGGGCGCTGTGCAATTTTTCCATGGACTTTTGTTACGTAGTCGCTAGCGAGTAAAACCGTCGTAAACTCATCGTAACGGTACAGTGAGTTGTTATACTACGTATAGAGAAGCTATGCCAAGCAAAAAATGTGTCGCAAATACGACGTCAAGATTGTGACGTATTCCTTGAAATTTGAATGTCAAATATGAAACCGTTTATACGTTGATGTCAAGTGGCGTCAATTCATGTGGCACGAAATTTGTTCGTGATGTCAGTTCCATATGCTAGTAATAATAGTTCAATGGAATGGATGTAAACTCCATTCATCTTTGCTATTAGTCCAAAATTGTAAACAATCTTTTTGTAAGTAACTTTTAAAGTAATATCAAATTAGTTTACTATTTAATTAAAAAAGATATCAGTGTTGAACAATGAGTTTTAAATAAATAAATAAATATGCTCCAGACAACACACCAATTGTCTAGTTTCGAAGTAAGGAATTTATTACTAGTGTTACGAAGTACCAGACAACGATTATGACGGGGGCGTCTCCCATAAATACTTAAATACATATAACATCCATGACCTAAGTACAAATGTTCATGCTCATCACACAAACAATTGCCCCTTGCGGGATTCGAACCCGCGACCGCTGGTTCAGTAGTCAGAAGCTCTAACCACCAAACGTGTCGTCCTAAATTAGCTATGTATGTTGTAAGTTTTGTGTTTATCTTGTTTTAAAAGGAATATTTTCGCTAAAAAGGAATGTCAAGTTGTTTACAATGTTGGACTGGCAACGATGAATGGAGTTTATGGATGTTTGTTACCTCTTCACGCAAAAACTGGTAAACGGAACCTATAGGTTTGACTAGCAGATAATGATTTTAGCATTAAGTCCACCTTTGTACACCATGATTATGTGCAATATGGTCTTTAAATAAATAAATTAATGGATTTTGATGAAACTTTACAATAATCAAATTTATACAGAATAGCACCTAAGGTATAATTTATAATGATTTATAATTAGATCCAATAATTACGTGGATTAAGTCGCGGGCAGTCGCTTGTCATCAATAATGCATTAACTAGGTAACCTATGTTTGCATTCTCTATTTCAATTAATAATTACTTAACAACCAATATAATTGAAAGTAATCACATTTCTTCACGTTAATAAGGCATAATATTTAATTAAGAAATCAATAAATATTTGCCATCTTTCAAATTAAATTGCGTAAAACCACAATGCAGATATATTCAGTAGGTACCTACCATTTTTTTATTATTTCAGTAGTTGTTTTAGGTATATTGTTCCGAAATATTTATCCTCAAAGATTTCTCTCATTTGCCATATCTTCAAAAATTTGTCTTACTATTTTGAGAAAAAAATGGCGCTTAAATATTCTTTTTTTGTCAAAAAAAAAAAGGACAGGTCATCTTCTAATATTAAATTTTGTACTTTTCACTTAAATTACTGCTTTGCTATTGATTTTCTTATTCTTTTTCAACCTCCGTGGTGTAGTGGCTAAGCATGGGTTTCAAGACGTCGCCGCTCCAGGGTTCGATTCCCATTTCCCAGTCGGGTCAATGTACTTATAAATCATATTTTTCTATATTGCTTCGGGTCTAGGGGCTGTGATACCACCGCTGTTTCTGATTTCCATAACCCAAGTGCATAAGCTACTTTCTTTGGGATCAGAGGAATGCGATTGATGTCCAATATTTATACAGGGTGTGACCTGTTAAGTAACCAATAATCAATTTTAAATGGTTTTAATTTATCATAATTCATAATGAACAAAAAATATTGTTATTTTTTAACAAACTAAAATCGAACCAGCAATGTAATGCAAACAAATGTGTCCAGTCATAGAACTTGACATTGTCATTAATTACAACAAGTTGGATTACTATTACCTATCTTTGAGTAGAACTGTATACAGTCTGAGCCTACTGGTACCAATTCTATTGTGTCAAATTCGCGCTTTGACAAATTAGTATTGCACAAGGCGCTATCGCGTATTGACATATTGGCAATAGTATGACATTGGTCAGTATTGCATATATTAGTATGGAACCGAGATATTTGGCGACCACACTTTTAATGATGTTTGATTTGGATTACCTGTAAGTACCTAATTGGCGATGTGTGAATTATTTATTACAAGAACAATACTTATGCGAGGTGTGTATGTTTCAGGGAATATGTGAAAATAGTTAGATACGGGATTGCTACCATGTACCTTATTATTTATGAGCTTCCGATAATTGTATACAGTTAAATAATTGTATACAGTTACTGCTTAGAAATCTTTGGAATTTGGGCTTTTTCATAGTTTTTGAACACTTTTAAATCTTATTTTATCAATATCCCAAAAACACATGCATAAATTTAAAAAATCTTGTTTAAATCAAAATCGGCTCAGTAATTGTATCGAAAATAGTTGAAGACTACTGCACTACTTTTAGACAATTCCTAAAAAATAACTAATTTTAAAAATATGCGTCAAAGTTATGAATCTAATAAAAATTAAAATGATAGTACCTATAACTCACAAAATTTAATTCATTCTATAAAACCACTTAACATCTTAATAAGTTTGGTGAATTTATGCTAAATACGAAAACACCATTAGTTAGTTGTCAAGTATAATTCATAATAAAACTTATTTACACAACATCGATAGTAGGTAAGATTTAAACAAATATTTATATGGCGATCCCAATTTTGTAACACCTAAAATAAAAATAAATATTTTTTACATTTACAGGGTGTCTTAAAAAGGGCTACTTCCTGAAAGTATTCTTAGGTAATTGTTGTTAGTTTTCTTCCTGCTGAAAAAAAATCTCTTTTTTATAACAACTTTTATCTGAAACTCTGTCTTCCTATGTTTATTATACATAGGAGACTACGGCTCTGTCACTTTAAATCATTAAAATATCGTGAATTTAGAAACTAAATAGTGAAACATGACTGTGTTCTAGAATTCAATGTACGCAAAGAGTAACAATATTAATTCAAATTGTTTTAATGTCACATAAATACATAAAAGCTAGAAACAGCACACATTTCTTAAGTTTTTTTTTTGTAAAAACTAACACCCTTATTCATAATAACTAATAATAAACCTGTTTTAACTATTACACTGTTTTGCCTCGTTCTTTCTTGGCGCTGTCATCATTTGACAGAAAGTGACTAAACAGTGTAATAGCTAAAATAGGTTTATTTGACTGTTTGAATTATTATGAATAAGGGGGGTAAGGCTATATTATAAGGCTACAAAAGTTATCGTAAAACGTCATACATGTCAATTTTAGTAAGCTAATTTCGTAATTAATGTGATGTTAGTTAAAAAATAATTGTCTTTATATGAAATAGGTACCACGTACAAATCTTAATTTTTAAAATATTTTTGTCATTAAAACATGTCATACTAAATGTGCAGGTTATTTTAACTAATTAAAAAAACACTAAAAAGTATAACCTAAATTTTGAACCAACACATAATTACTCAGCGTACGAACCTTACACGGTTGTTAAACGCAAAAGTCCAACACATAAGCGCATGTCGTAACATTCTTTATTGACATGTCAAACCTATCTCTATCGGCGGCGTCATTTATCATCGGATGACATTGCGGTTCTTATCAACACTTTGTCAATGAGTGACTTCACAAAGGATATTTTAACAAAATGACAACCTTTGACTCGTGTCGTAAGATGGAGATTATATTTGCATCATGGGCCCGTATGTATACGGGTGGCTTAACTTTGACATATACAAAAATACAAATTCAAATACAAAAATATTTTATTGTTACAATAAAATGGCTTAGTTCTCCCTTTTGAGTTTGAAAACTTGTTTAAAATTAAATAAATAATTATATAATAAACAAATATAAAATTATATAACTATCTATACTATAATATTATAAAGCTGAAGAGTTGGTTTGTTTGTTTGTTTGAACGCGCTAATCTCCGAAACTACTGGTTCGAATTGAATAATTCTTTTTGTGTTGGATAGTCCAGTTATCGAGGAAGGCTATAGGCTATATAACATCACGCTACGACCAATAGGAGCAAAGATATAGTGGTAAATGTGTAAAAAACGGGAGAAAGAAGTCACTATTCCACGCGGACGAAGTCGCGGGCAAAAGCTAGTGTAATTATATAACTAGCGCATGCTTATGTTTTTATAAGGAGTTTGTTTGTTGTTGAACACGCTTATCACTGATCCGATTAGAAAATTTATTTTGATTAGAAAAATTATTTATGGGGGAAGGCTAACTAGTTTTTTTAAATGGTTTTAATGATTGGTCTATCTCTGTGTGTGTTAAAATTGAATTATATTAACCTTCTATAATATAAAACAGTTTCTCTTTTTTGGGAAACTAAAAAAATAACAATATTACAAAGCTTATTAAAACGCTATAAAGTTCTTAAGAAATCACTGTTCCCTAAATCACAGATTTTGACACCCTGTATAAGAAATATAATAAGTTATCCTTTTCACCAAACTATGAAGTAAATTCATTTACACAAGATTAACAAACTGTATAATAAAATAGTTAAAACCGCGAAGATGTTAAATTCCTTGCGGAATTAGAAATTGGATGTAGATTCAACATACTTACATTAGGGTTTCGAAATTATGTGAATTATAAATGTAAAGCTGCGGTTTGGTGATAGCGAGGATTATTTAATTCAAAGGATATTGTATGTGTCATGCTTTTATGGTAATCATCTCGTAATCATACATTTTATGAGACAAAATATTTGGCAGTCGAAATTCTTGAGGTAAAATCAAATGTTCTTGAATCTAAATGTTTTTATGTACAACCGGCAATTTTTTTTCAACCATTATAATGTTACCATTACTTCAATATTAAAGTAGTTCAATGCTTATTAAGAAGGTGACAATAATGACGATTGACATTGTAAACCACGAGTATTTACAGATCTATAAAACGTTAAATTCTTTTGTTCATACTCTGGTAGAGTTAAAAAATACGAATGATCAATATTACAAAAAAGTCCTTTTTTACCATGGTAACTTTGTACGAGCAAATGTTTGCAACTATTCAGCTTTGCAAGAAAAAATATTTTTGTAATTGATGTTAGTACTGAATAAACGTTTCTTTCTTTCTTTGAAGAAGAAAAATATCAGTACGGAGCTCCTGTTCCTGAATACCTGCGTGACACAAATCTGTTACCCGCGTATATAATACTATTATATTATTATGTTCAGTGCCCGTGAAGTAATTACTTCGTGCCAAGCTATTTAAGTACTAAACGCTGACAGTGAAACCCCTGCTCTACACACCTTGTAATTTAACCGTATATCAACACACAGACATGACAGCCAGATTGACAGTTAGATATATCCTGCAAAGGGCACAGAAGAACAGCTGTTTATTTAATGTGCAAACATATTAAGATAGGTGCAGCTTAGTTTTAGTAAGAACTTAAGGCCCAGTTTCGTGATCAATAGTTAACTCAACTGATGGTTAAATATCGTTACGAGCGGTTGAATATTCCCAAATGTTAGTAAGTATGACTATTTTATTTATTTATTACACTTCATGCACAAACAAAAGGTACATATGGCGGACTTAATGCTAAAAGCATTCTCTACCAGTCTACCATTGATCTATACATAGAAAATACAGGCGGCGCGAAGGAAGTGATAGAGGTGTAAAAGAAAAAGCTTGACGATAAAAATTACAAAAGGTTTTTGAAACACAATAAACATACATACTACTTATTACATAAATACCGCATAAATGAATTTTAATGACCATTGGTTAAGGCATTTTTTCTTCGAAACGCGCACAATCGTAAATATTTAGTTGCTGGTAACGTTATTCAACTATGAGTTGAATTAACTATTGATCACGCATCTGGGCCTAAGAAAAAGCGGCGACGACATATTCCGCGCGTTTTGATTTTTCTCCGTTCTCTTAAGTTGTAGCGTTATGTTGTATAGCCTATAATCTTTTCAAATAAATAAGCAATCTAACACAAAAACAATTGTTCAAATCGGACTAATAGTTCCTGAGATAATCGCGTTCAAACAAACAAGCAAATCTCTTAAAGGTCGCACTGCCTATTGCTTTCATAGAGTTTCGTAGTACCCTTGTAACTAGTTTATATCTAAAATGGCATTTTGACAATCATAAATCTAGACCCCTTACACACTGCGACTTTTAGCAGCGATGCAAACGCGATGCAGTCGCGATGCAGCATCGATGCAGTCGCAAAATGTCAACTTTTACACACTGCGCTGCTTTTAGCATCGATGCAGTCGCGATGCTAACGCGCGTTAGTATCGATGCAGAAGCTGGAAATTGACAAATTATGTACTGAATATTGGCGACTGCATCGATACTAACGCGCTTCTGTATCGATACCAAATAACCTATATCTGTTCATTGCGCGAGTCGCGATGCTGTCGCACGTTTTCAAAACGCGCGTTATAGGTAAACCGCTTCATTGAGACTTCGCCTGCGGGGTACAGGGGCGTGAGGGGAGGCAATAGCGGGTCGCGCAAGAGGTGCGGGCGGCGCGGAAACACCCGCCCGCGCCGCTCACTTACCGCGCTCTCGTCTCCCCCCGCACCCCTTTGCCCCGCTGGCGAGGTCTCAATTTCGTGGTCTACCTATAGTATTGATGCTGAAATTCGCAATGTATAAGGGGTCATAGATTTACGTAGTAGAACCTGTAGTTTATATCTAAAATGGCATTTAAACAATCATCAATTTAAAACGGAAAACGGATCCTAGCTACTGTCTAAATAAATAACATAATCTTGAGTTATAATTTGCATTTCAATGCATGTGATTCGTCACTCCATTATTTAGGATTTGCAAATCCGATGCCAAATAAAGTTTAAGGTTTATCCTCTAGTAACTTATCTTGTGAGTAATACAGTAGAGCCTTTTGGTTTAATTTGAAATTACAAGTTATTAATAATTTTGGTTAAGTTGGTACAACTAGCCAAGCTAAATATCTCCTGTGAGTTATGTTGGCACACTGAGGACACTACTAATTGTGATTACACAAATCTTTTTATTTTTAACTATAAATAAACAAGAAACAATTAACTAAGACACGCATCATGAAAAAAAAATTAACGCCAACCTATTCAAAAACGAAATCGTTTCCTTGTGGCAAAAAGGCTATGATGTTGGCGATGCCGCGTTGGATAGCTATTGGATGCTAAATTTGAGCGAAAAAGAGCAAAATCTTTTTTACTTTAACTATGAGACACTTAGGTCCAGTTTCGTGATGAATAGTTAACTTAAATAATGGTTAAATGTTGTAACCAGCGGTTGTATATTATTGTGCGTGTTTTAAAGTAAAAACAAAAGTCAGCTTTTTGAACGCGGTAATACTTTACGACATTAAAAATTATCATTGAACATTCTACACTTTCATCTTGATCTTTCATCTTTTAATTATTTGTACTTTATTGCTATACTAGCTTTTGCCCGCGACTTCGTCCGCGTGGAATCGTGACTTCTTTCTCCCGTTTTTTACACATTTACCACTATATCTATAGTTATCGAGGAAGGCTATAGGCTATATAACATCACGCTACGAACAATAGGATGGTCGTAGCGTGATGTTATATAGCCTATAGCCTTCCTCGATAACTGGACTATCCAACACAAAAAGAATTATTCAATTCGAACCAGTAGTTTCGGAGATTAGCGCGTTCAAACAAACAAACAAACAAACAAACAAACAAACAAACTCTTCAGCTTTATAATATTAGTATAGATAAAAGTAGTGACCCTATATAAAATCGAAATATCTCTTGCTATAATTTGCATTTGAATACAGTTGATTCGTCACCCGATAATTCAATTATTCATGGCATATAATTCAAACACAAGTAGGCATAGATGAAATTACAAATATAAGGATCTTACTCCACTGAGGTAAAGAGCTTTTGATATTTTCATATTTTTTTTACAAAATTATCTGTAATATTTTTTCCCCTGTATTTTATTCTCGATCGACAACCGCTCCTTTCAATTTGACTCGTACTTTTTTTACACCCTGTATATAAATATACTATTCCGATTAATTTTGATGAATGATTGTGGTTTTTACTAAAATCCATTAAGTATTCTTTGCGTAAAGAAATAACAAACAACATTTATAATATAAGTGGCGTACGTTATTTTTTACACCCTGTATAATTACTAAATACATGTTACTTGCAAAATACAAAATCGAACTTTCATATTCCAACGAAAATGTCAGCATAATATATTAGACTACGAATCCTAATACGACAGGAAAACACATACGAATACTTTATCCATATCGGTTAAGCATGTGTTTTGACATAGATATGTATTGACTTCTGACCTGTTGAGTCAGTAAGGTCGGTCGCGAGTTCGATTCCGGTTTGTTATTAGTATTATGTATATTGTTGTCGAAATGTGTCGCGGATTTTAAGATTGCTTACATCAAATGGAATAAGCATATTAGGTATACAGGATGATGTGATATGTGATGATGATGATGACCATTTTTAAAGATGTTAAACTGTGTTTTGTTAGATAAATCGGCCTTACAAAATTTGGCTTATGGTGAACACAACACCCTGTATTTTATAGACTGCTTGTGCTATGCGACTTCATCCAAATAATTAATTAATTTAATCATTATAAAATGCGAGTATCTAATCAACGTCTTAGAATACTATTTAATGAAAAAAAATACTTAACACGTTCCGGGCATTGCTTAACACATACAACAACTATTGTGTCTGGAGTAGTATCCCGGAACGTGTTAATTATGTCCTTAAATGCCTTCCAAGCCTCAAAAAATTTTTTTATGACATAATTCATTAAAATCGTATGAGCTTTTTTAGTCAAAATATCATAATAAGTTACTTCAGGTCCAGTAGTTCCCGAAATAAGCGCCTTCAAATAAACAAACTCTTAAGTTTAATAATACCTATTAATATATATTTCATTGTTTCCTATGTAACCTTTTTTATATCTTCACAGTAGCTTTCAACACCTACCACGTAGACACTAATCATTACATTGTAATGAATTATCCATCTCACAAGCAATGTATTGACAGTAATAGTCATTATTAATGATCGTACCTCAAACATAAATTACAACATGGCAAGAATTTGATTTAACGATATCTCACTGTCACAAGTTAAGCAACGCACCTCTTGGCTAATCTTGGATGGGTGACCGTTTGACAGTCAATCAAATGCGTAAAGAAATTAAATTGCAATTGATTTGGTAACAAGATCCTACTACTATTATAAAGGCGAAAGTTTGTAAGTATGGATGTATGGATGTTCGTTACTCTTTCACGTAAAAACTACTGAATGGATTTGAATAAAACTTTACCACAATATAGCTTATACATCAGAATAACATATAGGCTAAAATTTTTGAGGTTTCTAATGTGAGGTCGTAAAAAAACTCATTTTTTGCGCTACTAGACGGGACGAACCTGAAGTCCACGCGAACGAAGTCGCGGGCATAAGCTAGTCTACTCATAATTGAAAATGACAGATCCTTAGTTTAATGCCAACATAATGACATTTGATCGCAAGTTTAAAAAATCGTGTTATTATACCAACACAAGAAAACATACCATATTAAGACACGTCATGTTAATTTAGGTACAATTTAATTTTAAACGACACTTGAAGAAGTCGTTGAAAACGTTTTTAGGGTTCCGTAGTTGAATGGCAAAACATGGAACCCTTATAGTTTCGTCAAGTCTGTCCGTCCGTATATCACAGCCACTTTATTCTTAAACTATTAGTATCACACAGCTGAAACTTGGTAGGTAGGTGTATCTTATCTACCGCTTTCTGATTCATATATAAAAAGTAACAAAGAAATACATACGCCCCCCATCACCCCCTTTTAACTTTTGAACTAAGAAAGTGAAAATTTTGATAAACAAAGTTATTTTTGCTCAAAAAAATATTGTGATATTTTCGTTAGGTGGAAGTAAGTGGACCCCTAATCCAGTTAAGGGTGGCACAGAACCCTCAGTGCGCGGGTCCGACTCGCACTTAGCCATGTTTTTTTGTTTGTTTAATATACTTAATTAGAAGTGCTCGGCCGAATGTCAACATAACTTTTAAATGATGTAGATGTAGAACCCAAAACAATCGTGCTATTTTAACATACCAATCTAAATAACCCTCTTATAAATACTTCATATTGGTTAAATAGTAAACAAACACCATTTATTGGTTTGATGAATAGGACCAACTGATCAAACCCCATTTCTATTGTTACAGAAGCAGTACTGCAACACCAAGACTGAAATCTGCTGCAGGATCGAAGTGCCATCAGTGGGATCCGGTTCCCTCCAAGGTTCTCTAGGCGTTGGATCCGCTACCTTCCAGGGTACAGGGAGCCAGGGAACTGGGCTGTTCGTTTCTGGGCAGGCTGGCCAGGCTGCTGGACAATCTGGCCAAGGCTTTGGTTCTAATCAGGGTGCTTTTGGACAGGGAAACGCTTTTGGGCAGAGTTCTTTCAACGCGCAGGGTCAGAGCTCTTTTGAGAGCACTCAGGGTCAAAGTAGAGGTCAGAGTGCCTTTGAAAGTGGGCAAAGTAGAGGCCAAGGTGCCGGTGCTTTTGAGAGCGGACAAAGAGGTCAGGGCGCCTTTGAATCTGGCCAGAGTAGAGGACAAGGCACCAGTTCTTCTTTTGATCAACGAGGACAAAGCGCCTTCGAAACAAGTCAAAGAGGTGGAACTTTTGAGAGTAATCTAAGTGGCCAAGGCACTTTTGAGAGTGGACGAGGAACTGCTTTCGGTGCTGGGAGGGAGACTACCGCTTTTAACGCTGGCAGAGAAAGCTTTGGTGCAGGCAGAGAGAGTTTCGGGGCTGGTAGAGAGAGCTTTGGTTCTGGTACTGGAAGAGACCAAGGATCGTTCGGTTCAGGGCAGAGTACAACCACTTTTGAGGCTAGGGAGACGTCTACCACTTTTGGGGGGAACAACTTTGGGTCTACAGGGAATAGGGGGACGTTTGGTCAGGGAGTGGGGACTCAAACTGGTCAAGGGGTAGGCGCTTTTGAAGGAAGTAGCACTTTTGGGGCTGGACAGGGGGTTTCGTCTACGGGAACCTTTGGGACTAACACAGGTTTGTGTTTGAAGACATTTATGTCAAACCATGACAACTGACTGCTGTATTCATTTACTTTAAAATGCAATTCTATTATACGGATTGATTTTGAGAAATGTTAAATATTCTTTAATAAAATTAATTGATCAGATTTTAAGTAAGTAACAAAGATACCCCTCGCAAAATAAGAGTTGATAGAAAGTGGATTGAAAGTGTTATAAATATTTTTCAATAACCTTTGTTGACAACATAAAGTATAATCTCCCTTGACTTTTTACTTCTATGACACACCGATTGAAATCACAAAGGGTAAATTTAGCCTAAATCAAATTAAAGATGTCAGTTGAAATGGTTTGACAAGTACTTCTCAAAATTACTCCCAATTACTTGATTATTATAGGCATCTCTGTCAATCATACTAGCCTCAGTGCGAGTGAGTGAAATGATTAGACTTCTGATTAGATGATGGGTTATAAAACCAGCTTACTACTATAGTGTTGAGGTAACCAACATTTACCCAGGGGCTAATTTTGATATAGGAAAAGATACAGATGCCCTGAAAAGCTTGGATTATGATAATAATGATGAAGATAATGACGATGGTGATGATGATGATGCTGCTGGTGCATTTCAAACGCTTCCTAATTGGCTTTAAATGCTTATTAAGCTGCTAAATTAATGCTACGCTTAAAATTATAATCTTAACCTTATTCTAAATTACTTATCATTTCTAACACTATTGGCTTTAAATTTATTAATTTTCTTTTCAAAATTTATTCATGAAATTCCCATTCGAAAGTCCCATAATTTGTTAATTAAATATTTGAATGATTTTATATCGTGTTTAGTTGTTAAAAATCTTGTTAAATTCGATTTATTACAACAAATAAATAGCTCATAATTGCACAGAAGCAAAATTCATATAAAATACATACACAGGGAGGTATCCTAACACCAACTTTACTATCACCAAAATACTTACAACCAATTTTCCTTCAGGATCATCAACCTTCAACGCTCAAGGCACGCAGACATCCTCAACCTTCGGCTCTAACACGAACACAGCCAACAGAGGAACAGGTTCATTTGGGTCTGGCTTCGGAAACACCAAATTCGGTGCCTCAGCTGGTACCTTTGGCACTGGTTTCTCCACAGCCGCGCCTGCCAACCGTTTCGGCACCAACGGCTTCAACAACGAGGTCTTCAAATCCACCAGCCAATCCAACTTCGTTGAGACCGATTCCTTCTCCGCTGGCAGCGAAACCGCTGGTGTGATCAGGCCTGGAGCAGGCCCTGGGCTTAAACCTGGTATCCCTTACTTGCCGCCAGTTGATAACATCAACCAGCCGACTGTTATCAGCTCAACAGCAGTCCCAGTCTACACAACTCCGAGACCAACTACACCTCGTCCAGTGACAACTCCCAAGCCGTACTTGCCCCCAGTGTCTTCTACTTCTGCGCCAGGATATCTGCCTCCAGAACAGAGCGATTCAAGCAACTTTAAGGAGACCAGAGTACCTGGACCGGTGTACAATGATGGAAGCTTGATCCTGGACCAGAATAGGAGAACGCCGCCGCCACCAATCAGTAAGTTATTTTTTATTTATTTGAAATAGTTTTGCTCTTGACTATACTCGTACTAGGTGATCAGTCTAGAATCATGAGCACATCCACTTCAAGCAAAAAAGCTACAGTCAAGACCAATCCTATTTCAAGCAAAACTGAACCTTCATACCCTGGAATTGCCACGCTTCTTCCTCCAGATCTGGTAGCTACACCAGCCAGTGTCTTAGTCTAGAGCCATGCTAAGCAAAAACTAACCTTTATACCCTGGAATAACCTTCAAACTCTTCCACCAGACCCAGTAGCTACTCCAGCTGGCTGCGCCGCCGCTCTCAAATGCACACCGATCGAGTTCTGTACCGCCGAGGGTGTTATCTCCAACACGACTGTTGCGTTGACCAGGGATCAGGAAGCTTATAGAGTGCCTTTGACGGTAAGTGGACTTCTAACTTATTTATTTGATACTAGAAACTTGGTGACGTGTGAATCGGACACACTCATCTTAATGAAGGATCTGAAACTTCTATATAGGGCTTATTAGATCCTAGGTGTCAATGATGTCAGTATTTTTGTCAGCAAGCTACAGACAACACATCATCTGTAGCTAAAGATGATGATGATGATGATGAATGAGATTCAAAGAATTGTGTGTCAAATATCAAATTTGGTCAATCACAACCACCACCACCATTTTTTGATTGCATGTCTTGGTTTAATTTTTTCTGGTCTAATAAATGTATTTATAACTAACCACCAGTATTTTTAAAGTTGCTGAAGTCACTCTTTATCACTGTTAAACACTTTTTCTCATCCCAAAACCTTTTCCCCAGGACTGCAAAGACCTGGAAACTGGCCGCATCGGCAAGTGTTGCCGTGACCCGCTCTACACCGACCCCTGGCCCACGAACCAGCTCGGCAAATGGGTGCCCGGTGTCTTCGGAGGCAACGACGGAAAGTACGTCCCTGATAGCAAGATCAGTGGCAACAACCCAAGACCGCAGGTGACTGCAAGGCCGCCTGTCACTGGTTCAGTGCTGTTGAACAATTTTATGTAAGTATCATAAATAAAAAATAAAAAAATTAGTAACATAATGTGTCAGAAGAAAGGAATGGCGATTACTTCACCGACAAGAGCGTGGCTCTTAAATTGAAGAAGAAAAAAAACAAGTGCCTACTAGTAACATAGCTAGCTGGCGGTGGCGCAGTGGTTAGAGGGTTGTATTTTAAAGAGACGGCTATGCCAAAAGTCCCGGGTTCGATCCCCGGATTGGGCCGAAAAATAATTTTCCTGGGTTTTTCTGTTCAGAAATTCTCAGGTCAGGGTAGTCCGGAGTTTGGAAGTTGACGGTGTTTTCACCCCCGTGCCTTGAGAGGCACGTAAAGCCGTCGGTACTGCGCAAACACTTGTGCACTATACCTGAGTATAATATGTCCCGCGCAGTCGGTTAGTTGTTGTGACTGGCCACCGTACTCAAAATCGGCTTGTGGGACTATTAGTTGATAAAGCGCTACCATATATTTTTATTGTGTTACTCTTGGAACCAAAAAAAAACATGAAATTCACTTTACTAACAGAAATTTTATTCTGCAGACCAAAACCGACCACACCAACTTTCGGACCTAACCAAGTGACCCCTGGATTCCCCTCGTCCACCGTCTCATCTTTCGGACAGAAAGGTCAATTTGAGGTCAGACGTCAAGGTCAATCCGGAGGGTCAGTGACTCAATTCAGCCAAGGAGGCCAGGGACAATATAGCCAAGGAAGCCAAGGTATGGAATTGAACTTTATTTCTTTTTATACGATTTTTCTTTTAATTGAGCGAAAGTGTGGTAATTGGTTATACTTTTTTTTATTATGTGTGCTTTCAACAATTATATTCTCATGATGTTGTATGAATCAGGATATTCTGTCATGGAATTAAACAATATATAAATTCTTTATCATGTCTCTATCATTCTACATATTATTTTGGGAAGAATTTAAAGTTTTTATTGAGTAGGAAATTAGTTAAAACATAATTTTTGAGATTTATAATAATGATATCCTCAATTAACTTTTACTACATGTAAACTAGACGCTTAGTAACGGATAATTAAGAGATAATTTAAATTCCCAAAAGGTCAATTCAGCCAAGGCGGTCAAGGTCAATTCGGCCAAGGTGCCCAAGGTCAGTTTGGACAAGCACAAGGAGGAGTGACTCAGTTCGCTCAGAGGGAACAGACTCAATTTACTCAGTCTGGAGGACAGTTTGGACAAGGCGGTCAGGGTCAAATCGGAATCGGAGGTCAAGGACAGATCGGAATTCAACAAGGTTCGTTTTTGCATAAATTAGTGTATTAAAAAATATTTTATCTGTACCAATTAATTAAGATGTCGTGGATTCGAATTCAAAGCGGGTCGAAATTTCCTGCTTTCTATTTTTGGTAAAAAATTGCGAAGAATATGACTCGGTCAAAATAAATTAGTTTGACTTAAATTCAAATTGATAACAAGTACACCATTATTTGACGACCGATTTGGCGCAGTGGTTAAGAAATTGGCTACTGCGCCAGAGGTCGCGGGGTCGATCCCCGCACATTACAATCATTTGTGTGCATGAACATGTCTGTTTGTAGTGGTCTGGGTGTTTTCTATGTATAATATGTATGTATTTACAAAAAAAAAGTATTTAGGTATGTTTATAACCGTTGTCTGGTTACCATAGTACAAGCTTTGCTTAGTTTGGGACCAGATGGCGCTGTGTGAAATGTCCAAGGATATTTATTATTATTATTTATTTATTATTTTTACATGCAAGGCTCATCAATCAAACTTTATTGAAGATGGCTTATCTCACAAACTTGTTTCAATTAGAATATAAATATGGAATCGTAAACCTACCATATTAATCAAATTATCATATTATGACCATTTAACTGCAATTAATAATCCTAAGTGATAATCAGTGATTATTATTGATTTTCTACAATTTGCATTCATCTTGAAAATAGCATTTAAAGTTGTAATGTAATAGGTTTAAGATCTTTCAAGAAAACGTTTGTGAGATGAATTCACAATTAAATTGATTTTTATAACCTACTTGGAAGTCTATAAAACGAATTCTTGAGTGCACGCCAAGAAAACATGCAATTCGGTCATTTCCTTATTGGATGCACAAGCCAAATCTTACAACATTGTCCATTACTGGGTGCGTAATCCTATGTTGCTTTGACAGTTAGGCAGCTATGCTTATGAACGGATTAGAAAATTCGTATTGCGATACAAAATTTAGGATAAGCATGGGACAGCAGTACAAGACCAAGTGAAAGAGAAATAATTTACGCCAATTTGGCGACTCAACTACATAGTTAAGTGGGAATTAAACTGCCTGAAAATTGAACGGATTAAAGCAAGATCGTAATCGCCCCCTGCTTGGAAAAGTCGAATAGCGCGAAATATCTTAGGCTCACTATTATGACCAAAAGTTAGTATATTAACATAGGATCAAACTATACCACGTTTTTCTGCCCCTGACAGTACCTAAAATCTGACACATAACTCACACCAAGAGCTTAACTGAGCCATGCTATTGGCCCTTGGGCCCTGATTCTGCTGCACTAATTAAGTGGTGTAAGGTGTAAAATTACTCCCTATTTGTGTTATTCCATGAACATTTCGGCTAAGGAGCTTAAATTAGGAACACAGAAAGTCTGTTTAAACTGATCAACTCTTTACTGCAAACATTTACTATACTTAGAACACATTCACTAGAGTTTTCGAAACTGTAAACTTGAAAGGCGGTATTTCCCTGCAGTTTAAAGAACTTTATTCCTTCATGAATCCTCCTTGTTCTAATAACGATGTCTTTCAACCAGGTGGAGCGACTCAAACAGCTCAAGGAACTCAATTCACGAGCAACACTCAAGCATTTGGCCAGAAAGGTCAAGGTCAAATCGTCAGCCAAGGTCAAGGGTCATACGTGGAGCAGGGAGAAGGTGGCTTCGGGGTCGGAGGTCGAGGACAGTATGCTGTTGGAGGACAGGGTCAGATCGGATTTGGTGGACAGGTATGTTTTGTTTGTTGTTAAGTTTTTATTCAGTATATTAGAAGAACAAAACAATCCTGCTGTGAACTTTAAAAAAAGGGTTTAAATGAGTCAATTCCATTAAACGTGTATATGAAAAGGAAGATGTATAGCAGGAGCAAAAAACCAGGCAATTTTTAAAAGAAAAGTTAAAATGACTTCACCCTAGCTATCACAAGGACAAGTTCATGACCCTACATAGTTTTAAGCTACTTCCAAGCCAAGTTTATAATTAGCTTATTGAAATGGCCATAATAAATTAAAACTAAGACATGAATGAAACAATTCAAAACATCCTCACTTCACAACATATTTCTCCCCACAGGGCGCTCAAGGTCAATTCACCCAAGTCCAAGGCGAAAGCCAAACTTTCGGCCAAACCGTCACCCAAGGTCAAGGTCAAGCCGTCTCCCAGGAGTCGGGCTTCGGGGTCATCAGGGGTCAAGGTCAATCCGGATCTCAGGGCGCTGGATTCGGGATCTCATTAGGCCAGGGCGGATCTGAGGGTGGATTTGGAATTTCTGGTGGATTCGGCACTGGTATCCGTCAAGGATTCGGCACTGGAGTCATTCAGGGACAAGGTAAGAATACTTTTTAGACTCTCTTTTTTTTAAATGTAACTAGTGTAGTTTGCTTGACAAGGACTATTATGATTTAGATTGCATCATAGCAATAATGTATTAAACAGTAGTCTCTTTCTTTTTCGCTTTCTTTAACGGTTATCTCATTATTTGTCACTTACACTTTTGCATTGATTTTATTTAAATCATAGGGCAAGCCTAGATCATACCCTATCTGTTTAGGGCAAGTCTAAAATCAAGCCCTTACTTCCTTATTTAAATAAATATTGTAACAAACTAACAATGTAAAGAAATATAATAGTTCTGCTACCAGGCTCTAGATGGCGCTTCTCAATATTAGCTCGCGATGATTAAGTTTTTAATCAATATCATAAGTAAGCCCATATATTAGTTCCACTACCTGACAATAGATGGCGCTGATTATATGTAGCTCGCGCTGAATATGATTTTAATCAATATCATAAGTAAGCCCATATATTAGTTCCACTACCTGACAATAGATGGCGCTGATCATATGTAACTCGCGCTGAACATGTTTTTGTAACGTAGGTTAAGTACTCCTGAGTTTTGTACAATATGGCATAGGCTTCTGTAAGTTCCAAAGTCTAGGTTTAAACAAAAAGACTCAGTTTCGAGCCCGTTCTTAATTACCAGCACAAATCTAACCACGTATTACTTCACAAAAAATCTTGATTAGCTCAAATCTAACTAAGTATAAATCTTCACTAACAGATCTTGACCAGCACAAATCTAACCAAGTATTTCTTCCAGGCCAAGGCGTCCGCCAAGGTTTCGGGTCCGGCATCAGCCAAGGGTTCGGCCAAGCGATCATACAGGGTGAAGGGCAGACCAGCGCATCGGAGGAAGTATACCGGGTGTTCTTGGGACAGTACGGCGGTAGCGGACAGTGTGGTGTATTTAATGTGAGTATTTTTTATCTTATTTTTTTTCTATGATGAATATGTAAATGAAAGGTAAAATGATGGACTTGATGCTATAATAAAGCATTCTCTTCAACCATTGGGCTAATTTTTTGTGGCATTTGGACTCTACAATAAAGTATGTATAAAAAAGAAAGGACTCCATTTTAGGCGAACAATTTTGTTTTAGAATCGTTACCCTAATAAATGGATCCTGATTTCGATGTCCAATGCGATGGATTACCAATTGGTCAAAAGGATTAAACTTTTTTATTTATTTATTTTTTGATGAGTTTGAAAATATATTTTTTTGATTAGTTTTAATGAAATTAAAATATATTTCCGTGATGAATCTTTATACTCTGATGATAAAATCTTGTATGTTAATCCGCAGCATCCTCTAATCTCAAAAGGTTTTTGTCAAAGTATGGCGGAACCGCCAATTAAGTTATAAAATATATTTCACAAGAAAAACACATGTTTAGCCCAATTAAAACATTCATTATTTATGTAGATTTTTATCTACGATTTTTATTAATAGGATCAGAATATCCATCTCGTCTTTCGTTACCTTGAAATTTTAAATAGTCGGCCATAACATAGATCACAATGTGTTTTTTTTTTGCCGATTTTATTTTAGAAAGAAAGAAAGAAAACATGCTTATTCAGTATCACATAATTTACAGATAGAAAAATACTTATATTTAAATGCACATACAAAAGATACTGATAATTTTAATGCAAAAAACAGGGCCAGTGTTGGGTTACTTACGTGAGTAATTTTAAAATTCAGGTAATAAAAAATCGCCTGAACATATTTTTCATAAAACATGGCTAAGAAAAAATATCTGTCACAAAAAACTAAACGAAAATCGGTTCATCCGATTGGGGGCTACGATACCACAGATAATTAATTAAGATATTGATTAATTGAATGTTGACAAATAAACTTTGGAATATTGTGTGCTTTGACATTTGTATTGTATTTTTTTTATTGTTATCTTAGTATTATTTATCCTATGAATTCAAACACAATGTATTATTGTTATATGAATAAATGAATTGAAATTGAAATTGAAATTGATAGACACGTTAAAATTATAACACTCCTCTCTTTTTGTGTTGGAGGCATAAAACAAATATACCTCTAATATCACAAAACATTTATTTTTCTGATTGGCATGCGTTTGGCACTATTATCTTTGCAAAGATGATTTCCTATCTCAAAATCATGTATAAAAGTTAAGAATTCAAAAATATTATATGCGACCCAATTTTTTTATTATTATTAAGCCATAAATTCTGCTGCTCTCAAATATTTAGACAAATTGTATTAATAATATTAATATATTCATAGAGCCATCAGCAAAACGACCTTTTTAGTGTGTTGCAACCAAATTTGTTTAGCACCTCGTTAGAAATGTTTCTCTATTATCCGTTTTAAAAGATTATCACTTCTCATGTTTTTAATATAAATTATCAAGTTTAATAAACGTTTTATTAAAAAAAAATGCAATTATTTCTAGACATTACAAAAAAGTGCTTCATATTAACGGTGTTAGTACACCAACAAATATACGAGTAGAACGTAATTGTGTATAAAGTATTTGACAGATAAAGCTATCCAGAATATATCAAGACATTCGTTAGGTCTTATGTTTCTCTTTTGGGACAGTAGCAATATTTTTAATTTCTATGTAGTACAGTTTTTACGCCAGCATCATTAGCCTCCTTGCCACAAGGAAATGGTTTACAATTTGATTAGATTTTAAGTTTTTGTAATGATGTCTGTCTTAGTATTTCATTGTTTTTTGTTTGTATGTTATTAATAAATAAACAGTTTTAAATGTATGGACGATCAATAAATAAAATACCAATCAGCCAGCACCATCGCATAGCTTTTAAGCGAAAAATGATATTAGTCGTGGAAGGACGATAATCAAAATCCAATTTGTCGATCAATCAATCATCGATAGATGTCACATCACTACAGATATGCAGGTCAAGTGTCTATGGAATCTTGGACGCCATAGAGTAACGATAAACTGTACTACTTTATTGAAGATATTTTTAATTTTATAACTTTAACGTGTCTGTCTGTGGTATCGTAGCTCCCAAACGGATGGACCGATTTTCGTTTAGTTTTTTTGTGTCATAGAAAATTGTCCTGAAGCATGTTTAATGAAAATCTGCTCAGCCGTTTTTTGATTTGCGACGGAGCCTTTTTCTAAGTTTAAATTTTAATGTAAATATTTATTTCATTTCGGTTCTCAAAGGTTCGTGTGGAAGAACTCGCTTGAAGCGTAAACTAAGAGTCTGGCCTATTTAAAGTGCATTAAAGAGATCTACTTATTTGTATTAAAAATAACGACTGTACTCGAATTTCCGTGAAAAAAGGGTTTTTTAAATCTTTAAAGGAACATTTTTGTAGGGTCTCTAACTTCTCCTAAAATCTGATTCGGCTTAGATTCACAAGTACAAAATGTGGGCTTAATTCTAAAAGGAATCCCTGCCAGCCGCAACTCTACATCATGACTTTGTAGAAACTTTATGGCACCACATATCTGTTTGGATAATGTTGAAGCTACTTATATGAGTTCACGGTCTTTCTGTACAAAAAACTTGTTTTCTACTTACAGTATATACTAGTTACCAAATAAGTATGCTGTGTTTGATTAGACGATGTAACCTTTTTTGTAACACCAGTAAGTTTTGGTGACGAAAGGTCTGGGCCCACTAGACTCTACCATACCACACGATACGCTCTACTTTGCCCACTGAACGGATCTACAGCGTTCTGTCTCCCCGCTATATGGAGCGAGAGCGTATTTTGCCGGTGCTGACACGCTCCGTGCATGACACGCGACGGTGTTAGTCGGTGACGGAACATATTTTTTTTCCTGACACGTTCCTGGTATGCTACAGTGTAGTAATTAATGTTAAAAGTTTTCCGAAATAAAGTCCATAACAAAACAACCACAATGGGTTGTAGATAATGCAATGCGGTATGATTAAAAGTCCAAGCTTTTAGTCCTTCATTTGTATTGACCATCTTTTGGTTGTGTGATAAAAAATATCATCATCATCATTATCAGCCAAAGGACGTCCACTGCTAAACATAGGCCTCCCCACGGTTTTCCACAGCAACCGATTGTGAGCGGTCTGCATCCAGTGTGATCCTGCGATCTTTACGAAGACGTCTGTCCATCTTGACAAAACACTATAAAAACATAAATATAACTAGAATTATTTATCAAAAATATCAAGGACATCTAATCTTCAACCCAATTTCCTTGTCCCCAGGGTCAGAAACCATACGGCAACCGCAACGACCTGGAGGTAGACTTCGCAGAGATCCCCTGGCAAGCAATGGTGCTTCTGCAAACGAACAGGAGTCTGTTATGTGGCGGTGTCATCACCAGACCTGATGTGGTGCTAACCTCCGCGTCCTGTGTTGAGGGGTAAGATAAAGTTGTAACAAATAAAAGTAGAGTTAGCCTGTAAGCATCCTACTGCTGGGCAAAGGCCTCACATCAAATATGAGGTAGTATAAGCCATACTCCAACGCGGGCTCAGTGCGGATTGGCAGAGGGGTGTTTGCAAGGCAAGCGACCAACCTTGCTGTCAGATTTTATCATGCAGCCCATAGGGCCTCTGACTAGGCTTAACGACTCAAATCAACCGATATTAGCCGGGACCAACTGCTTAATGTGACTTCCGAAGCACGGAGATGCTAGTGATATTACGTCACTTATATGATCGGAATGGTCACCCATCCAAACACGACCGCGCCGTACGTTGCTTAGCTTCGGTATCACTACCAAAGAGCTGCCACCACTGCGCTACGAGCACCCAAAGATAAAGTAGAATTTTGTAAAATGATTTTGCCTAACGACACGTTTGGTGCAGTGGTTAGAGCTCCTGACTACTATGCCAGCGGTCGCGGGTTTGTTTGTGTTATGAGCACGAATATTTGTACCTGAGTCATGGATGTTTGAGTATTTAAGTATTTATGGGATTTTTGCAAAATCAACAGGCTTGCCAATGTGTCGGTGGCCGAGTGGTATAGGCAAGCGCCCGGATAGCGTAAGACGTGGGTTTCGATTCCTAATCTGACTCAACTTTTAAGCATATTTTCAATGATGTTGTGTGATTTTAACTTATGGGCACCATTTTTTATTAACTCTGATAAAATAATCACTAGGAGTTTCTTAGTCACGCTGATTCATATTTCTATAGTCCTATATAGAAAAGGTGACCAATGGTAAAACCCTTTTTGAAAGATGATCAATCAAGCCAACTCTATAAACACCTCAAAAACGGTCACCCATCCAAATACAACCAAACCAAACGTTGCTTCACTTCCACACCAATTCCCGTCTCTCTGACCACTACGCCACCGTCCCATCTACATCACTGATCTAAAATCAGCATATCTTTCCAGACTCGAAGCCAAGAACGTACTCATCAAAGGAGGGGAGTGGAAACTTGGCGTGGACGATGAACCATTACCATTCCAGATTGTTCAAGTGAAAACAATCATAAAACATCCGTTCTACAAGTCTGGCAACCTGAAAAACGACGCGGCCATCTTGGTTTTGACTGAAAACCTTAGATTGGCGAAGAATATCTATCCGATTTGTCTGCCGAGGGCTGAGGAGACGTTGGATGCGTTCTACAATGGCGCTGGGGAGTGCATTGTGACTGGATGGGGCAAGCAAGTTCTGCAAGGTAGGTTTTGTTATTATTTATCGTTGAACTAACTATTACTAGTGAATGTAACTGACGCCACAAACAAAACTCGTGCGCCCATGAATTGACGCCACATGTCATCAAATGGTTTTATATTAGAAATTCAAATTTCAAGGAATACGTCCTAATGTTCTTGTCAAATTTGCGAAACATCTTTTGTTTGGCATAGCTTCTCCCTTCTCTACGTAGTAATAACAAATTACTGTGTTATTTATTGTTCCTTTGAGGTTATTTAAGGAGTAAATGAATCCTACTATAAATTCGCAAGATAGATTTAGGTAATTTTAAAACAATACAATGTTACAGTACCTACTTTTATCACTTGGTTTTGCCAATTCTCTACTTCAAAGATTTTCGGATTTGAAACAAGTTATATCTAAAAGCTTTATTTTCCAGGGTCTTTCTTTCTCTTTTAGTGGGCAGTAAATTAAACTTTATTAAAAAACTGGCCAAGTTCCGTGCCAACTTTGACTGAATTAGGGGACCACTTACTTCCACTTAGCCAAAATACAACATTTCATAGTGTTTGTATGAAGGAAAAAGTTATATTTGCGATTGTTGGAAATGAGTTCTACCTCAAAAACTACTGGTTCGATCTCGTTCAAACTAATTTCGTTGAAATTAATTGTAAAGATTTATGAACTTTATAAATTATCAAGTTCAATTCACAATGGCCACTAGTTAAATTATCTCTACCTTAAAAACTTGAAAGCATTAAGCCCTGTCATCAATAATTCTAGGTATTTTTTTCGCTTCACGCAAGAATCGAACCGGATCCGTTAGGTAACTTAACCCGGGGTTCAACTTATCAATAATACTGGTTTTATAACGCGTGTGACATAAGACAGACGAAAATGCGGGGTGTTATTCTGAGAGTGGTAGAGAAAATTGCGAGCGGTCGAGATTTAGCGGGCGAAACAGATTTTTCGAGTGCGAAATTAAAATATGTATATATTCCCTAAAGGTGGTGTTTACCATAAATCTTTTGTTTACGCAACCGGCTAACAGGTACCTGAATAATTTAAGGTGATTGGCAAATCACTGCTTCATTAAATACGCCACTCTGTAATGATGATAAAATTATCGTGTTTAAGGACACACAAGATCTAAGATAAGTACCAACGATTGATGTCCATTACGAATCGTCATAAACTTCGTAACAATGAAGAAAATTATTTATCTAACCTTTCTTGATTTGTTATACAAGCTTGACCGGGTAGACACAAAGGCGCATGTTGACATGGTTATAAAAATATTAGATATCCAACTACCTCAAAATAGTTTTTTTTTTCTTTTTTCTGCGTATCTTGGACGTCCGTTCGAAAGTAAAAAAGTCGCGCGATTCAATAATACCGTCTTTTCATATTGAGATATTTGAAGTATTATCTGTGTTTATTTATTTAGATTAGTGGGTTTTACTAACATATCGGAGCTATATGTTAACCTACTAGTGCGACAGATACCACATTCCATGTTATGGAAAGTAAAAGGGTTTTCTGCCTCCGCTTGTAATGACACAGAGTTACACCATACGGCTATGCTTATAATTAAAATATGGTTTTACGTAAAAATTTCATGCTCTAATTCACCTCTTTAAATTGGTGATCAAATTTAAGATCTAGGCTCTTGTCGATGGAAATATGGAAGAATAGTCCTTGAATCTATACTAATATTATAAAGCTGAAGAGTTTGTTTGTTTGTTTGAACGCGCTAATCTCTGAAACTACTGGTTCGAATTGAATAATTCTTTTTGTGTTGGATAGTCCAGTTATCGAGGAAGGCTTTAGGCTATATAACATCACGCTACGACCAATAGGAGCAAAGATATAGTGGTAAATGTGTAAAAAACGGGAGAAAGAAGTCACTATTCCACGCGGACGTAGTCGCGAGCAAAAGCTAGTTAGTCTATATTCTTCCTCGATAACTGGACTATCCAACACAAAAAGAATTATTCAATTCGAACCAGTAGTTTTAGAGATTAGCGCGTTCAAACAAACAAACAAACAAACAAACTCTTCAGCTTTATAATATTAGTATAGATAGTATGGTCGACCTCTTACCGCCCAGTCAAAAGCCTTCCCTGATATAGAAGTAGTAGTCCCCCTAACCGATTTCGACTACGGTGGCCAGTCACAACGACTAACCGACTGCGCGGGACATATTATAGTGCACAAGTGTGTGCGCAAACACAGGTGCACTCTCTATTCCTTTCACTCTCATAGCCCGATGGGACAGCAATCTGACACGACCGGAGAGAGATCAGGGGGCGTATTGCGATCCAACTTAATCCTTTCCATTCCGAGGCAGTTCAATTCCCACTAAGTGTAAACGAATATTGTCAATGTAATAATATTATAATAATACTACAATGGTATGAATATTAACATTTATATTGTTATATTATAGTAATATTATCAATATAATGCGAAATTGTAATAAGAATTGCCAATTTGACAGTAAAGCTGAGCGTTTTAACTGTCAAAACTGCATCGCAATACGCACCCAGGCGCAGGACCAACGGCTTTACGTGCTTTCCGAGGCACGGGGGTGAAACACCGCCAACTTCCAAACTCCGGGCTTCCCTGAGAATTTCTGAACAGAAAATCCCAGGTACATATTTGTGGCCCGACCCGGGATTCGAACCCGGGACCTCTGACCTCGGACCGTGTCGTTGTCGTGAACCAGTCGTTGTGAAAAGGTGGGAAGCCTATGTTCAGCAGTGGACGTCCTTTGGCTGATAATGATGACTAAAATGTCTCCTTGAACTAAAATATTGGCTCAAAAACGAAAATCATCTTTACAAAATTCACACGCAATTCCTTATCAATGAATTTTGTATCCACCTTCATTTTCCGCACAAATCTCGTCTTTATTCTCATAAAAATAAAGGCGCCAAAAAATCAATTTCGAGGTTATGTTTGCGTGTTTTTAACATGGTTGTGGTAAAATCGAAAGCGGCATTTATAAATTGCATTTCGTTACATAAGTATTGTTTACTTATGACTTGAAATTCACGAACATGGTTGACTTTGGTACTTCGTTATAATACCTACTTATGATATTTATTTGACGACGCGTTTGGTGTATTGGTTAGCGCTCCTGACTATTACGCCGGCCGTCGCGGGTTCGAATCCCGCAAGGGGCAAATGTTTGTGTGATGAGCACGAACATTTGTACCTAAGTCATGAATGTTATATGTATTTATGGGAGACGTCCCCGTCATAATCGTTGTCTGGTACTTCGTAACACAAGGAAGACAATTCCTTTCCACGGTACCATACAATAGGTGTATTGTCTGGCGCATATTTATATTTATATACTTAATTTTGTAACGTGCAAAATTAAAAAAAAAAACTTAATGTTGTATCGTGCACGTGCTGTTTATACGATGAATAAATTATACAAAACACTTCCTTAGGGATGTCTGTCTGTATGTCACTAGACGAATAAGTACTTATCGTTGGCGAAAAGGTGAGAGAGAGTGCACTGCGAATTGGGCGCCTTTTGGGTCAGTGTCGCGAGGTAGCGTTAGCAGAAAAATCTTTACAAGACTAATTTTTTTTTGAGAAAAAAATCTATATATATAAATATGAATCCCTATTTCCCTTCGTCACGGCATCACGCCTGAACGGCTGTACCGATTTCGCTAATTCTTTTTTTGTTGTATTTGTTATTGTCAGGAGAAGGTTCTTATATAAGAAAATATATATATATAAGAACGGGGCTGAGATGGGACGGGGTCGGGTGCAAACGAAGTTGGCTGGGTCCGCTAGTATCTTGTAAAAAAGTAGAAATTGTACGAGAGCTGAGAGATTCGTGTCAAAATTGTTGAAGTAGGATTGTTTTTTAACAGACTGGAAGGCTGAGTTCCGAAAATAAATCAGTCTTTTTTTAACAAACATCCATAATTCAGATTTTTTATTTTTATTTTTAATAATATATGAAATAAAATTTATAAGGTTCACTTAACAAGACGACATGATTTGTAAGCGAAACCAAAGTATTTGTTTTAGAAATGGCAAGAGGTAAAAAAGTTAGGTATAAGGAAGTGAGCCGACAGAGTCAAAATAATTAATATCCAATTAGATGGGGAATACAAATAGGCCTGTCAAATACCTAGGTCTCCATAAATGCTTAAATATATTGCCCATTCAACTCGAACCTTGAAATCCATTTTTTATTGCCAAACACAAGGAAATCATCATTTTAAAGTAGAAATTAAGGAACCACTACTGAAAAGCCGCCAAACATACGAACATCATTAACCAAAACACGTCCATGCGACTTTGACATACAAATCAAATACAAATAGAACTGTGACCGTGAACTTATGCTTGCCAACTTAACATATACTACAGCTTAGATAGGCTCAGTAACCCTAGTCCAATCTGTACTAATATTACAAAGCTGCAGAGTTTTTTGTTTGAACGCGCTAATCTCAGGAACTACTGGAGCTCTATTTTTTAATCAATCGCTTAGATATGGCTAGTGATTTTGGTTCTAAAACGAATAAAAAATCAACGAAAATCTCGCGAAATATGGAATTAAGTACTCACAAAATTAAGTTTTAATTTTTCAAATTACTCCTGTGTGGATAATAACTGATTTTCAGTACAAAATTGGACATTAATCAACGAATTTCACACGCCATCTTGATGCGAGTGATTCAAAAAAGGGCCTCTGGGCCTATTCAAAACATTTTGCAAGTAAGATTTGGTATGCACTTTTTTATCTACCGCCTGAAGTAATCAAACTGTACATCCTTTTTATACAGAGAAAATGACGTTTTTTTTAATCTGTAGTCGTATATGTAAGGATTCCTTGAGCTTTGCGCTTAATTACTTAGATCGCGTTAAGTGCAAGATCGAATATTTAATGCTAATCAATCAAAATAGAAACAAAAATAAATTACGTAAATTACTTAACTAGGTCTTACTGTCCATTTTGTGGGTTACGACAAAGTTTAATCATTTCTGACAAACATCCTGCCCAATATTTATTATAAGCTTCTTGTTGACATTAATGACGCAGGCCAATAAAAAACTACTTTTCGTCAGTCTGTTTGGTGAACCTTTTGTATTCATTCTCCACTATGTAATTATGAATACACACCTGTCAAAATCACATTGATTCCTAATTATATATTCAGAGAAATACAATATCATTACATCAAAACATAGTTATCGTATCAACAAGGCCGTTTAATTTAAAATGCATAATTAATGGTTAACTTCAGACTCATCCCATTGGAATTCAGTGATGATGAAAGCACGGATTCATAAAAAATATTATGAATACTGGGTGTCCACGGAAGACCAGCGTCGTGGCATTCCTAAAATGCTGCGACACATGCTGAGTGGCCCACCCTTTCAGTATCTTATTTATGTGTATTTAAATATAAGTACCCCTTTTTGTGATACTGAATAAACATGTTTTCTTTCTTTCTTTCTTTCTTTCTTTCAAACACAAACACTAGCTTCTTCAAAAATCGCCTGAAATGCATTTGTCATATTTCCTCTGCGCAATAAATTGAAACCCGTTTTTTATTAACAAATTATTTGAAGCTGTTCTATTTTTTTATTTGCATTTTTTGTGGTTGTTTTAAAGTAATAATATCGTTTTGTTGCTCTGTACAAAACCTTATCAAAAATCCACTAAGCAGCTTATGTAAGCTCAAGAAAAAAATCAATCCTATTTGTAAAATTAACAAGTTTTTTCACCCACAAAATGATTGAACCATACAAAAAACCCATGCGAAAGAAAAAGACGTGTGAATTTTCAATAGTATTGTTTCAAATTCCGAATAGGATACACCAACATTGTTTAAGATCCGGTTGGCACTCCTACTGATTTGAGCCGAGTGGTAAATCATCAAAAGATTTACATGACAAACAGATGGGAGGTACCCGGTCGTGTCACTAACGTCATGGTTTTAGCTAATGTTTACTAGCGATGAGCTACTGGTTTTGTTGGAGAAAATTTTATTTTTTTTATATTTTTCATTTTTAGAAGAAAAAAAAACAAGGTTTTTTTGTACATTTTTTGTGCTGACTTTACATTGCTTAGGCTTTTTGAAGTTTGGTTATGTTAATATATATTTCATAAAAATGGCTTACGCTTGTAAAATAATATTAATAATTCGATCACACAATCAGTATCAAAAAATGCAGGACTGGACTTTTTTTAAGTTAGCAGTTGGTGTATTAATAATCTTATACATATTTATTGACACCATTGCATTATAAATAAAATCCTTATGCAAAAAAAACAACACATTTCAAGATGCATATTTTTTCAATAATGATCTCCTTTGTTACTACCTCTAAACTTCTATTTTTGACTCAAAAAATAACTTTTTGTTGCCATCTCAACCACCAATTTGCGAATTAATAATGGAATCATACTCAAAACTAGCTCTACAAAACGACGAAACAAACATACACTCTTTCTCATCTCCGCGCTGTTTTGTAATTTATTCAGAAGCGTTTGTATGTAAATTCAGATATATTGGCGTTAGAGTCCAACCTTGGGGTGAACACAATGTCAGGCTATTAAGTTTAACATAGTACCTTGGGATTGCCCAGTTTTTTTATTGACATTATTAAGATAAGACTCATCTCGTAGACTGGAGAATATGTCTGTGGAAACGTAGATGTTGAGCTTAAGATATAATAACTTCTGACTAACAGGCCTATTACAGAAAGATAAAATACATAATTGGTTTCCTTCAGTCAAAAACAACTTATTATGATTTCCTATTAAAAAATGTATATTTACAATCCTCTTAAAAATCATCTTCTTATGATTGATTAGATCTACTGTACATACATACTTTAGGAAATAATAAGATTTTCGTCGGTGAATTCGCTTATCAGATATTTTAGTATCAAAATTACAAAGAGATAAAAGTTTAATATTCCTAAGTATTTGAGTGTTTTAGTTTTTTTATTGCATAAAAAGTAAACCCATTTAAGGAAGCTATCAAGATAACATCTTTATCACAAGAATGTTTTAGATGGTTTTTAAGACCTTGGAAAGGGCAAACAAACGTGATTCACTCAAAACATTAAGTGTAGTGTGACATTTGAATTCATAATTATGTAATTTAATATATTTTAATGACTAGGTTTCATATTAGGTTTGATATTTTATTTCATAAGCCACTCTTTAATTTGTATAATTATTCACAATATTTTTTTAAAGTTTTCCTATATTTCAGGGTTATATTTTATTTATGTCTAGCAGTCTAAGAGAATAATTAAAAATATAAAGTTTTATTACTTTTTTTCACAGCTTTGGTACATATTTTCTCTTTTTTTTTTACTATCACCCGTTTAGTAGGTTTATTTTTTGTGCATATTGTTCTGCTTTTGCAACAATATCTCACGGTCCTAATCATTTAATCAATTTTCTTTTTTTTTTTACTTGGCCAGTATTTTTTTTTTACTTTTTTTATTGATTAATTAACATTGAGTGTTTGAAAATTGCAACAGTATTGAGTGCTTCTTGCAATTGACGATCACAATCATGACACTCTACCAGTCAAACGCGTTTATTTATCAAGACCCTTTCTCCAAACTTAATATATTACACCTCATATTTGAGGTAAGGCCTTTGCCCAGCAGTGGGATACTTACATCTTTACTTTACTTTTATTTTCCCCACGCTTTTTCAGTTTTTTTTTTTTTTGCAAATTTTACTCCCTTTTTTGCTAACAGTACGCGTCTCACCGGTTTGCCATCCGATGACCGGGCGCTTACGCAACCCGTCACAACGGAATCTGGGTGCACTGCCCACGAAATACCGCATAGACTATAAAACGCTGAAAATAATTCGCTTTTAGGACACCCTGTATGGTGGCTATGAATTAAATAGAGTGAAGAGGATGCATTTTCTACGATCTGTTTTAGAATAGAATAGAATAGAATCGTTTATTTGCGTAAAAAACATGGTTAAATTTTATGTGATTACAGAGTTTCATTTTGACCTCGTGCTTTGCCACAGGCGGCATGCAAACTTGGAACATTAAAGTTGTACAATTAATTAAATTACATTACATTAAAATTAATACATTAATCAAATTTCATAAAATTTACACTCATTATTACAATTTGCACATTTTTGGTTATGTAAATTGAATTTTATTCATTGCCATATTTACAGAAAAAAAACTTGTCTCTATGTTGAAGTATAATATAAAAACTACAAATTTAAACAAATAGGTACTACAAATTTTAAGATATTTTCCGCGATCTATCTACTATTGGGAATCATCTCATCTACAAAAACTTTCAGTAGAACAATATTAGTACTTAGAAGAATGTGTTAAATTTTAGCTCATACAAAAAGGAGATCCTATCATTCGCTAAAGTTTCGCTCTATTTTAAAAGAAAGAAAGAAAAAACATTTATTCGGCCCAATTAGCATGTTTATACATTGAATTTCGACGACGCGGTGTATTGGTTAGCGCTCCTGACTATTATGCCGGCCGTCGCGGGTTCGACTCCCGCAAGGGGCAAATGTTTGTGTGATGGATGAGCACGAACATTTGTACCTAAGTCCTGTATATTAAATGTATTTAAGTATTTATGGGAGACGCCTCCGTCATATTCGTTGTCTGGTACTTCGTAACACAAGGAAGAAAATTCCTTACCACGAAACCAGACAATTGGTGTGCTGTCTGGACCCATAATATTTTTAATTATTTTTCCATTTAATTATGAATTCAAAAAGCAGACTACTTAAAAGTCGAAAAGTCTTAACAATTCTTGCGGTCAGCGTAATCCATTCAAAATGTACATTACCGTAGGTACTTTTATATTTTCCAAGATACGAGGACTCCAAATACGACCTTTGCTACGAAGACTCGAAAATTTTTAACGTAAACACGAAATATTACATTATACGTTAGGAATTTGACCTCTATGCATAATTCTATACCACACTGAATGATTTATTTAGATTTTACTGTGCTGTGACAAAAATTCAAAAAGCGGTATATAATTTTATTAATTGTAACAACAAATGCTCAGGCGCGCACCATCTTTAACTTTACAATGTTTATGACAAAAACAACACTAATTACTCTAATTAGGGTTGTTATATAATTATCTTACTGTAATTGAGCAATATAATGTCCACCACTTCATAGAAATTCACTTAATTAGCTCACAATAATCAAAAACTGAATAAAATAAATAAAACTTACAAATTACAATTATCTTCATAAATCAACATACATTTTTCTAAGCAGCTACCGCCATCTATCGCGGAGCGGCGGTACCAACAATTTAAAGGACGTTGCCCATTTTCTCATGCCATTGATTGATTAGTTTCATCAAAATTGACTTCTTGTCATTAATTTTAAATGTTTATTTAACACTGAATGGAAACATCGTTAGGAAATGGCTATACAAGGTAGTAAATTTCGTATCTAAAATGGAGGTGCCAATTGGAAGCTATGCCATCAATTTTGTCATGTTATGTACTTATAAGTATTGCATAGCACTTCACGATAATCACAATTTACTTACACGTTTATTGACAACATTAATGCAGAATAGTTTTTTTAATTATTTATAAATTACACTGCCTTCTAAATACGTAAAGGTTTTTTTAACGCATATCTCGAAAACTTCTAAAGAATAAGTTTTTCCTAAATAGAAGTCACTTTCTTGAAGGCGGTTTTAAATCTACTATATAAAAATAAATCGGGTTTTCCTTCCTGGGGCCCTATTTTTGAATCATTCGCTTCAAGATGGCGAGTGATTTTCGTTTGACGTAGTGTCAAAAGTCATAGAAAAAAATCGTTTTCGAACGAAAATCACTCGCCATATCCAAGCGAGTGATTCAAAAATAGGGGCCCTGACGCTATAACTCCAGAACGCACGAAGCAATTTCCACGGTTTTGCATACGTTGGAAAGGTCTCGGGCTCCGTGAGGTTTATAGCAAAGAAAATTCCCATAAAACGGGACCGGGGCGGGACGGGGCTGGGGGCGAAACGAAGTTCGCTGGGACCGCTAGTTTTTAATATATTTTTTTTCTTTCCATCAATTCTACAACCTTATTGAACTTTAACCAAAATCCACAAAAAAAGTACCAACCTTTTTCATTATTAGGTATTTCTATTTATATGCCAGCTAGCCTTACCCAATCATGTCTTTTCCCAGCCATAAGTTGTTTATATTTATTGCTCATTCACTCTTGAGTGAAGTAATAAGGTTTATTTGTATACAAATTAGGTATTTAGACTTTAGTCATGAGCAAGTAACATTTGGGATTGCACAGTTACGAAATAATTAAATGGTCAATAAAAGGTGATATTTAGTTTAGTGTCTTGACCATTTGCAATTTAAATTTGGACTGGTGGCAAATATTGTTGGACTGTGGGTGTTCAATTGAGGATCACATTAAGGGCTTAGTTAATAATAGTCCCCCTAGCCGATTTCGACTACGGTGGCCAGTCACAACAACTAACCGACTGCGCGGGATATATTATAGTGCATAAGTTTGTGCGGAAACACAGGTGCACTCTCTATTCCTTTCCTCTCATAGCCCGATGGTACAGCAATCTGACACGACCGGAGCTCTGGACCCGGGCATCGAAGCCTCTGGGACCTCTGGCGCAGCCGTTAGTGGCGTTTAGAGGGTCGCATTTTTAAAGGCTTTTATAGAGTATTTTTGTTTTTATAGTGTTTTGTCACCATACAAACTTAATAATATAAATTCCTCGTCTGTCACAGGTTCACAGTTGTCTTTTTACAAGTGCAATTTATATTAAAGGCTTTTAGTTAAAGAATAGTTATTTAACCTATCATTTCAAATAGATTTGACTATCTGTGTTAATTTTCATAAGCTGGCTTTTATGAGAAACACAAAGTCACGTTGAAAAGTTTTAATGAGAATTTTGTAATTATAGTTTAGGTTTAATTGCCCATCAAAGTTCGGTCATTAGCAAAGCTAAGGTATAATCAATTCATTTTAGCTGATATAAAACCTATAAATAGTTTAAATTAATTATTCATCATAATTTCCTTTTTGGTTTCATAGTGTTTTGTGTTACGGATAGCAAGCTATTGTGTCTTAAATCTCACGGACATTCAATTCCTCGAATGCAATTAATAAAATATTTATCATAATAAATAATGGCGTAAGAGAACGGCCAATGCCCTTTTCTTTTTACTATCAGCTTAATTGAAATAGTTAAAAATTAGTTTTGTATTACCTAGCCAGTTTCAAGGTGATGCTTCTGTCATTTTCTTATAATTTCATCAGTATGACATAGCATACCAGTATTATAATCAATTCTCGTGCAAATGTTAATAAAGAATAAATGAAAAAGGTTGAAATTTGCCTCCAAAACGGTTTGAACTGTGACATTCATATGCAAGCGAAATCTTTGATATAATATTGACAATGTGCAAATGTATTGGCCAACTAACATTATTTGACGAATCTCAAAGATGGCAATCTAATTTCTAGGTAAAACCACTCGTTTTTGTCTGTGTGCCTAAATTGCCAAAAGTTATATTATTAAGTAAGTAAATAAATAAAACTGCAGAATAACAAAAATAGAAATTATTATGTCGAAAATGATACGATAACACTTGATTGCACATAACATATTATTATGTAAAGAAATGTTTGGGTTTATTGTTCACATTCTGTTAGTTTTTCTTCTTGTAATAAAAGAACATATTCTTTATTAAAACAAATCATTTGCATAATATAAATGGCAAGCAATCGTTTAAAACGATTACACAAATGTATATAGATATAATCAGCGCCATCTTTTAATGTCAATTGTGATTAATGGTTCATCTACTCGCCAATAGATGGCAGTAATTAACCGAAAGATTAATTGAGTACCCAATTAAAATTGAGAGATATCAATAATTTACGACTACTAGTATTATTTAATAACGTTTAACGATTTGGTTGGCTTCATTAATCATAAATATTCATTTATGTACCATAAAACTGTCAAATGTGGATTAGAATTCGCGAGGTTTTTATTATTATAATTAATTTTCGCAACATCATTTTTATAGATTGGCCTCCGGACTTGATAAAGGTCACACATCAGATTATGACCTTTTTAGATTTAGGCCAGAAGAGCTTAAATATGTTTCAAATTATATAATATTAATATTATTTCATATTAAAATTTTAAATTAAATATATCCGTCGCGAATAAAAATAACAGTCGAACAGATTTTCATGAAACATGTCTAAGAAAACTTGGGATAAAATTATCTATGACAAAAACTAAACGAAAATCAGTTCATCCGTTTGGGAGCTACGTACGATACACAGAGAGACACGTCAAACTTATTACATCCCTCTTTTATGCGTCGGGGGTACACGTAACACTAATTTTATGTGTGGTTAGATAAAAATGTTCTTACGTGGTCTTAATAATAATAAAGTTATTTAAAAATATTGATTCAAAGTTCCATTGAGTTAAAGAGATAATTTTCCACTTTTAAATACTCGTACTATAAAAGTCATTAAAGTCATAAACGTCGTGTATTTTTGCATATATGTAGACCCACTGGGGCATTTATACACGTCCCAACATAGACCCTTCCACAACTTCGGGACAATTGTGGGCTAGTGTGCTGAGAAGAAGCTGCGTAACAAACTCAGTTACTATTGTCAATGCATCTTTTTAAAAGATTTACATTTACAATGTTTGTGGTGATCATGAGTCCTTACATTATGTCCATATTTACATTATTATCTTTACAATAATCATCTACTTTACAATAATACTTTGTAAATGATATCCAATTTCAAATGCTCGTTCTATACTTCTATATTAATCGAAAACCCTCTCATCTTTCCAGCCCACTTAGCCGGCAGCATCATGCACAGCCTTAACATGTCCCTCCTCAACCCTGGCGAATGCGAGGCCAAGCTGACGAGCGACTACCCTCATCTTCTGGAGCAGTATGAGCAAGAGAGCTGTGCGTGTGGTCAGCCCTTGAACCCAACCAACAACGTTTGCAGGGTATGTAGTTTTTGTTATTAAAGTAAGTAAAAGTAAAGTGAAGATCCCACTGCGTGGCAAAGGCCTTACCTCAAGTATGAGCACCCACCACGGCTCAGTGCGGATTGCCGGAGGGGTATTTACAAGGCAAGCGTCCAACATTGCTGTCAGATTTTATCAATCTGCCTAAAGGCCATCTGACTTGTCTTAACGACTAATATCAACCGATATTAGCCGGAACCAACTGATTAGCGTGCCTTTTGAAGCACGGAGATGCTCGTGATATATGTTTTTTTTTTTTAATTTATTTATCGTATTAACAAAAATTACAAGATATAGGAAATATTAACATCTAAAAACCACAGAGGTTTATCGTAATGCTAATGAGATAAGTTAACGTCAGTAATAAAAGAAACAGTAGGCGAATAACAAATCGAATAATGTATGATGAGCAGATCGGTAATACAGTAAATTAAAAATAATGACATAAATTTACTATGCATTAGGCAATATATATTATACTATAGGCAAGAACCAGGCAGGATTTAAATTGAGTTTAAGGTTTTTTTATCTACATTGAGAGATCATTGTTGAAAGTGTGCACTTATGTAATAATTACAATTAAAATAATTAATTATCACTACAATTTAGACAAGAAATAGCTTTTAAGTTTGGTTTTTAAGTTATCTTGTGATATTTTTTCGCAAACAGCTGAAGGTAAACAATTAATTAGACGCGGTACCTGATAAGCGGCCGTCCGCTGGCCGTACACATTATTTGCAGTCGTCTGCCAGAGCCGGTTTTGTGCCATGGCGCGTGTGCGAAAATGTCACTTTATATGGTCGGAATATCAATCATCTTGGACACGTCTAACTATGTTGCTTGGCCGTTTCGTTTCGATACCTAGATTAAGTTGTAAGATATAAATATAGTGCCATCTAAGAACATTATTGTGTCATTATTGCATTAATAGTATAATTTATTATTAAATGTTTAAAGTTTTATTATTTGTCACACCCCCCGTGCCCTGTGCTTTCCTCAATTAAAAAAGAGTGGCAAACGCCTTCGTTGATGGCACAATCTATAGCAGGAAGTCTTGACTACAAACATCATTGTTTCTATCACAACTTAAACACCACTTTATTTGTGTTACAGGTTGACATCGGCAGTGCGCTGGCTTGCACCACAGACAACACACACTGGGTACTCCGAGGATTGTATTCTTGGGACTCAGGTTAGCATCATAATCTATTAATTTTGTTTGGTAGATACTTTCATGAATACTTACAATCCCGATTATTCTGAACAGTAGGGTCTACATTAAGACAAGAGGTCTTTAGAAATATCCTCTGGAGCTTACCTACATCTAAAAAAAAATATTTGTTTGAAAAGATTTCTTTTCAAAATATTGCATTACTAAATATACATGCGATGACACCAGAAGTAGATTTCATCAATACCAACTTACCTGACTTATAAGCACTCATTCATGACGTATTCATGTTTATCTCTTAAATAAACAATGATCATCAATGACTCAGTGAAAATATTTATGGATCATTTGTCCTAATAAACGAAATACCAACTCATCTTGAAGTACTCATATTACAGACAGTTAACAATATACATTTCGATGTGATGTATTTCTGACATTCTAATTTCTATTTCCAGGCTGCCAGACAGGCAATCAGCTCGCTGGTTTCTACAAATTCGACCTCGAATGGTACGAATGGGCTATCGGCCTCATCGAGAGCACACGCTTTGCCAAATTCTACTCTGGCTCGAAAATCACACAGCAGAACCGATTCTCCGGCCAGATTAAGGGCAGTTCCAGCCAATTTGGCAGTGGTCAATACTCTGGAGTTAAAGGTGGAGTGAAGGGAGCGTCTGGAGTCAAAGGTTTCAAGGGTTCCGGCTTCCAGGAGTCTTCAGCGACCGCAGTCACAGGAGGATTTGGAACCGCTACAGCAACTGCTTCCACCGGCTCAGGATTCCAAGGAGGATTGGGATTAGGAGAGTTCCAAGGATCGGGAGCGGCTAAAGGTGGCTTTAATTCAGGACAGTTCGGTTTCACCCAATTCGGATCCAGCTCGAAATTCGCTGAAGGCAGTGCGGGAAGCGGATCGTTCGGAGCTGAAATCAAAGGACCCATTTCTAATAGCTTCAGTGCCACTTACTCTGAGAAGAAAGTCTTCCAGACCGAACCTAAGATCATAACTTACACGACCAAGCCTGAAATTGTGACTTTCACGACCAAGCCTGAATACTTCACTTACACGACTAAGCCCAAACTCGTTACTTACACTACAAAGCCGCAAATCATCACTTATGAGACTTCAGGCAGTGGTACCAACCCACAATACGTAGCCCCAGGAGTCACCTTCAATCCTTCATTCGGAGAAGTAGCTGGGCTCCACAAGCACAATGCACAATGCAAGTGTCTCGAGAAAGGCAAAAAATGAGGAGATGGAGTTCTAAATTCAAAATTGGTAACACGGTTTTGGAGTGAATAGTGCCATAAAATTATCTTCTACCATTCACAGTACAAACCGATATGAGTTCCTATGATGTTACCACACAGTACGGTACTACTCTCTCGAACGAAAACCAAGTCGAAATTTCTCTATTTAAACGATAATATAAAAAATTCTGTACATAGGTAGGCTATTACTATCCAACGAATCTAGTTATTCTATTGTATTATTAATAATAATTATAACGAAACGAATTGAATTATGTATTTTTTTGTATTCTAAAACTGCCATTTTTTTGTTTACATTAGAACCTTTTTGCTTTTTTATGCAATTTAATGATTTATTAGGATAGTCAAGTTTTATTATTATGTTACTACCAATAATAACTACTTAAATGTTGGTCTAAATTGAGTCAAAAATAGTTTAGTTTTTTTAAACTCTGTAGCAACAATAAGTATTTACATTAATATTAAAACGCTACATGATTGTTATTATTATTGTATAATTTTGCATACATAAAAATATATTTATTCATATACAACTTTAAGCGTATCAAAATTATAACTACATTAAAGATTTGATAAAAAAAATATAAATAAGAAATAGAAAATCTCTACAAATCAGTACGATTCTTTATAATAAGTAGTTTAAATAGTAAAGCTTACTTTTTTATGACAACTTTAAGCTGTTATTATTGTCAAAACATTTCTACTTGTAAGTAAATTTTCACAAAAAACATTAGATTTTTGACCATTTTGGTTCATTCTTACCAAAATGGTCGACTATTTAATAGATCGGCTCTAGTATAATAATTATTGTAAGTATTTTTATATACAAATCCAACATATTGTATTGTATACACACTTAATTGTTACACGTAGTATAAAGTTACTGAAATAAAATGGAGGTATTTTATACATAACCAACTGGTATTATTGCATTCCTTTATAAGATTTATCCTTTAGATTAATAGTTCTCATTAAAAAAAACAATGCATACAGAATTAGCGCAAATCTTAACCGAAGGGCTAGTTTGCAGACAAGGGATACTTTTTAATTACATTTTTATAATATTTTTTACCACCCATACCTCCTCTTCTCTTGCAGACATAGGATTTACTAGGCGTGAAAATAAACAGCTAATGACATCTAGCGGCAAGTAGCTAAACTAAAGTTCCCTATACTGCTATTTAACGCCATCTTTTGATGAATAACAGTACTTTTGTATAACAATGTTGCTTTTTAGTCAAATCATCTTACCAGTTTTAGAAGCTCACTAGATGGCGCTTGCTGCATTATTTTTCTCCACCTACCATTGTCTACAATACCAATGAATCATCAAGATCGCGCAAGTTTAATAAATAAAATCATTTTTTTTTCTTGAACATTTACGTGTCATTGTATGAGTGTAACATAATCTATCAACCATTAAAACAAAGCATGTCACCATAATTCATCTGTCACGTAAAATTCTCCGTCAAACCACATCAGACTAAATCCACTCAATTTCCTCCCGCAAATTAATCAAAATGAAGCGGCATCACAACCACAATATAAGTACTTTCAAACAAAAAGCCAAGATCCAGATTCATACGCCTTCATCGTCCAGCAGCGAGCAATGGAGTGGCTTGCAGACCGACCAGGAACACGCCAGGATCAGAGCTTCCACCGTGTCTCCTATCACTTCTGATACATCTGCTTCTTTATCATTTACGTCATTATCTTCTTCTATTCATAGGTTAGTTCTAAAGACAATTGAGCAGGCAGAGCGCAGCGCGAAACTGGCCTACATTTTGAAAAGCAACGGTCGAAATATGCTTGCGGGCGAAAACGTTTTCCTACCCGTAAACCTTTATGGAATGAGGCAAATTTTGTCTCATTCGTTTTCAGACATACTAAAATTAAGCTTTTAAGTCTTCATTTTTTTTAAATTAAGGCTTGATTGGTTAAAGGTGGCTCTACAATTTTCGCGCTGCGCTCCGCCTGCACACGATCCTCTTAGAATCCTAAAGAATGATGGTCATCTGAGGTCGAGTCGTTTATACGCAGGTTTCATGCTGTCGTGTGTTCCCGGGTTCGATTCCCGGTCGTGTAAAACATGTTTTATGTGTTGTCTTGTGTTTGACTTACTTTTGGCTTTACTTCTCTTTTATAAAAGGAGTAAGTGCTTAACTTACCCCATTGCTAGCCAAAGGCCTGGGACTCTATTTTTGAATCACTCCTCTCAAATGGCGTGTGATTTTCATTAAATTAATGATTGATTTTCAAATAAATATCAAAAAACACAAGTGATTTGTAAAAAGGTTACTTACTTGATTTTTTAGTACTTTTGACGTGATTGATTTAAAAATAGAGTTCCTGGTCTGAGGTATGAGGGTGGTATCAGCCATAATACTCCACCACGCGGGCTCAATGCAGATTGGTGGAGGGGTGTTTGCAAGGCAAGCGACCAACCTTGCTATCAGATATCAACAGCCGCCCTTAGGGTCTCTATTTTTCAAAAGTGTATCTTTACATTTTAGATTTCGTACCGATTTCGATGAGTTAAAATGCAAGATGAAAATCTTCGGCGAATCGTTGAACTTATGTCGATGTATAGCGAGCGATTTCAAGAATAAACTCGTAGGAATGGAAAGAAGGTTGGAATTCCTGGAAAGGCGACAGAAGATTGAACGAGTGAGTCATATTTTACTACCTTAAGGCTGTTTCATCATCTACAAATATGCACTAATAGTCCCCCTAGTCGATTTCGACTACGGTGGCCGTCACAACGACTAACCGCGGGGACATATTATAATGCACAAGTGTGTGCGCAAACACATGTGCACTCTCTATTCCTTTCACTCTCATAGCCTGATGGGACAGCAATCTGACACGACCGGAGAGAGATCAGGCGCATGACAAACGGTAAGTACTAAGCACGAACCAATGACAATGAGTAATTCAAATTATTATTTTTTCACTGATACGTTCCTAGCACGGTTATGCTACAGTTTAAAAACAGAAAACTTTATTAAATTATCTATGAAAGAAAATACTAACCAATGATTTGGATCAGTTTATCAAAATATTACCCTGACTAGCTCAGATACTATGACAATAATCTTATCTTTACGATTTTGTGACAATAAAATCCATAAAAGCCTATACACAATTTGGTCTAAGATAAAATAAGATACGGCAATAATTTCGGCGAAATACTTTAAATTAACATCCGGCCTATAATCATCAAGAGGTAGGCTTATCGGTGGAGATTTTTCCTTAATCTTCATAAAATCTCCAAGTTGCTTAGCTTTATTTTATAAACAGGGTGAGAACAAAATAACAAAGTGACAAGAGGACAGGGGCCCTTATTTTTGAATCACTCGCTTGGATAAGGCGTGTGATTTTCGTTCGAAAACACGTAAAAATCAACGGAAATCACTCAAAATCTAGACGTGAGTACTCACAAAATTGAGCAATGATTTTTAAAATCCTTTTTGTGTAGATTACAACTGGTTTTCATTCCAAAATTCGACTTTAATCATTGAATATCAAACGCCATCTTGTGCGAGTGATTCAAAAATAGGGCTCATCAGTGTCCTTTATTTGCACAAGATAAAAAAACATTTCTTGAAAGCCTGGATATTCCAAGAAATTGTAAGACAATTTTAGTACCTATTATTTCTCGTTCAAATACACATCTTATCATATTTCTTATCAAAAGCAATTGTGTGTGTTGAACATGTGTAAGTCACTGTAAAATAACGATAACGCTGTGTTATTGATAATATCAATCATTTGTATCAAGGCCAATGCCCTTTTAGTTATACTACATTTTGTGTGACAAGTCATTAATTAATGTGTATGTATATTATTCTGCATTGTGCACCTTAAATATGACTGATTCTTAAGATAAATATATAATTATTAATAAGTACCTATAGTTCAAAAGAATATTTACTATATTGGTGACCAAAAAGTTTACATAGAAAAGCAACTAGACAAAAGAAAAAAATACAAGACTAAAACATACCAACATAGAACCACACATTTATAAGAGTAAGTATGGCATAAAGACGACCACAGCGATTTCCCGCGCGATTTCGCCTGCGGAAAAGCTAGTCTGATTTGCCATATAATCCATGTCATTTCCACAAAATAATGTAGTATCTTGCTTGACTTATTAAGTTTAGGTCCTAAAAATGATTACAGTGCATAGGTTAGGTGCCTATGTGGTCGAAGTTAGGAAGTGTAAAATAAACGTAAGTAAGACATTCCTTAACCAAGCGAATAGCGAATTCTGAGTCGTAAATTAAAAGATAAAGTCTAGTTACTTTAGATAATTAAAATAAAACAAGTAGCATAATTATGTTTATGATAAATTTGAAATAACATGCTAATATTTTTACTACTGCCTCGGTGGCGCAGCGGTGAGAGGGTCGCATTTTAAAGCGACGGCTGCACCGGAGGTCCTGGGTTCCATTCCCGGGTCGGGCCAAAAATATATACCCGGGTTTTTCTGTTCAGAAATTCTCAAGGAAGCCCGGAGCTTGGAAGTTGGCGGTGTTTCACCCCCGTGCCTCGGAAAGCACGTTAAGCCGTTGGTCCTACTGGCTGCGCCTGATCTCTCTCCGGTCGTGTCAGATTGCTGTCCCATCGGGCTATGAGAGTGAACGGAATAGAGAGTGCACCTGTGTTTGCGCACACACTTGTGCACTATAATATGTCCCGCGCAGTCGGTTAGTCGTTGTGACTGGCCACCGTAGTCGAAATCGGCTAGGGGGACTTTTATTTTTACTACTTTAGGAAAACCAACTACATTTTCTTGTCGATTTGGAAATGGCTACCTTACATTATTTCAAAAAAGTTTTAAAAACTCTACTTCCACAGATTAGTAAGAGTATGTCTAAAGTCTACTTCTTTGCTGATTGGTCAACAACTTTTGTCAGCTAGATTTGAAAAAATTGCGCTGTTAATGTTGCTATCATCTCGTCTTGATTTTGTACACAACCATTGATTTGATTCTAATTATTGTCTTTTGTACTTCTGTTGTCGAAACAAACCTACATAGTGTATGTACGTTACGCACGCAAGTGTGTAAATATTTGTGTGTGTTTGTGTTTATGAAAAAAGTCTTGTGAATTTCTACATGTTTTCTACAGAGTAAAAATTAACTACATGCATGAGTACTATATTTATGAATCAAAAGTTTAAAAAAATACGCGTCGAATATTTATTATTATTATCTACAGCTACAGTGGGTATAAGAATTGTCATTTCACAAATTGCTCACATTAAAATAGTTTAAAACACAAGAACGTTTACAAACTTTCCATTTTGGTTACTTTTGCATCTTAATATTTAATAGTAACCTCTTCTTAGCAATTAAATTAAGTGCAGTTGACCAAAGATTAGAAAAAGTAAAATCAGGATGAAAGTACGTGCGTGCGACCCGCTAAAAATCATTTGAAATCAAATAACAGACCTTTTGGTTAATTTACGTATTCAACTTGCATGCGCAGTATTGGTTCAATAACTTGTTTTTCCCTTTGTGTAAACGCGCAATTTGTACCTATTGTAATTATGTATTGTAACAATACAAAGTCTCAATACCTTTTGCTTCTGCTATAAAAACTCGTCTTATTTTTTTTCTTCGTACGGTTAGTGGCGATCTAATTATTTTTTTCTGCTTTACAGAGTGAGAGCAATTACTCCGCCATCATACAAAAGAACAAGGTCCTATCTAACAAGACAATGCAAGACGCCAAAGTAAGTTGTATGTAGGTTTAATCTTTTCATTCTTATTTGATTTATAAAATAGCTTAAGTTTGTTTGTATAATAGCTTATGTTTCATCATCATCAGCCTATATTAGTCCACTGCTGGACATAGGCCTCCCCCAATGAGCGCCATAGCGCCCTGTCTTCGGCTTGGCGCATCCAGTATCTACCTGCAGTCTTCCGCAAATCGTCATCCCATCTGGCCGGAGGGCGTCCCACACTACGTTTGCCGAGTCGCGGTCTCCACTCAAGAACTCGTTTACCCCAGCGGTTGTCGGTTCTTCGCGAGATATGACCGGCCCACTGCCACTTCAGCTTGCTAATTCTTTGAGCTATGTCGATAACTTTGGTTCTCTGTCGGATGCATTCGTTACGAATCCTATCCTTCAGAGAGACTCCGAGCATAGCTCTTTCCATAGCTCGCTGAGCGACTTTGAACTGGCGGACCAGTCCTATCGTGAGTGTCCACGTCTCAGCTCCGTAGGTCATGACGGGTAGGACGCACTGATTGAAAACTTTAGTTTTCAAGCATTGCGGTATGGATGACGAGAAGACTCGACGTAGTTTTCCAAACGCTGCCCAGCCCAGCTGGATCCTCCTCTTGGCCTCCCTCTCGAAATTGTTTTTACCTAACTGCAGAATCTGCCCAAGGTAAATGTACTCGGAAACAATTTCGAGAGGGTGGCCATGTACAACGACCGGTCGCGGATCAATGAGGCCATTGATCATGACTTTGGTTTTATCCAAATTCATGCCGAGACCGATGCGTCGGGAGGCTGAAGCTAGGTCGTCCAGCATCCGGCTCAGCTCCTCCAACGACTCCGCCATTAAGACTATGTCATCAGCGAATTGCAGGTGTGAGATGTAGTCGCCGTTTATGTTGATGCCCTTGCCTTTCCAGTCCAGCGTTTTAAACACATCTTCCAACGCGCTCGTGAACAGTTTCGGGGATATCACATCCCCCTGTCTCACTCCTCTGCGCAGTTGGATGGGTTTGGACTGCTGGTCCTGTACTTGGACACTCATAGTGGCGGCGTCGTAAAGACATCTCAGCACCTCGATATAACGATAGTCTACTTGGCATCGCTGTAAGGATTCCAGAACGGCCCAGGTTTCGACAGAGTCAAAGGCCTTCTCATAGTCCACGAAGGCTAGACACAAGGGCTGATTATACTCTTCGGACTTCTGTATAATCTGCCTCATTGTGTGTATGTGGTCTATGGTGCCATACCCTCCGCGAAATCCGGCCTGCTCCGGTGGCTGAAACTCGTCGAGTCTCCTTGCGAGACGGTTCGTGACCACTCGTGAGAACAGCTTATAGACGTGGCTCAGGAGTGAGATGGGTCTGTAGTTTTTAAGGAGCGTTTTATCTCCCTTCTTAAAGAAGAGCACCACCAAACTCCTGCTCCACGCCTTTGGAGTTCTCCCACTGTGAAGGACAGTATTGAAGAGGTTCTGTAGTTCCTGTATAATAGGAGCCCCTCCGGCTTTTAGAAGCTCTGATGTTATGCCGTCCTCACCAGGGGCTTTTCCATTTTTAAGCTGCCTCAGAGCTAACACGATCTCGTCTTGACTGATGTCTGGCAGTTCGTCGGTATAGTGGCGTGTCAGGGTGGCTCTGGAATCGTGGTCCTTTCGTCGGAAACAAGAGGCATGTGCAGCGTATAATCGGCCATAGAAATCCTCTATCTCGGCGAATATCTCCGGCTTTGACAATACGGTCCTACCGTCGTGCGTTTTAAGCTTCGTCAGGTGGCTCCTACCAAGCTGCTGAGCGAGCTTATGTTTACCTAGCTGTATTATGAAATTTTGTAAGGTAATCGTATGTTTATTATTTACTAAAACTTCACTGCATTGTGTGTTGCACAGTGGATGGGCTTAATGCCTTAGTTAGGGTATTCCGTACCAGTCAAGCGCCGAAAACCACATCATGTTGCTATGAATTGGACCCCGAAAATATGACTCAGACAATTTATAAATTAGTCTTCTGAAAAATTCAAAAGATCTTACAGTACGAGTATATTTCCATTGACGTGAAGAGTACCTAATATTTTTTTCTGACGTCAGTCCTTGGTCGTCGGATGACGTCATAATATCACTGTAAATATTGATTCGTTAGTAATTAACGGTACACGCAATCGCCTCAATTGTCATTTTAATTATTTGCCAACATAAACTGAATCTTTGTTTTCTCACTAGTTACGCTCCGCAAATTCGTTAGCTTGTTTTGATAACATTTTTGTATATCTTATAAATATCCTTGATGAATTGACTCCTAATCTAACCAACATACTTTTTTAAATTCTTCCAGTAGTAGTGTATGTTATTAGCGCATTCAACTAAAGAAATAAAATCTCTTCAGCAGCTGTAATATAAGTACATTGAAATAGTGTAGACTTGAGCATTGTTTATATTGTAGGTAGACCACGTGTAGTGTATTTTCCTCTATAGATGATGTATTCATACAAAACTTGACTACCAATATTTTACTGATTTTAAACAACTTCAAAAAAAAGGAAATTCTCAGTTTCTGCTGTATGTATGTTTGTAAGCGATTATTTCGCGTTTGGCTGAGCCAATTTTGACGCAGAAAACTGTTCATAACATTTAGGAAAAGGTTTTAGTAACTATTTCGGTTAACAGTAATTAAAAACTAGGAACAAAAAAAATATTAAAAAATTTACTGCCTTCGGAAAAAAAAACACAAAAGGTACTAAAATAATTTATGATGTACGAATACAAGTTTCCTTTCTTACTTACTTAGTTAATATACAGTTAAATTTGTATTCAAAATGTAACGGCACAACATAATCTCAATAGTAAATCATACAAACTAAAACTAATAATTTTGCGCAGTTACCACTATTACAACCAAGTCGCCGAGGCAAAAACAAAGGATTCGACTGAATAGCCGGCACTCAGGCATGATTTTTAACAAATTTGCATTACAAAACTGCGTAGTTTACCCGTGCCGTATACAATTACTAATTTGTATTAAAATTGAATTTGACATAAAATTAAAATTGAAAACCTAACTACATAGTTGGGGACGTAAGACTTATTATATATGAATTCATCACCATCATCAAATTAAGAGCTATATAGGCTCTTTTCGGAGAAGTTCTTTCCATCATCTTCACGAGACTTCGTCCGCGTGGAATAGTGACTTAGATCATTAAAAGAGCTATTATTCTTTAATACATATTTTTTGTGTATCTTGAACCGTTTTCACGGCGCACGCAACGGAAGGCTTCAAAGATGAAATAATTTCTCCCGTTTTTTACACATTTACCAATATATCTTTGCTTCTATTTGTCGTAGCGTGATGTTATATAGCCTATAGCCTTCCTCGATAACTGGATTATACAACACAAAAAGAATTATTCAATTCGAACCAGTAGTTTCGGAGATTAGCGCGTTCAAACAAACAAACAAACTCTTCAGCTTTATAATATTAGTATAGATGACTTATTCGTATGTTATTAAGGTTCCTTTGATTCCTAGTGAAGTTGGTTGAAATGAGGGTTTATATCCTCAGATTGCTTTTATAAAAGATGTCAAAAATTCAAAATTAGGGCCTTGACGTTTACCATTGCGGTGATAAATTAAAATAAGATGAACTCTAGATTCTGGGAATGATGACGTGTTCCTCATTATGATTGTAATTTGTAATAATCTGTCATTATCAACTACAGTACGATAGACAGAGTTATGCAAACAACATCACAACCAGATTATTGCTAATGCTTGTAATCTTTACTGCTTTATTATATGAACAGATAAATTAATGTGTGTGTAAATACTTATCAGTGTTGGCTAGATTAACCCATTACCTTACCTTTGATAGTGCCGAAATGCCATCTAATCGGCCATTTGTTGGATTTTCCGAGAGCTACATACATGAAAAGGCTGATGTTCCCAATTATATTGTATAAGTTGTTGTCCTCGGTTTCACCCACGTAAATGTTGGATGTCCAATAATTTCACAATGAATTATAGGCTATGTGCTATTTCAATGTATTAGCTTTATTATTGTAAAGTCTCATCAAAATCCATCCAGTACTTTTTGCGTGAAGGAGTAACAAATATACATCCACACATCCATACATCCATCTTTACAAACTTTTGCATCTACAATATTGGTAGGATTTATTTATTCAAAAATCATATGATTACGTAATAATCAGTAATCATCACTGGTGTGTTCTTGTACTCTCTCACACTATTTATTGATTTCCTTCCCGTACAATCCGCTTCATTCCCATTTTTACTACCTTATGTAAATGCTTCTAGTCTAGGTAGCCTATGTGTATCCATGGTGCAAGCTAATTTATGATATTAATTTGTATTCATCAAAATTGGTTCAGCTGTTTGAGCGAGAAAATGGCACATACTTAACATTTTGCATTCATTTAGTGAAGATATAAAACGCGCTGGCTACACAAAGAAAGCAAAAGTTTCCTGAGTTCCCAGACTACGTTACTTGGTTGAAAAAAATGCCAAATTTTATCATTACCAGCTGTTATTTATTTGTTGCTTACTTGAACAACCTTTTTCCAACACCTACGCCATACGTAATAGACACCATCTACGTATAAAGGTTTTTGCCCACTACACAGTACCATAACATGGCCGTGCTAGGAACGTGTCAGATACTAAAAGCAACACGATACGCACTTCCATGCCCACTGAACGGATTGACAGACAGTTCTGTCTCACTGTATTATGAAGCAAGAGTGAGAACGTATTTTGCTGTTTCTGACATTGCCGTGTTGGTCAGTGACGAAACGGTCTAGTGTGCAAGTTGTCAAAAATAAATAAAAAAATAATAAAAAAAAAATATAAATAAAAAAGTCATAGTTTTCGATACAAAGAATATTTTTTGCCTGACACGATCCTAGCACCGTCGATGTAGTGGGCAACTCACTTAATCAGTCAGGTATCAAACGACTGCCGGGAGTCGCTTAATAATGGAATTTCTATTGTGTCTCGTTCACACATACTTGACGAGTTAAGAGTAAATGCCAGCTGACAGAAAATCAATACTGGTGCACACAATCCTACACCTACAACAAAACAAGTACGTTGTATTAATCTTTCGTACTGGAGAATCCTTGGAAAGGCTGGCTATTTTTAGAGCCGAATAATCGGCCGAAAATAGCAGTATTGAAATTGCAAATCGATAGTTGCAAAGTAAGATTGATTAGAACTGATCTTTCATGTTTTGGATAGTCGTACGTTTTCAAATAGTGCTTGTTCTTTTAACACATTTACACTTGATGATAAACGAATAAAGTTTGTTCTGCAAATCTCGATGACATCATTTTTCTAAATTAGTTCAAAAAATATGGAGGAAAATCGAATTGCCATTTTTCTCGCGCTATGAATGACTGATAGAGAACGCTTTGAGGCATTTTGTTTGTACCGACTTCATGTGTGAAGGAAGCATACATCATACATACATGGCATTGTATTCATTTATGGTTGAAAGACCGATATTCCAAGTTTATCTGATGTTGATTTCCTTCCTTATTTTTTTTCTGACCTTGGCTCTTCGCAATATTGTACGAGATGCATTTTCCTCGTTATTCTATCACCACAAAGCTACTCTTACTCTTAATTTTAATCACACTTACTGAATACAGTGCATAAGTTAATTTCTCTCTATTTAGGTTTTACTAATTTTATCCTTAAACTTCGTAGATTTTCTGTTTTTTACTATTGTATTACCGACAATAAATATTATTAATAATGCGTAAATGATAGTAGTTTGAATATAACATACAATAACATACTTATCAACCTTCGCATAATTTTACCTACATTTTAAACGGCATTAAAATAGGTAGAAACTTAATTTATTACGTTACATTGTTCAATCACACAACGGATGTTATGGAGAATTCAATTCAATATTTAACGGCCTTACAAGATAATGCTATTATTAAAACTGTGAGAAGCATAGGTCATCGTATCATATTTTAATATAATTGTGTGCGTGAAGTTAAAAATAACTAACGCATCTATAAACTAACACAAAGATGTTACTTAATTTTAATAAATAAATAACGACGTCACCGAAGCACTGCAACAGTTTTCCATAACCAGTGAATCACGAAACCATTGAAATGCAATGTTTACAATTTTCTTTCTCATTACGCTGTTATCTATCATTAACTGATGCCTCTTTAAATAGGTCACTGCTTGAGTGCACACTTAACAGACACGTCACACTCTTGGCTTTAGCAGGATAACATGACGTTTCAGACTGGCAAGGGCTGATTCGTAAACAATCGTTAACGATCGTGCCATTCCGGATTCTGCATCCTGCTCGCACTCACAGAAAACACGATCATACCACCCTATCGAATTTCTGCTCATAGTCACCTGGCATATCGCGCCAGTACATATTTTTAACTCGCACAGTGTACACGTATTACAAACGTTTATAAGCCGCTGTATTTTTATAACTGAACACAAAATATAAACATTGCATTTCATTTACAAGAACTTGGATTTTGGAGTCGAAATGGCGAAGGTAATTACGAATCTTACTGAAGCAGCACTTATTGAATAATTACGTTTGGGATGACGATATTTTCTTTTTGCTTTGCGAATATCGTACCACTGGGTGACGTACTGGCAGAGATAACTATACAAAATGAAATGGTTTGTGTGAATCAGCCAACAAAATGTCTTTTAGTTTACTCTTGAAAATATTAACACGCGGCTGCGTTACCGATTAGAAAGTTTGAATAAGTTACATATTCATTTTTATTCTATAATGCAAGTGGTGTTTTGTGTAAATTATTTTTGTAAACAATTGGAAATATTCAGTGAATTCCACCAGTGGTCACACAAAACAGAAAGAAAAAACTGTTCTTTCATAAACTGTAACAAACAAGCGTGTAACATTAATACTTAATGCATTATAAAGTTTTTTTTAACAAACAAAGGTGTATGTAATACATAAATATTGTAATACGGAATGATTGACCTTTGCATCTACGTCTGGTGGAGTACTGCAGTTAGATAAATGGTTTTTACACTAAGTGTAGGATTACGCAGTGAGAAATTTCGGGCAACATTACATGTCAAAATCAATAACCCGTGAAAAAAAACAAGTGTCAATCAAACGTCAAAGTGTCGGGAAATTACGTGCCGAAAAATATCGAAGTTTTCGCGAATTTTAATGTCTTTCTCCATCAAAAACCTATTGATACAAGCGAGAAATAGTTACAAAAGATTCGTCGATATGAACAAAAACAGCTATTTGGTACGTTTCCATTAATTAAGTGATTCTATCATAACACCAATTTCGTAACTGTTTTGGTCATTTTCATTCATTTTTTGTGTGATTTTCCATGGTTAGGCATTATCAAACTCATTAACAGCCTTTCTAATTACATCAATTAACATTTCGAGTCGCAAAACATCGTATTTAACTAAGAAAATTGCTTATCGATTTTTATCACAAAATCTTAACTTGTAGGTTATTTAATGTACATTTTAACCTTGAAAAGATGTTTCAGTAATGTTTTGCACTTGTGATTTCCTTGACGTGATAATTTCCTTAATATTACTTAGGCTCGCAAAGATATGACTAAGAAATAAGTCATGAATGAAAGTGATAATAAATGAGTAATTATTTTCGTTGATTAAAAGCAGGACTACTAATACTACCTGATTATAATTATTATCTATGATTATCTATCATTCGAATACCTTTTTAGCCGACTTCAAATAAAGGAGGTTCTCAGTTCGACCTGTTTGTTTGTATGTATGTTTGTCCGTGATTATCTCGCGTTTGGCGGAACCGTATATGATGCCAGTTTCAGTGAAGTATTTGTTACATTTATTGGGTCTATTTTTCTGTTTAAAGACGTAAATAGAAATTCATTGGTTTAAAATCTTATGGGAAGTAGGAAGCTTTTTTATCACAAAATTGTACTCTTTTTCTCATTTATCAATGCCCGAGTTGCGGTAATTTGTTTGAAGTTTCTAGAAACTAAATGACTGTTAATTTAAAAATCTAGATAGTGTCACTCACAGCATGACATTCTTAATGAACGTAAAACTATACTCGTAATTAACAGGTTATTGAAGTTGACACTTCAATTGTGTACATGCAGTGAAGCAATGTTTGCACCAATTAAGGAATTAACTGTTTTTAAAATGTGAATCGTGCACATTGTAACTGTCTTAATTGATCAAATGCTTTAAGTATCAAGACTGTGCTAAATATTTTCACCTACATGACAATGTGACAAGATAAACTTGTAAAGATCGCAGGATCACACTGGATGCGGACCGCTCACAACCGGTCGCTGTGGAAAATTTGGGGAGGCCTATGTTCAGCAGTGGACGTCCTTTGGCTGATAATGATGATGACGATGATGACAATATGACATGATAATGTATCACTCATATTTTTTTTTACTTTTTAATAATGAATTTGGCGAGTCATTTTCTAGTTATGACCTGACCAAAGGAAGTAGCAGCAGCTACCCACAGTTTCATTTGTGTAAAAATTTACTCTTATTGAAAAAAAAATAGCCCATGTGCTATTCCAACATATGAACTCTTTAATTTTGAAGTTTCATCAAAATCTATTTAGTAGTTTTTGCATGAAGGCATAATCAACATCCATTCATCCATCTACCCTCACAAGCTTTTAAAATATTAGTTAGATGTAGTGTTTTAATGCCTTAAGTTTACATAAACAGCTGATTAAAATTATAGGTAAATTAGTTTACGATTTATTATCATTTATTTTACTTATCACATTATGTTCTTGATGCTAATAATGTGTTGTGTATATTATACACGTGTTTTACTTGGGCTAGGCTATATTATCTATCATGTATGAAATAAATAATAGATCGCGGGATCGCGCTGGATGCAGACCGCTCACAACCGGTCGTTGTGGAAAGCCATGGGGAGGCCTATGTTCAGCAGTGGACGTCCTTCGGCTGATAATGATGATGATGAAATAAATTGGATAAATGATATAATAACAACAAAAAATTAAATAAATAGGAACGAAAAAAGAAAATATAGCGGTACATAATGTAACTAGCAAACCCCGGCGGTTCCAACCGCGCAAATATCTGATTTTCATACAAAATTATATCCGCCTTTTTACCTTCTAAAACTAAAATTAAAAAGGATGGCGTGTAGTAAACGCTGCCATCACATAGGCGTTCCGCTCCGCCATAAAAAAAAACTAAAGCTACACAAACGCCATCGAGTGAGAGTTATAAAATGATGAGAGAAAACTTCCCACTACCACCATGTGTTTTTATTAACTTCTAAAAAGTAAACTAGCCTGTAAATATCCCACTGCTGGGCAAAGGCCTTAGCGTAAGTATGAGGTAGTATGAGCCATACTCCACCACGCGGGCTCAGTGCGGATTGGCGGAGGGGTGTTTGCAAGGCAAGCGACGAACCTTAATGACAGATTTCATCAAGCCGCCCATAGAACCACTGACTAGACTTAACTCGGCTAAACTAGGGTGATCTCGGCTAATATCGACCGATATTAGCCGAGATTAACTGCTTAACGTGCCCTCCAAAGCACGGAGATGCTTGTGAAAACGTCACTTACATGGTCAGAATGGTCACCCATCGAAACACGACCGAAGTTGCTTAACTTCGGTATCACAACCAAAGCGCTGCCACCACTGCGTTACAAGCACCTCTAATAAATGTAATCTTTTGTTCCCAGAAACTCCAAATGTGCGGAACTGAAGAGGAGATGAGGGAGGTGGCAGCCAGGATCTGCAGAAACTATCTCCATGGGGCTTGGAAGAGTGTAGATGCGAAACAGATCGACTTCAGGAGAATTAGGTAAGTGTCAGCACCATTTTCAGTAATCTGGGTACCATATTATGGCCACCAATCACATACACAAGGTAGGTCGTCCACCGACAAGATAGACGACCTTGTAAAGATCACACAGGATATACCTCAGGAAACTCTTCCTTTTATACAGGATGTAAACCCTCCTGTCCATAAATTAAAACAACCTCCGAATAAAATAAATAAGCTCTGCAAAGCAGTTACTAACAAACACACATTAAAAGATATATATGCATTTGTGATCCAGACCAGTGTAATCCATAATTCCTTAATCATCAGCAACAAAAAAATGCGTTCCTATTTAATAACTAGCTTTTGCCAGCGACTTCGTCCGCGTGAAATAGTGACTTCTTTCTCCCGTTTTTTACACATTTACCACTATATCTTTGCTCCTATTGGTCGTAGCGTGATGTTATATAGCCTATAGCCTTCCTCGATAACTGTACTATCCAACACAAAAAGAATTATTCAATTCGAACCAGTAGTTTCGGAGATTAGCGCGTTCAAACAAACAAACTCTTCAGCTTTATAATATTAGTATAGATGTGAACCCTCCTGTCCATAAATTAAAACAACCTCCGAAGAAAATAAATAAGCTCTGCAAAGCAGTTACTAACAAACACACATTAAAAGATATATATGTATTTGTGATCCAGACCAGTGTGATACATAATTCCTCAAACATCAGCGACAAAAAACCGGTTAAGTGCGTGTAGGACCCGCGCACTGAGGGTTCCGTGCCACCCTTAACTAAATTCAGGGTCCACTTACTTTCAGTTAACGAAAACATCACAATATATTGCGACAGCAAAAATAACTTTGTTTTTCATAGTGTTTGTATGAAAGACAAAGTTATATTTGCGGTTGATAAAAATGTGCAATATCTCAAAAACTACTTGTTCGATCTCCTTCAAACCAATTTTCGTTGCAAGTTTTTGTTGAGATCTACATCATATATTTTTTTCAAAATTTTCACTTTCTTAGTTCAAAAGTTAGATGGGGGGACGCCCATTTTACTACTTTGGAAGCGTCTATATCTCAAACCTTAGACTTTTAGAAAAAATGGTTTTAGAAACCTCAACATCATTTTAAAAGACCTATCCATAGACAACCCACACGCATAGGTTTAAGTAAAAAAAAATTTTTAGGTTTTAGTTTCAGAATAAAGTGTCTGTGACATACGGACGGACAGACAGACAGACAGACTTGACGAAACTATAAGGGTTCCGTTTTTTGCCATTCGGCTACGGAACCCTAAAAATGCGTTCCTATTTAATAATGAACTTGAGTGAGTTCTTACCTAAAAATGCATGGTTCATTGAATTTAAAACCTTATTCTCATATGAATTAAATGTCCATTCAACTACTTTAATTTGTTATCAATGAGAAATAATGACGCATAGAACTGGAAAAAACCGGTACGTGATTTTAATGTAAACTAATAATAATGATACTATTTCTATGATAAATGCTATCATATTAATGGCTAGCTTTTGGCAGTCTTAGTAAATATATGTAAACAATAATTATTTATTTGTTCATGGTGAGTTTAATACATGGTGTCAGAAAGTATTCTTGTTACAGTAAGGCCACAAACAGCAAACGAAAAAAAAACTCAGTTTTTTTTGGTATCGTCCAAAATGTCATAATCATATTCGTTGTCTGGTATTCGTTACACAATAAATAAAATTCCTTACTGCGAAACCAGACATTAATGTGTTGTCTGGCGCATATTTCTTTTTTTTAAGTCTCATTAAAAAAAACATTGATTTTTATTGTTTTTTGATTATGTATTGAACCATTTTTTCTTTTTTGATTACACTGCGTTACAAATAAAAATAAAAATTGAGTACCCGCTTTGAAATGTCATGTTTTCTTATGAATACTTATAGTTCATTAAAAATACATACAAAATTTCCATTCATCACGTCTCATTTTTTCTTTCATAAGAATGTGCCAAATTTTACTAAAAATGTATATGCTAAAACATATTTTAAAGAAAATTAGTTAAATCAACCAGATTTTTTCACATTAACCAAGTTTAATATTATCAATAAGGTTAAAAAAAAAATATTATAAAAAGTTTTAACACAAAAGATCGCAAAACTTTAACTTTTTCTTTCGTGCTTTGAATGATCTTCTCGTTTTAAACGCCAGCAGTAATCGTCTAGCATAGTTGTGTCCCAACGCCCTTGAAATCGTTCTTCAAGCTTCTTTATATCCTGGTGAAACCTCTCACCTTGCTCATCACTGACTGCACCAAGATTAGATGGGAAAAAAGAAAAGTGAGAATGAAGGAAGTGAATTTTTAACGACATTCTGCAACCCAACTTTTTATAACATGTCGTCAACGAGCTTTTTCGCATTTTCGGCCCTGTGGTTCCCTAATAACCCTTTAATAACTGCTTTCAGCGATAACCAGGCATCAAGTTCCTTGTCAGTAAGCTTTTTCTCAAAATTTGGGTCTTTCATCAATGTGCGTATTTGTGGTCCTACAAATATTCCTTCTTTGAGTTTTGCATCACTTAACTTTGAAAATACTGTTTTTAAATATAAAAAGCCATCTCCCTCTTTATTCATAGCCTTCACAAAATTTTTCATCAAACCAAGTTTTATGTGGAGTGGTGGTCCGCAAACATAACAAAACTTATTTGGTGCATTTAAGCAGTTGCGACGACCACTTAGTCCAGTATTCATAATGGATTTCCAAAGAAATAATTATGTACGAATATATCGACGTTATCGAATAAAAATGACTACAAAACAAAATAATAAAAAAGTACAACACATCAGAAATGGTAACTATTTCGTTTACGCCTAAAGTGAGGGTAATAGAAAAAATAATTTGGCATGTACCTCGAAAACTAGACGTGATAGATACCACATATGTTTGGAACATTTAATCTGTGACTCATTAGCTATTCATTCCAGCTAACACTTACGTGGGTACCAAAATCGTGTAACGCAGTGTTATGTATTGAACCATTTTGGATTATTAAAATACTATTTTTTTTCCATCGTTCACGTCGTTGCTTACCAACAATCAATTGTTTTCGCAGCTAATAGGTATTTTTCTTAAATAGGATTAATCTCAAGTGAAAACTACTACGGCTAAAGATGTTACTTACAAAAATCGAATACAAGTTATTTATTAATTATTTAACCTGTAAATATCATACAGCTCAAAAAAGTATTTTAATCCGCAATAGACTGACTGAAAATGGTACCGATTGTGATGTTTTTATATGTATTTATAACTTTCTTTAATAGAACGACACACATCATGACTCTACGTCGTCATATAATAAATCAATCTCGTATTTGGACTTGATGAATGATAAAATAACAAAACTTACAAGTATTTGGCATCAGATTGATGTCATCATGAATAATAAAATGATTTGTTGATTGTTATAAACATTTATGTATTGTGATTGCCAAATCATAGACAAATGCACAATGGGTATTATAATAAGTAAAGTGATTAACCAAATAAAGGAAAAAACATGTATTTCATACCTAAAGAATTTGTTTTTGCAAACCAGCGTTTTACCGCGGCTATGTCTGCGAAAATACTGGATTCCCGTAAAAGAAGGCATCCGCATTTACTCACTCTTAAGAAATAATTTCTGGGATTAAAATTATCCTACATTGGTTTTTTTTTCATGGTCTCTTTGTTGAAATTCATCAAAATCGTCCGTCTTATAGCATAAATACAAACTCAAACATCGTGTATTTGAGCATTAAATTTTAATAATTTAGGGCCACTTGCAGCAACACTTAAAATCGTGATTTAAGATATTTAAATCTAGATTTATATTAAAACTCGATTTAGCGACTTGCTCATTATCGATTTAGCTTAAATCTAGATTTAAATCTTAAATCGCCATCTAGGTCGGTTTAAGTTGTTAAATCTCGATTTTAGCCGCCATTTTGAGAGATGTGTCAGTGCGCGGGTTGACGTATTGCTAGTACGGTCGGTTAATTTCAATTTGTCTTACAAACTGGATATTTCACAAATGGATTTATCCCACCTAACAGCGTACAATGATACTGGACTGGACCTGGACTTTTTCATCGTTTCCTTAGTTTTATCACTCGTAGATCATTCAGTAAAAAATCCCACGCGCCGTAAACAACAATACGAAGTAATTTAAACAACCAACAAAACAAACACAAACCGTAAAAAGCCGCGACAAATAACGATGACAATTTCTTTTTTAAATATTTTAGGGCAACAAGCGCACGAAACACGTTCTTGTTTACGCATAGAAACGTTAAGTAGAACTTTTTTTTGTTAAAACGGAACGTAGCGAATGACTGACGAACGAATGATGAGCTAAATCTCGATTTAGCTAAATCGAATGATTGTTTCGGACGTGCAAGACAACACTGATATGGTTTAAGTTAAATCGAGTTTAAGCCTAAATCTAGTTTTATCTAAATTGAGAATTAAGCGATTTTGTTGCAAGTGGCCCTTATAGTGAAAACTTTATCTACTTTCGCCGTTTCAGTTATCAAAAATATGAATTACTAATCCACAACAAAACAGCCACGTAAAAAAGAAATTATGAATACCAAAAACCTTAAGAAATGTATCTTAAAAGTGCTTCTAAGCTGTACTGTGGCGTAATCCTAAGGGATTATGACGTCATACGAGTAAGTTATGCGCATTATATATTCTGTATGACGTCACTAGCACTTTTACAGTCAAGCACACTCGATACACCCTATATTTTTAAACAATTTACGTTGTAATAAAATAAGAGTTCTTCGACCAGAAGCGCAGCGTAGGACGTCCACCGACAAGATGGACAGACGACCTTGTGAAGATCGCAGGATCAAACTGGATGCAGACCGCTAGTGATCGGTCGCTATGGAAATCCATGGGGGAGGCCTATGTTCAGCAGTGGACGTCCTTCGGCTGTTAATGATGATGATGATGAAAATAGGAGTTGCGTTTTTGTAGAGGAAATTTTACGGTTTTTAGCTGTAATTATATTTTTACGAGCTAGTTTCATTTGGCAAATGACGGAAATGTATCTATTTTTAAACGGTCGTTGTGATATTTATAATGCGACTTGGCCTAAAGACCTATATGTATATCAGTCAATCAGTACCAAATATCTTATGTTTTAAGTATTATTTTTATTACACTAGCCCACAATTTTTTTATTGCTATAAAATTCACAGCTCTTATTATTGCAAAAAATAAGCTAATCTTACATTCTAAACTTAAAGCCAATAACGAATTTACTTTATATTAAATATAGCTAGTAAAAATAGTAAAATAAATACAATTGTCCCGAGGCTGTGGTAGGGTGTATATTGGGACGTGTAAAAGTCCCCCCAAAGTGTGGGTCTATTTGCAAATATAAATGACTTTTTTGTAAATTATTTATACAGGGTTTCTATTAAATTTTAAATGACTCTTAATTACTGTTACGAGTCCTTAAAAAAAACTCTTTACTGATTTTTTTAAATATTTTACAGTCTGTTTAAGTTTAGATGTAGGTGTAGAGCCTTTTGTAAGTAAATCTTTTAATAATTATTTTTAAAACACCTTGATTTTAATAATATGAAATAAAACGTCCTCACAAGTACTTAAAGTTATCGACCATCGTGTCCTCTCTGTATCACCAATGATATATAAAAAATCCTTTTTGTATTTTAAAGTAAATTTCGAACTTGCTTGCCCTACAAAAAACGTAAATAAACAACCGGCCGGCCTTGACCATGCTTTGTTGTTGATTTTTTTAGTTCAAGAACGCAAGCGATGAGCGAAGGCGATTTATAAATAAAGAGATAACTTGTATACAGCAATAATTTTAAAGAGAAAAGGCAGCAAGGTGTAAAAATTAGTAAAAAAGAACCCTAAGAGTGTATGTAACAGGGATAAAACTTTTTTACCTGTTTTCGTGCTGTAAAATAATTAATTTTATACAAATAAAAAAAAACAATACCTACAGGATTTTCTTATCTTTCACCAATTAGAAATGGTTTAGAAAAGTTGTATTTTGTCCATTATTTTGAAGAAATTAATAGAGCATTTAATTCAGGACACGTTGTTGATGGGTTATTCCGATTTTCCACGCTAAAAATCCACGCTAGTGTGGAAAATTGGATTTTTTGTACATTTATCCACACTGAACGGCTTGGGGTAGAAAAAATGACAAATGTTCCACCTTTCACCACAGTTGGATTAGTGTAAATTGATATTAATCGAAAATACCGAAATACCAAACACAATCACACATAAGTTACATATTTTATTTTTCATGACTTATACCAAACTCGAACCCGTATCAAAACATTTGCGTGCTACAAAAACCATCCATACTATGCCTTTTGTGTACCATGTCCGCGAAATTGCAAGATAAAGGAAAAAATATAATTGTATCCAACTTTGTAAGAATTCTGGAAAATACCGCTTTGTACTTACCTCTGTTAAAGAAAAAACTGTCTAAGAACATTTTTCAATATATTTTTTGTATAGACCTATTGTTGAAATGGTCTGGGATAGTTTTTTTAAAAGTTCATTTAAACTCAAAGGTTATATTATGATAGATTTTTGCCGTCTGTTTTTGGGATATGTCTTTATTTTCCTGCTATAGTCATCAGGATTAACAGATTAATAGAATGGGGACTGTATGAAAGTCGTTCTATTTTCTATATTTTTTAGGGTTCCGTATTAAAAAAAAACGAAGTGATCCTATCACTTCGTTGTCTGTCTGTCTTTCCCAACTCTTTTTTTATGACTAAAGCTCTACATTTAGACATCTTACTCATAGATAATGAATTGAGGATATTATTACCAAGCAGCTTATGTAGTTAGAGGCCAAGTACATATACAGGGTGTCCCGTAAGTAGAGATCAAGCCGAAAACAGGTAATAGAGAAGCCTATATTGGCTATGACTAAATTTGTTCACGTTTTATAGTTTTTATTTAATTTTTATTTTCCAATTTAATTAGGTTATTCAGACTTACATCGCAAAATAAATAACTGAAAATATTTAAAGTTTCGTAGTCACAGTCGAAAATCCATCACAAGGTGTCGAACTAGTGGTTTTCCTGATTTTCATAACTGAAAATGTACATAACTTAGATTTTTTTAAAACTATTTTTGTTGTTTAGTTTATTTATATTTTTTCACTGTATATTTGACGTTCATAAGTGTCATTTCATGACCTAAATTGAAATAAAGATATTTTTTTTGTAATGACTGTTTATAGTGTAGCCTATCACTTATTTTCGGCTGAACCTCTAATTATGGGACACCCTGTATATGTCTACTACGTCTATAATGCTAACCAGACGTCCCCGCTCAGTATAGCAGACGTAAACCCATTGCCAAGATGATAAATAATGGTTGTGTATACTCAAACGGCATCGCTTATTATGCACTTGTTTATAAACATGTCTCGATCTGCACCGTTTAGCAGTAATCGTAGTAGATTGGAGTTTTATATGTACGTAATTATCTTTTTAAAACTGCCGCCAAATGTAAACAAATGAAACTTGTCTCTATTGAGATTGATATTTATTCGTAATGGGATAGAAATAAAATATTTTTAATAAAAAATGGTAATAGCGCTATTTATTAAAGAAACTGAATCATCGCATTTTTTCTAAAAAAAAATCTCTCTTTTTATTTCAATATGAATGCACCCCCTTAAACTTTTAAACTAAGCGAGTGAAAATATTGTAAAAATAGTTCGAAATAAAAACATTTAAGGAAAATTGGTTTGAACGAGATTGAACTGGTAGTGTCTGAGATAATATCACATTATTAACAACCGGAAATATAACTTTTTTCTCTATACAAATACTATAAAAAACAAAGTTTTTTTTACTTTCAACAAAATATTGTGGTATTTTGTATAAGTGGACCCCTAATTCAGTTAAAGTTGCCACGGAACCCTCAGTGCGTGATTTAGACTTGCATTTGGGCAGTTTTGTACTTGTATCTTAATGTTGACATGTCTTTACGCCTGATAGTCAGCATTTTGTGGAGCTGAGCTGATGGTGGAACTCCTTAACGCTTAGGAGTTCGTTGATTATTTATTCAATGTGTTTGAGTAAATATAAATGATTCACTCGTGAGGAAAACTTGTTTTTATTAGTCACGGCAACAAAACATTGTTAGAATACAATAAAGACGTAAATACTAGTAATGAACCTCTAATATAATTCATCATCATCATCATTATCAGCCAATGGACGTCCACTGCTGAACATAGGCCTCACTCACGGCTTTCAACAGCGACAGATCACTAGCGGTCTGCATCCAGTGTGATCCTGCGATCCTTACAAGGTCGTCTGTCCATCATGTCGGTGGACGTCCTACGCTGCGTAATAATATAATTGTAACGGAAAAATGGAAAAGAAACGGTACTGAAACTGATGGTTTTTTTTTACGGGCACTCTATCTGAAAACGGTAGGATTTCCTGTGAAAATGACTGTGTGAATCCAATTTAAAATATATATTTTTAGATTACGTGATTTCGCAACTACGCAACTAGTTGTATTAGTCTTTGTTTGTTAGCTTAATATATTTTGTACTAGCGGACCCAGCGAACTTTGTTTCGCCCCCAGCCCCGTCCCGCCCCGGCCCCGTCCCGCCCCAGTCCCGGCCCCGTCGAACGAGATAAATGTATCCTGTCTCTCTCCTGGTTCTAAGCTACCTCCCCACCGTTTCGCCCCGGCCTCGTCCCACTCCAGGCCCGGCCCCGTCTAAGGGGTATAAATGGTTCTCAGCTACTTCCCCACCGTTTCGCCCCGACCCCCTTCCCACCCCAGCCCCGGCCCCGTCTAAGGGGTATGAAAAATAGATGTTAGCCGATTCTCAGACCTACGCAATATACTCACAATTTCATGAGAATGCTACTCCTCCAGTACGGGAACGAACATTGTGATACGAGAATTTTATTAAAAAAATGTTTTTCTTTTGTAATAAGATAGATAAGATAAGATACTTAATTTTTTTTTCAATACGTCTGTCATTGAAATATAGGGTGTATAATTAAAAATAACTGCAGAGAAAGCGTTCCAAAATTTCAGGCATCATAACAATAACATGTTGATCTTGAATCATACTGCGTCATGCGTATATTTAAAAAGTGCGTAGCATTATGTACTTGCGACTTCATCCGTGGATCTTTTTTTCAACCTTTTCAACCCTATAAGGTATCATTTTTGAGGTTAAAACTATCCCACGCACGTCTCTATGATATATGTTTACGATAATCATTTCAGAAGTTTCAAATTAGAACATAATATGACATACATTAATAAACATTTTATATTTTATAATGTAACTTGCTTTGCAACACCCCTCCGCCAATCCACACTGAGCCCGCGTGGTGGAGTATGGCTCAAACTACCTCATAGTTGAGGTAAGGCCTTTGCCCAGCAGTGGGACGTTACAGGCTAACTTTACTTTATTTATTTTACTATAATATTAGTTTATTACGTAGGATATATTAATATCCTTGGCCGATTGTTATTATCACATACCGATATAAATCTTTTCAATGACAATCCATCAAAATACTACAAAATATTTCGTAACACAATCAATAATACGAAATGTGGGACAAAGGAAAATTACTATTAAGATATGAAAACAATCCAAAGAGACTGATAAGTTTAGTGATAACATTGGATCGTGTGTGTACGAAACCATTCAATAAATATACATTATACATATGAATATGTTTAACTATGATAAAGAGGCGTAACATAGCTTGCGCTTAGCGATTCGCAGGTTTTTTTTTATAAACAACTAGCTTTTGCCCGCGACTTCGTTCGCGTGGACTTCAGGTTCGTCCCGTCTAGTAGCGCAAAAAATGTGTTTTTTTACGACCTCACATTAGAAACCTCAAAAATTGTAGCCTATATGTTATTCTGATGTATAAGCTATATTGTGGTAAAGTTTCATTCAAATCCATTCAGTAGTTTTTACGTGAAAGAGTAACAAACATCCATACATCCATACTTACAAACTTTCGCCTTTATAATAGTAGTAGGATACATAGGAATATGTTTAACTATGATAAAGAGGTGTAACATAGCTTGCATTTAGCGATTTGCAGGTTTTTTTTATAAACAATACATCGGCCGCCGAAAGAATGTTATTTTGACAGATTCGACTGGATATGACGTCATAACTTTTGAAGGGCGAAGAATTGACAATTTTTTTTTCTTTTTCTAATTACTTGATCATTATATCAAAAAGTCAAGGAACAAATAAACATGTTTTTTTAAACCATTACAATGATGCTGTACAAAGGTTATGTGAACTCCTCTTTTGTAGTAATGTACCAAAAATAACAGACTTTGTCATTTAAATCAATTTAATAATTTAGTAATTTAATATTTTCCTTCGGATATTGTGAGAGCAATCTCACAACAGTGATGATGTCACGCTGCCTACGCGTTAAAAAGAAAGCGCTTGCAAAATTCAACAGGCTTGGTAATGTGACGGTGGCCGAGTGGTATAGGCATACGCCCGGTTAGCGTAAGACACGGGGTTCGATTTCTTGTCTGACACAGTTGCTTTTTACGAGTGCAATTTATAATATTAAGTTTGTATAGTGACAAAGACTATAAAAACAAAAAACAACTTTAAATCAATTTGTTATTTCTATGGCATTAGTCATGATATAAAATATTAAAGCATGTCTTGAAATTAATAACTTCGTAATTTAAAGGATGGGAAAGCAATATTTTTCACTTGTAATAACTAAATGATAATCGTAAATTTTTCGCATCACTAATCATCAAAAACTAACACTGTCATTCAGATGGCAGATAAGCACTTTTTAATGGACCACACTATTAGTAGATGGGCATAAAAAATATGTATTATGTCAATTTTATTGTATTTATATCAAAACTTATATAACAGAAGCAATGTTATTATTTAAATTGAAGTATGATGTGTATCAAATATGAACATGTGTACTACTACACGTATTTAAGCATGGCAAATTCCTGATTTAACTCGTCAAGTATGTGTGAACGAGACACAATAGAAATTCCATTGTTATGCGACTCTCGAGAGTCGTTTGATCCCTGACTGATTAACATGGTTCAAGTTTTCAAAGTTTATTATGAATATTTTTTATATTCAATGTTGATCTAACTTTCGAGAAATTGGCATCGTTTCGGTGTATATTGATTGATATAAACTTCAAATCACTGTAATATATTTATTTGTCTCTATTGAATTATAATAACCAAGAAATATAATGACAATGTTACAGTTTCCTTAAAATAAAAAAGCGAAATGTTCAAAAAATATATATATTTGTGGTGAAGTGTATAGTACACAAATGTCATGAAATCAATAGGTGTGCTCAAATCTAGACTGTGATACCCATCCTACAAATTTAATTTTTTTGATATAATAAGACATACAGGATGTTGCAAAAATTAACAATTGTCAATCGCGCCGCGGTGCGAAACGCCCTAGTACTGTTTCTAAATAGGGTCATTCGCACCGCCTGTGATTTAGCGGTGCAAATCGCCCAAGGTAACTTTTGAATCAAACAATTTCACTGACCACAGCGGTGCGAATAACCCCATTCTCCAACAGCACTTGGGCGGTTCGCACCGTCCGAAAACATCATGGTGCGAAACGCCCCAATTCTTGGGGGACTGTTAGCTTTAAATATAATTTAATAATATAACCTCGTAGCGCAGTGGTGGCAGCGCTTTGGTAGTGATACCACAGTTAAGCAACATACGGCGCGGTCGCGTTTGGATGGGTGGTGGGTATATCACGAGCATCTCCGTGCTTCGGAAGGCACGTTAAGCAGTTGGTCCCGGCTAATATCGTTTGACATTAGTCATTAACAGTGACCCTATAAAATCTGACAGCAAGGTTGGTCGCTTGCCTTGTAAACACCCCTCCGCCAATCCGCACTGAGCCCGCGTGGTGGAGTATGGCTCATACTACCTCATAGTTGAGGTAAGGCCTCTGTCCAACAGTGGGATGCTTACAGGCTAACATTACTGACATAACCAATAAATATAAATGAGCGTTTTCGACCCCGTCCTTCAATATAATTGTTTTAAATTGTTTAATGTATTCATAATTTTATTTTATGTTAAGATAATATTATTTTATAGTGTTCCATTATTTTATTTTATACTAGTGGCCCGCCCGCGACTTCGTACGCACGTTTTAGTTTAACTCCGTTCCCATAGATCGTAACGAAAATTTATAAGCCTATACGCATTAAACTATAGCCTTCCCTGATAAATTAGCTATCTATTATATTTTATAACCTTTAACAATAGTTCCTGTGAGTAGCGCGTTCAAACAAACAAAAACATCCAGTTTTAAAATATATACAAAGAAATGCGTACAGATAAATGTTATATTTTATGTACACACAACACGTAGCCCGGTATAATGGTCAAACTAACACAGGGATATTATCTTTTTATTTTACAACAAAAAGGAAATACTTCGTACGCCCTATCGTCAATCGTATATTTATTTCGCGTACTAAAATGACCAGGCTACTCTCTGCGCTTACACAGCATCATGTCACATACGCTGTGAGAGAAGCAAATTCCAGGGCCCGATCCAGATGTTTCGCCGCTCCGGGCAAAACAATATTTGCCGCCCTTACAGTATTCCATAGATGGTGTAATTTTTTTGTAACCTATAAAAACCGACCAAGTGCGAGTTGGACCTGCACACTGAGGGTTCCATGCCACCCTTAACTAAATTCAGGGTACACTAACTTCCACCTAGCGAAAATATCACAAAATTTTATGACAACAAAAATAACTTTGTTTTTCATAGTGTTTGTATGAAAGACAAAGTTATATTTGCGGTTGATGAAAATGTGCTATATCTCAAAAACCGGTTAAGTGCGTGTCGGACCCGCGCACTGAGGGTTCCGGTGGTACTGGTGGTACCCTTAACTGAATTCGGGGTCTTCCACCCAGCGAAAATATCACAATATTTTTTGACAGCAAGAATAACTTTGTGTTCCATAGTGATTGTATGAAAAACAAAGTTAAATTTGCATTTTTTAGAAACTTTTAGAAAAAATGGTTTTAGAAACCTCAATGACATTTTTAAAGGCCTATCCATAGACACACGTATAGGTTTAAGTAATTTTTGTTTTAGTTTCATGTATGGGAGGGGAGCCCCCCTTAAATATATTTTTTTCTTACTTTTTGTATCTGAATCGGAAAGCGGTGAACAAGATACACCTACCTACCAAGTTTCAGCTGTGTAATGCTAAAAGTTTCAGAAAAATGGCAGTGACATACGGACGGACAGACAGACAGACTTGACGTAACTATGAGGGTTCCGTGTTTTGCCATTCGGCTACAGAACCCTAAAAATGGTTTCAGAATCCTCATCATCATTTTAGGAGACCTATCCATAGACACCCCAGACGCATAGGTTTGAGTAATTTTTTTTAGGTTTTAGTTTCATGTGTGGGAGCCCCCTTAAATATATTTTTTTCTTACTTTTTGTATCTGAATCGGAAAGCGGTAAACAAGATACACCTACCTACCAAGTTTCAGCTGTGTGACGATAATAGATTCAGATTAAAGAGTGGCTGTGACTACGGACAGACAGACAGACAGACAGACGGATATTTGTGTAAGGGTGTGGTTTTTATAGGGATCCGTAGCCGAATGGCTAAATTCGGAACCCTTATAGTTTCGTCGAGTCTATCTGTCTGTCTGTCTGACTTGGTAGGTAGATGTATCATGTTAACCACTTTACGATTCTCATAGAAAAAAAATATTTGAAGGGGGAGCTCCCATACATGAAACTAAAACCTAAAAATTTTTTTGGTCAAACCTATGCGAGTGGGGTATGGATAGGTCTTTTAAAATGACATGGAGGTTTCTAAAACCATTTTCTACATTTGCACGTAAAAGTGTAACGTTTGAGGGATAGACGTATACGATAGACGTTTCCAAAGTCGTAAAATGGGCGTCCTCTAACTTTTAAACTAAGCAAGTGTAAATTTGGAAAAAACATACATAATGAAGATCTTAACAAATACTTTCAACGAAAATTGGTTTAAACGAAACATTACTTTGTTCTTCATAGAAATCCTATGAAAAACAAATTTATATTTACCGTCAACAAATATTGTGGTATTTTGGCTAAGTGGAAGTAAGTGGATCCCTAATTCAGTTAAAGTTGGCACGGAACCCTCATTGCGCAAGTCCGACTCACTCTTAGCCGGTTTTTTTTTGTTTAGCCATCTTTCAAATTTTCGCCGCCGACGCGCCGCGCCGCCCCCAATTTTGCCGCCCCTCAATTTCGCCGCTCCGGGCAATTGCCCGGTTTGCCCCCCCCTAGATCGGGCCCTGCAACTCATGCTCACAATACGTCACCCGACACTCGCGGCGGTACAAAGCTACTTACAAAGCCGTGGGCAAAAGACAGGAAGCAGGACAACGCGATCGGACCAATTGCCCGCCTACGATATATGAGAACAGTAATTAGTGTAAGGTATCTGGCCAGTTGAACGGAAACGGCATGGATATTGATTTTATCGTGTAATTCATGCGGTTTTCTTGAGGAATGCAAACGATTAGGCGAGGGGTCGCTTACGGCAGTTTACGACTATACCTACGTACCAACAGATATGAGTAGGTACCTACATAATTTTCTGCTAAGTAAATTAAGTTATAATTAATAGGTCAACTTAAAGGTTTTATTAGCTACTAATAAACACCCGTTTCTTTATTCTACGTAGTACCTTTTTTCGCGGAACCGTGCATTATATGTAAGTATAAGTTCATAAGTAAGGCTTTTGAGCTGACCCGTGACTGAAATGAAGTACGACCATTGAATCTAAAATGCACGAAATCACAATACAAATTGCTTTCCTAGCTACTTTCAAACGCAAGCTTCATACGTTTACGAATGTGGCTTATAACCTTTTATGGAAAAAGCGCCTCATTCATAAGCTTTTTAAACGAAACTTGATCTTTGACTGTAGCAAAAAGTACAAAAAGCTCAGGTGTTGCGTATAATCGCTGGTGAAGTTTTGTTTCGCAGCCATTTTTTGGAACGGACGCTCGTGTTATCTGATCGGAATAGATTCGGAATTCCGCTCGGTTTATCTGAAAAGATACAAGATCATTTTGCAGCCAGCTCTTATTTGTTGCTAGCAAACGTGTAATTTTCATAGCTATAAGATTGGTTTTGTTAAAATTGAAGAAGCCGGCCGGTTTTGCATTGGCAATACAGGTGCTGATTCTGTAAAGGAGTGAATCCATGGGACTCCATTGTCACTTGTAACAGGATCGCGATGTACCTGTCTCTTTACAATGCAGCAACCGATGCTTCTTCGTCAATCATTAGAAAAAAGCCCGTTTTGTGCAATAGCTTCTTTTTTTACTTTCAAAACTCATACTTAAAATTTTGTTCACACGCTTTTTGAACACAAATAATGGTGGTCAAGTATTTTATACTTACTTCAGTTGTCATCAAATAAATTCAAGTGGTACTTATGGTTACGAAAAATCGCCTTGATCTGACTACTTACATATTTTGGTTCATTCAGGTGTAACATCCTTACATGTACCTACAGTCGCCAGCACATCAGACTATACATTTTTGTTGAAAATAGCCCTTATTCCAACAGTATAAGACAGTCAAGCTAAACACTGCAGTACAGTGTCAGTGCTGTCGTCTGTACCTAACCAACCAATTACCATAATTTATTATATCTAACCTAGGTCTAGGTACTTGTACCTAGGGTTAGCAGTGTTCTATCTTGGGGTGTATGTAACGAAGGATTCAGGAGTTCTTTGGCCACAATGCGAGAAAAGATGGACACAACCTCGAACAGCTAATGATTACCGGTAAGATAAATGGCAAATACCGAGGACGCAGCCCAATGAGATGGTCCGATCAGATTCGCGATGCGGTGGATGCTAATCTCCACGCCGCTCTCCATGACGCCAAGGAAAGGAACAGATGTAAGACCATCATCAGAAGCAAACTCATAAAGGGGTGCTACGACCCTTAGCAATTACCATTATTTTACAATTATTTCGCGGACGGTTACCGGACACCAAGTTGCGCAACACTACGCCGGCAAAATAGTGTCATTTATTTTAATGTTGTTATTGTATGTATGTTAGTCTTTAAGGTATTTATTGTATGGGCCCAAGTTGCCTGAAATAAATGATTAAATTAAATTAAAATTAATTTGGAGCACTATGCAAGGAGGGTGTGTAAGGAAACATGGTGAAACCGCGCCTTGCTTCAGTTGTAACTTTTCATGTAGCAAGTATATGGCATTTTCAAATCAATGCTTCGTTTTAATTAAACTTGCCTTGTGTTAAAGTTAATCGTAATATTGATTCTAAAAGAAGCAAAAAAATATGAGGCTACTACCAACTAGCACACAACTAGACAAGAGTCTTGGAGATAACGTTTCAAATCATAAGTCCGCCTATGCATTAAGTAAGTATTAATCAATCCTTTTCTATACAATAAATATGAATTAATCTAGTCTGTAAAAAAATACTATAATTAGTAGATCACCATCCAGGGCCCGATCCAGCTGTTTTGCCGCTCCGGGCAAAACAATGTTTGCCGCCCTTACGGTATTCCATAGATGGTGTAATTTTAACCAATAAAAACCGGTCAAGTGCGAGTCGGACCTGCGCACTGAGGGTTCCGTGTAGGTTTGCCAGGTCGCCAAACCTAATAACCGGACATGCCAGCCAGTTTGGCCGGACATTTGGGTAAAAAAGCCCTAAATTATTGAGGATTTTGTGTCTTAGTATTAATATGTACGCAAACATGTACTTACCCGGTTTGATAGATTGATTAATTTATTTGTGAAAAATGTTGGCATCTAATATATTTATATTTTATATTTCAATTTAAGTAATGAAATCACATTGAGAAGCGCTTCAAATTTTGGCTCTGAAAGACCAAAGTATTTGCGAACGAAGGGAGCGCTTAAGAGTTTATTGACATAAATAGATGCGCGAGCGAAGCGAGCGCTTTAAATTTTGCCCCAAAACGGCATTCAGAGCGACTAAATTATATAAATCAATATGTGAGTTAAGCAAGAGTTTCCAATAGTTATGGTTTAAAAATGATTTGACTGGTAAATAAATAATGTGCAATTATAAAATTTTGGAAGATGAAAAACGACCTTACAAATGTGAAAGATCTAAAATGAATGCGCTAGCCATTTTATCTTTATTATTATTTAAATTATTACGCGACTACTAGAGAATTAAAATGCAGTAGATGTACAAAAATTGTGAAACATATTGAACAAATTTCATTTTTTATATAAAATTCGATATAGGTAAGAGACAGTAAGTAGATCATCCGCGAGCGAAGCGAGCGCGTAATCGTGCGGTTTTGCGGCGTGCGGGAGCGACTGACAGTCGACTCGCCTGCGCTCGGCGATTGCTCGTTTGTGTAAAAATGTAAAAAGCCTGACAAAAGCCGGACTAGCCGGACACCGTTTATTTTGGCCGGACACGCAATCAAAAAGCCTACCTATGTCCCCCATATGAAACCCCAAAAATGGTTTTAGGAACCTCAATGTAATTACTTACAAACGACTTATCCGTAAACACCCCACACGCCTAGGTTTGAGTCGTAAAAAAACTTAAGGTATGAGTTTAATGTATGGGAGCCCCCTTAAATGTGTTTATTTTACTTTTTAGGGTTCAGTAGCCGAACGACAACCCTTATAATTTCGTTAAGTCTGTCTGTCTGTATGTCCGTCCGTATGTCACAGCACAGCCACTTTATTCTAAAACTATTAGCATCGCACAGCTGAAACTTTGTAGGTAGGTGTCTTATTTACCGCTTTCCGATTAAGATACAAAAACTCATAAATAATAATAAGGTACATGGTAGCAATCCCGTATCTAACTATTCTAAGATACAAAAAGTTAAAAAAAATCATTTAACCCCGCATCCCATGAAACTAAAACCTAAAAAAAAATTACTCAAACCTATGCACGGAGGGTGTCTATGGATACATGGAAAAGTCGTTTAAAATGACATTGAGGTTACTAAAACCATTTTTTCTAAAAGTCTACCGTTTGAGAAATAGACGCTTCCAAAGTCGTAAAATGGGCGTCTAACTTTTAAATAAAGCAAGTGTAAAATGTGAAAAAAAAATCATAATGTAGATTTTACTTTCAACAAAAATTGGTTTGAACGAAGCATTTCTTTGTTCTTCATACAAATACTATGACAAACAAAGCTATATTTGCTGTCAACAAAATATTGTGGTATTTCGGCTTAGTGGATCCCTAATTCAGTTCAAGTTGGCACGGAACCCTCAGTGCGCGAGGCCGACTCACACTTGGCCGGTTTTTTTAACCATCTTCCAAATTTTCGCCGCCAACGCGCCGTGCCGCCCCCATTTTGCCGCCCCTCAATTTCGCCGCTCCGGGCAATTGCCCGGTTTGCCCCCCCCTAGATCGGGCCCTGGCAAATTCCCTCAAGTCTTCTCCCGCTACCTTAAGAGTTTGAATTTGAGCTTTGTTTATGGTTATTGGTTATAGCGAATACCTACTCTACTATCTTGAATTCAAATTGTAAATTGAAAGGGACAATTATATGTAAAGATCTACGCCACCATCATCATCAACATCCAAAAACGGTCCACTGCTAAACATAGGTCCCCCACGAAAAGTTTGCAGAAAAGAAGCTTAAAATGTCCACCGACAATATGAGCATACGATCTGCAATCTACACTGGACACAAACCGATTGATACTTACGCTGTTTAAACACAAAAAAATATTATTTACTATTCTAAGAAATAAAATCTCTTCTCGAGAGCAACATCAATCAATAACAAACATGTGTCAAATATTCTGTCTCAGATATGTCAAATGACTGTCAAAAAAACCGGTTAAATGCGTGTCGGACCCGCGCACTGAGGGTTCCGTGCCACCCTTAACTGAATTCAGGGTCCACTTACTGTCACTAAACGAAAACATCACAATATATTGCGACAGCAAAAATAACTTTGTTTTTCATAGTGTTTGTATGAAAAACAAAGTTATATTTGCGGTTGATAAAAATGTGCAATATCTCAAAAACTACTTGTTCGATCTCCTTCAAACCAATTTTCGTTGCAAGTTTTTGTTGAGATCTACATCATATATTTTTTTCGAAATTTTCACTTTCTTAGTTCAAAAGTTAGATGGGGGGGGACGCCCATTTTACCACTTTGGAAGCGTCTATATCTCAAACCTTACACTTTTAGAAAAAATGGTTTTAGAAACCTCAACATCATTTTCAAAGACCTATCCATAGACACCACACATGCATAGGTTTGAGTAAAAAAATATTTTTAGGTTTTAGTTTCATGTATGGGAGCCCCCCCTTAAATATTATTTTTTCTTACTTTTTGTATCTGAATCGGAAAGCGGTGAACAAGATACACCTACCTACCAAGTTTCAGGTGTGTGATGCTAATAGTTTCAGAATAAAGTGGCTGTGACATACGGACGGACAGACAGACAGACAGACAGACAGACAGACTTGACGAAACTATAAGGGTTCCGTTTTTTGCCATTCGGCTACGGAACCCTAATAAAAAATATTTTAATCGTAAGCACTAAAGAGTATGAATATCAAATTCGAAGCAAATCACCCCCATAATAACCTTGCACCCCTTTTTAACCCCCTTAGGAGATGAATTTTAATAAAATACAAAATAAGTCTTCCGTCAATTTTGTAAAAGAATGTGTATGCAAAATTTGAAGTAGATTGGACCAAGGGATCTGGTTGTCCCATACAAACTTTGCACCCCTTTTTGACCCCCTTAGGGGTGGAATTTCTGAAAATCCTTTCTTATCGGATCCCTTCGTCGTACAAAGAACACACCCTCCCAGTTTCAGGTCTCTACAATCAGCGGTTTAGGCTGTGCGTTGATCCATCAGTCAGTCAGTCAGTCAGTCAATCAATAAGTCAGTCGTTCAGGACAAAGCATTTTATTGGTATAGATTAAGCATGCTGTATACGCTAATTTTGGATCTTTGTCTTGTTAAATAATTTTTGATTTGTAGTTATATCTTTGATGGTGGTGGTGGACAACGATATGTTTGTGTACCAATATTTAAATAAATAAATAAATAACCTCACTTCTGTTGCAGTGGTGGTCTCTCCAACTTCCTTTACTACGTGGCCCTGCCAGATGACACGTCACAGATCAAGTACACGCACAGAGAGTGCTCGCCTGACGAGGACGCTGACGCCGTCAGCTCGCTGCGAGGGCTGATGAAGAAGGGCATGAACAGGAACAACTCTTTCGTCATTGAGGAGCCTAAAAAGGTGAGCTGACAGTGTTTTAGGGTTCTCGAGAATGACAAAAACGGAACCCTTAATCCCTGGTGTCCCGGAATCAAACTGCTATGGGAGGCAGCTTGACTAATGTCCTTTCCTCTTCTTCTTCGTCCTTCCCTATTCCCATCATCTGGGGTCGGGTCTCCTCACACATCTGCGCCAGGATATTCTATCCTGGGTTGTCTTCTCTGGCATTTGGGCTTCCTCGAGGTCTATCTTAATCTTAGACCACCAGGTCAGAGGACTAATGTCCTTTCCATAAAAAATAAAAATAAAACGCACTTGATTATAAAAAAAAATACTTATCCAAAAAACGGAAAAATCATCAATCATTTTAAGTTAGTTATTTTTTTATATATTTTTTATGGATAGGAAATTAGTCAAGCTGCCTTCCATAGCAGTTTGATTCACCATTTCTGGGACATCCTGTAGATGCGTCAAGTCTTCCTCTCTGTTTTGTCATTGAGGAGCCTAAAAAAGTGGACTGTTTGTTTTTTTTTTTTACCAAATCGATCTATTTTAAGGCATCGATGGATGTACCAATCATTACCTTTTTATAAAGTTTATAGTTGTCTGTAGGGAGAAGAGGAGTTAAAGTCTTTAAAGAGTTACTGAGGTATTTTTATTCAAGGATAACCTTAGGTTAACAAAATTATCCTATTCCGGGTTAAGAAAATTTAACTATGTTAAAATTATGAAAATCTGGTCACTCGTTCTAAAGTTATAAGTAGTGTAACTTTCTCTTTGATATACATTTTAGATTTAGATTTAGGTTACAAAGGTCTGAAGCTAAGTGCGGAGCTGATATATATATATTTTTCTAAACATTAGCCCCCTTATTCATCATAACTCAAACGGTCTTTTAAACCTATTTTAGCTATTACCCTGTCACTTTCTGTCAAATGATGACAGCGCCAAGAAATAATGAGACAAAACAGTGTAGCTGAAATAGATTTAAAAGACCGTTTGAGTTATGATATGATGAATAAGGGGGTAAATGTTTAAAAGTGTAATTTCATGAGTGCCCAATTGTAAACATACGTTTTAAAAAAATAGTAAAAATAACAAACAAAATAATTATAGTAGTTTTCCATTCATTCAAGGAAGTCTCGTTATATTTTTGTATAAATAAGACGTAAATAAAAATTGTTTAAACACAATGATATACATTTCACTTGTAAAAAGCAACTGTAACTCTGTGACAGACGAGGAAATGAACCCCGTGTCTTACACAATCCGGGCGTATGCCTATACCACTCGGCCACCGTCACATTAACAAGCCTGTTGAATTTTGCAAGTGCTTTTTAACGCGTAGGCTGCGTGACATCATCACTGTTGCGAGATTGCTCTCACAATATCCGAAGGAAAATATTTTTAGAAATATTTTAACAATCGATTAAGATGAAGAAAGCCAATTTATAGTTGATTTTTGTTTTTATACTGTTTTGTCACTATACAAACTTAATGATATAAATTTGACTTGTAAAAAGCAACTGTGACTCTCTCGTCTGTCACAGAGTCACAGTTGCATTTTACAAGTGAAATATCATTAAGTTTATATAGTGACAAAACACTATAAAAACAAAAATCAACTATAGTTTAACTCATTTAATCGCTGCATACTCTGTGTTATAACATCGATATCGCTTTTCCTAATGATTCTGACCTGTTTACTGGTTATCTGACAAGTTACTGGAAATTACCAGAATATACCTAATAGTCGTTAAAATCAACGTTTATCCCAGACAGTACAGTATATACTTGAGATGTGCCGACTATGACTTTGGCTGACTAGCCGACTAGTCGGCAGCAAAATGGTCGGCTAGGCCGATCATTACTTTCGGTAAAATCCGAGTGACGTCGGAAATGTTCGTAAGCGCGCTCTCGACTCGTAGAATTGGCGCGCGGCCGGCGCCCACGAGGACCTTACTTACTATACTTAGATACTTCTAGTATTGTTTTATTTTGGTTTAGAATTGTTTTATTTTAATAATTTCGAGATTGAATAACTTGGGTTGGGGATGTCAAAGGAGGAGTTCCTATTTTTATGTTACAATTGAACCTACTTATTACCAATAATTATTTGCTTTAACCTAAGACTAAAGGAAGAGTTCCTATTTAACACGTTCCGGGACACTACTCCAGACACAATAGATGTTTTATTGTTTTCACGCTTGTAGGCGGGCACTGTCCCGGAACGTGTTAAATTTTCTACCAATTATTAAATTGTATTGTAAACTGAAACTGTGATTTTTATAATAAAAAATTACAAGAGTAAAGATACAATTTCATTTCAATCACTCTAATTTTTAAGCATATTATCATGAGTGAGAAGCGAGCTGACTAGTCGGCGGATTTAGCCGACTAGTCGCCGACCAGTCGCCGACTACAAAAATGGCCGACTAGTCGGTGACTAGTCGATACATCTCTAGTATACGTTTATCCGAGACATTATATTTTAGGGGAATCCCGTCGTATGTTGAATGACCAATAACATATGCGTTTTATCTTGTAAGAAATAAAAAGCAATAATCTTGACTGCAAAAATATAATAACATAAATAATTACATACTAACTGAATAGAGAAAAACGTTGTAAAAACCTGTTATTACCCTTTGGGTGCGGAATCTTTATTGGTTACCTACTTGTATTCAATTATGCGAACAGGGATCAACTGGTATTTTGTCTAGTTTAACTCGGTTTATCCAAATAACATCAGAAAGTATCACAGAAAATAACAACTCTTAATAATTTTTGTAATGGTTTCCTAAACACTAGTATTGATGTATCATAATCAGAATATTTATTTACATAAAACATGGTATTTTAATTTTTGTGTGATGTTTAATTATTTATCAATATAATATAAATAAAATATATCAATATTGTGAGAGCAATCTCGCAACATTGATGAGGTCACGCAGCCTACGCGTTAAAAGAAAGCACTTGCAAAATTCAACAGGCTTGTTAATGTGACGGTGGCCGAGTGGTATAGGCATTCGTCCGGATAGCGTAAAACACGGGGTTCGATTCCTCGTCTGTCACAGAGTCACGGTTGCTTTTTACGAATGCAATTTATATTATTAAGATTGTATAGTGACAGAACACTTTAAAAACAAAAATCAACTATACAAGGTCAAATCGTTTTAAGTGATAATATTTTAACAGTGTCTTTGTAAGCAGCATAGAAACAAATACTCGTATTTTTTTGGAAAATCGAGATTTCATTTTTATTATTTTCTTTAGCAAAGACAATATCATTTATGCAAAACATCATCCTGACAATTTAAAACTTATCTACTTCATCGGCTCCGCCTCTTTCAATTCAATGCCCAAACCTTCTTTCTCTCTAAGCTTACCTTAATTAATAAAAAAATAATATTACGTTAGTCTCCAATTTTCTGAAAAACTAGCGGATAAAACCCCAAAGTGTTTTCTACACGCATAGGTTTGAGTAAAAAAATTTTTTTTAAGTTTTAGTTTCATGTATGGGAGCCCCCCTTAAATGTATTTTTTTAAACTTTTTGTATCTGAGTCAGAAAGCGGTAAATAAGATACACCTTTTTACACAGTTTCAGCTGTGTGATGCTAATAGTTTCAGAATAAAGTGACTGTGACATACGGACGGACAGACAGACAGACAGACAGACTTGACGGAACTATAAGGGTTCCGTTTTTGCCATTTGGCTATGGAACCCTAAAAAATTATTAATTTCTTGTGCTGAATCAGCCCTTTAAATATTATCACTTAGAATAAGGTGACCTTATATACCAATATACTTTTTATTTCTTCAGGTCCTCCTCAGGATATACGGTCAGGTGCACGGCGAACGTGCCATGGACGCGATAGTGACAGAATCTGTCATTTTTACCCTCCTGTCAGAAAGGAGGCTGGGCCCTAAACTGCACGGCGTCTTCTCGGGCGGAAGAATCGAGGAATATATACCTGTAAGTGTTTTAATCTTGATTTATGTCTTTACAGAGTTTTAGTATATTTTTTTTCTGTTATTATTAAGTATACGAAATTTTAAAAAAAAGTATATTCCTAAAAAAACAAGTGACTAAGTTACGGCCGTTCCCAATATTCATTCTATCTGTAGCTTTGCCCTAATATAGTAAATTGGTATATTTTTTTGTCTCTATAAACCCACTAGCAGTAGGAACTTAGATCCCTGGATGCTTCCTGTCTATGGGAGGAGCTTACTGGAGATACACATTTTTATGAAATTGTCATTAGTGTCAATGTTTATTGTGACACGAACATCCTGTATATTTATTTATCAGTCAGTTACTCCACAGTTTGACTCGCTAGCGACTACGTAAAACAAGTCTATGGAAGATTGCACAGCGCCCCTAGCGGTCACTTGCAGAACTAAAATTTTCCATATAAAAAGTTACGTCGTCGCTAGCGAGTAAAACCGACGTAAACTCATGGTATAGATAGTGCCTTCCTCGAAGGCGCGCGATCGTACTAATCGTTTATTATAGTACATTTGTGAAAGATTTTGCCAATATTTAATGATATAGTATTTATTATAATTATTCAATGCTTATTATTTCAAATTTTAATATTTGCCACGCACCCCGCACCCCGCTTTCCTCAATCAAAAAAGAAAAGGCGCGCGCCTTCGTGGATGGCACTATCTATAACGGTACTGATAAAAAATGCAACGTTTATGACATCACTCCATAAATCATTCTACGTCATACACAATGTATCAAAATAATATCACTAAATGCCAATATTCTTTCACGTGTGATTGATTTGAAAAATATCAGTTTTTTTATATATCTTATACAAGGTTCTATTCTATCACAGGACACAACAATATGTCTCTAAAAATATTATACATATTTGTTTCTTTTTGTATGACATTTATTGTGGAAAAATTAGGAGATAAGATAATTTTAAATAATAAGCATTTGTTACTAGAATAACTTAAAAAGTTTATTTTTTCATTGTGTATACTAAATATATATTTTCAGGCCCGATCTCTCCTCACAAAAGAACTAGCCGAACCGGCTCTCTCAATGAAGATAGCAGAAAAGATGGCCGCCATACATTCTATGGACGTGCCTCTATCTAAAGAGCCAAACTGGCTGTGGAAGACCATGGGCAAATGGCTGAAAACTGTACGGGAAGAAAGATTAGCTGGTATTCAGGGAAAGGTGAGTTATTTTTACAGGCAATTAAATAATAAATATGCGCCAGACAACACACCAATTGTCTGGTTTCGTGGTAAGGAATTTTCTTCCTTGTGTTACGAAGTACCAGACAACGATTATGACGGGGGCGTCTCCCATAAATACTGAAATACATATAACGTCCATGACCCAGGTACAAATGTTCGTGCTCATCACACAAACATTTGCCCCTTGCGGGATTCGAACCCGCGACGTAATAGTCAGGAGCGCTAACGAATACACCAAACGCGTCATCAGTACATAATTTATGCAATAATGATGCAACACATCATGAGCACAGTAATTAGAAAATATTTTGTGTTTCATTGAAACATTCTGTATGTAAACTCGATTCATCTTTGCTAGTCCAACATTGTAAACAATCTTTTTTTTGACAGATTTTTCTCGTGCTCTTTTAGAACCTAGTATTTGTACAGCAATAATATTTATATGTAATATTTTTTTCTTCTTAACAGAATGAAGAGGAACAACGTATAATCAAAAGGCTCAAAAACGTGGAATTCGACAAGGAAATAGAATGGGTGAAGAAATTCATCGCGACCGTAGATTCGCCCGTTGTGTTCTGTCACAATGACTTACAGGAAGGTATGTAAAAAATCAACAGTCTGGGGCGGGGAATCAAACTACCGCGTCCTAGGCTATACTGGCACATGCCTATACCACTCGTCCACCCAGACATTTGCAGACCTTTTGATGTTTAACATTTGACATACTTTTGCGCTATATCTCTTCCAAAAACCACGTCACTTATGTTAGTGTTACGATTCTTTACTTGTTAATACACAGGAGTTGTTATGAATTATGGTTATTTAAAAAAAAAACTTTAAATTATATGCATGTTTTATAAGAGAAAACCTCTTCAAAACCTTCTAAAAAATTCAAAATGAATGGGGAAACAAGCACCCTCGCGCGTAGCTCGCGTGTATTTACAAAATACTATGCCGTAGCTAGTAAGTTACGAGTAGGCGATCTGGTGTTGATATGACTCGCCCGCTATATCGTAATAAAAAAATATTTTGTGGGTTTTCTCCATTTCTAAAAAATATTTTTATTATATATTTTTTGGTATCCATATCGTTTGTACAACCTGCCCTGAGTCACTCGTCGCTGACCAGAACAACACCCTGTATTAGCCAATATTGGTCTATTAACACTCCACTGCATGAAGTTGTTACGAAGCACACATGTAGATGTTATTCAATGTTTATATTTGATATTTTCCAGGTAACATCCTTCTCCTAGAAGATATAGTTCAAGGCGACGACGAGGTGTCCTCAGAATACGTACAGGCATACAAAACAGAAATGCCGAAATCCGACAAAGAGAACAACCATACACACTCTCACCCCGACTTATGCTTGACCGAAAACATAGGGTCCGCCGAAAACATCCGCTCGCCAGATTTACGCTCGTCAGATTTACGCTCGTCAGACTTACGCTCGTCGGACTTACGCTCGTCGGACTTACGCTCGTCAGACTTACCCGCGTCAGATAACCTAATACACAACACAGCTGATGATATTCTCCAAGGGTTGACAGCGAACAAACGTGTGAGCACCATAGAACAAATATCAACATTCGAAGACGCGAACACATCTGATAGTATCATAAGCCATATTTCCGATTCTGGCGAACCGAGATTGGTGCTGATAGATTTCGAGTACTGCGCATACAATTATAGGGGATTCGATATAGCGAACCATTTTCAGGAGTGGGGGTATGATTACACGAATCCAGAGCACCCTTTCTATTTTGAGAATCAAGAGAACTGCCCCACGCTGGAACAAAAAGTGAGTTGTAATTTTTTTATTTGTGATTTTTTGAGAGATTGTGACGTGTGATGGGATGAGTGTTGCTGGCAGAAGAGTGATCTAATATTTATTTTTATAGTGTTTTGTCACTATACAAACATAATGATATAAATTTCACTTGTAAAAAGCAAGTGTGACTCTGTGACAGACGAGGAATTGAACCCCGTGTCTTACGCAATCCGGGCGTATGCCTATACCACTCGGCCACCGTCACATTAACAAGCCTGTTGAATTCCTCGTCTGTCACAGAGTCACAGTTGCTTTTTACAAGTGGAATTTATAGAATGATTTAATGTTTAAAAAAACAGTTTCCAACAAATTAAAAAACGCGTACACATTATTTAACGATATTACCTTTAATATTACTACATTTCATGCAAATTGTTAACGAAACGACGAAGAACCATATAAATGAAGGGTGGATATTTATTCATTTATAATTTAGCTACATATTGAAACATTTATAATAATAATAATTAAATATAATCAAATTTTTGTTTTTATAGTGTTTTGTCACTATACAAACTTAATAATATAAATTGCACGTGTAAAAGCAACTATGTCAGTCAAGGAATTAACCTATACGCCTACGCGTTAAAGAAAACACTTTCAAAATTCAACAGGCTTGCCAATGTGTCGGTGGCCGAGTGGTATAGGCACGCGCCCGGATAGCGTAAGACACGGGGTTCGATTCCTTGTCTGACACAGTTGCTTTAACAAGTGAAATTTATAATACTGGGTAATGCTTTAAATATTATCAAAATCTGAGACAGAGTTTATTTCAGTTTGATTTATAAGTATGAGAATGAGCCCTTCATAGGTTTTTCGTTATTATGTTAACAATATGTCTTTTAAACCTTAAATATACAGAATGTATACTACAAACGTACGCAAAATACACTATTATATTCCTATAGTAACTCATATAAATGGGAATATAAATACACAGGAATATAAATGGGAATCTAATATAATATACACAATAATATAATCATAAATATCAAAAATAACACCTAATATGCTTGAAAATTCAATTGGCTTCCTAAGAGCGAAGTAGATTAAGCAAATCATTTCCTCTTTGAAAACAAGCAATTTTGTACAATAATAATTATAAATATACATTATATTTCATGTATAATATCAAAAAATAAATTTAATATATAAAAAAATATATTTATATAATTTAAATGAGTAATATAATTTATAAAAATATATAATTAAAACACGGTAACAAAATTGCTTGTTCACGCTTTCATCATGTTCTTGAAGTTCCAGACAAGCGAATATGATCCATACGTCATGACTTAACAAGGTTCGTAACTCATTTACATCGCTAAAATGGAAAACCTCTTTTAAACGAAAATGATTATTCTGGGATTGACCTTTTATTTTTGGGTATTTAATATTATTGTTTCCAAGGAATAATGTATATTTTTTTTGTATAATAAATACTTATTTTGTGCGTAGAGTTCTTTCAAAGAGGTATTTAGTAGACATTTAGTTATTTTTAACATAATTTGAAAAAAAATCATTTCCTAATATTTTTATTTTTGGCGACACTAAAACGTATTCCATCAACTGTTTGAACATTTAACTTCCTTTTTTTATCGATTATTTTTTAAAGTGTTGCAACAAATAATTTTCATAAAATAACAATTTATCATATTTTACGGGGTAACCATAGACGGAAGTAGCCACTACGCAGCTTGTGTGTGTTATGCTTGGTTTTTAGTCGCAGCGGCATGCTCTATGATCGAGCCATAGACAACTGGGCTGGCATACACTACCGGCGGTGTCGTACACTACGGTCGGCGCTCTCGAGTCAAAGTACAAAAGAAATGAGAGTCCATTTTTTATTTACTTTTTTTTTGTCTAGTGTTGCTTGTTGTCGCAATTTTCTATAAAAATATATATTTACTTATAAATTCAGCGTTGTAGATATTGTGTTAGGTTTGGCAGTTATAATAAAGACTGAATGTCAAAATCTATCCATTTAAAAATATTAATATTAAATAATATTATACAGTTTTTTTTCTTTCTGATAAAAGTGTGTTTTTGGATTTGGAACGATATAATGACAACCAGCAATGCTATTCTGTGTTTACTTTGATCAAAAATATATATTTCGTTGCGGATTACATATACATACGTAAAAATGTCATGATACGTTATAATAATAGGCGTATTCTAAAAAAAAAACGTGACGAAATATATATTTTGAAACTTGTGTAAACTTCTTAAACAAAGTCTGAATAATTAAAAAATAATAATTGCAACCAGACTTGCACAGAAAAAGAATATAATAATTTATTTAAAAAAAAACTAAAGCATTGTTGTATTAATTAATTTCTTTTCATTATAATTCCTACAAAATATTTGTGATCGATAGACGTTCACATAATAATTAATGTGATGTCTATTAACTATAATATAAGACTCGCTAATTATAAAAGCATACGACATATTATATTCTGTATAATATATAATCGAATATATCCGACATATAATCGAATATATTTAACATATAACTCAATATATACAAAATTATATACATAACAAACGTTATTATACCAATCCCCTGACATCCCACCTCCCATTTCAGGAGATATTCATCAGAGAATACCTGAAGCATTATCACCTGAACATATCAGAAGACAAAGATGCGCCGGCAGCCACCATAGACGAGGTGAACCATCTTCTCAACGAGGTGGACGCGTTCGCGCTGGCCAGCCACCTTTTCTGGTGTCTGTGGTCCGTGGTCAACGCTTCGAAGAGTCAGATTCCTTTCGGATATTGGGTGAGTGGAATATCATATAAATACAGATGAGATAAGAAACCAAAATTAAACCAAGACGAAAAATTTAAATCAACTAATATACAGCTTGTCCCTTTTTTTCTACAAAAGGTGACACCTTGCCATATTTTGCATTTTTTATGCATAATTTAGAACATTTTAGGCAGTGATAACTAATAATTATATAGTAGCTACCATAATTTGAAGTATAATTGTATATTTTTCTTCTGGTCTAACATTTTCCTGATATTTCTATATCACTAATATCAGTAATTTTATCTTAATACTAGCTGACCCTGCCGCCCTGTAACCCTACATAGAATATTGTCTACGAGTTATTATTCAAACATTCTTATTAACTCATGACGTTATCTTCCCAGGAATACGCTCTATCTAGACTAGAGACCTACCTACGTCTTAAGCAGGAGGTCGTGAAAAAGGACAAATTCGGCTTCCCGCAAAAGAGGAAAATATGCGAAGTGGACATTTGAGAGGCGTGCGCCGCTCTAACTGTAAGCTATCCCTCTCTCGCGGCGGACGAGTAAGCGAGACATGCTTAGTTGAGCGTTGATTTTGTTTGCTGGGTGGTTGTAGCGGTGGAGCTGAGGTTAGTTGCGTTTGCGTTGAGGTAATAGAGAATATGCAACAGGCATCTGTTTTATCGTAAATATACAAAAAAAACTGCATTAAAGTTATCAGAAACCTGCTTAATATAAAAAAAGTTAAAAGTAGAGTCAGTCTGTAAGCATCCCACTCCTGGGCTCCTTACCTCAAGTACGAGGTAGTATGAGCCTTACTACACGGAGCCACAGGCGCGACACTGATCTATCGGTGTAACTCGGGCGTCGGTGACCTTGAAATGCCGCGTCTACGCGTAGGGTTGGCGGTTTAGCTACCGCGGCACAAGGAAATAATAATTACTTAAAAAAAGATGTTTATGTATTTCAGGTTCAAAATATATTTGGTATAGTGTTCACATATGTTATAAATTACTTACTTTAATATATTTTCTGTTTTTGCGACTTACTTTGAACATTTTATTATTCTCTTTAATTATAGCGAAGATTCGAAATCGTACGAACGGTTTTTTCAAAAAATCTAATGGGAAGCATTCACAAGACATATCAAAAGTTATATGCTGCATCTTGGCCAACAAACTGTTTCCCAATGTTTGGGACAAATCGTATCATAATAATCGCATACGACGCGACGCGGCGCGGGCGAACTACGTAAATTGCTTCGAGCGGAGACGACGGCTCGGCGGCAATCGGCGGTGTGACCCTTCGACTCTCGCATACCGTGGCATGCGTTCCCCACCTCGCGCGACCCGCGCTCGCCCCCGCGCGCCCCCGCGACACGCACACATAGCCGCGAGTTAGTTTACTGCACACAAGTGTCAGTGTCGCTTCTTTTTACGTTAGTATATATATTCTTTGACGGAGCCCTCTAATATAATTCTTGAAAAAAATACACGTTAATTTATAAAAAAAAACTCGTTTGGCTCACTTAAATATAATATGATATTCTTATAAAAAAAACTATTTCATTGTTGGTTACTTTAAAAAAACGGCCTTATACAGAAAATAGAAAAAAAAAATACTTCTCCTTTTGCATATTCCCTATATTCTCATGGTTGCTATATTATTAAGTGTTGATGACATTTAAATGTGATTAAACAAGTATTAAATTACAATTTAGGTTGTACTTGAAATAAGAATAATAAAATTTCATATTTGAAGACATTTTCAAAGCAGTATAATTAATATATAATATAATTTTAGCTTCACGCTACAAACGCTTCAGCTTGTTTCACGTTTATGAGAAAGACTGACACGATATCACAAATGCATTAATATAATACTAGAAACTGGCTAGGTACATTATTTAAATTATGTAATTTAATATATTTTTTTTATTATTATTATAGTGTTTTGTCACTATAAAAACTTAATAATATTATAATTTGCACTTGTAAAAAGCAACCCTGTTACTAATTCTATATATTTGTTTACTACTATAACTCTTCGCATCCAGTAAGATATTCATTCGTATAAATGACTCACGGAACTTGGCAATTAAATATATATATATATTTCTTCTTTATTAATAACAAACAAGAAAAAATTTAAACTAAGACATGCAAAATAAAAAAATAAGACTACCCTATTCAAAAACGAAACCATTTCCTTGTGGCAAGGAGGCTATAATGCTGGCTGCGTTGCCGCGTTGGATAGCTATAAAAACGAAATAATTAAATTATTATTATTTTCTATATTTATCTTGAGTTTAATAAATAAAAGTATTTTATTATGCATTTCTGATATTTTTTATCCGTCAGAAAACAATCTCATAGCTTTAGATTGCCAAAATATGATTCTGTCCTCATTATTCTGTACATAATTTCATCTCAATTGTTATAGGGGTGTTGAAGATATTTATATTTATAAAACATAGGTTTCGAAGTGATTTTAATACTTAAATATGAATAATAGAAATAACGTGACCTTTACTTAATTTATATATTTTTAAACGATGATCTTTTAGATTATTTACTGTTCAAAAATATTATTTTAATAAAATACCAAAAATCTGTAGAAAAAATACAATGGCGAAGTAGTAATATATCCAAGTAATAAGAAAGTGCAATAACATAAAAAAGTAAAAGTACCTCTATTCGTGTCACAAAAATTACAACTATTTTATAGGCATTGCTTTACCTTTAATTCAATCATATAATAAAAAAAATATATAATCAAAATCATGGACATTATTTACTTACTCTGGCAACAAAAGATATCAAGTGGCTAAAATGGCCAATTTTAATACTAATTCGACGAAGAATAAAACGAATAAAAAAAATAAGTGTACAACCGGTTAAATAAATGATAATGTCGTTTTTAAGATTTCTATCAATAATTTCAACCCGACACAAGAAATTAAGATTCTTAAGAGATTTTGTACAATCCTGTTGTAATTATTGATCGGATATGAACCCTAGTTATTTAGGGAATGTGATCTGTAAATATTTAGTTAGGGATAGTGATTAAACGATATCTCTAAAATTACTGTATAAACCATTTTGATATCTGTAAAATGCGTATTACTCGAGATTATTATAACACGAGTAACATGGTTTTGCGAATTTTTAACCAGTCAAATTACATTCCTATGCTTTCTTAAAATCTAAACGCTCAAATAATAAATGTTTCGCAAATATTTTGAGCAATTTCACACGTATATCTAGGTAATATGGCACTCTTTAAATATTACTATAAGCTTTTTGCTAATTTAAAAAATGCAAGGTAAAAAATGAGTGCCTTGGTATAGATATGAAGAATCGTTTAGTACTTAATCATTTGAGTTTATATTATTGGCATTGACTGAAATATCGACAAATAAGATTATAATCATGTGGAATCACTTGTAAATTAAACATGTGTTATTTATTATTTAATCCCCGAATGATAGTAATTATATAATTAATAATTTTATCAGGCAGCTTGAATAGTTAAATAAAAGTTATATTTATATCATTGATTAAAAAAAAATACAAAAGAAGTGTAGAAGCGTGTGAAATATACATCAGGAAACGTGTTCTAACGAATATACTATCTTACACCCTGTATTAAAATTAAGTGATATAAATATGAGTTTTATCTTACGTAGCTCGAATATTCACATTGAAAAACATTCCTATTTCTTTGTTAAATTATTAATGATTATTACTTATGTAATAGTTATTCCTAAAAGTTGTTTTTTATTGCATTTACTTGTCAGATTTTCGTTCATTCTATATTGGATCTTATTGTTTAAGGATTAAAACCGAATATTATGTGTGTAATGGTGAACGAAATTCGATATTTTAGACTCATTGATATAGAGTTGATATTTATTGCTCTCACAAACTAATTGACGAAATATATAATTTTGTATACTTAATTTATAATCATGTTACGTTACTAATATTAACACTTTCCTTCATTGTTTAAATAGTTCGTTTTATTATACGCAATGTATACATACATTTTATTTTAAGAAATATTAAATATTATAATATACAAATTATATATTTTGCCGATTGATTTTTGTTTATATTATATCAGTTAGATTAGAGTTATTGTGTGATTTCGTGTACCAATGCAGTGTATTGTAAATTAACATAATCGTAGTACAGAACGGACCGAGCACAAATTAAATTGTATAATATAGAAAATATATAATAATAATATAATATCAAAAGCGACGGACCGGCTTCGCATGATCGTATTGATTTAAAATAATATATATTTTCACTGCAATGATCTGAATATTTAATATCTGTTCAGTAGTTCCATAGCCTTGCCCTACAATCTTACAATTTTACTTTTATTAAATACACCCTCAAATATCAGAAATTATTTTGACTTTTTTACGAAACGATCATTCTCCACCTCTAAAAAAATTGTAAAAAAAAATTGAAACCTTATATATACACTGATAAGTTGTGTATATTATATTTTCTATAATATACGAGCTCTTACTTTAAGGAAATGTAAACCGTTGTACAAATATATATTTCGACTTATAATGTTGTAATATTATGTACTTATTTAGTTGTGTTGTGATACGAAATGATTTGATGTATATTATTGATTAATATTTAATTAGCGGATATTCGTTTGTACTCGTAGATAGTGATTGAGAAATTATTTAAATAAATCTTGTTTAAAATATATCGAATCTCTTTTTCTATAACCTACTAGCGGTCCCAGCGAACTTCTTTTCGCCCCCAGTCCCGTCCCGCCCCGGCCCCGTTTTATAGGAATTTTCTTGGCTATAAACCTCATGGAGCCCGAGACCTTTCCAACGAATGCAAAACCGTGGAAATCGGTTCGTGCGTTCTGGAGTTATAGCGTCAGGAAGGAAAACCCAACTTATTTTTAACCGACTTCAAAAAAAGAGGAGGTTATCAATTCGACTGTATGTTTTTTTTTTTTTTTTTTTTTGTTTATATGTTACCTCATATCGCAGTCGTTTATGGACCGATTCGAAATTTTTTTTCGCCTACCTAGAGGTTATACCTTCTAGTTGGTCCCATTGTCCCCAAGTCGAGGTCTGATGATGGGATCTGGGTGCAATCGAGGGAAACCCTCAAATTTTGAAGGCACGTATAGTGTTTTTGTACTAAAATCTTAATGTTGACATGTTATTACGTCAACACTGTGTAGAGCTGAGCTGATGGTGGAACTCCTTAACGCTGAGGAGTTCAGTGATTATAAGGACAGAACTTATGAAAGGTAATTAGTAGCTTCTAAAAGAACAGAGTCAAAAGGTACAACCCCATCCCCTCCCCCCTGCTATAATCACTAAAAATTTACAAATAAAATTAACTTTTACAAAAAAAGAAAAAACCGACTTCAAAACCAAAATGCACTAAAAAGTCTTAAATAAACTCTTGAAAGGACTCCATTTTAGGCAAACCATTTCTTTTTGGAGTCGGTGCCATCGCATTGGCTGTCTTCTCACTTTGATGAACGACTATCTCAAGCACCACCTTAAGCGTCATCTATCTGGGCACCGACTCCAAAAAGAAATGGTTTGCCTAAAATGGAGTCCTTTCAAGAGTTTATTTAAGACTTTTTAGTGCATTTTGGTTTTGAAGTCGGTTTTTTCTTTTTTTGTAATTATATAGTAGAATAAAAGTTATTTTTAGTTTCAAACCCTACTCTTGCTCTATTTTTGGTTCCTTATTTAGACTATGAGTTCATTTTACGAATAATTTAAATAAAAAAACTAACAACGTTTATGTTATAAGTAAAATAGTAATTCCATTTTCTAATAATTTTTAATAACATTCAGACATTTACACGATAAAAAACACTATAAATTAATTTTATGGCCTCACTAAAAAAAAAATATACAAATTGAAATTTAAATATTAAATAAATAAATTACAAAATGTAATATAAATTAAATGTGGTACATAGTTAACAAGCACTGGCTGATAACGCGCATATATCTCTCCCAAACGCTCTTCAAATCAGCTTCTCTGTAAACAAAATACAGGGTTAGTATAAATATACTAACAATAACATAAACCTGCTTTTCCAGCTTAAAGTTTTTTGCCCACTACACGTTAGTTTATAGCTAAACCAACATGATTATATATACAAATGAATGAAATGACATTATTAAAAACTCATTTCACAAGTTCAATTAATTGCGCACAATTGAATAGCTACAATTGAATTGACCGAAAATATAACTTTGTTTTTTCATTATATGAAAGACAAAGTTATATTTGCGATTAATAAAAATGTGCTATATCTCAAAAACTACTAGTTCGTTCTCGCTCAAACCAATTTTCGTTGAAAGTTTTTGTGTTGTTCACATTTTTATCAACCGCAAATATAACTTTGTTTCATACAAACACTATCAAAAACAAAGTTATATTTGCGGTCAACAAAATAATGTGGTATTTTGGCTAAGTGGAAGTAAGAATCCCTAATTCAGTCAGTTGGCACGGAAACCTCAGTGCGCGAGTCCGACTCGCACTTAGCCAGTTTATTTTTTATTTTTATTATTTTCGCCGCACCCATTGCCATCTCTCTGCATGACCTAAAGGTTTGACTGGCAGAGAATGCTTTTAGTAGTAAGTCCACCTTTATACACCATGATTTGTGCAATAAAGTCTTTAAATAAATAAATAATTTGGTATTGTACCTCAAAACGTCCATCTGTAGGGCGCACTGTTCATAAGCGCTCAAGAACTGAGCGAGATCCGTTTTAGGCCAGTTACCTAGACGAAGCGGTTCTACACATCTGCAAGATAAACATACAGGGTGAGTTAAAAATTAAAAAAAAAACTTATTAAAAAAGTAAAAAAAAGCAGTGAATTCCTTCGTATATTATAACAATGTCAAAATAAGAAATAAATATAATTTAAAAAAAAAGAATTTTTATTTTATTTTTTAATTTGCCCGTTAGCTAAAGGTTACTGGTTCGAATCCAGCTCGTGCGCAAATTATTGATTTCTTATTAATTGTTTTTATAATAAAAAAAAACACTGAGTGTCAAATATTCATTCCATTCTTTCGTATAGTTTAGGTTAAAGAAAATATTTTACACTTTTTTTAATAACAAAATGACATGTCTTTCATAAATGACAAAAGCCGTAAACGTCACTACGTAAACATAAGCATATTATCACTGTTTAGTAAAAGTTTAATAAGTTACAATCATTTGTAAATGTGTTTCTCTTTTTCTATTCATCGGTAAAAAAATTATTTCCCGCGTAAAAATAAAAACTTACCGTTCCAAAAGGTCTATAAATAGAGAGCGAAGCTCACGTCCTCTATGAAGGTTACAGGCCAGGCCTACAAGGGCCCGTGTGTACAATCTGTAAAATTATTGAGAAATATTTTATTAATTTAAATGTATTTTTAAAAAATATACTTATATTTTTAATAATGTAAATAAAATGAAATAATTTTATAATAATCTATTAAAAATATTTTGAGTTAAGAAAGATAACATTTAAAAAGAAGATATACTCATGAAAATAAATATTTATATTTACTTTATGTAAAACTGTAGTCATAATAAATATGAATTAATTACATATTTTTATATACATTTTATTTAATTTATTTCAGTAAATCCATAATTCTTATAATTATTACAATTCATTAATGAATAATGTACCTGAAATTTAACTCCAGCTCTTGATAGGACTTCTCCAGAAGTTTTGGTTTCAAACGCATACAAATTAAACTGAAACAGAAAAATATTACAACATCAATAACTTTTTTTGGTACGTACATACTTATGAATAAAACATTCTTACAGTTTTGCCTGACTTATAGGCTGTGTTGTGTAATACAGGGTGTCAATTACTTATAGTATGTATACATAATGTTGTGACATGTTTTTTATATTACTCAGCCCATTTATAAAAAAGACACTACATCCCACTGCTGGGCAAAGGCCTTACCTCAACAATGAAGTAGTGCGAGCCATACTCCACCACGCGGGCTCAGTGCGGATTGGCGGAGGGGTGTTGGCAAGGCAAGCGACCAACCTTGCTGTCAGACTTTATCAAGCCACCTATAGGGCCTCTGAGTAGGAAAATTAATATTTCCCATAAACAAATAATAATAAGGGCTTGTTTCACCATCGACAAATAAGCACAAAAAAATAAACAATATTTAAAACACTCACTGCTTATGCTCCTTTTCTTTATCGAGCAATATCCTCAGCTCTCGTAACTCTAAAAGAAACTCGCGATCCATCTCTGTGTCGTAATATTCTGGTCCTGTGCAACTGTACGTCCAGCTGCCCATTATGGCCTGTAAACAATACAATAAAAAAATAAGATAATTGTGATTTCTTACGCTTTAAATTAGAGCATCTTATTCCAGTGGCCCGCCACCAAATACCTATACAAGGTGTAACAAAAGGCTTAAAAATTAACTTATAAATTGTTAAAAATTAACTTATAAATTGGGGGAATACGTGGTTTTCGGCTACGTTAACCTTCGTTGTCGCCTTTTGTTACACCCTGTATACTCTCTCGTACATTTGAAGAAAAAATAAATCGGCCAGATTTATGTTTAATTAAAATAAAATATAAAAAATTGTTAATTAAAATTAATTTTCGCGCTTGCGAAGACATTTTCAATCCACTTTAACATTTGATAAATTAATTTAGCTAAACGGCGAGCGATGACAATGGTTAAAGAGCTTTAAAAATAAGTTTATTTATTTTGCCTTAACTGTATACAGTGTGTCCAGGCGAATTAAGCGATATCTACTATAAATTTTGTCGACAAAATACCCCGTATGGGGATCAATTCCAAAACCCGTTCAGTTATTTATGCTGTATTTCGGCTAAGTGGACCTCTAATTCAGTTAATGTTGGCGGAACCACTCGCGGCCGGTTTTTATTCACATTGTTTTTCTTATGTAAATGTAATTTGTTAAAAAAAAACTTCACTCACCTGTGCGCAATGGTAGAAATCGTTGAAAGATAAGTACTGTAGTTTCCTCTTTGCTGTCTCGAATCGCATGCACGCTATAAACACCACTGCTCCGTACTTTCTGTAATTAAATTTTATAATTTTATAATATTATAACTTTTTGTAGAACATTTTACCTTTTATTTACGAGAAAACTCTATTCTTAGTAAGTGAATTTGTAATTCTTATGAGAAATAAAGATCTTCAACCAAAGAAGAATTCATGGCCACAAGTTGTAATGCAAACAGTACTTTTCGTTTAGTTTTTTTTTTTTTATTTACACCTTTTTAATATCACTGCATCCGCATTACACTTCACTCAAACAATTTTTATTTAAACATCTTAATAAACACAATAAAATAAAAAACATATCGACTGATATTCAAGCAGCGCTACCGAACGGGCCAACGCTAGCGAGAGAATGATGCGCAAATGGCGCGCGTGGTGGGGGTAGACGTATGTGCGGTGACGCGCGATGGTTGCAAATTAATACAGGGTGTACTGACATGACGTGTGGGTGTTACTATTAATTATTTTACCAATTTATAAGTAAGTACGTTTAATTATTTTACCAATTTATAAGTAAACCGCTGAGAGAATACTATTTTCAAGTTTTTTTTCACGAAATTAATGGAAATAATTCCAAGCTCTTGATTTTGTGAACTTTATTTATGTTTTTAGGGTTCCGTAGCCGAATGGCAAAAACGGAACCCTTATAGTTTCGTCAAGTCTGTCTGTCTGTCCGTCCGTATGTCACAGCCACTTTATTCTGAAACTATTAGCATCACACCGCTGAAACTTGGTAGGTAGGTGTATCCTGTTTACGGCTTTCCCATTCGGGTACAAAAAATTTAAAAAATGATATTAAAGGGGGAGCTCCCATACATGAAACTAAAACCTAAAAATTGTTTTTTACTCAAACCTGGGGTGTCTATGAATAGGTCTTTCAAAATGACATTGAGGTTTCTAAAACCATTTTTTTTAAAGTCTAACGTTTGAGAGATAGACGCTTCCAAAGTGGTAAAATGGGCGTCCCCCCCCCATCTAACTTTTGAACTAAGGAAGTGAAAATTTTGAAAAAAATATATGGTGTGGATCTCAACAAAAACTTTCAATGAAAATTAGTTTGAGCGAAATCGAACAAGTACTTTTTGAGATATTGCACATTTTTATTAACCGCAAATATAACTTTGTCTTTCATACAAACACTATGAAAAACAGAGTTATATTTGCGGTCAGTATAATATTGGGGTATTTTGGCTAAGTGGAAGTAAGAAAGAATCCCTAATTCAGTTAAAGTTGGCACGGAACCCTCAGTGCGCGAGTCCAACTCGCACTTGGCCGGTTTTTTTATTCTTGTCAGGCAAGGAATTGAACCTGCGACGCGACGCTATCTGGGTGTATGCCTAAACCACTTTGCCACCGACACATTGGCAAGTACGTTAAATTTTTCAAGTGCTTCTTTCCCTAAACGGCTATACTTTATTTGAAGCCACTCCTTCAAGTGATTTTGTGGGTAAAAAAAATAATTGTTAGTTTGGATTTGAAAAAAAATGTGTAAGATAGCAAATTTTAGTTATTAAATTTAGAAAATTACAATTATGACTTACTTGGCAAGCGGTTCACTCAGCAGGAAAGTAGTCCGTATGTTGAAGACCACATTCCTTGACATCTCCCTTTGTCTAAACTTACTCCAAAAACATGTCGAATCGTGCAAAAGAAAGTTAATCTGGCAATGTCATTTTGCGTAATCTGTCAATGTCAAATATCATTTTGCTTTCTGCTTTCGATCTTTTTTAATCTGTTCAAACAGTTGATTAGCTGACAGGTATTTGACAGATTTATTAGACATCATGAAATATTTCTAGATTTTATTAGTTTGTGTTACATATTATATTTCCCAAAATAAAATTATATTTTATCATTCTAAAAATGATTAAGCATTACATTAGCTATTTTTAGTGGCATGTAAACGGTGTTGGCATTTTATCCATACAAACGTAACCATCTCCTTTCGGCCCGATAATCGAACCAGGGATAGTGACCTCATGGGCTCCCCAGCGAACTAACCACTGAACCAACAAGCTTCATACTTTATTATAACTTACTTGGCAAGCGGTTCACTCAGCAGGAAAGTAGTCCGTATGTTGGAGACCACATTCCCTGGCATCTCCTCGACAGCTTTGAACACGCGACGGACGTTGTCGAACTGACGGCGACAGCAGCGTAATGGTGCGCCGGATCGCTCCGAAACCTGGGAAATATCTAGCGTTAGGCTGAACCGATTTTGATGCGGAAAAGGTTTTAGTAACTATTTTGATAGACTTTAAAAAAGGAGGTTCACAGTTTGACCCGTAATTATGCATGTAATGTTTACCCACGATTATCTCACGTTAGGCTGTACCGATTTAGATGCGGTTTTCAGCAAAGTATTAGTTTGTGGGCAAGCTTTTTGTAACTTGACTGACTTCAAACCAGGAGGTAATTAATAACTAGGGTAAAAAAATCCAAATAAATTCAATGGTCTTAAAAATCTCTAAATGGACTAAAATAACGCATTTGATGTCTAATTAGGAGAAACAAATTCATTTAAAGTAGGTGCATGATGTTAACTGTTGCTGACTGCTGGTTGAAGCACCAACTTAAAATGAATTAGAAATCAAATGCGTTATTTTAATCCTTTGCGAGATGTTTTGAAGACAGTTTTTTTTTTGTATTTTTTTTTTGTAGGTGCAGAAACTAATAATAGGTACACCATTACTATAAATAATTTTTACATTCAAACAGTTAGGTGCAAACGAATGTAACATACCTCGTCCAAATCTTTTCTATGTCTTGAAGACAGCTTCCTTCCGAGTAATTCTCTTATAACAGAGTCATCAAGATCATAATACCTGTAAAAATTTAAAATTATGATTTAAAAACAAAAAAAAATATGATGAAAAAAAAGTTACTAAAGTAAATCATGTTGAAGTGTAGTAGTTAGCGCTCCTGGCTACTATACCGGCAGTCCAGGTTCGAACCCCTCAAGGGGCAAAAGTCATGGATGTTTATATGTATTTAAGTATTTATGGGAGACGCCCCCGTCATAACCGTTGTCCTTGTGTTACGAATACCGTGTAGTATTCGTAACACAAGGAAAAAAATTTCCTAAATTCGAAACCAAGACAAGTTTGGCGCATATTTATAAATGTATATTTATAGTTTTTTATTATTCTATAGCTTATCGATGTAAAACAATCGCTTTTTCTGCGGCAATAAAACGTGGGACTGCGACAGCGCATTCTTATCTCTCTTTCACACTCACAGGCCTTATGGGGAGGCGTAGTGCTGCACTGCACACTGCACGCACAGTATCGATAAGCGCGCGCGCGCACGGCCCACTCCCTAGGTCATGAATGATTTATAGCAGCAAAGGAAGCGAGTGTTTAATACTACTATGATGTAAGAATTGCTACTTACTTCTCAATAAGCATTTGTTTAGTAGGCTCATCAATTTGGAAGATCATCTGTTCGGAAAGTTTCGATGGAACGGTGAGCAAGCGCTCCAGTAGCGCAAATGTGCTGAAAAATAGAATAGAATATGTTTATTTGCTCATAAACAGGGTTACACTGGAGATCTTATGTTAATTTTATGTTCATCCTATTTACTTGTTTCTGAAGTTTACGCGAGTACCACACATTTAATAAAACACAAGGATATTTTTGCGATAATTTATAAGATTTTACATCCCGATGTTTCGAACACTTTACAGCGCTCGTGGTTATAAATTATCGAGAAAATATCAGTAAATTGTGTTTTATTAAATTCATCCTATTTATTATTTTTTTTATACAACATTTAACTATAGCATGCTTACTTTACATTTTATAGCATGCATGTATGATAAATGTGTATTTTATAATAATTATCTTCATCTCAAACCTCCTTTAGCTTCCACTCATTTACACTGACTTGAGCAGTGTATCTAGCAATGGAAAAAATTATATTTGAGTTGTATCATAAAACAATAAAAATCTACAACTTGCAACATTATCAAGAAATATATTTAAATGAAAGAAATAAAGAAAATTTACTTATTTTATCCCGTTTTACTTTTGCACATTACACCACATTTTCTTATCTGCCAACCTGTATTTTAAATAAACAACAGTACAGAAATTAAATGTTATTGGTTGGCTTTTTTCTCTGCTTTTGTTTTATTCCTGTTGTATTATTTTGTTGTTATTATTTTGTGAACTTGTTTTAATGTGTGTGTATGTGTGGGTGTGTTGTAACGTCCTAAAGCTCTTTGTATGACCTTAAGGTAACACTGAGAGAAAAAGCTTTTAGCTTTTTCTTTTAGTCCACCTTTTGAACATAGAAAGTTTGCTTATTTTACTTCAGTTCTACTTTTGCACATTACGCTTTTATTACTCATCTGCCACCCTGTATTTTAAATAAACAACAGTACAGAAATTATAAGCTGTTAGAAAATTTAGACATAAAAACAAATTGCCTGTTGCTAAGATGTGGTCCTAAAGAGCACTTAAATATACCGTGTTGCTATGGAGCCCTAATGTACTTCAATGTAAATAGTTTAAGCTTAGTACTTCTACTAGTCTATGTACAGAAATAAACAAAATTTTACCGGTAATGATCCAGTACATCACTGGCAATCAGCTCAACCGAAGCCCCGGTCTGCTTGGCGATGGCTCGCTGGTGAAGTGTTGACACTGCTTCGCTGGCTAGAATATTGTCGCAATAGGTATTTCAAAGAGTTTTAGACATAAAGCCCACAGAACCATATTTGTTGATAGTGAAAGAGGCACTAATTTGAGTGAGTTTACAGAACAATAGGTGAAACATTTAATTCTGGGTACCATAGTAATACTACAACTTTTTTATAGTATTTTAACTACCTATCTGCTATTTAAAACACTTCTACTTCTTTTGGTCTTTGGTGTATAGATACCAACTGAAAGGACTTATGCAACGAATTCACCCATAAATATGCAATTCATAACATTTTAACAGTGCCAAAAATAGTAATCTCTCATAATTTCGTACCAAGATATTAGATTTCGAAGATTAATGTTTGTTTAAAAAAAACTTACATGAACAGCCTTCGATCCATAGCTGATATATTTCTGGATCTATCAAAGTGTAATTGCCGACGAAAACATCCACTTCTGTATACATTTTAATTAATTTATTGAGAGTTTTCTTCAATTTCCTTCCCAAAATATTTAATCTACACTGATTGATTTTAGATAGACCAAAATGACATTTGGTTGGCGGGCTGCCACTTTTTCGCAATTACAAAATAGTGATGTTCCTAAGTAATCAGGAAATTCAGTTATTTTTAATTGATTTCTTATGCCTATCCTACTACTATTATAAAGGCGAAAGTTTGTAAGTATGGATGTATGGATGTTTGTTACTCTTTCACGTAAAAACTACTGAATGGATTTGAATGAAACTTTACCACAATATAGCTTATACATCAGGCTACAATTTTTGAGGTTTCTAATTAGTTACCGTATTTCTTACTTATTACTAGACTAGACGGGACGAACCTGAAGTCCACGCGAACGAAGTCGCGGGCAAAAGCTAGTATTATAATAATATGGTTACAAATTTAATTTGCGTTGTCGTGCCGGAGCACTATAAAGCTTTGAATATAACGGTGTTGTTACCAAAAACATGTTGAAACCTTTACTTGTAGTTTATTTGATCATGTTTGATGCAGCTTTCAAATATTCTAGCACTGCTTAAAAGCGCTCGATTTTTTGTAGGTACTTATTACTAGCACTGATAACTTCTTAGCAGTATAAAATAAACAGAAAACTATCCATACTGCGGAAAAGCAACAAAATTAATCATTTCCTAAAATCATTGAATAGTTAGTTTCTTCGTACACAACGAGGATTGCCGATTCTCAATGATTTTAGTCTTATTAACATAAAATTCACCATAAAGTTTACATCATCATCATTATCAGCCCAATTTTGTCCAGTCTTGGACGTAGGCCTCCTCCATTTTCTGCCATGACTGGCGGTCTTGTGCCCGTGTCATCCAGCCATGTCCTGCGTGTCGTCGGATATCATCAGACCACCGTTGGGGCGGTCGTCCTTTTCCTCTCGTGTCGTTCCGAGGTCTCCATTCCAGGACTCTTTTTGGCCATCGGTCGTTTGCCATTCGGGCTATATGTCCAGCCCAAGCCCATTTCTTCTTCGCTTTTGTTGCAACTATATCTCTCAGCTTAGTTTTCTGCCGTATCCACTCATTGCATTGCGCTTCCGGTCTCGGAGACTGATTCCCAGCATTACTCTCTCCATTCTTCTTTGTGCAACTCGAAACTTTTCCGCTGACTTTTTGGTGAGAGACATAGTTTCAGTGCCGTAAGTGAAGACTGGTGATATGCACTGCCCGAATACTTTGTGGCAGCTTGCTCTTAAAGACCCTTTTGTTGGCTCCGAAGGCTGACCAGGCCTGTGCGATTCTGCGATCGATCTCTATTATAGATGGGCGCCTACCCGGATATAAACCCAGCCACTGGATAAATATCCAATCCACGCTATTTTAACCCACCCGATTCCAATTGATACCGGGTATAAATTAAAGCCTGTTTATAAAAATTAAATGAAATATTTTTATTGAAGTTTGTCACTTTTATGGTGCGATTCAATTTCTTTTCAAGTAGTTTATAATACTGAACTATAAAAATGGTATATTTTTATTTAAATCCATTAAAAACTGTCATTTAGTTGCAAGTACAGTGCGTACCTGCATATTAGCAATTCCAAAGGGGAAGAGGGATACTGTGTTAAAGGTTAAACAGTTTTACAGGACAAATTTTTATTCAGTGCAGTACATTATGCGTATTTGTATATCTAAGAATTAAGTACGAACTAATTTTATAAATATATACATATAATGTGGTTGAAATTTAAGAAAGCTTATCGACAACATTTACTGCAATAATGCAGCCTAACGTATCGATTTGTAAACCATAAAGCGTTTTACGAAAGGTCACGTCAACGAGTTATTCAGAAAATACTACGAGAGTATTTAACACATTAATGAAGTGCTCAGTAAATTCATTACTTGTCAGCTCTACGATCACACAATGGCCATAGTCACACAAGCGATAAGTATGCAAACAAAAACAATAGCTTTACAACCCTTCCCCTTATCTTTTTATCTACCTGGGATTGCCACGTGCGCAGTTCTATCGCCGTTGGCTATTACTTGCCAGTTTTGAATGTAATGTCGCTGCGCGTAGTCTTTTTTATAACTATTTTTACAACTTCTCGACCGACGACGGATTTAAGGTAGTACTGACTGACTACATTGAGTTACAAATCTTACAAAAATCACGTACTGTGCATTTATTGTTATGTAATACTTATAATATAAAAATGATTTAGCAATTAATGAATGATATGTGTGTTAAACGTGCTCAAAATATATTAAACTCATCATCAACTGATGCAAAACAAAAAAAAAACGACGAGATTTGCGTTCCGTGCTGTCACCGCTACCAAGTACCCCGTCATCAAGTGCAATTTTGCAAAGTTGAGATAACTCCTATTGTCTCTGTCCTTTTGTAAGTTATACTCATTTAAAAAAAAACGGTTGTTCATACTACTCATCATTATCCGATTATCTTGAAACGAATAATATAATTTATGATTTTAAGTGAATATGATGACTGACTGTATATCATAAACGATATTTCTAATCATATTGTAGGTCTAGGTATTCATACACAGCCAACTGATACTCAAAACAATGAGTATTCAACGTAAATTTAATAAATACCCAGCATTCTTAATAAACACCTGGGTAAATTAGGTAAAAATCAATTTTTACCTACCGGGTGGGAATAAATTGGATAAATATCCACTGGATTTCTACCCACCCGCCCATCTATAATCTCTATCGATTGGTTTTTACTCCCCAGGGTAATCTTGTGGTCAAGGTAACAATAGAATAGAATAATTATTTATTTGAAACACACAAAAAATTAAAATTTCAAAGACACAAGGAGAAAAAAAAACTTAAATTAAAAAAGTTGTGTGCCAAAAAGGTCCCCGTTCAGTACAAGTCGCAGCAGCAGATGACATGCATGCATAAGGAGACATGATTCGGCCCTTTCAGGGCAATTCGGCCCTTTCAGGGCACATTTATTTTAATTTTTTCACCGTATATTTAACGTTTATAAGTGTCATTTTAAGACCTAAATTGGAATAAAGATTTGAATTTGAATTTGAACTTATGACATATTCAATTAATCGCTAAATTATTACAGCACTATTGCACTACGCTTGCAACATTAAAAAGTGAAAAGTTAGATTGAAGCTGTCATTCTGGTCATTCTAATTAAAAATCAGAGTATACATGGAGTATACAGCCCTACGAGGTATATTCATAATCTAAGATACAGCCAATGCACACACACACACACGTCACACTCACATCTCACATTCACATCTGATTTTGAAAGGTGATAAAATACTGTTAAAAAATCATTGTTATTGGTACTAAAAATTAAAAATAGGTATCAATGATTTTCATAAAATCGATTATTCAATTGATCTTTTCGCAATCGAACCTCGACGGACGGACCATCCATAACCTTCGCCTGCTGACCCGAACATTGCCACGAAGCTAGCTACGTATTGAGACATTGACAGAATCGTTCAAAATTTTTTAAAGACATATTTGATCCTAAAAAATATATATTTATTTTTTGTTTTTAATAATATCATGATGGCAAAATATGTTTTCAGCACATTCATCGATGCACTCGTTCCAAAAATATTGTGTGTGAGTTTTTGTTTTTGTTAGTTTGTGTATGGTTTTGTGCACTCAATTCTTGAACCAAGAATTATATATTTTTGTTTTAGAACGTTCGAGTCTGAAAAAATGATGGGGTTGTGTGAATTTGATTGATTTTTATGAATTTTTGTTGAAACCTTGGGTTGAAACTTATTGTCGAAACACTGAAACAACTAATGGTGAATGTAAGTAAGGAATTAGAAAAGATTATAATTTTTTTTCTAAAGTTCTCATAAAAATTAAAGAATGTTGTTTTGCTAATACTAACATACAGCTATTTTGCTGGGTACTGTTTGTTTTTGTATCTCTAAAATTATCTTGCATTGCTGTTGGTATTGTTGATGGTAAACCGACACCAAAAAAAGCAGCAGGTTATCAGTTCGACCTGTACATACATACACACAGGTCAATAAACTGATAACCTCATTTTTCGGAGTTGGAATCTACAGATAGTGTTGTATTTAGTTAACATTCGAATTTAATGAATGATCAATTTTATTTCATTTGGTTTCAGTAGTATTAAATCTCCTTGTGCTACATGAGAACTTATCTTCTATTAATTGACTTATTTCTCCAGTTTTTTATGTATTGTCTTTATAAACCATTATTAAATGTTTGTCAAAATTTCCAGTGAACAATGGAAAAATTTGAGGAATATTTTCAAGAACCTGACATTCAAGAAAGCCCTACAAGTGCAAAGAGCATAGCTGATGTAAATGCAGAATCATTTTTAACTGAGGAAAGTACCAAAGATACAGGAGGATCCTACGTAGCTGTGGTAAAACAGGAATGTAACGATCCAGACATGGTCAATATGTTTGCCAGTGTCTGGGTTAAAGTGGAAGTTAATGCAGTTGAAGAAGAAACTAACAATTTGTCAATGGAAATTGTACCAGAAAAGTAAGTTCAATACTTTGAAAATAATAACATATTTTATAATTGTTAAGAATAGCTTATAGTTTTTATTTCATACTAGTTCCCTTGTTCCCTGCAGCTTCACCAGCATAAATGTGGGATCCCAAAAAAAGCAATGTTATGTGCTATATTATTGTAAAGTTTCATCAAAATCCATCTAGTAGTTTTTGTGTGAAGGAGTAACAAACAAACAAACATACATACATTCATACATCCATTCAAACAAACTTTCTTAATATGTTATTTGTAGGAAAGTCAGAATCATCAATACCCAGATAGCAGTTTGTAAGTTTTAAGCTTGCCATTTTTAACCCTATTCCCCTTATTATTCCCATACAGGGTTCTCTGTCAAGCTCCGTTGCGTTTTACTATCCCCATATGGGGATCATTTTCATATCTACAACATTATTGCGCTATATTATAGATAGTGCCATCCACGAAGGCGCGCCCCACTCTTTTTTTGATTGATGAAGGTGCGGGGGGAGACACGCGCGTCAGTTGCGAGCCCGCCGTCATTCAAATATTCAGACTCGTCACGAAAGTGGCTCTGCTTAATTTATTTTTAAAATGTCAAGGAAAACCCAGTGTGTTGTACTAAAAACTAAACCTGGTATATTACTTACTTATACTTACTTATCCTTATTATTTCACAGAGATCCATTCAAAAAGCGGAGAATAAGAAACCGTAAAGTAAAGTATAACTGCAGCCAATGTGACTACGCCACACCATACAAAAACTGTTTGCAGATCCATGTTGACGGACACAACGGAACAAAACACAACTGCACCTTATGTGACTATATTACAAAGTTCCCATCATCACTCAGGAGACACATGCTTATAAAACACCAACAGGAAAACACTGCAGCCATGTTCAAATGTGAGCATTGCGACTATTCAACATTTTATAAATGCAATCTGTACTCTCATACACAAAGACATTTAAATAACAAACAGTTTGAATGCCCACATTGCGATTATGCAACATGCTTCAGACAACATTTAACGAAACATGTGAAGAGACATAACAAGGATGATAAAGATAATAATATGCTTTATAAATGTGATCAGTGTCCATTTGTGACTCGTTTCGAAGGGCACATATCTAGACATTTGGCTAAGATACATAATATAGTATCGGACAAAGCAAATAAGTGTGATTATTGTGATTTTTCAACGAGATTGAACTGGAGATTGACAATACATAAAACTCGAAGTAAACAAGAGGAAATATTGAAATGCTCGTACTGTGGTTTTGAGACATATTACATGTGTCAAAGTAAGATACACAAAAGAATGCATTATAAGGATTTGTATAAAGGTAAAACTATACAAAATGATCCACGAAACAAAAATGAAATGTCTCAAGTTGAAGAGGATGAATCGGATCAGAATATAAAAGCAAATGAATTGATTGAACAAATTGATGAGATTGAAACCAATGAAATAAACGAATCTGAAGTAAATGTAAGTACAGAAAATTATAGATTAGATCCGAACGGAGTACATTGGAATAGTATAGACGTTTTGAACACAGACGACAAAGAAAAACCTTTTAAATGCTACATGTGTAGCTATGCTGCCCGTTACAAAGCATCAGTCCAACGTCATTACCAAAGACGTCATACACTACCAGAAAGTCGTCCATATAAATGTCTCAATTGCGATTTTTCGACGAAAACCAAAGATCAAATCGCTTTACACAACAAAAGAAGTCAAAGTGACACGCTAATTTCATGTCCAAAATGTAATTTTATTACAAAATTCAAATGTCAATTTGTTATGCATCAGAAAACTCACTATGATCATGAGTGTCCAAACTGCGATTTCAAGTGTAAGAATAAGTATGATATGCAGAAGCATTTCAGTATAGTACACCTTGGAGACGGAATGAAGTGTAAATTTTGTGATTATCAGGCAACAAGAAAAGAAAGTCTTCTTTCTCACGAAGCAACGCACACAGGATCCAAACCATTTAAGTGTAATCATTGTGACTATAATTCAGTCAGAAAGTCATTGCTTCGTAACCATATGAGGAGGTTCCATGCGGATATTGTAGATGATGTAACGTACATAAGTGATAATAAAATCCAATCGTTGAAATTCCCAATGGCTGCCATCTTACAGGATTTTGAAGCGAGCATTTCACAATCTTAGAGCCAATTAATTAATTAGTAGTTTTGTATTTTTTGCAATAAAATCGAGGTGCCGTAGGACTTGGTTAAAACCATTTATGTCCACAAGATTAATAGTTTTAGATATAGCAGAAATTTATGATGATAATGTATAGAAGTTTCCTAGCTTGCTAGTTAATAATACAGAGAGTTGTATAACTATCATTAATAATTCTTAGGATATGTTAATTAAATCCCATATGAGTTGTTTTATAGTAATGTTAATAACATTGATTTACCAATGAACTTGCATTTTTAGAATTTATTAATATTGCTTATTTTTCATTTCTCTTCTTTATTTCTTTATTTATGTTAAACAATTTAAAAAACATATTTAAATACCAACAAAAACCTAATTAGATTTATTTGTATTTCTATTGGTACTAAAAAATTATACCTTATATATTAGGTGTCATAAATGTTATGGTTATATTATTACCTTAATAATAATAATATAACATAAGCAATTGTCTAGAAATTTAAATTATGGGTTTTATTAGAAGGCATTTAACTATATTTATTTAAGTGATTGGGTATTTGGGCGCCTATTTTCAAGTAATCAAAAGCCTGAATATTGGTCACATTTGCTGTGCATCTTTTTGCCATTATATCATGTTAATCAATAATCTAGTTACCTAATAAATAGTTAAATATTAACTAAAGATGTTTCATTTTACTACCATGTTCATATCTGTTTTAAATATTCGACAAGGAAGTATAAAATTCAAAGGATTTTCGACCATATATCCGTGTAATAAAACTATGCTTCGGCACCATATTCTGTTATTTGATAACAGATGGCGTTGTATGCTATTAGTTTTCTCAATAGTCACTCTAAGTGAACTTGGAAATAAGGTAGAAATTAGGCATGTAGCGGACATTTTACAATCTTTATCAGCTTTATATCCCTAAAAAATAGGTAAAATTAAATAAAACCACAATTTCAAGGACAAATACCTTTTATTTAAATTTCATTGTGCATATTTCGGTAAATATAAAAAATATGGCAAAATAACTGAAGAATGAGCGTGCATCCGTTTTTAAATAACCAGCGCGTCAGAAGCGGCGCGATGGGCGAGGGGTTTTCGACTTTAACCCAATAATATAAAGCCCAAAATTCTCTGGCAAGTAGTTAAACAAATGATTCTATTATTTGATAACAGATGGCGCTGTAAGCGATCAGCTCTCGCAAAGGTAGGTTACGAATTCTTTTGAACAAAAAATTGTAACGATTCATATTTTTTTAAATACTCAGTGGTATTATTAAACTTTTTAAACACACTACATTAGTTATTTGAGATTGATAGCCAATTTTTTCCTAGCAATTATCTCAACTCAAAACATAGGTACTATTTAGTAAAACATATAAAAATCCCTCACCCAAAGCGCACAGAAGGATCGCATTTACAAAAAGGACCTATACATTATAATATTAACAACTTTATACATACATCTTTTAGTTAATATACTGACAAAAATAACCGTTTTATTTCGTCAAACTCAGACGGAAATCGTTTGTAGACTAGACACTTTGCGAGCAATAGACAAACAGATTAACTTGCAAATGTTGATTTTCCCTCTCTCTTGTAGCGAGCGACATCTACCGCCATCACTATTAACTGATTATCCTAAGAATGAACTTGTCACTGTCCCCGCGTGCAAGGAAAACCGTACAAAAACGATCTGTATTGACTCGAAATGGACGAATGAGGGCTAACGCGTATGAATTCGCCGCTAGAGGCGCTTGTGTAACGTGAGGTCTTCGAAATGTCAAATGTCACTGTTTGTGGGTTAGATGTGCGGGTTTTTTTTTGCTATTTACATTAATGTTGTTGTTGCTGCGCTCGGCCCGAGTTGGCAAAAGCGCCTACCAAGCATTCACGGTACCGCGGGCGCGCTGCAGAGTCGCACTATATTAAGAAATACATTAGATTGTCTTTTCAATCACACAATATGTGGATAAAGTTGTTGGTTGTGCAATAATGTTAAACATCTTTATTAAGATATATTATTAAGAAGATTGCACAATTGTTTTTTGTCCCAAATAAAAATAAAATAAAATAAAATGTTTCGAATATTTAGCAATAATTTCTATAAATTATGGCAAATACTAGTTACGGATCAATGAATGAGAGGGTTTTTAAAGGGGGACTAAGAAAATAAATGTTAAATCTTTAATAACTCGTGTACTAACTCCTCTTTTCCTAACAAAGCTGGACTGCGGCATGCCCGATTTATTGTAATATTAAGATTTAATGGCGAACTTGATTTTTTTATCTCTCCATCATGACAATTTATACACCATAAAAGCTATATTCTGGACCTCACGCGACAGTGGCGCCAACTAGTGAAGACGAAAACGGTAGCCCTCATTACCATGGCAACGCTGTGAAAGATGCTCCATCTGGCCACAGTTTTTTGTACAAACAAAATTTGTTCCGAACAGCCTGTCTAGTGTAACATAGAGGTCGTTTTTATCACTCAATCGGTAGCAAGCATTTCCATTTGCCTTTATAATTTGCGCCAAACGTCTTTCAAGATAAGCTCTTTTATCTTTGCTTTGTGTTATACTGAAAAGTTCTGGACTTGGGGTGTTATTGCATGAAGATAATGCTTGTCTATTTCTCACTATTTTCGTGAGCGGTAAATGAAGAAATCAATGAGTAATTAAAAGTACCGCAACACGAAATAATCTATCAATAATCAAATATGATACGACCAAAAAGGAACTCTCGTCATGAATATTGATTACAAAATAAGTAAGTCATCAACCAATCAGAAGAGCTGATAGATATGAAAAACCAATCACGAAAATGTCTTACTTAAAATCGAAATTTAGCTTTCAGAAGAAAAAAATGAGATATTAAATATCTTTTTGAATTTTAGATCGGTTTTTGGTCGTATCTAGTATTTCGCAAAGTCATCAACGTATTTTTTTTTTATATAGCGCTAATATATTTTTTTACAATGGCAACATTGCCAAAACAAAGCGTGCCCGCCCAATATCGTTACAATATTAATATCAATAATACTTAGTCTAGATATTATATTATTTAAACAATAATTATTACATACAATTTCACTATGCTCTAAGCGGCAAGACTAGAATTTCATGGCTTCTAAGAAACATATTTATATATGTATATTATCATAGTTGTATTTATACATTTGTTTTGTTTTTGAAATATTGTTGTTTAAACAAGCATTTTTGCTTATGTTATTTACTTTAAAACGTACCATCCATCTGATAAAGATGAATATAAATGTCATAGATCTAATACCATAGGCAATGGACCATAGACTTATTGATAGCAAAAATAGACATTGCATTTCACTGAATTCGTAAAACTAACTCGACGACAACATTTCAAAAACAACGCTAAGAAAGTCGAAACCTAGTGTGCAAATATTAATATGCAAAATGAAAAATGCCGTACATTTGTATTTATTACTTAATAGCTCAAAATTGTACATATTTCTACTGCAGTCCCCGTCTCGCTAGATAACATCATACCTTTATTCAAAAATATCGTCATCATTCGAAATTATTTTTAAGTATTTTTCGGCTAACTTATCACATGGCAACACTATCGGCCAAAAACTTCAGACCAAAGCCGGTGATTTAGCGGCCAAAAGATGAAAAAGTTAAAAAAATTATGAAAAAAAATATAATCGTTTTTTTTTTGTACCATGCATGTGACAATTTTGAAAACTTCGGTCATTTCAACAATCGAAAGCAAGTTATATATTTATTTATATCTTATACATAATCGTTATATTTAGTTACAACAACACCATGTGCCTTTTAGACGCGTTAAGGCGCTTTTACACGCGCTCGCTAAATCGAATTTAATAGACAACACTAAAGCGATCACGAAAGTGTCAACAACCCATAAATTCTTACATAACCATCCCGAGCCGACGTTACATGCCCATAAAAATTATAACGTTAAGAAACTCTAAGACTTTAACAAAAAATAAAATATTAAACATCTTATATGAAAGAAAATTAAATAATTAAATATGTGTATAAATAATGACTAATATCTCGCAGATCGTTTAACAGAAAAAAATTTTTTTTTAAATAAATAAAGACTGTATTCCTTAGAAAATTGTGTGTTGCCATCTGTCAAAATTATAAAGCATATGACAGAATAAGTTTGAAAAATATTTTTTGACAGTTTTGGTTATTAACCGCTGCTTACAGCTTTATAATTATGGATTAAGATAGAACCATCTTTAAACTATACATAATTGTAAATAAAAAAATACATATACAATCGTACATCAAATGCAATGGAAATAAAGAATATATGAAAGAAAATAATCATCTATTTCTTTAAAAAAAGTAAACTCTCGCAAGCCTCAGTAAGGAGGTTGTCATTTTAGTTTTTATATTGATAGAAGCTTAATACACCTGAAATAAATTATAGGACTAGCCAATATTACCAAAATTATATTAAGTAACGTGATTTTTGACAATAAATAGATGCCAATTAGTTTTTCCCTTAAATTAAATTGTCCATTGTTTTATAATAACTTCGGAAGCACCAAATGAAATATTAAACATAATGTTAATAAATTAAACTTTTTACATTTATTATAATAAACATGCACCGTTTTATTTTTAATAATAATAAAAGAACGTGAAATTTAATTTTTTAAATAAGTAAAATTAAGAAATAGTGAGCTTTGTCAAGTCTTATCATTGTATTTCGCGCCTCAAATGACCATAGATAAATAATTTGAATATTTTTAACACTCACTGTGTTATTTTTAAACCGATAACAGATAATAATAATCCAAAAATCCCAATCATGCTGATGTTTTGGTTTCATTATTCTTGTCCATAGATAACTTTGAGATTTTTTAAAACTCATAGTTGATGTATTTTTTTCTCTTCATAATCATATTTATTACGTATTGGCCATTTGACAAGCGAAATCTTAGAAGAGCAACTTCCGAACATTCCGTATCCCTGTAAACACCATCAGAATCGGCTCAGCAACGCGCCATATTTGATAGGACGCAGCATTTGTATGTGTGCGAGCAGAACTTATTTTGTCTATATGATAATTTAGATAATCCACATGCGTGTGATAACATATATTTTTAATTCTTCATTTATGAATGAAGAATTCATTTTCATTTAAATGCAGGTTTCTTATACCGAAAGTAAGTACAGGTTTTTATTATTACATCAGTACTGGCAGAAGGCTGAAGATTTAGTATATCAGGAAAGGCTTTCAATGAAATGAAGTAGTGCTCTCGAAAACGCGTTGCTGCAGCATGACTGCAATGTTGAAACAAAGAAGACTTCGTTGGCTTGGTCATGTACAACGAATAAACCCCGAGAGACTGCCACGACAAGCATGTTGGACGCCCTATTTTAAGATTCAAGGACACTTGCAAAAGGGATATGAAGAGTTTTGGTATTCAGTCTGATGGTTGGGAAAAACGCGCCGAAATGAGACCTGAATGGCGCCACGATACCAAAGTCGGTGTTTCGAGGCATGATGATGACTGGCTGGAGAACCTGAGGCAGAAGAGTCTTCGCCGTGCTTTGCCACCTTCTGCGGACTCGAGTTATGTATGCGATCGGTGTGGCAAGAAGTGCGGTGCAGCCATAGGGCTCTTTAGCCATCAAGGGAGGAACCCACTAGCGCTGCAACAATCATCTGATACAGATGCAGTGGCCAATGATACTGGCAGAAGGCTGAAGATAAAGAATATCAGGAAAGGCTTTCAACTGGACATTAAGAGGCGGAATCAAACTCCCCGGTTATCAAACTGCGGTGTGGAAATTGGAGTATTGGACAAGAGCTTGGTTTGTTTAGAAAAATATTACGGCCTGTTTCACAGTGTCGTGTCCTAATAAGTAACAAGTTACGTTACTGACTGTCCATTACTTGATAAAAAATGACGTTCCATATTTGAATTATTCGTTGTTTAGAGCTTAGTCAACGGAGAAACAGGTCATCATTGTTATTATTTATTGCTTCTAAACTCTGTTTTTCTGTACATGTAAGGTAAATATAATATTATTTTCGTGCAAAATCAGCTTTCACCATATAAGTTCCGCTCACCACAGCTCTCATAAAAGCTAAAATAGCTTAAAAGGCAAGTCCTATCTAAGAGAGATCTAATAGCTTATCAATTTTCAATTTATCTATATCCGTTTATCATTTTAGATAACAGAATAAACAAAGATTCAGTTTCAGCTAGGAGTGACAAATGTATACATCAAGGAGTTTATAGAAACTCGGCAAATGATCGGCTAACTTCGGGTTTATAAGGCGTTGTCTCTTTCACACATATGATATTGATAGTTTGACAAGATTTCGTCTCATTTGTCATTTTTAATGATGAATCGATCTTTATGAAATTTTTAATCATTAGCAAAGAATTAAGAAAATTGATCTACTTAACTCGCAAACACCCTCGAAAAACGTTATAGAACTAGACAAAAATATGTGGTTAGTTCAAAAATATATCACTCCTAGATATAATCGAATCTGATAACACTTTGTCGCATCGTAAAACGCTATTAGCATACTTATTAACATCAAATAAGGTATCAAATAGCTAATTACTTTTATTAAGTCAAAATCACAATTTGCCATAATCTTTATAAACCAGAAATATAAAAAAATAAGAATTTATTTTTTATTAATTTTTCAAGTCATTTTTTTAATTTAGTTTTCATTTTATTTTTTATTAATTTTATAAGACATTTTTTAATATATTTTTAAGCAGTGATATATTCCTGGTTTATAAAGGCGTGTATACAATAATCTATATAAAATATGAACTAATATGTACTTGTATATTATATTAATTTTATGAACAATAAGCATAGCTCAAGCTTTGTTTAATGTAAATATTAAATACATTTCGTATATACATTTAGCCTTCCTAGTATTTCAGTGCCTAGCAAATGGTATTAGACTAAGAGCCATTATACAAAATATAATGTTTATTTCAGACTTTTAAACAAATCCACCGTGTTATATTATAAATAAAATCTGAAGATAATTCCCAAAAATATGAAAACACTAACATTTGTTTTTTTTTAAATTGAAATACCTATTATAAAAAAATAAAAATCTAGTGTCCAATCACGTGAAATTGACAATTGATGACTTAATAACATTTTGTACTAAATTCTCCACAAATATTTTGCGTGATAGCTCTTAGTCCCCACACTTTCCCATAAAACACGATTTTAGATATGTTTGACATAATTTTCGACTTCCATTTTAGTGTTACGTATATAAAATGTATCACATACGTCATATTTTATATAGATCATATATATTATACGTAGTATCGCGTAAGGCTTGATATATATAATTTTATATGTGGCTGTCCGTCAGAAAGGGTCTTGAGACGCCGTGTCACTGTGAAGTATCATGTCCTGGAAATAAAATTAGTAATAAATAAATATATACTCAAAGTATATATAAGTTCACCTCGTTTAAGTAATAATATTTATATTTAAATTAATATATTTTTGTAGAAAACACTTTGGGTTTTTATCCGCTAGTTTTTGAGAAAATTGGAGACTAAGGTATTTTTTTAAAATTTATTTTTTTATTAATTAAAGCTAAGATTAGTAAAAAAGAGGCTTGGGCATTGAATTCAGAGAGGCGAAGCCTATGACGTAGATAACTTTATAAATTGTCAAGGTGCTGTTTTAAAAAATTATAAATCAATGTTAAAGAAAATAATAAAAATCAAAATCTTGAAATTCCAAAAAAAAAACGAGAGTGTCCCTTTTCTATGATGCATACAAAGCCACTGTTAAAATATTGTCACTTAAAATGATTTGACCTCATAATATATGTCAGGTGGGGCTGACCTGTAGGCTACTAGCGGGGTCACAAGTGGCGGATAGTGAGCGGCCAACAGATATGGTGGTTAGCTGCGAATATGTTAAATAACCAGTCCTTGACTAAAACTAAAATTCGAGCGACCTTTGTATTTATAAATAAAAAATATTCTAGTGACCAGGACTTAATTTGTTCGTAACAAATTATGGCTAAACGTCCGTCACGTTTAGGAGATTTTGTAATATATTTGCTTTTGGAGTTTACGCGAATACTACTCATTAATTAAAACACTTTATGGTACATAATTCAATAATTAATTAATATTAATAAAGCATTCGAAACGTCACTATTGCCCCCGTAGTAAAAATTGTTCATATGCATCAGTGGAGTCTTTACACAAAATTACGTTATTGATTGAAATTTCACCCTGTGGAGATAATGAGCAGTTTTCTCCTATCGTTTTACAGCTCTCACTAGATGGCGTTAGGGTCACTTTAGGATATTTTTTTTAAAGATGGCGGAAATGTAAAATGCGTCAATGACTTATGGATCAATTAGGGTACTTATTTTTTGGCATTATTATGTCCTTTATGTACTAAATGTGAACATAAATATTGTTTTACTGTTTAATATTTACGTCGGCGAAAAGCAATCACCTTCCGTTATAAAACTTAAAAAATAAAATAAATAAAATAAGCCTTTATTGCTGTAAAAAATATTACAACTCAGTTTGAACTACAAGATGAAGTTATAAAACTTAAATGAAGTTTAAAAAGTTAGTTCCTAAAGTGACGCCAGTGCCATCTCTCGATGTTAGAAACATCTTTTTTTTTTTAATAATAGATAGCCAGACATTTGGCTACGATTGCACCTGATGTCAAGTGACAATGCTGGAGTCTCCGTGAAAAGGGGTATAACTCAACTTATATCGTTTTTGATTTTATGGCAAATTACAAATGACAAAAAAATTACCGAATTTTCTGTCTTATCCGCGTGTTCTTACGGCTTAAAATGGCAAAGATAGTTTTCGTGCAAAGTGATGTAAGTAGACATTTTTTTGAGAATTCCACAAATAAATACGTGTATATAGATACATGTGCAGTTATAACATTTTGCACCGAGCGAAATTTTACTTTTGATAAATGTATAATAATACAACTTGAGTTACAACTTTATACACAATTACTAAATTCCATATAGAAGTTGTAGTCATTGATATAAATTAAGTTATATCACTTAGAACGAAATACAAGGAATAGTTATATCAAAAGTATAATGTTATTGTTAAAAGTATTATGAGGCTGCGTGTCTTATTTACCTTTAAGAATGCGAATGTAGAAGAAAACGAAGGATTTTTTAAGAGCACGCATTACAGTACAACGTAGGTATGCATAGCAGACATAAAGTACTCAATTGTTAAGTACTATTTTATTTAACCTTGGACTAATGAAATCAATATGGTCATAGTGACTTATTGGTAAAATCACTGGGTTTGCGTGACGATATACTGAGAGGAAAATGACATTAACAAAATCTTTCAATGGCGGGAAAAACAGTTGGTACGCAAAGTAGTCTCCAGGTTCTAAAGTAGCTAAAAGATCGGTGTGTCATAATTTTTTTATTTCCTGCCCTAGTATTGCTCATTTACTTCGTATTGCTTATTATGTAATATCGTAAAACTCCTTTATGGTCCTCCGGTAATGTAGTGGGCTTGCCTCAGTAATAATAACCGATGAGTGATGGACAGAATAAGTGATGCTGTCTTGTGCTGTTTTCCTGCGCTTTTTTGCTCGTATTATCAACCAATCTACTTAGCCTTGTGATTCCAGGTGCTATCTGAGTATCTTCTTCACGGCAGCCTAATGAGTATTTTGTTTTGGTATCCGTATTATTGGACGTTTATTGCTCTACTTCAGTTACAATAACAATAATGCACAGAGAGCAGAAAGAAAACATAATATCCTAATATTTTGCAGTTAAATCTAGCTTTTCAGATAGGGATCTTCTATTAATAAGACCAGTTATGCTATTCAACGCCATAGCTTCCATGAAAGTTATGGATATTCACGTTTAAAATCGCTAACTTGATACCTATAATATATTATGCTAAAGCAAATAAACGATCTAGGTTTTAATTAGACTCAAAGCGCACAAAAATCATTTTTTCTTGTCTTCGGTATTCAAAATGAAACGATACATAAACCATTATTTAATTTGGTTTCGTAATGTCATTAGACTAAATCTCGATTGTAATTTTATTGCACCCAGGCGAAAATTCATTTCAATAAACGTACTAATGAAATCCATGATCCAAAAATAGTAACAAGGGAAAAAAACAAATGTACGTGACGTACGGTTATTAGAAGTACGGTATTTTTAAAGTGTATAAGGCGAGTTTTACCAACTTTCTTAAGTTTTAATTGTTTTCATTCTTAATGATTTATAAATATTAGCTTCCATCATTCATCATCATTATCAGCCAAAGGACGTCCACTGCTGAACATAGGCCTCCTCTCATTCATAGATTCATAGATAGATTAGAAAATTATTATTAATTAAATTTTTAGAAATATGAATGAGAGGAGAACTTTTAAATAAAAATTATTGCAGCTTATTTAATAACCGGAGATGACTCATCAATTGTATGAAAATACCCATATAATATACTTTTATCTCGCAACTGCAAGCTTAAAGTCAACAAAGTCATCATTAAAATCTTAATTACATAAAACAAAGCTGTATTTGACACACCACTTGTAACTCGAGAATGGGTGGACCGATTTTCATATTTTTTACATTGTTGGATTTTTCTTGGCCCTGAATAGGATATCAACCATAAAAGGGGGCCGGGGTGGGACGGGTACGGGGGTAAAATGGAAATTCGCTGGGTCCACTAGTGTAGCAATAAATGACATGATACTTATATCAGAATACACATAGCTTTTGGCTACTTAAATCACCAAACTGACTACTTATACCATTTTACACATTACGTGTGAGATCTAAATGATGTGTAAGCTGATTCAACTTTATGAAAACCGAGTAAATTTGAAAATACGTACAGCCCAAAATAATCTGCATTAAAAACTGCACTTTTACATTTTGTCGGTTCAGTGATATAAAGTACCAATGAAAAATTACGAGCATTTTTATGGAAGTTGTATCATTAGACACCAATACCAATTTCATAGTGTAAAATGTTTTAAGTCAAATTAAATCAATATACACCAAATGATAAATACTCATTCTACTGTGTAAAGTGATATAACTTTAGATTTTTTTAAATATTAAATATATTATTACATTAAAAAAATATAATTCACCGTTTAAATAAACATTGATTTTGTAGCTTTCACTTACAAAAACTTTTATTCAAAAATCTTCGCCAGAAACAAAATAGGAATTTTTTGAAACTTCAAACGTCATTTCCCAAAAATCACGATTT